>JBBGZY010001466.1:0-630257 GCA_037952925.1 Lithobates clamitans
ATTAATATTTAAATGAAACACATTTTTTTTGTTGCACATGTCTACTTGGAGGTGTGTTTGGGGTGGTTATCATGTTGGAATACTGCCCTGCGGCCCAGTCTCAGAAGGGAGGGGATCATGCTCTGCATCAGTATTTCACAGTACATGTTTCCTCAATCAACTGTAGCTCCCCAGTGCCGACATTCTATTCTTTTTTTTTTCTATTCTTTTTTTTCTATTCTGTTCTTTTTTTGTCTATTCTATTCTTTTATTTTCTATTCTATCCTTTTCTATTCTACTCTTTTCTTTTATAGTATATTCTTTTTTTCTTTTCTATTCTATTCTTTTATTTTTTATTCTATTCTTCTTTTTTTTCTAATCTTCTTTTTTTCTATTCTTTTATTTTCTATTCTATTGTATAATTTTCTTTTCAAAATTCTAATTTAGGAAGACAGCTATATTCTAATACACACAGTCTTTGAAGGTAAATCTTCCAGAGGTCAAGTGGTTAAAAATTTAATTATCATACTAATGGGGGGGCAAGCAAAAGCACAATATAGACTAAACTTAATACATTTTCTCCATTCTTAATAAGGTGATTTTTCTGTGGCACATTTATGTTACAATATAGGTCAGCGCTATAAAAACCGGCTCCCGGTCTCAGACGTCACAATACCAGCCCCATCATTTGTGGGACCCGGCCTTGTTGCACCTCCATTACTGGATCCCGGGAATTCCCTCGTCTCAAAGAACATTTTATGGACCTTCAAGGAAATAAATGTTTCTATCACATTCATGCAGAAAATGACAGAGCGATCAATTATTGATGCGTCACCCGCTGGTAATGCATTGTGTTGGAGTCCTGGAGGTTTTTAGGAGGAAAACTTGAAGAGAAATCCCCGGTGACTTTATTCTGCCTGAACAGAGAGCTGTAAATAAAGCTTTTAGCCGGATTCAAAATCACAAGTTCAAAGGGATGAAAAAAAATAAATTGCCGGATCGATGAGGCTCTTCTAGGTTGTCGTTGGAGAAAATGGATGGACACAAATAGAAAAGGGGCTTGTAAATGAAAAACAGTCATCTACGGAACTTCACTCCCAGAGAAGAGTTTGTCTCCTTCAAAACCTCCCCCCTCCGTAATCACGAATGTTGTTTTTTATGCAAATCATTTATATTTATTTTTTCTGGCACCGCCTAGGCCAGAAAGATGTGTCCCTGGTCTTGGGGCCCACTCAGTAGTAACCCCAGCCCTGCTGATTCTCCCACTTAGCACTACCCCCAACCCTGCTGATTCCCCCACTCAGTAGTAACCCCCAGCTCTGCTGATTCCTCCACTCAGTAGTAACCCCCAGCTCTGCTGATTCCCCCACTCAGTAGTAACCCCCAGCTCTGCTGATTCCCCCACTCAGTAGTAACCCCCACCTCTGCTGATTCCCCCGTTCAGTAGTAACCCCCAGCTCTGCTGATTCCCCCACTCAGTAGTAACCCCAGCCCTGCTGATTCTCCCACTTAGCACTACCCCCAACCCTGCTGATTCCCCCACTCAGCAGTAACCCCCCAGCTCTGCTGATTCCTCCACTCAGTAGTAACCCCCACCTCTGCTGATTCCCTCACTCAGTAGTAACCCCCAGCTCCGCTGATTCCTCCACTCAGTAGTAACCCCCACCTCTGCTGATTCCCCCACTCAGTAGTACCCCAGCCCTGCTGATTCTCCCACTTAGCACTACCCCCAAACCCTGCTGATTCCCCCACTCAGTAGTAACCCCCAGCTCTGCTGATTCCTCCACTCAGTAGTAACCCCCAGCTCTGCTGATTCCCCCACTCAGTAGTAACCCCCAGCTCTGCTGATTCCCCCACTCAGTAGTAACCCCCACCTCTGCTGATTCCCCCGTTCAGTAGTAACCCCCCAGCTCTGCTGATTCCCCCCACTCAGTAGTAACCCCAGCCCTGCTGATTCTCCCACTTAGCACTACCCCCAACCCTGCTGATTCCCCCACTCAGCAGTAACCCCCCAGCTCTGCTGATTCCTCCACTCAGTAGTAACCCCCACCTCTGCTGATTCCCTCACTCAGTAGTAACCCCCAGCTCCGCTGATTCCTCCACTCAGTAGTAACCCCCACCTCTGCTGATTCCTCCACTCAGTAGTAAACCCCCAGCTCTGCTGATTCCCCCACTCAGTAAAACCCCTCAGCTCTGCTGATTCCCCCACTCAGTAGTAACCCCCAACTCTGCTGATTCCCCCACTCAGTAGTAACCCCAGCCCTGCTGATTCTCCCACTTAGCACTACCCCCAGCCCTGCTGATTCCCCCATTAAGTAGTAACCCCCACCTCTGCTGATTCCCTCACTCAGTAGTAACCCCCAGCTCCGCTGATTCCTCCACTCAGTAGTAACCCCCACCTCTGCTGATTCCCTCACTCAGTAGTAACCCCCAGCTCTGCTGATTCCTCCACTCAGTAGTAACCCCCAGCTCTGCTGATTCCCCCACTCAGTAAAACCCCTCAGCTCTGCTGATTCCCCCACTCAGTAGTAACACCCAGCTCTGCTGATTCCCCCACTCAGTAGTAACCCCCAGCTCTGCTGATTCCCCCACTCAGTAGTAACCCCCAGCTCTGCTGATTCCCCCACTCAGTAGTAACCCCAGCCCTGCTGATTCTCCATTTTAGCACTACCCCCAGCCCTGCTGATTCCCCCATTAAGTAGTAACCCCCACCTCTGCTGATTCCCTCACTCAGTAGTAACCCCCAGCTCCGCTGATTCCTCCACTCAGTAGTAACCCCCACCTCTGCTGATTCCCTCACTCAGTAGTAACCCCCAGCTCTGCTGATTCCTCCACTCAGTAGTAACCCCCAGCTCTGCTGATTCCCCCACTCAGTAAAACCCCTCAGCTCTGCTGATTCCCCCACTCAGTAGTAACCCCCAGCTCTGCTGATTCCCCCACTCAGTAGTAACCCCCAGCTCTGCTGATTCCCCCACTCAGTAGTAACCCCCAGCTCTGCTGATTCCCCCGCTCAGTAGTAACCCCCAGCTCTGCTGATTCCCCCACTCAGTAGAAACCCCTCAGCTCTGCTGATTCCCCCACTCAGTAGTAACCCCCAGCTCTGCTGATTCCCCCACTCAGTAGTAACCCCCAGCTCTGCTGATTCCCCCGCTCAGTAGTAACCCCCCGCTCTGCTGATTCCGCCATCTCTGCTGATGCCTCACTCAGTTGTAACCCTCAGCTCTGCTGATCCCCTCCTCAGTAGTAACCCCCAGCTCTGCCAATCCTCTGGTTTGCTGATCCTCCTCTCTTTCTGTGGTCCCCGCTCACCTCCCGCTATGTTGCTCCCACTCTGCTCACCACGTGGGACATCTGCTAGTTTTTCCTGCTCCGGTCCCCCAGCTCTGCTGATCCTCTGCCTGTCAATCTTCACTCTCCAGTCCCCACTCACCTTCTGCTATAGCATTCCCATGTTGCACACCACCAAATGTGCTGTCTGCTAGTTGCTCTGCTGTAGTCCGGACCCTGCTCACCTTCCTGCTGCTCCACACTGCACACCAGCTGTGACGTCTGCACCAGACACTCCCAGAATATATACACATAAACCGGAAGTGACTGATGATGTCTTTCTGGTTCGCTTCTTGGTTTCCCAGTGCATCCTGGGATATCTCATACTTTTAATACCTCCAAAACAAAGTGAAGCTAAAGCTGAATAAAAGCCTCTCAGAAGCTTTAGGTGCTGTTAGCAAGCATTGTCATAGACTTCTATGGAGGCTTTGGAGGCGCTTTGAAGCACCAAGAAAGTGACATGGGGGATAATTTGCGAAGCGAAGCAAACACAACGTCTGAACAGGACTGTAAGGTAACTACCGTATTTATCGGCGTATAACACGCACTTTTTTCCCCTTAAAATCAGGGGAAAGTCGCAGGTGCGTGTTATACGCCGATCCCCGCCGATCCCGATCTGTCAAAATGTCAAAATCGCGGTCCACGATTTGAAAATGGCGCCGCCGGAGCCGAAGTACACAGAGCTGGTCCTCGGCTCTTTCCGGCGGCTCTCGTTTACTTTCGGCTCCACTCGTAGTCCCGAGCGGGGCTATCCGAACCTACTCGGATAGCTCCGCTCCGGACTACGAGTGAAACCGAAAGTAAACGAGAGCCGCCGGAAAGAGCCGAGGACCGGCTCTGTGTACTTCGGCGCCGGCGGCGCCATTTTCAAATCGCAGACCGCGATTTTGAAGCCCTGGAAGCAGGGACAGGGGATACCAGGCTGCACTGGGGCAAGGCTGCACTGGGGACAAGGCTGCACTGACAAGGCTGCACTGGGGAAGGCTGCACTGACAAGGCTGCACTGGGGAAGGCTGCACTGACAAGGCTGCACTGGGGAAGGCTGCACTGACAAGGCTGCAATGAAGGGCATTTAAATGTAAGTTTTTTTCCCTTCAACTTCCCTCCTAAAAGTTTTTTTTCCTTAAAATTCCCTCCTAAATTGGGGTGCGTGTTATACGCCGGTGCGTGTTATACGTCGATAAATACGGTACTTTATTTTGTGACATGAGCTTTGATTGGCATTCAGAGTGCTTTAACACCTTCCTGTCGGACCTATAACAGATTGACGACTGGGCAGGACTCTCCTCCTTTGGGGTGGATGTCATATGGCAGGGGTCTTCAAACTATGGCCCTCCAGTTGTTCAGAAACTACAATTCCCATCATTCCTAGTCATGTCTGTGAATGTCAGAGTTTTACAATGGCTCATGGGATGTGTAGTTTTGCAACAGCTGGAGGGCCGTAGTTTGAGGATCCCTGTCATATGGCATCCTCTTAGAAGTGGCTGACCAGCGGCGCGATCTGTCACGAGTTGTGTCCACAAGAAACAGAGGATGGCTGATCACTAGGGATGAGCCGAACACCCCCCGGTTCGGTTCGCAGCAGAACATGCAAACAGGCAAAAAATTTGTTCGAACACGCGAACACCGTTAAAGTCTATGGGACACGAACATGAATAATCAAAAGTGCTAATTTTAAAGGCTTATATGCAAGTTATTGTCATAAAAGTGTTTGGGGACCCGGGTCCTGCCCCAGGGGAGATAGATCAATGCAAAAAAAGTTTTAAAAACGGCCGTTTTATCGAGAGCAGTAATTTTAATAATGCTTAAAGTGAAACAATAAAAATGAAATATTCCTTTAAATTTTGTACCTGGGGGGTGTCTATAGTATGCCTGTAAAGGGGCGCATGTTTCCACTGTTTAGAACAGTTTGACGGCAAAATTACATTTCTAAAGGAAAAAAGTCATTTAAAACTATTCGTGGCTATAATGAATTGTCGGTCCGACAATACACATAAAAGCCATTGAAAAAAACGGCATGGGAATTTCCCACAGTCCATTACTAGGCTCTTTGGGTCTGGTATGAATATTAAGGGGAACCCCGAACCAAAATGTAAAAAAAAATTGCGTGAGGGTCCCCCTCAAAATCCATACCAGACCCTTCAGTATGGATTTTTTTTTTTTAAAAATGGCGTGGGGGGTCCCCCCAAAAATCCATACCAGACCCTTATCCGAGCACCCCACCTGGCAGGCCGCAGGAAAAGAGGGGGACAAGAGCGCCCCCCCTAAACTGTACCAGGCCAAATGCCCTCAACATGGGGGGGTGCTTTGGGGTATCCCCCTAAATCACCTTGTCCCCATGTTGTTAGAGACAAGGGCCTCATCCCCACAACACTTGCCCAGTGGTTGTGGGGGTCTGCGGGCAGGGGGCTTATCGGAAACTGGAAGCCCCCTTTAACAAGGGGACCCCCAGATCCCGCCCCCCCCGTGTGAATTGGTAATGAGGTACAAATGTACCCCTACCATTTCACAAAAAAAGTGTCAAAAAGGTTAAAAAAGACAATAGCCAGTTTTTGACAATTCCTTTATTAATGTCTTCTTCTTTGCCCGCTTCTTCTTCCATCCTCTTCTGGACTTCCTTCGGTTTTCTTCTTCTTCCTCCATCTTGTTCTTCCCCCGCTTCTTCCTCTGGTCTTCCTCTGGTCTTCTCCTCCGGCATCTTCCTCCGGTCTTCTCGTCCGGCATCTTCCTCTGGCTTCATCCCCACTTCGACCTCCAGACGATCCGCCTCAATGAGAGACTCCCACTGTGTGACGCTTCTGTTCTTGTGACAGCTCTTCTATAACTGAGGGCCACCCGGTCACCCCGCCCCCCTCTGATGCACGGGGATATCTCTATGGCTTCCCCCGTGGTGTCAGAGGGGGGCAAGGTCACCCGTTTACATAACAGGTGACCCTGCCCCCCTCTGACACCACACAAAGTTGAGGTCACGTGCTCATATCCAGAGGTTGTCTTTGGGAAATAGACGTATGAGTGCTGCCAGCATTGCTGCAGAGGTTGTAGGGGTGGGGGGGTCAGCCTGTCAGTGCTCAGACCATACGCCGCACACTGCATCAAATTGGTCTGCATGGCTGTCATCCCAGAAGAAAGCCTCTTCTAAAGATGATGCACAAGAAAGCCCGCAAACTGTTTGCTGAAGACAAGCAGACTAAGGACATGGATTACTGGAACCATGTCCTGTGGTCTGATGAGACCAAGATAAACTTAATTGGTTCAGATGGTATCAAGTGTGTGTGGCGGCAACCAGGTGAGGAGGACAAAGACAAGTGTGTATCCCATAGTTTGTGGACTCTCTAACTTTCCTACAGACTAAATAATATACACTGATTTGAGTTATTTTCACCAAGGAAATATGGCAGAATACATTTTGATCTAAATTTGTGAAGAAAGATTATTTATTTGCAACATTTTATAACAGAAATGACGAAAACCTTGTTTTCTTTTTTTTTGTTTTTGTCTTTTTTCGTTTATATAATAAAAAATAAAAAAGCCAGTGGTGATTAAAAACAGCCAAAAAAAAGCTCTATTTGTGTGAAAAAAATATTAAAATGTCATATGGGTACAGTGTTACATGAAAGCTGAAAAAATGGCCTGGGCAGGAAGGGGTTGAAAACGCCCGGTATTGAAGGGATTGAAGTGATACTAAAGTCTCGTTTTTTTTTTTTGTTAAAAATAATAAACATGTTATACTTACCTGCTCTGTGTGATGGTTTTGCACAGAGCAGCCCCGATCCTCCTCTTCTCGGATCCCTCTCCGACGCTCCTGGCCCCTCCCTTCTGTTGAGAGCAAGCAGCTTGCTATGGGAGCACCTGAGCCGAGCCGCAGCTCTGTGTGTCCATTCACACACAGAGCTGCGGTCTGGCCCCGCCCCTTCTCTCTCATTGGCTCACCGACTTTTATTGACAGCAGCGGAAGCCAATGGCGCTTCACTACTGTCTCAGCCAATGAGGAGGGAGAGTCCCGGACAGCTTGTGCAACATTGCTGGATCGAGATGGGGCTGAGGGGGGGCTGCTGCACACAGAAGGCTTTTTATCTTAATGCAGAGAATGCACCTTTTTGCCTTTACGACCACTTTAAGAAAAGAATGTCCAATGCCACATTTTGAAGTGTCAATGAGCCCTAAAAGTAGAAGTCCTATCTAATAAATTACCCAACAAGCTGCCTGATATTACCTTTGCCAAACCTGGACCCAGAAATGGAGGCTTTACCAATATTAAGTCTCTACAAAGTCTCCAAGCTCCAGGTCCCAATCGCGTTGTACCAACCACTGAGAATAAAAGAAAAATCAGATTCTGCTCTATGATACAAACACCCTGGAGGCCTCTAAAGCCTCGTACACACGATGGGATTTTCCAATGGGAAATGTGTGACGACAGGCTGTTGGCGGTAAATCCGACCATGTGTACGCTCCATCGGACAATTGTTGTCGGATTTTCTGAGGACAAATGTTGGATGGCAGGTTTTAAAATTTTCCGCGGACAAATGTGTGTTGTCGGATTTTCCGATCGTGTGTACACAAATCCATCGGACAAAAGTCCAAAGTACAAACACGCATGCTCGGAAGCAAGGACGAGCTGGAAGCGATCGGTCTTGTAAACTTGCGTTCGTAATGGAGAATTAACATTCCCGTCGCAGCAAATTATGAGATCTGGAAATGCAGCGCACAATTCTCTTCTTCTTTAATGGGATAATAATGAAGCTGCTTTGCTGGTGATACTGATGGAGTTATTGCAAACAAATTTTCAAAGGCTTTTTTTTTCTAGTGATATCAAGAATATTACCATTATGGTTTTGTTTTGTTTGTTTGTTTGTTTTTTACTTATTTGGGCAAGTTACCACAACACCATTATCCCGTAGTTTTTAAGATCAAAGATACAACTATGTTGGTGTCTCTTGTCAATGTTACATTGTATTTTATAAAATGTAACTGCCGACTCCCAAACTGTCATTTGAAGTAAAACACATAGCCAAGTATTATTCTACACAATTATTTTATTGTGCATTAAAAAAAAGAAAACAAATAAAATTAGACATGATATCTGCCAATAGAACTTAACCAAAAAGTGCATTCTATGCATCCAAAAATATAGGAAATATACCAAATCAAATCATTATTATTCAACCAAAAAAATAATGTCAAAGCAATAACTCCAAGGCCAATAATAAACAACATACATGGCTGGGTGACGAACGGCCGCTCAGAAACGAACTGAAAAGCGTGAAATGAAAAGCGCAAACTGAAAAGTGCAAACTGAAAAGCGCGAATCAAAACTCATCAAACTTCTACTAACACGAAATCAGCAGAAGTTGCCCAAAGGGTGGCGCTAAAGAGCTGAAAAACCACGTAGTACCTCACTACGTTCGTAATTGTTGGCCGACAATTCCTTGCCGTTTGTATGCAAGACAAGTTTGGGCCAACGCTCTTTGGACAAAAGTCCACGGTTTTGTTGGCAAACAATCCGATCGATCGTGTGTACGAGGCTTAACCGGCCTGGAGGAGAACCCCCCCCCGGGTGACACAAAACCCTTTTTTCGCACTGCGGAAGGGGAACAGAACTGTCACATTTTCCAAAAGTGAAAGAAACATAAAAACGTTGGCCGGAGTTAAACTTTCTTTTCTCGTTAGGAAGTTTTCTCCGGAAAAGTTGGCTGCCTATTAAAAAGAATATCTGAGTCACTTTAAGCACCAAATACCCTTTGATGGCTTCTTTATCTCTCTGTGTTTACTGTTCCGTGAGCAACGCTGGATCCAAAATTGTAAGACTCGGCACAGCAAGTTCTAAAATTCAAAGGAGCAGAAATTCGAAACGGCTATAAATCTTTCAGGTTTTGCAAGAGGTTCTGTTCCTTCCCAACCCCCTGGGGTTTTCGAATGCAGAATGCACCTCGGCATCAAAGGCACGATCTGTACCGCGATACGTAAATATGAGCGTCTGTGTAGAGTCAGCGGGACCCTCCCATGTGTACATTACAAGGATAGAAAAGCGCCTCTCAGTTAAAGTGTTTTATTCAATAATAAGAAGAAAGTAGTAAACACTTACATATAAAATTGCAAGGGAGCTCTGCACGGGTTAATCAAAGTCGGGGAGATGTGGCCGTAGTCAGAGGCATGTTTCCAGGAGTTTACTGTTCCATTCTGTGATAGCTGCAAGGATCCGGGGAGGAGCCCGGCTGTCTCCTGCAGAGGAAAGTAACGATCAGCTCGTGGAGAGAGCATGTGACGTCAGCAAGTAGGGGAAACACGACGCGTTTCAGAGCGCGCGCGAAGTCCGTGAGGCGCAGGCGCGCTCCTTTCTCAAGCACTGAGAAAGGAGCGCGCCTGTGCCTCACGGACTTTCCTCTGCAGGAGACGGCTGGGTTCCTCCCCGGCTCCTATCACAGAATGGAACAGTAAACTCATGGAAACATGCCTCTGACTACGGCCGCATCTCCCCGACTATGATTAACCCGTGCAGAGCTCCCTTGCAATTTTTATATGTAAGGCCGCGTACACACGGGTGGACTTTTCGACCGGACTTGTCCGACAGACTTTCCAGCGGACTTTTGATGGACTTCCAACTGACTTTTTAACGAACGGACTTGGCTACACGCGATCACACCAAAGTCTGACGGATTCGTACGTGATGACGTACACCGGACTAAAATAAGGAAGTTGATAGCCAGTAGCCAATAGCTGCCCTAGCGTTGGTATTTGTCCGTCGGTTTAGCATACAGACGAGCGGATTTCTGGGTCCGGCGGAGTGACGACGTAAAGATTTGAAACATGTTCCAAATCTAAAGTCCGTCAGATTTGCGACTGGAAAAGTCCGCTGAAGGTCCGATGAAGCCCACACACGATCGGATTGTCCGCCTGGATTTGGTCCGTCGGCGTCCATCGGAGAAGTCCGGTCGAAAAGTCCGACCGTGTGTACGCGGCATAAGTGTTTACTACTTTCTTTTTATGATTGAATAAATCACTTTACCTGAGAGGCGCTCTTCTATCTTTGTTTTTCCTTGATGACGCCGAGTCGGCTTCACTCCAGAGAAGAGCAGCCCTTTGTGACAGCGAACAAATTTTCACGATTCACCTTTTCAGCTGACACATCCATCACTAATTATTGCGGATTGGACGCCTTCCACACATCAAGTATTATGGACCCTCTCTCTTTGTTGATTGGACATTTTTCACCTATCAATGAATTATTGTGGGTTTTATCCTACTGCTACTATTGCTGCTATTAATGCTTTTGTCACCATCTATTATACAGCGGTTTTCTGAGCGCCAGCATCTTGGTGTTTTTTTTGGTTTATGTATACATTACAGCCTGCAATCGTCCCGGGGGGGGGACAGTGCCATGAAAAAGTATTCATACCCCTTGGCTTTAGAAGTTAGTGAAAAAAGATTCCATTCCTACATACAACAATGCCACAGTGGGCCTGATCTACTAAGGCCAATGAAAAGATGAGGAACCGAAATACGGCCCATGAGCCAAATGTGACTCGCTACAAGATTTCATCTATTCTGTGACTGATGGGCTCAGTCTCCATGTTGATAGAGACCTTGATGTAAGGAGGACTCTGATTGGGACCCTGATATAGTGGGGGACTCTGACTTAAGGAGATCTTGATATAAGGAAGACCGTGATGTAAGGGAGACTCTGTTGGGGACCCTGATATAAGGGGGACTCTGATGTAAGAGGGACTCTGATGGGGTCCCTAATATAAGGGGGACTCTTATGCAATCCCTGATATAAGGGGGACTCTGATTTAAGGGGACCTTGATATAAGAGGGACCCTGATGTAGGGAGAACTCTGATATAAGGAAGGTCCTGTTTAAGGGAGGAATCTGCAGTGGGCTCAGAGAAAAGAAGACCTTGATGTAAGGGAGACTCTGATGGGGTCCCTGAAATAAGAGGGCCTTTTATTTAAGGGGATCTTGATATAAGGAGGACCTTGATATAAGGGAGACTCGGTTTGGGTCCCTGATGTAGGGGGGGGGGGTTCTGATGGGGATCCTGATAAAGGGGGGACTCTGATGGGGTCCCTGATGTGGGGGGGATGCTGATGGGAATCCTGATATAAAGGGGACCTTGATATAAGGGTCCCTGATTGGGTCCCTGATATAAGAGTGACACTGATGTAAGGGGGACTCTGATGGGGACCCTGATTTAAGAGGGACTCTGATGTAAGGGGGGCTCTGATGCAGACTCTGATATACAGTTTAATAGAGAAATCGGCAGTGAACTCTGACACAAAGAGGACCCTGATGCAAGGGGGACTCTGATGGGGTCCCTGATGTAAGGGGAACTCTGATGGGGTCCCTGAAATAAGAGGGCCTTTTATTTAAGGGCAGGATGAAATAAGGAGGACCTTGATATAAGGGAGACTCGGATGGGGTCCCTGATGTAGGGGGGCTCTGATGGGGATCCTGATAAAGGGGGGACTCTGATGGGGTCCCTGATGTGGGGGGGCTCTGATGGGGATCCTGATATAAGGGGGACTCTGATTGGGTGCCTTATATAAGAGGGACACTGATGTAAGGGGGGCTCTGATGTAAGGGGGACTCTGATGGGGACCCTGATTTAAGAGGGACTCTGATGTAAGGGGGGCTCTGATGCAGACTCTGATATACAGTTTAATAGAGAAATTGGCAGTGAACTCTGTCACAAAGAGGACCCTGATGCAAGGGGGGCTCTGATGAGGTCCCTGAAGTAAGGAAGGACTCTGATTTAAAGGGTTCCTAATAAAAGGAGGACCTTGATGTAAGGGGGGCTCTGATGGGAACACGGATGTAGGGGGGACTCTGATGTAAGGGGGATTTTAATGGGTGCCCTGAAATAAGAGGGGCCCCGATGTAAGGGGGACTCTGATGGGGTCCCTGATGTAATGGGAATTTTGATGGGTGCACTGATATAAGAGGGACCCTGATATAAGGAAAACCCTGTTTAAGGGAGGAATCTGCAGTGTATTCGGACACAAAGAGGACCCTGATGTAAGGGAGGACTCTGATGAGGAATCTGATGTAAGGGGGTCTCTTTATTTATTCTATTTTATTATTATATTCTATCATTATATTCTAATCTGTTATTTTTTTCTATTCTTTTATCATTCTATTCTATTTGAATTCAAATGTATTCTATTCAAAATTTGAATTACGGAAGACGGTTATATTCTTTCTATTTTAGTCTTTTATATTCTATTGTTTTTTTTCTGTTCTGTTGTATTCTATTCTTTTTTTTCAACTTTTTTTTTCTATTCTACTCTATTTCCTATTTTCTATTATCTTCTTTTCTATAATATTCTTTCCTATTCCATTCTAACCTATTCTTTTCTTTTCTTATCTATTCTTTTATTTTCTATTCTATTTCAGTCTATTCTTTTTGTTTTATTCTATTCTATTCTGTTCTGTTTTGTTCTATCATTTTCTATTCTAGTCCTTTATTTTCTATTCTATTTTATTCTATTATATTCTGTTGTTGTTTTTTCTGTTCTGTTCTATTCTATTCTTGTTTTTTCAAAGTTTCTTTTTTCTCTTCTATTCCTTACTTTAATATTCTCTTCTTTTCTATTATATTCTTCCCTATTCCTTTCTAACCTATTCTTTTCTTATCTCTTCCTTTATTTTCTATTCTGTTTTAGTCTATTCTTTTATTTTATTTTATTTTCTATTCTGTTCTGTTCTGTTTTACTCTATTCTGTGCTATTCCATTCTATTATTTTATTTTCTATAATTTTCTATTTTATTCCTTTATTTTTCTATTCTATTTTATTCTATTATATTCTGTAGTTTTTTTTCCTGTTCTGTTCTATTATATTCTTCTTTTTTTTCCATTTTTTTTTATTTCTTTTCTCTTCTATTCCTTATTTTCTATTCTCTTCTTTTCAATTATATTCTTTCCTATTCCTTTCCAACTTATTCTTTTCTATTCCTTTATTTTCTATTCTGTTTTAGTCTAGTCTTTTATTTTATTTTTTTTATCTATTCTATTCTGTTCTGTTTTACTCTATTATTTTCTATTCCATGCTATTATTTTATTTTCTACCATTTTCTATTCTAGTCCTTTATTTTCTATTCTATTTTATTCTATTATATTCTGTTGTTTTTTTCTGTTCTATTCTATTCTTTTTTTTTTCAAAGTTTTTTTTTTTTTTTAATTTTCTCTTCTTTTCTATTATATTCTTTCCTATTCCTTTCTGACCTATTCTTTTCTTATCTCTTCCTTTATTTTTCTATTCTGTTTTAGTCTATTCTTTTATTTTATTTTTATTCTATTCTGTTCTGTTCTGTTTTACTCTATTCTGTGCTATTCCATTCTATTATTTTTTCTTTTCTATTCCTTTAATTTTCTATTGTATTTTATTCTATTATATTCTGTAGTTTTTTCCTGTTCTGTTCTATTATATTCTTCTTTTTTTTCCATTTTTTTTTAATTTCTTTTCTCTTCTATTCCTCATTTTCTATTCTCCTCTTTTCAATTATATTCTTTCCTATTCCTTTCCAACTTATTCTTTTCTATTCCTTTATTTTCTATTCTGTTTTAGTCTATTCTTTTATTTAAATTTTTTATTCTATTCTATTCTGTTCTGTTTTACTCTATTATTTTCTATTCCATGCTATTATTTTATTTTCTATCATTTTCTATTCTAGTCCTTTATTTTCTATTCTATTTTATTCTATTATATTCTCTTGTTTTTTTCTGTTCTGTTCTATTCTATTCTTTTTTTTTTCAAAGTTTTTTTTTCTCTTCTATTCCTTATTTTAATATAATCTTCTTTTCTATTATATTCTTTCCTATTCCTTTCTAACCTTTTCTTATCTCTTCCTTTATTTTCTACTCTGTTTTAGTCTATTCTGTTATTTTATTTTTTATTCTATTCTCTTCTGTTTTACTTTATTCTTTTCTATTCCATTCTATTCTTTTATGTTCTATCATTTTCTATTCCATTCCTTTATTTTCCATTCTTATATTATTATATTCTTGTTGGTGAATTAGATTTCATTTCCAAAATTCGATTCAAATCAAATTTCGGACAAATTTTAATTTCATTATTTCAGATTCGTTTTAAATTTGCTACTATTGTAATTCAGAAATTCAGATACATCCGAATCTGCGAATAATGAAATAAAAAAATTGTCCGAATTTAGATTTGATTTGGAATGAAATGAACCGCACATTGTCCACCTGCAGCCGCCGCCCGCCCGCAGTAAATGTAGCGTGAGCGGGGGGGGGGGGGGGGAGTGGTTAAGTTGGAACTTTTTGGGCAATTCTTTGTTGTTCTCCATTGTGGGTTCAGATATACGGAACACGCAGGTGGCTGACATTTCTGTGAATACACGTGTGTGTTTTTCCCTGTCTCTGGGTTCTCTAACGAGAAGAACGATCGTCTGCCTTCCGCCAGATTCATTTGCTTTACCAGCATTTCATCACTGAATGATAAGACGCCCCTGTCAGTGTTCTCCAGGAGAAGCGCGCTGTGCTGCGGGAGATTAGTCTTCAGGCGCTGGAATTGTAGCAGTAGATAGGAAAACATATTTTATATAAAAAACAATCCTCCAAGCATTGTTTGTCTTTCGATTCCTTCACTAATATAACCTCAAACAATGACAAGTCCTGTCCAGAAAAAAAGTGGAACGCAAAAATAGGATCCGGTCCGTCCTTAGCAATAACACAGCAGTTTTTTCCCCCCAAAACATTGATTTATTACCTATTGATCCTGCCAGTAGATCCATTATTCTTCTCCTGTCTTTACCAGGGTGACGACGCTTTGTTGTGCACTGAAACCCATCTTGGCTGGACATGGAGCAACTGATTATTGAACCTGTTGCTTAGGCATTCGATGGAGACCGTGAGGTCCCTTTATGGGGGTTTAACCCTTTTCCCGTCCAAAAGATGGCTACAGGTCGCCTCTCCGGTCCTGGGAGGGCATCCATCAGTGCAGGTAATCAATGCCCATTAGTGTTGCCTATCAGTGCAGCCTCATAAGTGCCCATTACTGCTGCTTCATGAGTGCAGCCTTATCAGTGCAGAACTGTGCAGCCTTATCAATACCCATCACTGCAGCCTCACCTGTGGCCATCAGTGCTGCTTCATCAGTGCAGCTGTATCAGTGCAGCCTCATAAGTGCCCATTAGTGCTGCTTCATCAGTGCAGCCTTGTCAGTGCACAACTGTGCAGCCTTATCAATACCCATCACTGCAGCCTCACCTGTGGCCATCAGTGCTGCTTCATCAGTACAGCCTTATCAGTGCCCATCAGTGTACAACAGTGCAGCCTCATAAGTGGCCATCAGTACTGCTTCATCAGTGCAGCTGTATCATTGCACCCTTATCACTACCCATCAGTGCCCATCAGTGCAGCCTCATAAGTGGCCATCAGTGCAGTTTCACCAGTGCAGCTTATCAGGGCCCTTCAGTGCAGCCACATCAATGCCTCTTTATCAGTTCCCTTCAGTGCAGCTTACCAGTGTGCATAAGTGCTGCCTCATCAGTGCAGCTTATTGGTGCCCATCAGTGCCCATCAGTACAGCTGTATCCGTGCAGCCTCATCAGTGCAGCCTCATCAGTGTCCATCAGTGCAGCCTCATCAATGCCCATCAGTGCAGCCTCATTAGTACTGCTTCATCAGTGCAGCTGTATCAGTGCAGCCTTATCAGTACCCATCAGTGCCCATCAGTGCAGCCTCATAAGTGGCCATCAGTGCAGTTTCACCAGTGCAGCTTATCAGAGCCCTTCAGTGCAGCCACATCAATGCCTCCTTATCAGTTCCCTTCAGTGCAGCTTATCAGTGTCTATAAGTGCTGCCTCATCAGTGCAGCTTATTGGCGCCCATCAGTACAGCTGTATCTGTGCAGCCTCATCAGTGCCCACCAGTGCAGCCTCATTAGTACTGCTTCATCAGTGCAGCTGTATCAGTGCAGCCTTATCAGTGCCCATCGGTGCACAACAGTGCAGCCTCATAAGTGGCCATCAGTGCAGTTTCACCAGTTCTCATCAGTGCAACTTCTCAGAGCCCATCAGTGCAGCCACATCAATGCCTCCTCATCAGTTCTCTTTAGTGCAGTTTATCAGTGCTTATCAGTGCTGCCTCATCAGTGCAGCTTATTGGTGCCCATCAGTACAGCTGTATCAGTACAGCCTCATCAGTGCCCATCAGTGCAGCCTCATCAGTGCCCATCAGCGAAAAAAAAAAATTAATATTTTGCTAAATTTTATAACCGAAACTAAGAAAAGCTTTTCTATTTCAAAATTTTCAGTCTTTATCGTTTGTTTAGCAAAAAATAAAAAACCCCAATGGTGATTAAATACCACCAAAATAAACATCTATCTGTCTAAAAATTATAAAAAAAATTTTTGGTTACAGTGTTGCATGACCGCACAATTGTCATTCAAAGTGTGAGAGCGCTGAAAGCTGAAAATTGGCCTGGGCAGGAAGGGGGTGAAAGTGTCCAGTATGGAAGGGGTTAAAGTAATTATAAAGGCAAAACTTTTTTTTTTTTTTTGCCTTAATGCATTCAAACTTTTAAAAGTTGCCCCCCACCCCTAGCCCTACTTAAACACTTATCTGAGCCCAATCTCGATCAAGTGCTGTGTCCGTCTACAGCAGCTCTTCCCCGCCCTCTTTCTTCTCACAGGAGACTCGGCAGCAGCGGGAGCCATTTATCTATGAGAAGGGAGCGGGGCCAAGCAGCACAGCGTGTGTCTATGGATGCACACAGTCCGACTTGGGCTCGAGCCCTCACGTCTGCCTCTATAGCAAGCAGATTGCTATGGTTTGGGGACAGATGGGAGCTATGGACAATGCTGCTATCTCTGCTGTTGTGAGGCCTAAGGTGGGCAACCTGAGGGCCTTGTGCTAGAAAGAGAACTGACTGAGGTGGACTGTCCGCTGAAGATCTAGTCTGATGTCACTGGAATAAAGTGTCTCTTGGATGTTGGAAAGAAGCAACCAGCTGTTCCTTGGGTCTTGTGTGAGTACAGATGCTTCGGAGAGATCTTGGGGACCTTTGTGATTTGGGCACCCCTCTGGTACTGGAGAGTCAGCTGTGGTTCTAGTTGAAGGGGACTCCGGCTTGTCTTGAAAGAATATCTAAGTCCTCAAATGCTTGCATGATGCAGAGGCAGCAAAAGCCTTGTTGGTCAGTGGGAGAAATGCTCCTAACATTGGTGATCAGTGAGAAGAATGTTCCTTACATTGGTGATCAGTGAGAAGAATGTACCTTACATTGGTGATCAGTGAGAAGAATGTTCCTTACATTGGTGATCAGTGAGAAGAATGCTCCTTACATTGGTGATCAGTGAGAAGAATGTTCCTTACATTGGTGATCAGTGAGAAGAATGTTCCTTACATTGGTGATCAGTGGGAAGAATGTTCCTTACATTGGTGATCAGTGGGAAGAATGTTCCTTACATTGGTGATCAGTGGGAAGAATGTTCCTTACATTGGTGATCAGTGAGAAGAATGTTCCTTACATTGGTGATCAGTGAGAAGAATGTTCCTTACATTGGTGATCAGTGAGAAGAATGTTCCTTACATTGGTGATCAGTGGGAAGAATGTTCCTTACATTGGTGATCAGTGGGAAGAATGTTCCTTACATTGGTGGTCAGTGAGAAGAATGTTCCTTACATTGGTGATCAGTGAGAAGAATGTTCCTTACATTGGTGATCAGTGGGAAGAATGTTCCTTACATTGGTGATCAGTGGGAAGAATGTTCCTTACATTGGTGATCAGTGAGAAGAATGTTCCTTACATTGGTGATCAGTGAGAAGAATGTTCCTTACATTGGTGATCAGTGAGAAGAATGTTCCTTACATTGGTGGTCAGTGGGAAGAATGTTCCTTACATTGGTGGTCAGTAGGGATGAGCCGAACACCCCCCTGTTCGGTTCGCACCAGAACATGCGAACACCGTTAAAGTCTATGGGACACAAACATGAATAATCAAAAGTGCTAATTTTAAAGGCTTATATGCAAGTTATTGTCATAAAAAGTGTTTGGGGACCCGGGTCCTGCCCCAGGGGACATGTATCAATGCAAAAAAAAGTTTTAAAAACGGCCGTTTTTTCAGGAGCAGTGATTTTAATAATGCTTAAAGTCAAACAATAAAAGTGTAATATCCCTTTAAATTTCGTAGCTGGGGGGTGTCTATAGTATGCCTGTAAAGGGGCGCATGTTTCCCGTGTTTAGAACAGTCTGATAGCAAAATGACATTTCGAAGAAAAAAAAGCCATTTAAAACTACCCGCGACTATTGCATTGCCGACAATACACGTAGAAGTTCATTGATGAA
This sequence comes from Lithobates clamitans, assembly GCA_037952925.1. Classification (NCBI taxonomy): domain Eukaryota; kingdom Metazoa; phylum Chordata; class Amphibia; order Anura; family Ranidae; genus Lithobates; species Lithobates clamitans. The sequence continues at coordinate 18,614 of JBBGZY010001466.1, forward strand.
AACGACATGGGAATTCCCCACAGGGCAACCCCAAACCAACCCTGGCCGGTGGTTGTGGGGGTCTGCGGGCGGGGGGCTTATCGGAATCTGGAAGCCCCCTTTAACAAGGGGACCCCCAGATCCCGGCCCCCCCTGTGTGAAATGGTAAGGGGGTACTTACCCCTACCATTTCACTAAAAAACTGTCAAAATGTTAAAAATGACAAGAGACAGTTTTTGACAATTCCTTTATTTAAATGCTTCTTCTTTCTTCTATCTTCCTTCATCTTCTTCTTCTGGTTCTTCTGGCTCTTCTGGTTCTTCCTCCGGTGTTCTCGTCCAGCATCTCCTCCGCTGCGTCTTCTATCTTCTTCTCCTCGGGCCGCTCCGCACGCATGGCATGGGGGGGAGGCTCCCGCTCTTCTCTTCATCTTCTTCTTCATCCTCTTCTCTTCTTCTCTTCTTCATTTTCTTCTCCGGGCCGCTCCGCACCCATGCTGGCATGGAGGGAGGCTCCCGCTGTGTGACGGCGTCTCTTCATCTGATGGTTCTCAAATAACGGGGGCGGGGCCACCCGGTAACCCCGCCCTCCTCTGACGCACGGTGACTTGACGGGACTTCCCTGTGACATCACGGGGAATGCCACAGGGAAGTCCCGTCATGTCCCGTGCGTCAGAGGGGGGCGGGGTCACCGGGTGGCCCCCCTCTCCGTTATTTAAGAACCGTCAGACGAGGAGACGCCGTCACACAGCGGGAGCCTCCCTCCATGCCAGCATGGGTGCGGAGCGGCCCGGAGAAGAAAATTAAGAAGAGAAGAAGAGAAGAAAAGAAGAGCGGGAGCCTCCCCCCATGGCATGGGTGCAGAGCCGCCCGAGGAGAAGAAGATAGAAGACGCCACGGAGGAGATGCTTGACGAGAACGCCGGAGCAAGAACCAGAAGATGAAGGAAGATAGAAGAAAGAAGAAGAATTTAAATAAAGGAATTGTCAAAAACTGTCTCTTGTCATTTTTAACATTTTTGACAGTTTTTTTGTGAAATGGTAGGGGTAAGTACCCCCTTACCATTTCACACAGGGGGGGGGGCCGGGATCCGGGGGTCCCCTTGTTAAAGGGGGCTTCCAGATTCCGATAAGCCCCCCACCCGCAGACCCCCACAACCACCAGCCAGGGTTGTGGGGATGAGGCCCTTGTCCTCATCAACATGGGGACAAGGCGTTTTGGGGGGCTACCCCAAAGCACCCTCCCAATGTTGAGGGCATGTGGCCTGGTACGGTTCAGGAGGGGGGGCCACACTCTCGTCCCCCCTCTTTTCCTGCGGCCTGCCAGGTTGCGTGCTCGGATAAGGGTCTGGTATGGATTTTTGGGGGGACCCCACGCCGTCTTTTTTTTTTTTTTTTTGGCGCGGGGTTCCCCTTAAAATCCACACCAGACCTGAAGGGTCTGGTATGGAATTTAGGGGGAACCCCACATCATTTTTTTTTTAAATTTTGGCCGGGGTTCCCCTTAATATCCATACCAGACCTGAAGGGCCTTGTATGGAATTTAGGGGGACTCCCACGTCATTTTTTTTTTAAATTTTGGTTCGGGGTTGCCCTGTGGGGAATTCCCATGCCGTTTTCATCAATGAACTTCTATGTGTATTGTCGGCAATGCAATAGCCGCGGGTTGTTTTAAATGGCTTTTTTTCCTTCGAAATGTCACTTTGCTGTCATACTGTTCTAAATACGGGAAACATGCGCCCCTTTACAAGCATACTATAGACACCCCCCAGCTACGAAATTTAAAGGGATATTACACTTTTATTTTTTGACTTTAAGCATTATTAAAATCACTGCTCCTGAAAAAACTGACGTTTTAAAAACTTTTTTTTGCATTGATCCATGTCCCCTGGGGCAGGACCCGGGTCCCCAAACACTTTTTATGACAATAACTTGCATATAAGCCTTTAAAATTAGCACTTTTGATTTCTCCTATAGACTTTTAAAGGGTGTTCTGCGGCATTCGAATTTGCCGCGAACACCCCAAATTGTTCGCTGTTCGGCGAACTTGCGAACAGCCAATGTTCGACTCGAACATGAGTTCGACTCGAACTCGAAGCTCATCCCTAGTGGTCAGTGGGAAGAATGTTCCTTACATTGGTGATCAGTGAGAAGAATGCTCCTTACATTGGTGATCAGCGGGAAGAATGTCCCTTACATTGGTGATCAGTGGGAAGAATGTTCCTTACATTGGTGATCAGTGGGAAGAATGTTCCTTACATTGGTGATCAGTGGGAAGAATGTTCCTTACATTGGTGATCAGTGAGAAGAATGTTCCTTACATTGGTGATCAGTGAGAAGAATGTTCCTTACATTGGTGATCAGTGAGAAGAATGTTCCTTACATTGGTGATCAGTGAGAAGAATGTTCCTTACATTGGTGATCAGTGAGAAGAATGTTCCTTACATTGGTGATCAGTGGGAAGAATGTTCCTTACATTGGTGATCAGTGGGAAGAATGTTCCTTACATTGGTGATCAGTGAGAAGAATGTTCCTTACATTGGTGATCAGTGGGAAGAATGTTCCTTACATTGGTGATCAGTGAGAAGAATGTTCCTTACATTGGTGATCAGTGGGAAGAATGTTCCTTACATTGGTGATCAGTGGGAAGAATGTTCCTTACATTGGTGATCAGTGAGAAGAATGCTCCTTACATTGGTGGTCACTGGTCAGTGGGAGAAATGCGCCTTACATTGGTTGTCACTGGTCAGTGGGAGAAATGCGCCTTACATTGGTGGTCAGTGGAAACAATGCTCCTTATAGTGGTGGTCAGAATGCCACCCTTACAGACTAAAAATATCTAGTGTCAAAAACCTGGTATTGCCAGATGATACTGGTCCTGGAGCTATGCAGGCACCATCAAATTGAAAGGTCATTTAGCCACAGCTCAAGGAACCCCTAGTTACCTCTAAAGGAACCCCAAGGTCCCACAGAGCCCTGGTTGAGAATTCTGCAAGACAATAGGAGTGTTGAAGCTGGGCCAAGATGGCTACTGCCTCTCTATTTTTTCCCACAATTCCTTACTACTAGAAACATGGAGCATGTGCTGTTCTACCACAACTCCTGCAACTCTCACCATCCCACCAGGTCAAAGGCAACCTTCTTACTGACTTCTTTCAGCAGAATAGTTTCCTCAGAAAAAAACTATTCTTTGCTTGTTCTATATGTAATCCTTACTTAACCATGAGATTATAGAGTGTTTTTTTTTTTTTTTTTTTAGAAGGCCCTTTAATGTTTGATCAATGCATGTATCCTTCTCAGAACACCCCGCCCACCTTCCTGTGATTAGGTTTCCCTTTAGAAATGTTCAGAAACATCTCATTAGAGCACCGGAATCTTCTTTCCTCCGTGACCTCCCGTTAAATATTGATTGTCCTTTGAGATTGCGCTTCAAAGATGTGAGCAATCAATAAAACATTAAAACTGAACATGCGATGTACAGTGTAATGAAAGCAATGTAGGCCTATTTTCAATACGTATATACATTTATAGGAACATTGCTCGGATTTTGTTTCATTGAATTTAAAGCCCTCGGAGGAGGTGAAGACATTTCCTCTGACATGCAATAATTAATTATGGAAGGCAGCCTGTTGCAGTTTAAGGAGAAACTTGCAGGTTAAAGACCCCTGGTAAATGTGAATTAAATCAATTTGTCGGCATGTGGATCCATTTTGTTTTAAAATATAGACTGTAGAAGTGTAATGCAGGGGCTATTCTTTAAATTGTGAGCAGCAAGTGTTCCAGACATTTGTTTCCTTTCATCATAGATGCCAACTGTCCCAGGTTTGCCAGGACAGTCCCCAATGGCTTAACTTTCAAGGTTTCCAGTAAGTGGTGGCTGGTGCTCCATTTTTTGGCAGCAAACAAACCCTCCACCCCCCCCCCACCGCCAGCCGTGCATGCCAGCTCCACTCACTAGCACCACTCGCAAGCACGCTCGCCAGCCCCGCTAGCCTGCTTGGCAGCCCCACTCACAGGCCCGCCAGCCCCTGCACTTACCCTATCCAGGTAACAAAAGTTTGGACCAGAACTACAAACCCTATTGAAGTCTATGGGACCCAAACTTAAAAAAATCAAAAGTCCCCATTTTAAAGGCTTATAGGCAAGTTATTGGCCAAAAAAGTAGTATGGGGGCCTGGGTACTGCCCTGGGGGACATGTACCAATGCAAATGGTATTGTTTTTCTGGCAATTTAAGTGTTTTTTTTTTTTTTGAAATGTCCGTTTTGCTGCAGCAGGTGCTATACATGGTACAGACTCGACGCTTTACAGGCAGACTAAGGGAACCCCCCAGGCACTATATTTAAAGGAATTTTTCATGTTTATTGTTTCACTTTAAGCATCAGTAAAATCACTGCTCCTTTAAAAACTATCTTTTTATTTACATTTTTTTTGCATTGGTACATCTCACCACCACCAGTTAAAGTAAAACTGTGGCAGGGAAAAGCATGTCCTTTCCCCTGCCAGACAGACGGATCTGTGCTGTATAACAGGGCTGTTTGCATTTTTTGTACTGGACGGAGAGAAAACTGATTCTTTTTGACAGACAAAATAGATCCCATATATGTATTTAATCTGCTTATTTGGATGTTTGCCTGGAGATCAGCTTTATGAATGTTGGGGTTGGGGTGCTTAAGTGTTAAAGATAAGGGCACTAAAAGTTTCTGGTCTTCTACTGAGTGCCCCAGGTCTTCTATTAAGTGTCCTTGGTCTTTTATTGAGCTCCCCTGATCTCCTACTGAGTACCCCTGGTCTTCTACTGAGTGCCCCTGCTCTTTTACAGGGTGTGACTGGTCTTTAACAGGGTGCCCCAGGTCTTCTACTGTGTTCCCCATTTCTTTTGCGTGTGTCTGCTTTTTTACTGAATGTCCCGGTCTTCTCCCAAGAGTCCATTTTCTTCTAAGTGCCCTAGTCTTCCGCTGAGTGCCACTTGTCTTCTTTTGAGTGTTCCCTGGTTTTCTACTGAGTGCCCTTGCTCTTTTACTAGGTGCCCCTAGTCTTGTGAGTTCCCATGGTTTTCTACTGTGTGCTGCAGGTCTTCTACTGAGTGCCCCAGTTGTTCTTTTGAGTGCCTTTTGTCTTCTACTGAGTGCCCCTGCTCTTTTACTGGGTGCTCGTGATCTTCTACTGAATGCCCCTGCTCTTTAACTGGGCACACCAGGTCTTCTACTGAGTGCTTTATGTCTTCTGTTAAGTGCCCCTGGTCTTCTACTGAGTGCCTCTGGTCTTCTACTGAGTGCCCCCTGCTCCTCTACTGCTCTTTTACTGGGTGCCTATGGTTTTCTATTGTGTGCCCCCGGTCTTCTAATGAGTGCCCAAGTTCTTCTGTTCTAATGAGTGCCTTTGGTCTTTTACTGAGTGCCTCTAATCTTTTACTGAGTGCCTATTGTCTTTTACTGAGTGCCCCAGCTTTTTTATTGGCCATGACTGGTCTTCTGCTGAGTGCTTCTTGTCTTCTATTGAGTACTCCACTTCTTCTAAGTGCCCCTGGTATTCTATTGAGTGCCCATGCTCTCTTACTCAGTGCCCGTTGTGTTCTACTCAGTTCCACAGGTCTTCCACTGGGTGCTCCAGATCTTCTACTGAGTGCCCCAGTTCTTCTACTGAGTGTCCCTGGTTCACGACTAAGTTTTCCTGCCCTTTTACTGAGTGCTCCTGCTCTTTTGCTGAGTGCCTCTGGTCTTCTACTGAATGCCCCTGGCCTTCTACTGAGCATGCCTGCTCTTTAACTGAGTACACCAGGTCCCAGGTCTTCTACTGAGTGCATCAGGTCTTCTGTTGAGTGCCCTAGTTCTTCTGAGTGCCCCTGGTTTTCTTTTGAGTGCCCCTGCTCTTTTACTGAGTGCCCCTGGCCTTTTGCTGAGTGCTCCTGGTCTTCTACTTAGTACCCCTGCACTTCAACAGAGTACACCAGGTCTTCTACTGTGTGCCCCATGTCTTATCTTTTGAGTGCCTCAGGTCTTCTGCTGAGTGCCCTGGTTCTTTTGAGCATCCCTGCTCTTTTACTTAGTGCCCCTGGTCTTTTACTTAGTGCCCCTGGTCTTCTACAGATAAAGTATTACTCTGTACACAAGTATATTTCAGCCATTAAAGAGCTCTAGGCTTTGAGATGTTTCTTGTACATCTATACATGGTGCTTACTCAGGCCAGCGAAGAAAAATATTCTTTAGACTGGCTTCTAGTAGGTAAATGATTTGGTTAATTTCTTTGTTTCACTTTTTCTGTACTATCCATCCCTTTCAATGTTTTTTTTCTTTTCTAGTGATTTCTAGCAGTCTCATGTAACATGCGTCCAGTCCATGACTGTCCCCAGTCTATAACTCTGTGTTTTTCAACCTTTTTTCAGCCAAGGCACCCTTTAGAATTGCAAACAATCCCAGGGCACACCAGTCTGAGGGCTGTATCGCACTAGGAGGTGCATTTGAGCGCACATGCTTTTTTGCCTGTTACCCTTCTAGCACAACCCCACCAAATTCCCCCTCCTGGCACAATTCTCAATCCCCCAACCAAATCATCCCCCCATTACAACCCCCCCCCGAGGCACAACCCCCCCAAACTCCCCTCCTAGCACAAATCCCCCTCCCAGCACAACCCCCCCTCCTAGCACAACCCCACCAAATTTCCCTCCTAGCACACTCCCCCACCCAAATCATCCTTCCAGTACAACACCTCCTCCTAGCAGCACCTCTCCAAACCCCCCTCCTAGCACAAATCCCCCTTCCAGCACAACCCCCCCTCCTAGCACAACCCCCAAACCCCCCTCCTACCACACACCCCCATCCAAATCCCCCTCCCAGCACAACCCCCCTCTTAGCACAACCCCCAAACCCCCCTCCTACCACACACCCCCATCCAAATCCCCCTCCCAGCACAAACCCACTCTCCTAGCTCAACCCCCCGAACCCCCCCAAATCCCCCTCCTAGCACAACCCCCCTCCTAGCGCAACCCTCCCACCCAAATCCCCCTCCTAGCACAACCCCCCTCCTAGCGCAACCCTCCCACCCAAATCACCCTCCCAGCACAAACCGCTACAAATCCCCCTCCTAGCACACCACCCAAATCCCCCCTCCGAGCAAAAAACCCAGACACAAATCCCCCTCCCAGCACAACCACCTCTCCTAGCACATCCTCCCAGTACAACCCTCCCTCCTAGCGCAACCCCCCCAAACCTCCCTCCTAGCACATATCCCGCTCCCAGCACAACCCCCCCTCTTAGCACAACCACCCCTCCGAGCACAACCCCACCAAATTCCCCATCCTAGCACACTCCCCCACTCAAATTATCCTCCCAGTACAACCCCCCTCCTAGCACAACCCTCCAAACCCCCCTTCTAGCACAAATCCCCCTCCCAGCAGAAACCCCCCCTCTTAGCACAAACCCCAAACCCCCCTCCTACCACAACCCCCATCCAAACCCCCCTCCTAGCACAACCCCCCCCACCTAAATCCCCCTCCTAGAACAACCCATCTTCTAGCGCAAACCCTCCCACCCAAATCCCCCTCCAAGCACAAAGCGCCACAAATCCCCCCTCCGAGCACAAACCCCCCTGATAGCACAACCACCCCTCCTATCACTAGCACAACCCCACCAAATTCCACCTCCTAGCACACCCCCCCCCAGCACAACCACCCCTCCTGGCACAACCCCCCCACCCAAATCTCCCTCCCAGCACAAACCCCCTCACTTAGCACAACCCTCAAACCCCCCTCCTACCACAACCCCCCCATCCAAAAATTCCCCTCCCAGCACAAACCACCACTCCTAGCACAACCCCCCCTCCTAGCACAGCCCTCCCACCCAAACCCCCCTCCCAGTATAAACCACCTCAAATCCCCCCTCCGAGCACACCCCCCAAATCCCCCCTCCTAGCACAATCCCCCAACCAAATCATCTTCCCAGCACAACCCCCCAAAATACCTCCTCCTAGCAACACCCCCCCCTCAAAATCTGCCCTTCTAGCACAACCCCCTCACCTTCTCCCAAATCCCCCTCATAACACAATTACCCCACCCCCCAAATCGCCCCTCTTCCTGAGATATGAGAGATCCTCTGTTAACTAAGAGTACAGAGAAGAGCAGAGAGAGAGGGGGGAGGGGGGGGGGGTTGGGTGCGGGCACAGATCTCTGCCTCCTCTGACCCTAAAGACTCCTCATGGCACCCCATTGAGAAACACTGCGATAACTATCTCCTGTAGCATGATGGTAGTCTTTGATCATCTCTATTGCCATGAAGCTTTATAGGCTCTGTCTCTGACCACCTCCTGCTGCAACTCGTCCGCTTTCAATAACATTATATTCACTGACTGCTATGTGCTGCCTTATGGTGGTGTCAGGAGCCACACTTCAGATTCCCCCCCACCCCCCCCCCCGTATCAAGGAAGTTGACCACCACTGCTCTATAAGATGACTCTCAATTAAAAATACCATGGCCAATAAAAAAACACAAATCTTCAATGTTAATTTTATTAGAGTATATACATACGCACAAAAATACAGTAAAAAGTTTCATAATCCATCAACAGCACATAGAAAAATCACATTACCTGGAAATATAAACATTTAATGTCCCAACACCGCTTGAGAAAAAAATTCCTTGTCTGGCACAAAAAGAACTTTCTAATTCTTCATTTAGATTGAAAAAGTTTTTCTGAACAAATTATATCATTTACAAAAAATTGAGTAAACTATAATTACAGGCAAGGAATACCAAGTCGTATCTTCTAAATTCTTAATAGTATACAGTTTGTCTGCAAATCGAGCGAACATTTGAGCTGATTTACTAAAGAAGTTAAGAAGCTGTGTTAATATTCACTTCAATTATCCAATCACGTGCAGGTGAGATAAGTGAACAGGAATTTGCTTTGAGACATAATTGGGTAATTGAAGTAAACCGATAGATATACATTATAATTTTGTTATATGATGTAACTAAGAGATTATAATAATCTACAATGTTTGATGTGTGATTATGAGATTGTAAAATTGTTTTTTTTTTTCCTATTGATTTTAAGAGGGGCAACATTTTTTTTTTCTTATATATAGTAAATACAAAATTAGATACTTTTATATATGTCCATAAACAATGATGGCAAATCATAAATAACCCCAATCTTTCTTCATAAAGTGAAGTGAATATTCACACACTTTGTTAATTTATTCACTACATTATTTCCTAATTAATTCATTTATTTATTAATTTACATTTAATAAATCAGCCTCATTGACTTGGTTAAGTATAAACCTTTGGTACATTTTGAATGTCTTTTTTTTTTCCTGTAGGGGGAGCAAACTTCCACTGGTCAGCCTTTGTCAATCAATCCAAGGGTGCAAGGGCCATTGAAACCATCTAACACTTATCATGTCTCCGGTGTTGCTCAGCATTGGCATTTAATGTCTCTTAATTAAGCTACAGAGTATAAAAGAGAAGAGAGGCACCTCTGAGTGTAGCAATATGTTGCTAAATGTTGTATCTTCATTAAATGTAACTATATTGCTACACATAGAGGTGCCTCTCTTCTCTTTTATACTCAGTTGTGACATGACGCTACTTGTATATCAAGACATCGCTTGTATATCAAGTCAAACTTTATTTAAAAATGTTGCTTGACTTGCAAAACGCTCTCAAACCAAGTTACTCTCAAACCAAGGCTTTACTGTACTAATCAGTAGCGGCCCGTCCATTAGGGGCGCACGAGCGCCCACCCACCCTATCCATGCGTCCGGCCCCCTGATCTACATACAGGTGGCGCCGGACTATGGATTCCAATGGGGGGGGTGTTTTTTTTAAACACGTGATTAGAGCCAGAGGCTCTAATAGGCTTCAAAAAAGGGTGGGCTCGGGGCGCAGAGCACCTTCGCCCTGATCCCACTCAGTTGTGTGATGATAGCGAGTAAATATTCACTATTTTTGCACTACGTCTCCTCCCCGCCAATCAGGAAGCGGGTCGTGGCCAAAAACATCAGGTGATCCTTTTGGACGCCTAGCGCCTAGGAGGAGGAGAGAAGAGACACACGGCAGAAGCCACGGAGGAAGCCACTGGTGGATAGGATACCCGAGCTGCTACTCCCACCTAGATGGGGTAAGTGCCAGACAGACTGGCTGCCACTGGTGCTAACTTTTTTTTTTTCGTTTTGGATAGAGTCAGAAAATGCTGAAACCCCTTTTATGCTTTTGTTGCTCCAATATCTGGAGCGCTGGACCCAAAGCTTGAGGTAATTCTCGTTATATCGATGAGTGTGCCAGCTCTCTATGGCCTAGGACAGTGGTTCTCAACTCCTATCCTCAGGACCCGCTAAGGCTCTGTTTCCACTACCGCGGTTGTTGTGTGACTTGACACGTGAAGTTGCAAGACAAGTTAAAACCCATGCATTTCAATGGTCCCCCCCGTTCTAATTGGTGCGACTCAAGTCGCAGCGACTGCAAAAAAAAAGGTTCTTGCACAACTTTGTTTCTACTTTGGTGCGACTTGTTCTCACATGGCTTACACCAGTCGCATGACATCGCATTCACAAACCGCATAGCAAAGTCGCAGTGTAAATCGCGTGACTTTGGGGACGCAATAGTGGAAACATAGCCTAAAAGGCCAGGTTTGCAAGATAACTGAAATACATCACAGGTGATATAATTTACTGTTCAGTGATTGCAGGATTCTAACCTGCATCTCCCCCCAAGGTAATATTTAAAATCTGGCCTGTTAGGCTCTATTCACACTAATGCATTTTTTGATGCATTTTGCATTTTGCAGAAATGCATGGGATTTTTTTTAACATGGGTTCCTATGGAACATGTTCACATCAATGCATTTTTGTGCCTCTGCGTTTTTGGAAAGGGTTGGGGACATTTTTTCATGCAAAATGCAGTGTTTTGCACGTAATAGAATTCAATGGGCCTGCATCCAAAATGCAAGTACCACGGTTTTTTTCATGTTTTGCGTTTTTTTTTTTCTTTCTTTTTTTTTACACTGTATACAGTATTTAAAAAAAAATGCCATAAAAAAAAAAAAAAAAAAAAAAAAACAAAAAAAAGCAAAAACGGGGCAAGCACCGCAAAAAGCACTGCAGAAACGCTCAAAAGCAACATGCATAGATGTGAATCGAGCCTTAGTGGGTCCTGAGGATAGGAGTTCAGAACCATTGGCCTCGGGAATCCCCAGTAGGATTCCTGGAAGAGCCAATTTGTCTGCCAACAACTTTACTGAATGAACTTTAAATTACGGTTTGCAAAAAAAATAAATAAATAAATAAATAAATAATACAAATTATGGGGAAAAAAGTAAAGAAATAATAATTATTATTAAAATATTAATATTATTATGAATACATAAGATTTAATAACAATAATAAAACAAATTATAATACTAAATAAAAACTGTCAAGATTGTTACCACACAATTAACTAAAGCCCTGAAAAAAAAAGAATTATGACCCCCTATGGCTTGGCACCCCTCATGTTTTATTTCCATACAATGTTTTTTATTGCTGTCTGCGAGAGTCACTTGCTCTGTTCGATTTAAATGACTATTGTCAATAGGCCAGTAAGTGGGGTGGAGTCGAAAATGTTTAAGGGTGTCACAAGAACAGGAAATACTTCTATTGGATTGGGGTCACCTGTTTTAGTAAAAAAAAAAAAAAGTTTAGATGGAATTTCCCCATATTTTTAAATGTTTTCAATTAATTTACTATTATGTCTTCCAGACAAAAAGTGAAAGGAAATCTCTCAAATTGGTTACAAGCAAAAAAACAAAACAAAAAAATAAATTTAAAAAATAAATAAACCAGAGGTTCTAAACATTCCCTTCTGAATCCAAAACAAAAAGCGAAAAAAAATGTTGGCCGTAGATGTACTTTAATCTAACCAAGACAAACTTTCAGTGAGAAATCAAATCCTATAAATGGTGCATATCAAAAAAAAAAAAAAAATTATATATATATATATATATATATATATATATACAAAATATTTGGAGATGCAATCTCAGTTTCTGTTCAAAAGAATTTAACTTCAGTCTTCCTGCATATACAAGACTGCGCAGTTTCGGACAGGAACTCCGTCCTTCATCAAGTTGCTTGTAGAGATGCATGAAGGACGGAGTTCCTGTCCGAAACTGTGTCCGAAACATGAAGATTGAAGTAAAATTCTTTTGAAAAGAAACTGAGATTGCATCTCCAATTTTTTGTTACATCTGGTGGAAGCAGGAGTACCACATCGGATGTGAATCTCTAAAGGAAGTGAAAGTCACGGCAAAGGTGTCCCACCCTAATATATATATATGTATATCTATGAAACATTTGAAGGATGTTGTAAAAATGTATATCAATCAATGTAAGAGAACAAATACCACTGGGTTAAAAGTAATTCACTTCCTAGAGGAAGGCCAACCAAAATCTATCTTGAACTTAGTTAATTGCCATGGGCTTATTGACCCCCTAGAACCTCCCCAATTGCCTGTCTTAATTTTTCTTTTTCTTTTTTGTAGCCCTTCACCATTATTTGTCAGTAAAATTAAATCTAGCTTTAAAAATGTATCTACACATTTAATACGTATATGTTCTTTTATTATTTTTTTCTCAATCTGTTATATAAATAATTACACTTGCCAAAATTTTGACAAAAGCATATTACACTGAACACCCTAAGGCACCTGTTCACTAATCATGACTTGTAAGTTGCCTAATAATATTGATTTCCCTATGAATTAAATATGAAAGGGTCCATGTAGGGTAGCCATTTTTATGCATTTAGATTACTTCTACCCGTTGACTTCCATGGGCTTTCCTGAAGCTAATAATGATACATCTAAAAACACATTAAAGGGCAACGGCAGCCAAAACTGATCTTCTATATTCTTCTGTCTAGTGGGGCTTCTTTGCTCCTTACCACCAGAAGAGTTTACCAAACTGCTTTAGTAGCAGCAAAGCTGAATTATGATGCCACGAGATAGAAAACGTACATGCAGGAAATCTGGAGTGATACTGAAGTGATATATGGCCAAAGGTTGTGGACACCTGACCATCACACCTATATGAGCTCGCTGGACATTCCATTACAAAACCATGGCCTTGAATATGGAGTTATCTTCATTGTAGCTAATCACTCTTCTGGGAAAGCTTCAACAAGATTTGGGAGGGTCTGTGGGAATTTGTGCCCACTTGTGAGGTCAGGTACTGATGTTGGATGAGAAGACCTGGCCCACAATGGACGTTCCAATTCATCCCAAACATGTTCAGTAGGGTTGAGGTCAGGACTCTCAAGTTCCTCCACACCAAACTGGTCAAACCAAGTCTTTATGGAGCTGGTTACACTTTTCTGGGAAGCTAAGCTCAAAATTTTGGAGTGTGTCTGGGGATTTTTGTTCATTCAGCCTAAAGGGCATTTGTGAGGTCAGGTTGGATGAGAAGACCCAGCTTACAGCGGATGTTCCAATTCATCCCAAAAGGTGTTCAGTAGGGTTGAGGCAAGGTCTCCACCATGTTACATAATGGAGATCTGCTTCCATTATGACCACGGGTTGTGAATACCTGACCATCACACCTATATGAGCTTGTTGGACATCCCATTACAAAACCATGACATGAATATGGACTTTTCTTCATTGTAGGTAATTACTCTTCTGTGAAAGCTTCAAAAAGATTTGAGAGGATCTGCGGGAATTTGTGCCCATTTGTGAGGTCAGGTACTGATGTTGGATGAGAAGATCTGGTTCACAATAGGTCTTCCGATTCAACCCAAAGGTGTTCAGTAGGGTTGAGGTCAGTTCCTCTACGCCAAACTGGTCAAACCATGTCTGATTGGAGCAGGCTCCACTCTTCTGGGAAGGCTTCCCTCAAAATTTTGGGGTGTGTCTGAGGATTTGTTCTCATTCAGCCTAAAGGGCATTTGTGAGGTCAGGTTGGATGAGATGACCTGGCCTACATCAGATGTTCCAATTCATCCCAAAAGGTGTTCAGTAGTGTTGACACAACATAATAGAGATCTGCTTCCATTATGTAATTTATGAGTCTGTATTAATACAGTTATACTAAATCGTTTTCATAAGTGTTTTCTGTTTACAATGAATTTAGTCAGTTAGTGCCATATTTATATATGAATTAATATATTTTATTAGTAATTGAACCAATAAAGGAATTCATACTGTGACATCGGCCACGGTGTGAAAAAAGGGTTTTGTTTCACCTAGCGTTCTCAACCAGGCAGGTTGAGGGGCACCAGGCTGCTGGTGTTCTATGGAGGAAACTCTATTTTCAGTTTCCTCAGAGACTGGTAAATCCTTTTTAGGTTCTGGAGCCCAAAGGCTTTGTAGAGACTTGGGATGGGTGAAGTTTCCAGTCCTGGGTTCGGGCTTTGTAGACAACCAGCACATTGATGGTGTAGGTGTGGAAGGGGCTTTTGTTAGAGAGGTGGCTAGTGCTCAGGGCTCCACCCCGATGGACAGAGGAAGTCTCCACACAGAAGTCAGGAGGGCTCCACCCCATCAACTAGTGCTCAGGGCTCCATCCCGGTGGACAGAGGAGGTCCCCACACAGAAGTCAGGAGGGCTCCACCCCATCAACTAGTGTCCAGGGCTCCATCCCGGTGGACAGGGGAAGTCTCCACACAGAAGTCAGGAGGGCTCCACCCCATCAACTAGTGCTCAGGGCTCCACCCTGATGGACAGAGGAAGTCTCCACACAGAAGTCAGGAGGGCTCCACCCCATCAACTAGTGTCCAGGGCTCCATCCCGGTGGACAGAGGAAGTCTCCACACAGAAGTCAGGAGGGCTCCACCCCATCAACTAGTGTCCAGGGCTCCATCCCGGTGGACAGAAGAAGTCTCCACACAGAAGTCAGGAGGGCTCCACCCCATCAACTAGTGTCCAGGGCTCCATCCTGGTGGACAGAGGAAGTCTCCACACAGAAGTCAGGAGGGCTCCACTACATCAACTAGTGTCCAGGGCTCCATCCTGGTGGACAGAGGAAGTCTCCACACAGAAGTCAGGAGGGCTCCACCCCATCAACTAGTGTCCAGGGCTCCATCCCGGTGGACAGAGGAAGTCTCCACACAGAAGTCAGGAGGGCTCTACCTAGGGGGTAGGTGGGAGCCAGTGCAGCAGGGATCTGCTAAGTGCATGCACTGAGGAAATGGACAAGGGCGGCAGGGCCTAAGAATTGAGACCATAGCAGCAGCTGCAAGTATAAGCCAGGAGGTTGATGTACATTGGTTTTGTGGCAGAGAAATGCTGAAAAAAACAGCACGAGAAACCCATGTGCACATATTTCTACTGCTCCAGGTAAGTCGGCACTATCAGATACTTCTACGATACAACCTGGGGTGCAAGTCCAGTTCTCCACTGTGTCACTCCAAACATACAATTTCGGATGGCTGCATATAACTACAAATGCATAAAAGCACCACATATGCAATAGCGGGGGAGGGATGGATAGTTCATGCATTTTATACTCTTTACAGTGCTTTGTCAGAAGAAGAGTGTGAAACGTGTGAACCATCCATCCCTGCCCCGCTATTGCACATATGGTGCTTTTATGCATTTGTAGTTAAACAATAAAGTTTTAATTTGAAGATCCACAGGTGTGCAGCCATCCAGAAGTGCATGTTTGGAGGGAAACCCAGGCGTTGCATCTGTTTTGTTCTTTAAAAAAAGAAATCGCAAGCAAGAAAAGCCCTTATTATGAAGATTTAAGCGAGCTGGATGCGTCCTTGATGCTCTACTGTTCCCACAATATGTTTACAACATTTCCATAGCTGTTTTTTTAGCCCTGAAGAAGGAGGGGATCTTTGATTCCCCAAAATGCGTTGGATATCTAAAGGAGAAGTACAGCCAAAGTTTGTTTGGCCGTACTTCTCCTGTGGATCACAGTAGTGCAGTTCGTTCTGCACCCCTATGACCGTTTTCAGCAGACAGCGGGCTGAAGCCGCGCTGTCGGCTGATGTCACAGAGCCGGTCCAAGCTGGGGAAAGATTGCGACTGTATGGTCGGGATCCACCCACATGCCTGGACCGGCACCCAGCTTAGCCTCTCTGAGAGCCTGAGCCAGCTGCTCCCGCCCCCTCCACAGCCCAGCGCTCCAGTGAGCATGCGCGGGGGGGGGGGGCAGAGCAGAGAGCTGGAGACTGACAGTCATCAGTTCTCTGCTCAGGGAGCTCTGCGAACAGAGCGATCAGCGGTGTGTGATCGCTCAGTTCTTGGTCTTAGAGCCGGTGGTGGTGGACCGATACTGCATCTACCTAGGTAGGTATGATTAAAAATAAAAAAAATCCCATACTTCTCTTTTAATATCCTTTTGTTATGAAGTGACACTAATATTAAAAGCACAAGTGGAGTTACTCTTTAAGGTAAACACTGCGATAAAAAAAACCTCAAAAGATGCATTCGCCAAAAATAAACCTTTTTTTTTTTTTTTTTTTTTGAATAAGTCAAAATCCTATTTTTAAAAGCTGCAACAAATTCATTACTTTGCGAAGAAACGAAATTTTAAACTATACAAGAGAGTAAAAAAAAAAAAAAAGTGGATCAAACTTTAATGAAGCCTTTGATAAATTATACAGATTCGTTTAGCAGACATGAGCTGCTCCTCCGTTTGCCCTTTTGTTTATTAAAGCCTGCTTTTAAAAAGGCAGATTATTAGCTAATTAAAGCGTGACACATGTTTTGTTTTGTTTTTCCTGTGGCGTACAGCTGGAGACCTACATCATTACCCTTTCCGAGAGGATACAAAGGGGGAAAGAAAAGGGTTTTTCAATGGGTTTGTTTTGAAAATGTTTGTTAATAAACAGGAAAAAAAAAAGAAAGAAAAATAAATGGAATAAAATGAATAAAATGTATCCACTTTGTGAATAATTTAATTAGAGGTCAAACCGTAGTGAGTGATAATGAAGAATGCAAAATGCCCACCAAAGTTTTTTTAAGGCTGAACTCCGATCTGACATAAAACTAAGAAATATTTTGTCCTAATATTTATTCCTAAAGAAAAAAAAAAAAAATCAACAGATACAAAAGTGAGAGATGAGAGAGGCGGAGTAATACTCAGGTAATGCCCCAGATCAGAGGTCTCCAAACTGCAGCCCTTTGCTTGTTTTCATCTGGCCTCTGGGGAACTATTTAATCCACCGACACCAACGATGGGGCACTATTCTTCCCACCGACACCAACGATGGGGCACTATTCTTCCCACAGACACCAACGATGGGGCACTATTCTTCCCACCGACACCAACGATGGGGCACTATTCTTCCCACCGACACCAACGATGGGGCACTATTCTTCCCACCGACACCAACGATGGGGCACTATTCTTCCCACTGACACCAACGATGGGGCACTATTCTTCCCACAGACACCAACGATGGGGCACTATACTTCCCACAGACACCAACGATGGGGCACTATTCTTCCCACAGACACCAACGATGGGGCACTATACTTCCCACTGTCACCAACGATGGGGCACTATTCTTCCCACCGACACCAACGATGGGGCACTATTCTTCCTACCAACACCAACGATGGGGAACTATTCCGCTCACTGGTACCAACGATGGGGCACAATTTCTCCCAATGACACCAACGATAGGGCACAATTCCTCCCACTGACATCAATGAGAGGGCACAATTCCCCCCACTGACACCAATGATGGGGCACAATTCCCCCCACTGACACCAACGATGGGGCACAATTCCCCCCACTGACACCAATGATGGGGCACAATTCCCCCCACTGACACCAATGATGGGGCACAATTCCCCCCACTGACACCAACGATGGGGCACAATTCCTCCCACTGACAATAATGAGAGGGCACAATTCCTCCCACTGGCACCAATCATGGGGCAGTATTCCTTCCACTGATACCAAGGATGAGGAACTATTCCTTCCACTGGTACCAATGATGGGGCACTATTCCTTCCACCGACACCAAGGATGAGGAACTATTCCTTTCACTGGTACCAATGATGGGGCACAATTCCCCACACTGACTCCAATGATTGGGCACAATTCCCCCCACTGACACCAATGATGGGGCACAATTCCCCCCCACTGACACCAATGATCGGGCACAATTCCCCCCCACTGACACCAATGATCGGGCACAATTCCCCCCACTGACACCAATGATAGGGCACAATTCCTCCCACTGACACCAATGATAGCGCAAAATTCCCCTAACTGACACTATTGATAGGGCACAATTCCCAACACCAATGATGGGGCACAATACCCCCACTGACACCAAAGGCGGGGCAATGCTCTTTACCACTAATGTCTGGATCTTTTCTACTCCCTCTGGCCACAGTCCGGCCCCCCTAAAGTCTAAAGGACAGTAAACTGGCCCTTTGTTTAGAAAGTTTGTAGACCCCTGACCTAGGGTGCCACCATCCAGAAATACAACTAGGTCAAAACCAGGGACTTTATAGGATGGCACCCAAGCATACAGACTCAACACACGAGTATAAAAAAAAGTCAACATATTATACGAAAATATATATATACCATATTACCAAAAGTTTTGGGACGCCTGGCTTTACACGCACATGAACTTTAATGGCATCCCAGTCTTAGTCTGTAGGGTTCAATATTGGGTTGGCCCACCCTTTGCAGCTATAAACAACTCTCCTGGGAAGGCTGTCCTGGAAGGTCATCCTGGAGATGTCCTAGAAAGCCCATGATTTTTACCCTGTTTAAAAAAAATATATCAATAGATGTATTTTTAAATCTAATTAAAAATTTTAAATGTACACAAAATCTTGCCTTTGTTTTAGTTTCCTGCAATGCCCCGCACAGAAGACTCTGAATGGGTGGATAAAAGTGCTAAAATTCCTTTATTATCCCCCCCCCCCCCGTTCCACGAGTCCTTTATGTGTGGAATCCGTGGAATCAGCTGTGGACCCCAGACCAGCCTGGCAGGTACCGTACTTCTGGGTAGAGGTAAGGGAGACCAGTGAACCTCTAGATTTGTATGCTGGCACTTTCCAAGGGAAGCACTGCTGCCTAGGGCGCCCCGCCGCTGGTTTCCCTACTCCCCGTCTACGCGCTATGTACGTTTTCGGCTGTGTCCCATTGTTCTGTTGTGTCTGTCTGCCTTAGAAGTGTATTATGAGATGGATGTTTGTATTGGTGTTCCTGGAATGTAAACCGGGAGCAGGGTAGAGAGGGGAGGGGGGCAATTCCTCCAACAGCCCTCCCTGTTTGAATACCTGCGTGTTCCTTATTGCTGATTGGACAGTTTACCCCGCCCTGAATCCAAGGGAGGGGGCATTGCCCCTGAGTGTTTTTTTCTGTTGGTACCTGTTTCAATAAACAGTCTGTTGTTTTCACCCTACATTGAGTTACAGCTAATGACCGGATGCTCTAATGCAGGGGTCTCAAACTGGTGGCCCTCCAGCTGTTGCAGAACTACAAGTCCCATGAGGCACAGCAAGGCTGACAGTTACAAGCATGACTCCCACAGGCAGAAGGCTCGCAACAGCTGGAGGGCGGCCAGTTTGAGACCCCTGCTCTAAGGGATCTTGGATTGTGTGGTACCGGACAAAGGAAGCATTTACGGCGGACAGACTCATCTTGAGTACGGGGGTCCACCACAGTCATAACCTCACGTTTTATATTTTACCATAAACTTGGATACTAAATTGTGATTGCGTGCCCAAAAATTAACTTTGACATATATTGTTTACTGAACTTTTGCATTTAATAAACCATTGCTCTAACATTGTGTGAAACCACCATTTTATTCTTAAGGGTCTTTGCTTTCAGAAAACCTACAATATTTTGGGGGGGGTTTAAGTAATCTTCAGTACTGAAATTGTTTTTTAAACATGTGTGCATAACCCCCCCCCCCCCCCTCAAAAACAGCTCTGGCAACATAAGGGTTAATAAGCATTTGCCTTTTGCAGTATAAGGGGGAGGGGGGGGGTGTAATGTAAGGGTATTTTTAAATCTCAGGATTCAGCTTTCAGTGCAATGGAGGTGCTGATTGTACTGTCTGGTACAGAAGCCAGGATTGTAAGGCTGGCTGAACACACTGTCAAGTATTTGGCAGGTCAGTCAGTTGGAAAAAATTCTGTTGAATAAAGAGTTCAATAGCTCAAGGTAATTTTACACACAAAACTAAATGACTCCTTGCAATGGCTCATATATATATATATATATATATATATATATATATATATATATATATATATATTAGATATAAAAAGGTTTTTAAAGAATAGACATAAGAAATAAAAATAAATTAAACCATTTTACTTTAGTACCGTCAGCTTATGTTTCTCTGACGGGTCCCCTTTTAGTACTACGCGGGGTCCCCTATCCATCTTTACATCTTGGCTTTGCCTTCCCGCCACTCCATCCAGCCACAGGGAGTGGAGAGAAAATCTCCAATACTTGCAAGTATGGCAAGCATGTGACTCCCTCCCATCCAGACCATATTATAGTCCTGGGGCCTGGCCATTGGTTGCTAAAGTTCCAGTGCTATCACATGGGGTCAGAGTTCACATAAGGAGATTTGAAATCTTTGGGCAGAATCGCCACAATACTGCCTACGGTTCCAAATTGCGGCAGAACGCGCGCCGTGCGTTTTGGCCGCCATTATTCTTTCATGGCACCCAAAAACATGGTGCAATTCTGTCATGATTGTCACGGGATAGAATCGTGTGGCAATTTGCGGCAAAACACACGTTTAAACTTGTCGCCCCAAAAAATGGACGGAAACTTCCTTTGGGTGACAAACAAAGCAGCCTATTGAAGTGAATGGGCTGCCCTATGCGCTTTAAAAAAAATTGCATTCCCGCTGTGTGAGGTCTGAACGGGGCCTAAGGCTGGCCATATATGGAGAAAATTTCTTTCCTGCAACCACGGGTTGCAGGAAAGAAATTCGCTCTATTCCCCCATCGACATTGATAGTGTTGATACGGGAATCCTTCTTGCCGGTCCATTGTCTTCTCCCGGTGGGGGTGGGGGGGGTAGCCGCCGCCGCTGGGAGAAGGCAGTGATTATAATTGCAAGAGAAACCAGGAGGCTGGTTGTACCCAAGCTGATCGGTCAACTTTCTACATTCAGCCTGCCCATTAACGGTGCGAATCTTAGCCGGTTCCTGCTTAACCGGCTGATATTCAAACCATGTATGGATGGCCTTAGTCTTCTCCTTGCTCCCGGGGGCCAAACGGTGTGGCAGGAGATCAAATGGAAGGCCAATAGAAGCATCTGAGAAGGGCGGCAGTTGAGTCAATCTGTTGATTTGACAAGCATGGCCAAAGTACAGGTCCACTTTTATAGAAACCGGGAGGCTGGTTGTACCCAAGCGGATCGATCAACTTGCTACATTCAGCCTGCCCATTATCGCTTTGAATCTTAGCCTTTTCCTGCTCAACCAGCCGCGATTTGAACCATGGTATGGATGGCCTTAGTCTTCTCCTTGCTCCAGGAGGCCAAGTGGAGTGGCAGGGGATCAAAAGGAAGGTCAATAGAAGCATCTGGGAAGGGCGGCAGTTGAGTCAATCTGTTGGTTTGACTAGCATGGCCAAAGCACAGGTCCACTTTAAGACGGTTACAGAAATAAGTAATGTTTCAGCAATTTGCAAGTTTCTAAACCGCATGTCAGTTGCAAGTGGTGATAAGTGACTGGAGATCTGGAGAAAAATGCCCAATAACACTAAAAAAAAGAAAAGCTTGCAAATATATTGAGAGTTGCAGATCTTTCATTAATAAGCCGTCGTTCGGATTGCCATCAATTAATTTTTTTTTTCCCGCCGCGTGCACAAATTGTCAGCTGGCTCCTTCAGGGTATTTCTTTTCCATCTTCTTCTGGACCATCAGTATGAGAGCCGTAATACAAGCAGAACGAAGGCGGCAGTCATTTTTCAGCCTTCTGATGTTTCCATGTAAATTACAGCAGCTTTTTCCATCTCTGTAGGCAAGGAAGCGGCCGGTACCCCCTGGGCTCCGCAGAGTGTGACCGCCGCGCGTTTTAGATTATTTACACTCCACAATGAACCGTCGTTCCCGAGCGTTAAATGTTTCATGTTCATTTTCTTCTTTAGGTCTGACAGGGTTTAAATAATGAACGTGGTATGTACATAAATAAAAAATAATGTTTGTCTCTTGGAGCGTCTGGCATCCTCGTCTTCTTAGAAAGTGAAGGCGTAGACAACGCCGACCACAACAATGTTCCCGATGGTGGCGATGATGGCAATCCATAGCAAGATGGCGTCGTTGGAGGAGCGGGTGGGTTCTTCGGGGGGGCTCTGGGCGATGATGGAGGCCGCGTGGACGTTGGCGGAAGAGTTAAATATGGAATACTCTGTTCCGAATTCCTCATTGGGTGAATCCATAAAGGCCCCTCCCATGACGGGGAGCTGTAGGAAGAAACAGAAAAAGTCAGTTTAAACTCTCTTAGAAAAAAAAAGTATATTCAAACCCTTACATGTTTTCTACAGATTATTAATTTAAAGAGGAAATGAACTGTGCCCCAAAAGAAAGTCTGGCAGAGGTGCCTATTGCAGTAGGGTGTGCACCCCAAAGCTCAAACACACATGTGTGATTGTCTACATCATGGGTCTCAAACTGACGGCCTTCCAGCCGTCGCAAAACTACAAGTCCCATGAGGCAATGCAAGGCTGGCGGCTACAAGCATGACTCCCACAGGCAAAGTCATGATGGGACTTGTATTTTCGCAACAGCTGGAAGGCCGCCAGTTTGAGACCCTTGGTCTACATATTCACTATATTACCAAAAGTATTGGGACGCCTGCCTTTACATGCACATGAACTTCAATGGCATCCCAGTCTTAGTCCGTAGGGTTCAATATTGAGTTGGCCCACCCTTTGCAGCTATAACAGCTTCAACTCTTCTGGGAAGGCTGTCCACAAGGTTTAGGAGTGTGTCTATGGGAATGTTTGACCATTCTTCCAGAAGCGCATTTGTGAGGTCAGGCACTGATGTTGGAAGAGAAGGCCTGGCTCGCAGTCTCCACTCTAATTCATCCCAAAGGTATTCTATCGGGTTGAGTTCAGGACTCTGTGCAGACCAGTCAAGTTCCTCCACCCCAAACTCGCTCATCCATGTCTTTATGGACCTTGCTTTGTGCACTGGTCCAAATCATTTGGTGGAGGGGGGATCATGATGTGGGGTTGTTTCTCAGGAGGTTGGGCCCCTTAGTTCCAGTGAAGGGAACACTTAAGGCGTCAGCATAGCAAGACATTTTGGACAATTTCATGCTCCCAACTTTGTGGGAACAGTTTGGGGATAGGACCTTCCTGTTCCAACATGACTGCGCTCCAGTGCACAAAGCAAGGTCCATAAAGACATAGATGAGTGTGTTTGGGGTGGAGGAACTTGACTGGCCTGCACAGAGTCCTGACGTCAACCTGATAGAACACCTTTGGGGTGAATTAGAGCGGAGACTGCAAGACAGGCCTTTTCATCCAACATCAGTGCTTGACCTCACAAATGTGCTTTTGGAAGAATGGTCAAACATTCCCATAGACACACTCCTAAACCTTGTGGACAGCCTTCCCAGAAGAGTTGAAGCTGTTATAGCTGCAAAGGGTGGGCCAACTCCATATTGAACCCTACGGACTAGAACTGGGATGCCATTAAAGTTCATGTGCGTGTAAAGGCAGGTGTCCCAATACTTTTGGTACTATAGCGTATTTAGCCCCGACACATTTATCTCCCTGCCGGCACAAAAAAACCCCCCACAATCTATAACTTATTTTTTATAGTAAAATCTGAAAGATGATGTTATGCCAAGTAAATAGATACCCAACATGTTATGGTTTAAAATTTACTTGTGGAATGGCGCCCAACTATGAAACTTTAAAATAGCCATAGGTGACATATTAAAAGTTTCTACAGGTTACCAGTTTAGAGTTACAGAGGAGTTCATTGCTCTCGCTCTGACGTTTACGGCGAATCAGCGATACTTCACATGTGTGGTTTGAACACCGTTTACATATACAGGTGTGACCTACATATGCATTCACCACTGCTTGCGAGCACGGGGGGGGGATAGGGGCTCTTAAAAAAATATATATTATTACTATTTTAATGTTTACACTGTCCCTTAAAAAAAAAATGTGATCACTTTTATTCCTTTTACATGGAATGTAAACATCTCTGTGACAGGTCCTGTTTACAGAGAGATCTGGGGTCAATGAGACCTCAAATCTCTCCTCTACAATGTAAAGCATTAGATGAAAAAAAAAAATTGACCTAATGCTTTAAAAAAAATGGCCTTGTTTACATTGGGCCAGAACCGGAAGTGACGTCATGACTTCGCTCTAGTCCTCCTAGATCATAGAGATGAGCGGAGGCCATCTTTCCCCTGCTCATTTCTGTGATCAGCCGCCAGTTCTCTGAGCTACCAATTATCCAACAACCACTGGAAAACGGCGGGAGGGTGGGAACAGCCCCTTCCGCCGCTTTAATATAAAATAAATACAATTTCCAGAAGGGATGGTGAGAACCCCTAAAAATTACTACAGCAGGTGTACAAACCTGGGAACTCAGCACAGGGATGGTGGGAACCCCTCATAATGGGCCAGCAGGTGTGAAGACATGGGAACTCAGCACAGGGTTGGTGGGAACCCCTCATAATGGGGACAGCAGGTGTACAGACCCAGGAACTCAGCACAGGGATGTGGGAAACCCTCATAAATGGGTGGCCCCGCCCCCTCTGACGCCACGGGGAAACCATTTGGAAGTCCCCGTGCATCAGAGGGGGGCGGGGTCACCCAGGTAGGTCACCGTGTGTTCCCGCGCTCAGTTATAAAAGAACTGTCACCTGACAGAACGTTCAATACAGCGGGTCATGGCAGCGTGCGAGGTTTTTTTTTTTCTGGTCCGGCGGAGCGAGAGAAGAAGATGACTTTGAGGGACATTTTTATTTTTTTTAATAAAGGACTTGTACCAAGTTGTGACATTTTAACACTTTTTTAATGAAATGGTACAATGTACCCGTTACCATTTCAAACGGGGGGGGCGAGATCTGGGGGTCCCCTTGTTAAAGGGGGCTTCCAGATTCTGATAAGCCCCCCGCCCGCAGACCCCCACAACCACGGGCAAAGGTTGTGGGGATGAGGTCTACTCCAAAGCACCCTCCCCATGTTGAGGGCATGTAGCCTGATGCGGTTCAGGAGGGGGGGGGGCGCTTTCTCGTCCCCCCTCTTTTCCTGCGGCCTGCTAGGTTGCGTGCTCAGATAAGGGTCTGGTATGGATTTTTTGGGGGAACCCCACGCCTTTTTTTTTTTATTTTGGCACGGGGTTCCCCTTAAAATCCATACCAGACCCTCAGGTCTAGTATGGATTTTGAGGGGGACCCCTATGCCATTTTAAAAAAAAAACATTTGGTGCAGGGTTCCCCTTAATATCCATACCAGACCTGAAGGGCCTGGTATGGAATTTGGGGGGACCCCCACGCAATTTTTTTTTAAAATTTTGGTTCGGGGTTCCCCTTAATATTCATACCAGACCCAAAGGGCCTGACAATTCATTATAGCCGCGAGTAGTTTAAGTGTTCGGCTCATCCCTATTGACAATGTTATCCAGCATCTGCCATCCTCAGCTTTCCTGGGGAGGGACAGGCTGACTATCTTCTACCCGGGCCAGCCAAAGCTCTGCAACAAGTGTGGAGATAAAGGGCTTCTTGCATCCCCCTGTCCGGTGATAAAGTGCTCTCTGTGTCAGGGTATAGGACATTTGGCAAAGCATTGTAACATTATAAGGTGCTATTTGTGCAATGCGGTGGGACATCCTTACAGTCATTGTCCTGAGGCAATGCACAACAAGCCTGAGCTCATGAGAGAGTTCTTCCGCCTGGACATGGAGGATGCTCAGAGCTCAGCAGCTGCAGTGCCTGTGAGTCCATCTGAGTCTGTGCCAATACTCAATATGTCTGTGTCTTCCCAGTCTATGGTGCCCCAGTCTGTGCCAATACCCAGTATACCCAGTATGTCTGTGTCTTCCCAGTCTGTGGTGCCCCAATCTGTGCTAATACCCAGTATGTCTGTGGTGGCCCAGTCTGTGCGTGTGCCTAGTGTGCCCGTGTCTTCTCAGTCTATGTGTTTGCCTAGTGTGCCCGTGTCTTCCCAGTCTGTAGGTAAGGTATCAGTTACTGAGAATGTGTTCAATCCTCCTGTGTCTGTGTCTTCTAAAATTGCAGAGGCAGCAAGAGGTGCTGGGGCAGGTGCATCAAGTGCTGTGCAAGTCCCCCCCCCCCCCCCCGCCCGACGCTGCAGGGTTTCTATTGAGGATCGTGGGGTGCAGAGGACTAGGGAAAATGGTGAAGAGGCCGGCCTGGTGGTAGATACGAGAAGGGAGAGTGGGGGAAGGGTAGGATTGGGGAAGCTGTTAATTCCGGTTTGTCCAAGGATGTTGTTTGTAAGATTTTTCAATAAACAAAATTAACCCCTCATAATGGACACAGCAGGTGTGACGACACGGAAACTCAGCACAGGGATGTAAGAACCCCTCATAATAGACACAGCAGGTGTACAGACCAGGGAACTCAGCACAGGGATGGTGGGAACTCCACCTGAGAGTTCTGGATGTTTCTACCCATCTTGGTGTGTCCAAGATCATCCTGTTCTGTTCAGTTTAGTATAAAATAAATAACATTTCCAAAAGGGATGGTGGGAACCCCTAAAAACGACTATAGCAGGTGTACAAACCTGGGAACTCAGCACAGGGATGGCGGGAACCCCTCATAATGGGCACAGCAGGTGTACAGACCCAGGAACTCGGCACAGGGATGGTGGGAACTCCACCTGAGAGTTCTGGATGTTTCTACCCATCTTGGTGTGTCCAAGATCATCCTGTTCTGTTCAGTTTAGTATAAAACAAATAACATTTCCAAAAGGGATGGTGGGAACCCCTAAAAACGACAATAGCAGGTGTACAAACCTGGGAACTCAGCACAGGGATGGTGGGAACCTCTCATAATGGGCACAGCAGGTGTACAGACCCGGGAACTCAGCACAGGGATGGTGAGAACCTCGTCATAATGGGCACAGCAGGTATACATAGCCGGGAACTAAGTACAGGGATGGTAGGAACCCCTCATAATGGGCACAGCAGGTGTGGAAACCCAAAGAGCTGGCGCTTTAAGAAAATAATAATAATAAAAAACATATTAAAACATGACCATCGCCATTTTTTTTCTTGTTGGCACATAGTTATCTCTTACTGGGTCACCCTGGAATCTTTTTTGCAATCAAAGCTCTTTAAAATAGGGGTGTATTATGGGATGAAAAGGAGCCTGACCTCGGGGTCAATTTAATAAATGGCCATTTGAACTCTATGGCGGAACGGTCCTGCATGCAGCTGAATGTCTACAAATTACTTTGTAATAAGTGTCAGCGGTATTTTATGGTGGTCGGTATATTCACGTATCCCAGCGCATACGACCGGCTACAAAATCCAATCACTGGTGGGAAAAAAAAAAACGTAACTCGGAGGTGAGCGGAGATCAATGATTCAAATTAAGCTCTTTATTATGGGGAGCCATACCTCTATTTTTCACAATATCCATGACATGTTTGAAACATCGGAGCCATTCGGCAGTTTCTGCGCACTCGGTGGATATATGAAGTAAAGAGATCCGGACTGTACTGATGTGACCTCGACAATAAGTGCTCTATGGTCATGAACGGTCCATCTGACCAACAAATCTGAGCTTTGTCAGTGTTCACAGTAACCATGAGTATAGAGGCTGCCAGGGCTACACTGGCCATACGCATCACCTCACACCCATCTTTTGGGTTCATTCCATAAGCTGGTTATATGCTCAAATTTCAGCCGATCAGGGACATCCCCTGATGAAGTCACGTGACGCAACGCGTAGGGAGTGGCCGCAATCAGACGCACACAGAAAGTGATGTGAGAAGACTGTTCTAATTGTTCTTTGCTTGTTTTTACACTTTTTATGTAAGAGTCCACCTATTTGGCACTTTAATAAATATACTTTTAGCCTTTAACATACTACACCTTTGGAGGCATTCTCTTTCTTTCTTCCCCCCACCTTTGCTGTGGTACTATACTGGAGCGGATCAGGAGGGCTCAGTAGAGGATTCATATAGCTTGAGAAGAACTCATGGTTTCTTCAGCAGTGTATGTGAACAAGAAAAGGTCCCCATAGGATACTGTGGAGAGTCCAACTTACTTACTGATGCGATTATCTTCATGTATATAAGGTGAGAGTTCTGTGAGACTAGATTTAGAAGAGACAATCCGTGGAGTTATTTATGGACAATATAATGTTATTTATCTGTCAATTTACAATACATCTACTGAATGCGCCATTCTTTGAAATTAGGCTGTCGCCTAAGGCCTCTCGCTCACAGGGGCCTCGCAGCCGCCTAGTTTACCTAATTAAAGAGTTGTGTTGATGGCGGAACCCCGCCATCAGCACAGTGCTGAGTCCGCTCACCACTACATGGAGAGATAGCGGGCTGTTTACCAGGTGATCGGAGCTCACTGACAGCTCCAGATCACAGCCAGGGAGAGCCAGCGCTAACACTTCCACCCATCCCTCACAAGCAGGAGAGGAGAGAGAGCTGCTAATTCTGCTGCTCCTCCTCCTTCTGCCCACTTCTCCTGTGTGCCCTGCTGACCCATCAGGGAATGAAGCCAGTGTCAGACCAAGTCCCGAACTTCCGGCACTGCGCTCCGCTCAATGAGGATTCTTAGTTGTGCCAATCTGTTGTAATCGATCTCTGGTTCCTCCACTCGGCGCCTCTCTCCCCGCCCGCTTTGGTGACCCTTTTTGCATCTGCCACTGTAAACACAGTGAGAAGAAATCTGTAGAACCACTCCACCTTTTAGCTCTGCCCCCCAACTTCGGCTCTCACACCTTGCTTGTAGTGGTACCTGATTCCTGCCGGTAAGGCAATATAAATAAAGATCTTAAAGATGGCAGGGGGTGCTGCTATAAGTGGGGTCTCTATGATCTCTGGAGATCTCTAAAGAAGGGGGGGCACTGATATAAGGGGATTGTGAGCTAATGGGGTTCTCTAGGGGAGTAGTCTGATGTAAGGGGTATCCTTCTTTCCTTTTGCTCCCCCTGTACCGTGCCCACTTATCCCTCCTTTACTTTACTCTCTTGTCCTGTGCCCACTTACCCTCCCCCGTATTGTACCCTCCTGCGGTACTGTACCCTCCCCCAGTACTATGCCCACTTACCCTCCCCCTGTGCTGTGCCTTTTTTCCCCCTGTACTGTGCCCACTTACCCTCCCCCCTGTGTTGTGCCCATTCACCCTCCCCCTGTACTGTACCCTCCTGCCCCCAGTACTGTGCCCACTTATTCTCCCCTGTTCTGTGCCCTCCTGCTCCCCTGGTACTGTACCCTCCTGCCCCCTGTACTGTGCCCACTTACCTTCCCCCTGTACTGTACCCTCCTACCCCCTGTACTGTGCCCACCTACCCTCCCCCTGTGCTGTGCCCTCCTGCCCCCTGTACTGTGCCCACTTCCCCCCCTGTGCTGTGCCCTCCTGCTCCCCCTGTACTGTACCATTCTGTCCTCTGTACTGTGCCCACTTACCCTCCCCCTGTGCTGTGCCCTCCTGCCCCCTGTACTGTGCCCACTTATACTCACCTTTGTGCTGTGCTTTCCTGCTCCCCCTGTACTGTACCCTCCTGCCCCCTGTAGTGTGCCCACTTACCCTCCCCCTGTGCTGTGCTCTCCTGCCCCCTGTACTGTGCCCACTTACCCTCCCCCCTGTGCTGTGCCTTCCTGCTTCCCCTGTACTGTACCCTCCTGCCCCCTGTACTGTGCCCACTTACCCTCCCCCTGTGCTGTGCTCCCCTGCCCCCTGTACTGTGCCCACTTACCCTCCCCCCTGTGCTGTGCCTTCCTGCTCCCCCTGTACTGTACCCTCCTGCCCCCTGTACTGTGACTATGCCCACTTACCCTCCTCCCTGTTCTGTGCCCTCCTGCTCCCTCCTGTACTGGACCCTCCTGCCCCTGTACTGTGCCCACTTACCCTCCCCCTGTGCTGTGCCCTCCTGCCCCCTGTACTGTGCCCACTTACCCCCCCCCCTGTGCTGTGCCTTCCTGCTCCCCTTGTACTGTACCCTCCTACTTCTGTACTGTGCCCACTTACTGTGCTGTACCCTCCTGCCCCCTGTAGAGTGCCCACTTACCATCCCCCCTGTGCTGTACCCTTCTGCCCCCTGTACTGTGACTGTGCCCAGTTATCCTCCTCCCTGTTCTGTGCCCTCCTGCTCCCCCCTGTACTTTACCCTCCTGCCCCTGTACTGTGCCCACTTACCCTCCTCCCTGTGCTGTGCATTCCTGCTCCACCTGTACTGTACCCTCCTGCCCCCTGTACTGTGCCCACTTACCATCCCCCCTGTGCTGTACCTTCCTGCCCCCTGTACTGTGCCCACTTACCCTCCTCCCTGTTCTGTGCCCTCCTGCTCCCCCCTGTACTTTACCCTCCTGCCCCTTTACTGTGCCCACTTACCCTCCTCCCTGTGCTGTGCATTCCTGCTCCACCTGTACTGTACCCTCCTGCCCCCTGTACTGTGCCCACTTACCATCCCCCCTGTGCTGTACCTTCCTGCCCCCTGTACTGTGCCCACTTACCCTCCTCCCTGTGCTGTGCCCTCCTGCTCCCCCTGTACTGTACCCTCCTGCCCCCTGTACTGTGCCCACTTACCCTCCCTCTGTGCTGTGCCCTCCTGCCCCCTGTACTGTGCCCACTTACCCTTCCCCTGTGCTGTGTCCTCCAGCTCCCCCCTGTACTGTGTCCAATTACCCTCCTTATACAGTCAATTTTTATCACTTGAATTATTTTTCCCATTATAGGTGTGAGTGGGGCCTCGTGCCTAAGTTTTGCCTAAGGCCTCACAAAGCCTAGAGCTGCCTCTGCCCGGTGGTTGTCTCTGGGCAGGGGGCTTATTAGAATCTGGCCCCCAGATACCACCCCTTCCCTCACGTGAATGAATAAGGGGGACACCCCTACTCATTCCCAGAAAAAAAAAAGAAATGTAACCTGGAAATAAAGTCCTTTACCACTTGCCGACCACCTAAATAGGAAAATATGTCATGACTTACATACAGGGCTTATGGCTGCGGCTAGATGCCATAACCTTGGTATTTTATTTTCCCTTAGGAGCCGGTCTTTCAGATAAAAGTGACCTCTGCGGCGGATTCGCCATGGGATCACTTTTAGAAGCGGCGGGAGAGGTGCCCTGTTTCCCGGTGGTTCCCAGGCTTACATTACCGATTGCTGAGCCCCGGGAACCATCTGGCGCCAGCAGTGTCTTGCCCATGAGATAAGCGATGGCCAGATGGCCACTGCTCTATGATCTTTATGCCCTTGGAGGACCGGAGTGACGTCATGATGTCACTTCCGGTTCTCAGGCCATGTAAACATGTCATTTCAATTTTATTTTTTGAGCACATGCGCAAAAACTCAAATAGGCATTAAGTAGGGGATCGGCGCTGCCAGTGGGCAGTCCCTTCATATTTAGAGGCGGAGTCTGCGAAGGACCAACCTGTACAAAAGCCATGACTTCTGCACGCTCAACCAGAAAGTGCGCTGATGAATTGCAGACTGTGGGTGGGGATAATCATTTCCCGAGACCATAATATTCTTAATGGTGGTATTATGTTAAAAAAAAAAAGTTATAGAGAGGAGGTACAGCCAGATGGAGTTCACCCCCCCTCCCGCCGCCCACCGATGCTGCTCCGGGCTCGCCCCCGTACGAGCGGCGAACCCAGAGAAAGAATTCGCCGCCGCCGGATGTTGATCAAAGAAATTTCCAGTGACCAGATGGTCCCCAGTCATCTCTATGACCTTCGGAGGCCCGGGCGTGACGCTATGACGTCACGTCCAGCCGGCGGAAGTAAACAAAGACGTGATCTCGGCTGGAAAGAAAGAGGTCGTTCATTTATTTTATTTATTTATCTCAATCTTTCCAGCCTGGAGGAACAAAAAATAAATAAAAAATAAAGAGAAAGTGTAAAAATAAAATGAAAGTAAAATAAACAATAATAAAAAAAATTAAAGAGAAAGTGTAAAAATAAAAAAAAATGAAAGTAAAATAAACAATAATAAAAAAAATTAAAGAGAAAGTGTAAAAATAAAAAAAATGAAAATAAAATAAACAATAATAAAACAATATTAAAGAGAAAGTGTAAAAATAAAAAAATGAAAGTAAAATAAACAATAATAAAAAAAAAGAATTAAAGAGAAAGTGTAAAAATAAAAAAAATGAAAGTAAAATAAACAATAATAAAAAAAAAAGAATTAAAGAGAAAGTGTAAAAATAAAAAAATGAAAATAAAATAAACAATAATAAAACAATATTAAAGAGAAAGTGTAAAAATAAAAAAATGAAAGTAAAATAAACAATAATAAAAAAAAAAGAATTAAAGAGAAAGTGTAAAAATAAAAAAATGAAAATAAAATAAACAATAATAAAAAAAGATTAAAGAGAAAGTGTAAAAATAAAATGAAAGTAAAATAAACAATAATAAAAAAAATTAAAGAGAAAGTGTAAAAATAAAAAAAATGAAAGTAAAATAAACAATAATAAAAAAATAAAGAGAAAGTGTAAAAATAAAATGAAAGTAAAATAAACAATAATAAAAAAAATTAAAGAGAAAGTGTAAAAATAAAAAAAATGAAAATAAAATAAACAATAATAACAAAAAAATTAAAGAGAAAGTTTAAAAATTAAAAAAAATGAAAGTAAAATAAACAATAATAAAAAAAATAAATAAAGAGAAAGTGTAAAAATAAAAAAAATGAAAATAAAATAAATAATATTAAAAAAAAAATTAAAGCGCCCCCGTCCCCGTGTGCTCGCGCGCAGAAGCGAATGCACACGAAAGTAGCGCCCGCATATGTAAACGGCGTTCAAATCACACATGTGAGGTATCGCCGCGTGCGTTAGAGCCGGAGCAATAATTCTAGACCTCTTCTGTAATTCTAAACTGGTAACCTGTAAAAAAAATTAAAGTGTCGCCTATGGAGATTTTTAAGTACCAAAGTTTTCATTCCACGTGCGTGCGCAATTTTAAAGCGTGACATGCGAGGTATCTATTTACTCGGTGTAACATCATCTTTCACATTATACAAAAATAAATGGGCTAACTTTACTGTTTTGTTATTTTTTTAATTCATGAAACTGTTTTTTTTTTTCCAAAAAAAAACGCATTTCAAAAATTGTTGCGCAAATCCTGTGTGACATAAAAAGTTGCAACGGCCGATATTTTATTCACTGCTAAAAAAAACATATATATATAATGTTTGGGGGTTCTGAGTAATTTTCTAGCAAAAAAAAAAAAATTGCTGATTTTTACACGTAGGAGAGAAGTGCCAGAATAGGCCCGGTATGGAAGTGGTTAAGCACCTAACTCAAAGCAGTAAGGTCAATTTTTACTGGGAAAAATGATTAGCTCCTCTAGTGATACATTTGTTGCTTAAGTCGTCAAATTTTTTTTTTGAGCGTTGATATTTAAAGTGCGCTGTCGGTGTTTCACGCCACCTAACCGCACTCCGTGCAAAAAAAACGCTTTCGCTGGTCTTGTCTGATGTGCTAATAATCGCCATATCTCTGCTGGAGGATTTTAATATTTCATCGCCCCCGCTAACAGCTAACCACCGGCACAGATAAATCACCGGAATATGACAGCCAATGCCGCGACCCGACGCTCTCCTTCCTTACACAACTCATTTGCATAAGGTTTTAATTAGAGAAGAAAATATAACAAGAACTGCATGAGGTATAAAATCCTCCACATATCATAAATAATGTAAATATATATATAGTTTAGAAGACGATACGATTTACGAGAAGGGTTCAGTTTCCATCAATGAATAATTGAAGGCTTAGAAAAAAGCAGTCTCTTCAGAGTGAATCCGCAATGTAGGATTGGAAGCTGACAGAAATAAGGGCTAGGAGGAGCAGAAATGGAGGAAACAAAGTTACAAAAAGGAAATTATACATGGTGCAAGTTACTGTAAGTCATGCTATTAGAAGGCGTGGGATACGTTATACCTCAGGGACCTGTTTATTAGGGATGAGCCGAAATGTCCTGGGTTTGGAAGCAGGGTTCAGGGAACGTCAAAAGAAGTTTGGATGTTGAAACCCAAACCCCATTGAAATCAATAGGAGCCGAATCTGTCATATCAAAAAATTAGCACTTTTCTGGGCTAAAAAGCAAATGCTTGTCAAAGATTGGGAACGGAAGAATGTGGATGTGATGTGATCCTGTGCCCCCCGCTGTGTCTATGTCTGTGCTCCGAACAATGTAGTAGGCCAGTGGTCTCCAAACTGAGGCCCGCAGGCCAGATGTAGCCTTTTGCTTGCTGTTATCTGGTCCTTAGGGCACAATTCCTCCCACTGACACCAACAATGGGGCACTATTTCTTCCACCGATAACTATGATGGGGCACTATTCCTCCCACTGAAACAAATGATGGGGCACTATTCCTCCCACTGAAACCAATGATGGGGCACTATTCCCTCCACTGACACCAATGATGGGGCACTATTTCCTCCACTGACACCAATGATGGGGCACTATTTCCTCCACTGACACCAATGATGGGGCACTATTCCCTCCACTGACACCAATGATGGGACACTATTCCTCCCACTGATACCAATGATGGGGCACTATTCCCTCCACTGACACCAATGATGGGACACTATTCCTCCCACTGATACCAATGATGGGGCACTATTCCCTCCACTGACACCAATGATGGGGCACTATTCCTCCCACTGATACCAATGATGGGGCACTATTCCCTCCACTGACACCAATGATGGGACACTATTCCTCCCACTGATACCAATGATGGGGCACTATTGCCTCCACTGACACCAATGATGGGACACTATTCCTCCCACTGATATCAATGATGGGGCACTATTCCCTCCACTGACACCAATGATGGGACACTATTCCTCCCACTGATACCAATGATGGGACACTATTCCTCCCACTGATACCAATGATGGGGCACTATTGATCTTTTATTGAAAAGAATCAAGCAACCAATTTTATACAAAAGTAAAAAACAAAACCATAGTACAAAACTTCAACAGAAATCCAAGGAATACACATCCATGTTCAGAATATTAACAATATATACATAATCCACTACCAAAATTATTTACATAAAGCAGCAGAGAGGGCCTAAGAGGCACAACCCATCACCTATGTACGCAGCCATTTATCAAAAATTAATCCAAAAAATAATCTAGGGTGAAAAGAGACAGACAGCCACACCCGGGAAAGAGACTCCTGGCAGTCAGGGAGGCTTGAAACCCCTCCACGCCTTCAACCAAGCCCCCTGACTCCGCTTGTCTCTCTCAAGTACCCGAATCTTCTCCACCTCATGCAAAATGTCATACACCACCACCTGAACAGGAAGGATTTTACGCCGAATGCTGACCTGACACCGTGCGTTCCAAGTGAAATAACGGACTACTATGCTAACTAGAAAAAGTGTATCTAAACAAAAAACCCCACCAGTATTGAATGCTCCATACACCCACTCAGCATAACCCAGCCTGGAGAGGAAAGGGACACCGAGGGCCCGCCCCACCTGTTTGTACACCTCTATGTTAAAAGGGCAATGAAGCAGAAAATGGTCCATAGTCTCCTCCTCACCTGCACACTCCTCCCGAGGACAGCTACGATCCATCCCACTGCGGAATTTCAAATTGCCCCGAACATAGAGCCTCCCATGGAAGCACATGCAGGCCAGATCCCTGAATTTAGGAGGTACTCTGTCCAAATTAATAAGTCTTAACCCTGCCCTCAAAACTGGGCCTGGGCAATCCCTTAAGGCCAGTGGGTCATGAAAGACTTCGCTCAAGACTGGACTCATAAGGACTTTCCTCGGAACCGATCTGAGATCTTCAGCCGACAATCTCCACTGCCGTAGTAACTTCAGGCACGGAGCGACATAGGCTGGTAGCTGACCACGATGACCCCTGAGATTCTTCACTTGGCCACCTTCTTCCCAAAGTCGTAGAAAAGGCCTAAACCAAGATCTAAATATGCCTGCCCATCCAGGAGGTTCCACTGCAAGCATATTACCAATATTAAACTTGAGAAAAAGCAGTGAAAAGAAAAGAACTGGGTTGACCATACCTAAGCCACCCTCCCTCCTGGATAGATAGGTGACATTCCTCTTGATGGGGTTCAGTCTGTTCCCCCACAACATCTGGAAGAACACACTACTGACCCTAGCATAGAGAGACACTGGCAAGATGCAGACAAAGCTGACATACAAGAAGATCGGAATCAGGTAAGTCTTAATCAGATCAACCCTTTCCCTCATAGATAACTTCCATCTCTTCCAGCTGACCACCTTAGTATTGGCAATTTCCAGTCTGCCTTCCCAGTTTTTGAGGCCATAATCGCCAGGTCCAAATTCAATGCCTAGAATCTTAATTCTTTCCTGGGGCACTGGAAAGGTGTCCGGGAGATCAAACCCCTCACCTTCCTTTCCCATCCAGAAAACTTCACTCTTTTCCTGATTGATCTTGGAGCCTGATGCTTCAGAATACCGTGATGTCAGAGAGACCACCTCCTCTGCTTCATCCGCCCCAGTGACAATCACGGACACATCGTCCGCATAGGCAACAACCCTCAAAGGCGGCTCACCCGGGAGCCCCACTGGCACCCCACACAACATGCTGCTCTCTAGCCTCCTGATGAAGGGGTCGATTGCAAACACATAGAGCAGGGGACTCAGGGGACAACCCTGGCGCACCCCGGAGCCAACCTCAAAGGACTGCCCAACCCAACCATTAACAAGAGGAAAGCTTTCTGCCCCCTTATACAAGACTTTTAACCAATCGACAAAACCACCCGGCAGACCGTACTTACTAAGGAGCAACCACAGGTACTCATGGTTAACACGATCAAAAGCTTTTGCCTGATCCAATGTCAGCAAATACTTTCCCCAGCCTGCAGCCCTGCACCGCTCCAAGGCCTCCCGGACAGCTAAAACTGCTGTGAAGGTGCACCTACCCTGGACCGAACAGTGCTGATGGCGAGAAAGCAAAGACTCTGCTACTGACGATAGGCGCCAGAAAAATATCTTTGTCATTATCTTTCTATCGACATTAAGAAGGCTGCTGGGGCGCCAATTCTCAATCATCGAAGGATCTTTACCCTTTGAAAGAAGAATCACAGCTGAGTGCCTCATGGAAGGGGGAAGTACCCCCTCAGCAAGGCAACTGTTAAAAACCTCTACAAAATGTGGGGCCAGAATAGACTTAAAAGCTTTGTAAAACTCAGCCGTCAAACCATCCGGTCCAGGTGACTTTTTGATGGCAAGCTGTTCAATTGCCCTTATCACCTCTTCAACTGTGATCTCCTCTGTCAAATTCATCAATGGTACATCTTCATCATTTAGACCTGGAGTAGAGTCCAAAAAGCTTTCCATCTTGTCACGGTCAAGCTCTTTCCTCCCAAGAAGGTCAGCATAAAAGGACCTCACGACCTCCAGAATCCCTGACCTGGACTTTGTCAAGGAACCTGTACTGTCCTTAAGGCCAACGACCGTTTTAACTGCTACACCTTGTTTGCAGTTCTGGTAAGGGTCAGGCAAGTGGTACTTCCCATAGTCCCTCTCCAGAACCAAAGAGGCATGCCGGTCATATTGACACTTCCTGAGAAGGAGTTTCACTTCGGAGATTTCCCCAGGATCTCCTCCTCTCGAGACAAGAATATCCAGCTTCCTCCGTAAACGTTGGTAGGTCATGTATTTATTAAACTGTTTTCTATTGGCTAGGCCCCTGAAGAATCCAGCGATCCTCTTTTTTATCAGCTCCCACCACTCAGCCTTGCTGCTACAAAAGTCCAGGATGGTCACCTGTGCCTGAAAGAATTCCTCAAAGGATTGTCTAACATGTTCTTCCTTGAGTAGAGTCGAATTCAGTCTCCAGATGCCCTTACCCCTCTGAGGGGCGTCTGAAGCATTCAGGACCACAGATAGCATACAGTGATCAGAGAACTCTACTGCCTGCACCACTGGGGGTGAGAAAGCAGAGGTCTCCTTCAAAAAAAACCTATCTATTCTACTCTGACTATTACCTCGATGAAAGGTGAACCCAGTGTCATCCGGGAAGTGCTTAATGTGCACATCCACAAGACCAGCATCCCTAACCATACTATTTAAAAAAAACGCTATCATATCCCAGCCTGTCCTTGAAGTCCTTCCTGTCCTTGGGCCTAGTTACTGTATTAAAGTCACCTCCAAAGACCACTTGCCGGGATGTAAAAAGAAATGGCTTGATCCTTGTAAAAAGGCACTTCCTGTCCCACTTTGTGTGCGGCCCATAAACATTAATTAGGCGCAGGTCCTGCCCTCCCACAAGGACGTCTAGGACCATACATCTCCCAATCTCCACCTCAATAACCCGCCGAACAGTTACCATGCTGGTTTTAAACAACACCGCCACACCGCCGTAAGGCTCGGCTGCAAGAGACCAGTAAGATGGACCATACCTTAACTCTCTCTTGGCCATATGAATATCTGCCAAGGAGGTGAGCCTAGTCTCTTGCAAAAATAAAATTTCAGCATCTAATTGGCTGAACAAAAAGAAGGCCATAGAACGAGCTCTTACTGACTTAATGCTGGCGACATTTATTGTCACCACTTTTAACGGAGGGGGAACCGCCATTTGGGTTATTGGGTGGATTGCTTCTTAGCTCCCCTCTGCTGCTCATCACCAGAAGCCTCTCTCTTTCTTGAGGCTGCCTCAAACTCCATTTCGGAATCAGAACTTCGCTCCGAAGAAGCTCCAGATGAAGAGATATCCCAATTAGAGGACCTATAACGGTTGGAGACAGGCACTGGAGCCTGTTCCGTCCTCACCACCTGCTTCTTCCGCTTCCCAACCTTCCTTCTCTCCTCCAGGTACTGCAGGTCAGCTTCAAAGATACCCTTATCTCTTACTTTTTCCTGTGAAGTCTTTACAGAAGACTTCTTTACAGAAGAAGAAGCGACCTTTTTAGTACCCACTACCACTCCTGGTGGGGGGGGTGCTCCCTTTGAATCAGACTTAGGAGGGGTAGACTCCTGGGGGGGAACTGACTCAGGGGGCACAGACTTGGAAGGTTCTGACACAAGAGGAGGGGATACAGTAGGCTGGTGGGACACAGAGACAGATACAGAAGGAATACTTACAGACACAGGAGGGGTGGCCACAGGAACTGGAGAGGGATCCTGAGCAGGACCAGGGGAGTGAGTCACAGCAGAGGAGGATGGTACACCAGGGGCATCACCCTCCATCCTGTCCAGCCTTGACAAGTCATCTATTACCTCCTTCTCCATATTGTGCCAGGCTTCAGGACATCTGCTGTAGGGGTGGCCAAGGCGCAGGCACAGGTTGCATCTGATCATCTCGGTGCAGTCCTTAGCCATATGACCCTGACCCCGACACACTGAACATATCAAGGCTGAACAGGAAGAGCTCAAATGCGGTGACACAGCTTCGGATGACCAGGGTAGAAAATAGTCATCCTATCCCTCCCTATAAAAGCTGAGGAGGGCAGGTGACGGACAACATTCCCATCCCTGGCCAACCTGACTGTTACTGACCAACCCCTAGTCCAGATGTTACGCTCATCAAGGATTTTGCTGGGCTTAGTCAAAACCTCACCATAGTTCCTTAACCAGACTTCTAGGTCCCGAGCAGGAACACTCTCATTGGTGAGTATGATGGTGATCTTTTTCACCGTTGACCTTTGCGAAACTGCAACTGGGGCCAGACCTACCCATTCAGGTCTTGACCTGCACCGAGCCTCATATCGCTCCCAGAA
Source organism: Lithobates clamitans (assembly GCA_037952925.1). Classification (NCBI taxonomy): domain Eukaryota; kingdom Metazoa; phylum Chordata; class Amphibia; order Anura; family Ranidae; genus Lithobates; species Lithobates clamitans. The sequence goes on from JBBGZY010001466.1 coordinate 58,424, forward strand.
CAGGTCAAGACCCTCTGGCCTGGTGAAACTAATGGTATAATCCCGTGTCCCAGCTACATGTATTAGAGCATACAGATCGTTTGCCCCAAAACCCATCTCCAGAATCAAATCCACCACTGCACGCCGTGCTGGAGGGATTGCACCACCTTCCCATTTGAGAATTACCACATTTCTTCTCGGACCCCCAGCAGAAGCCAGAGACCCAAGACCAGATCCCGGGGTGCCCAAAGTGGTAGGCTGCAGGGGGAAACCCCGCTTGGGGGCGGAGCTACCAGGAGCAGAGCGTACCACCTGGGCAAACGTGGGTTTATCAGGGCCAAGGCCCCACACTGAAGTCACAGTAGTCTGTACATTACTATTATTATTCACTGCTTGAACGGAGTTGGTAAGACTGTCTATCACACTTGAACTGGGACCATTGTTCATCACACTTGTACTGAGATGATTTTTATCAGTCACACAAACATCCACATTCTCATCAGGAATAGTCACAGTTTCTGCTGCAATACCAGCTGTCTCCTGAAGCTGTGCTGTAGAGTCTTCAGCAGGTTTGGGGCAAATAGCTTTAGACTCAGCTAAAGGGGGGTTAATTGGCTCTGCTGAATCTTGTAGTTCATCTGCAGGAATGTCATTTTTTTGCAGCATCAGCAGGCACAGCATTGCTACACATAGGACTAGCAGCCTGATTGTCACTGGGCACATTGTCAGTATCAGTCAAAAAAACTGTTTTATGTACCACATGGGGCTTGACGGGCTTTACCTTGTCAGGCACATTATCTGTCATGTCCTCCTCATGGAACACCAGCCGATCACCCCGCAAAGGAGACTCCATTGCCTGGATTACCCTGAGCATGCCTCCTGTGTCCTGTGAAGGCATGGGGCTGCTTACCTCTCCCTGAGGGGGCAGGGGGTCTGAACTGGGGGTCTCCTCCTCCACCTCCATCTTTGTCATCCTGGCAAACCTTCGGTCATTGCAAAATTTTTCTTTGAAGGGCCCATCTCTGCCTTCCATCATGGCCACAATGGTCTCCTGGTGTTCAACCCGGACCTTGGCCAGTTGGATCTCCGGATCCATGGATCCACGTCTCTGGCTATGTAAGCCCTCACGCTGCCTTCTCAAGCGCTTCACCTCCGCTCTGAGCTTGTACAGCTTGTCTCTTTCTCTATTCAGGACCTTAATCCCGGCCACCACTCGCTCCTGAATTGCCTCTGAGCCTTCATTCTCATCAGGGGCAGAGAGATCACAAGCCATGGTTTGCACAGGGGCAGGCATGTCACCTGATGGCCCAGGAGATGGCTGGGAGCTTCCAGCAGGAGAGGCCCTGCTGGCCTCCATGGCTTCCCCAGAAAGGAGCCAGGAGAGCTGGGAGAGATTTCACCACCACTCCCCTCTCACACGGATCACCTGCAGCAGCTCCAGACAGCTTCCTCCTGACACACCTGTGCTCCAATGATGGGTGGGGCACTATTCCCTCCGCTGACACCAATGATGGGACACTATTCCGTCCACTGATACCAATGATGGGGCACTATTCCCTCCACTGACACCAATGATGGAGCACTATTCCTCCCACTGATACCAATGATGGGGCACTATTCCCTCCACTGACACCAATGATGGAGCACTATTCCTCCCACTGATACCAATGATGGGGCACTATTCCCTCCACTGACACCAATGATGGGGTACTATTCCTCCCACTGACGCCAATAATGGAGCACTATTCCTCCCAGGTATAACAATAATGGGGCACTATTCCCCCCACTGACACCAGTGATGGGGCACTATTCCTCCCACTAACAACAATGATGGGGCACTATTCCTCCCACTAATAACAATGATGGGGCACTATTCCTCCCACCAAGAACAATGATAGGACACGATTCCTCCCACTGATACCAATGATGGGGCACTATTCCTCCCAATGACACAAATGATGAGGAACCACTCCTCCTACCGACATCAATGATAGAGATTATTCTTCCCACTAAAACTAGTTTTCTACCCCCACTAGCCAGAATCCAGCCCTCCTTTAGTTTGAAGGACAGTAAACTGGCCCCTTGCTTAGAAAGTTTGGAGGCCCCTGACCTATAGCAATGTCCCAGGGCAGACAACCCTTATACTCTGTGCAGCAGGGGTAAATAAGAGCTACAATCACTGAGATACTTCTCTATTAGGTCTGTACTCACAGTCTACCCAAGACTTGAATGTCTCCCTCGGACTCTACAGGCAGACTCCTTTGTGAAGCTTCCAGGGCAGATCCTTAGTGGCAGCCCATTTTGGTTTCAAAGGGACTTGGTGCTGAGCCCAGATGGGACCTCAATGATCAGGCTGGACCTTCAGCAGGACAGTCAGAAAAGGCTTGCAGCCCTTCTGGCTGAGAACCTCTCTTCCAAGTAAGAGAACCCTGCTCTCTGGGGTTCCAGACTATCAATGCACTCTCCAACCACCATCTGGGCACACCTCCCCAGGGATTGGCTGGGGCTGCATTAATATTCAGGCTGCTCATTTGGCTCTCCCACCCACCATGTTCTGGAAATCTCCAGAAAACAGGGGGAAGCAGTCAGACTTGCAGACTGCAGAACCCAGAGCAGCCCAAAGCAATCACACACATTGCTCTGCTGATCACAGGAGAACCACAGAACTAAATTTGCCTAACCAAAACCTAGCAGCCTAGCTAGGAGGGTGCTACACTAAGATAAGTTATCAGGAGAGACAAGATGAATTAAATGTCAGGAAACCACTTATGTAATTTGATCTGCAGCCTTGGATCTGACCTTTTTCTAAGCCATCCAATTTTGCTCCACATTTGGTGTGCTAAAGGTGCCCTTTAAATTATCGGTCTGTGATAGTTTTAGACCAGCAACTGTAAGCAAAGTGATGCTGTAAGGGGATATGATGAATTACACCGCAGGGACCCATTTATGATTTCTTTTTTTCTGCAGCCTTGGTTCCGTCCATTGCTAAGCATTCCAAACCTGTTCCACATAAGATGTTCTAAATGTGTCTTAAATGACTGGTCTGTTATAATTTACAGACCAGTGACTGTAAACCAGGGGCGTTGCTAGGTCTACAAAAGATCTGGGGCTAGAGCCCATAGCAGTGAAGTATAGAAAGTAATACGCTAATATATATATATATATATATATTATCATCATTAGATCAGGGTCCCCAGAGAGCCTCCCACTTACATCAGAGTCCCCAGAGAGCCTCCCCCTTGCATCAGGGTCCCCAGAGAGCCCCACCCATACATCAGAGTCCCCAGAGAGCCTCCCCTTACATCAGGGTCCCAAGAAAGCCCCTTCCTTACATCAGGGTCCCCAAAGAGCCCCTTCCTTACATCAGGGTCCCCAAAGAGCCCCTTCCTTACATCAGGGTCCCCAGAGAGCCCCTTCCTTACATCAGGGTCCCCAGAGAGCCCCTTCCTTACATCAGGGTCCCCAGAGAGCCCCTTCCTTACATAAGTGTCCCCAGAGAGCCCCTACTTACATCAGGGTCCCCAGAGAGTTCCTTCCTTACATCAGGGTCCCCAGAGAGCTCCCCACTTACATCAGGGTCCTCCAAAGAGCCTCCCCCTTGCATTTAGGTCCCCAGAGAGCCCCCACTTACATCAGGGTCCCCAGAAAGCCCTTCTTTACATCAGGGTCCCCAGAGAGACCCCCCACTTACATCAGGGTCTCCAGAGAGCCCCTCCTTATCTCAGAGTCCCCAGAGAGCCACTCCTTACATCAGGGTCACCAGAGAGAGGGCGGGCAGTGAGAGATGATGTCATCTCTCTGCTGCCCAGGGCTACACAGTGAGTGGAACAGAAGTGATGCAAAGCGAGCGGTGAGAGATGATGTCATCTCTCTGCTCTCTCGCCTGCCCAGCTCTCCCGTGCTGCCTGCCTGCTCTCTGGCGCTGCCCACCGCACTTGCAGCCCAGCTGCAGAGAGGCCATGACCGTCTTTGAGAAACTCGGGGCTTTGGGCCCCAGATTCGGGGCTATAGCCCCAAAAGCCACCCCTCTAGCGACGCCACTGCTGTAAATTAAGATAAGTCATTAGAACAGGGGTCTCCAAACTTTCTAAACAAAGGGCCAGTATACAGTACTGTCCTTCAGACTTTACAGGGGGGCTGGAATGTGGCCAGTGGGAATAGGAAAGGTCCCAACGTCAGTGGTAAAAATAATGCTCCATTCTTGGTTTCACTGGGAGTAATTGTGCCCTATTATTGGTGTAAATAGCAGGTATTGTGTCCCATCGTTGATGTCATTGGGCCCCTTCGTTGGTGTCATTGGGGGGAATTGTGCCCCAGTATTGATGTCATTGGGCCCCATCGTTGGTGTCATTGGGAGGAATTGTGTCCCATCGGTGTCAGTGGGGGGGAGAATTATGCTCCATTGTTGGTTTTAGAGAATGTAATAGTTCCCCAGGGACCAGATAAAAGCAAGCAAAGGGCTGCAAGATTTAGGCATCAGTTGAGATTGTGCCCTGTTGTTCAAGAGAATGGACTGTTGAAACGACATGTTTACCAGTTGAGAAGATCTCTTAGTAAACCAGTTCAGTTTCGGAGACTGTTGATGGGGTAGAGATGGGGATTATGTGTAGTGAAAGATCTTGAAGATCATGGTATTAGTTGGGACTAGGGATGGGCCGAACACCCCCCCCCCCCCCCCGGTACAGTTCGCACCAGAATATGCGAACAGGCAAAATGTTTTAACAAACATGCAAACCCTTTAAAGTCTATGGGACACAAACATGAAAAATCAAAAGTCCTATTTTTTTTAAAGGCTTATATGCAAGTTATTGCCATAAAAAGTGTATGGGGACCCGGGTACTGCCCCAGGGGACATGTATCAATGCAAAAAAAACGTTTTTAAAATAATAGTTTTTAAAGGAGCAGTGATTTTAATAATGCTTAAAGTGAAACAATAAAAATTAAATATTCCTTTAAATATCGTGCCTGGGGGGTCCCTTAGTCTGTGCAATATGTAGAACAGTGCCGCATCAATAATGACATTTCTAAAAGAAAAAATGTCATCTAAACTTGCTTGTGGCTGTAATGTATTGCTGGCTCCCAGCAATATAGATGAAAAAAATGAACATACCACCATACCAGGCCCTTCGGGTCTAGAATGGATTTTACATTTTTGACAAATCCTTTATTAAAAAAGAAAAAAAAGTGTTATATAGGCAAGGGCGGGGCCACCTGGTGACGTAACCAAGTGACCCTGCCCCCTTCGGACATCACATGACACCAGATGACCTCACAAGGGGACGGGGTCACTCTGTTACGTCACCGGGTGGCTCTGCCCTTGCCTATAGAACAGCTGTCAAAGCAAAGAGACAGCAGTCGCCGGGAGGCCTCCCATCAAGGCGGAGCTTTTTTGGTTTTTCTATTTTTCGGGTTCGTCGGGCGCCGTTATTGATGGTGGATGTACATTGTGGGACACTTTTTTTTTTTTTTTTAATAAAGGATTTGTCAAAAACTGTTTATTGTGGTTTTTACTTCTTTGACACTTTTTTGGTGAATGGTATGGATACCCATTCACTTAGGGGGGGTCGGGATCTGGGGGCCCTCTTGTCAAAGGGGGCTTCTAGGTTTCGATAAGCCCCCGGTGCGCACACACCCCCTTGACAACCACCAGCCAGGGTTGTCGGGAAAAGGCCCTTGTCCCCACCCCATGTTGAGGACAAGCGGCCTAGTATGGTTCAGGAGGGGGGGGCACTCCCTCGTCCCCCTCCTTTCCTGGCCTGCCAGGCTGCTTGCTCAGATAAGGTACTGGTATGGGTCTTGGGGGGGACCCCACGGCAAATTTTTTTCAAATTTTGGCATAGAATTCCCCTTAAAATCTATACCAGACCCAAAGAGCCTGGTATGGATTTTAGGGGGGACCGATTGCTGTTTTTTTTGTTAATTCTGTCATAGGGTTCCCCTTAACCACTTTAATACACTGTATTATATAGTCTACACTGACTGCACTGCGTTATATACACTATACTGACTGCACTATATACTCTACACTGTATGATTATATACACTACACTGACTGCACTATATACTCTACACTGTATGATTATGTATACTACACTGACTGCACGCTCAATCCACTAACTAACCTGCCTAATCTCCCTTCATTCATAAACACTATACACAGCCGCGGTGTAAGCAGCCTTATATAGTGTGGGGCGTGGACTTATTTCCTGAGCCATGATTGGCCAAAGGCATCCTGCTTTTGGCTAATCATGGCACTCACAACATATCGCGCTGTGATTAGCCAAAGCATACAGGTCAGGTGCATGCTTTGGCCAATCAGCAGCCTTCAATGCACTGCGATCTCACAGTGCATTATGGGGCACATCGCGGCGGGCGAACTTCCCACGAGCGCCCCATATGTTTGTTTGTTCTAAGAACAAACGAACACCCGATATTCGAGTCAAATTTACTTTGGACTCGAACATCGGGACCTTCCCTAGTTGGTTGGACCATCCCTAGTTGGTTGGATCATCCCTAATTGGTTGGACCATCCCTAGTTGGTTGGACCATCCCTAGTTGGTTGGACCATCCCTAGTTGGTTGGACCATCCCTAGTTGGTTGGACCATCCCTAGTTGGTTGGATCATCCCTAGTTGGTTGGACCATCCCTAGTTGGTTGGACCATCCCTAGTTGGTTGGATCATCCCTAGTTGGTTGGACCATCCCTAGTTGGTTGGACCATCCCTAGTTGTTTGGACCATCCCTAGTTGGTTGGACTATTTGGTTCAAGAGAATTGACTTTTGAAAGGAGATTTTTACCGGGTGCAAAAATCTTTTAGTAGAAATGAGAGACTAGTCTAGTTTGGTCACAAGGAGCTCTCCACCTGTCTGAGGCCGTGGCATTGAGAGTATGCTTGTTTTGTCACAAGTGAAGGGTTGTGATCTTGAATCCTCTAATGATCACCTTTCCAGATTTCTTTATTGAACATTTAGGCAGCAGATGAGATTGTCCCCTGTGGTTCAAGAGTGGCCTGGTAAAGCTAAATTTTTACCAGATGAGAAGATCCCTTAGTAAACCAAGTAGGAGACTAGTCTAAGTCTGGGGATAGCAATTCAATACAAAATGTTTTAAACATGAAGCCACTAATATGATAATATGTAATGATAATACAACTACTGATTTAGCCTCCCCCACTACCGTTGCTGGTAGTGTTGTGTGTATGGGAGTGGTTATATAAATACAATGCTTGTGAGTTTGACTCCTAATTTGGTCGCCTGCTTGGGCTTATTTATTATAGTTGCAGAAGCTCATAGCAATCAATTGGCTTTCAGACTAGGTTACTGCACTTTTGTTTGTAGGCAGCAGCCAGTTGAGATGGTATCCTGTGGTTCAAATCAATGGAGTCTTGAAAGTGTACTTAGGAGGAGGTGACGTGGGAGACTAGTCTAGGTTCAGATGGTAGCAATTTAGTAAAATATTAAGCCCCTAATAATGTGTAATTTCATGATATTAAAGCTCTAGTTTTAAGCCTGCCCACCATCTGAGACAATGGCCCTGCATGTATGCCGCTAATCTCACAAACAATACGTTTGCAAATTCAAATCCTCAAGCAACCACCTTTTCACGATTCGTTTCTTAAAGTTACATAAACTGGAGAATCTCTCAAGAACCAATCAACTTTCAGACTAGGTATTATTTTATTATGATTGCTTTGGGTTATTGTACTTTGCAAGCAGCAATTAAAATAATGCCGCGTACACACGAGCGGACTTTACGGCAGACTTTGCCCGGCGGACGGGATTTCGTCGGACAATTCGATCGTGCGTGGGCTCCAGCGGGCTTTGTTTTCTCAAAAGTTGGACGGACTTAGATTTGAAACATGTTTTAAATCAATCCGTCGAAATCGAGTCCGGTCGAAAAGTCCGCTCGTCTGCATGCTAGTTGGACGGACAAAAAGCCACGCCAGGGCAGCTATTGGCTACTGGCTATGAACTTCCTTGTTTTAGTCCGGTCGTACGTCATCACGTACGAATTCGACAGACTTTGGTGGATTGTGTGTAGGCAAGTCCGTTCATTCAGAAAGTCCATCGTAAAGTATGTCGAAAAGTCTGCCGTAAAGTCTGCTCGTGTGTATAACCCTCAAGGTAACATATTTTTAAAAATACAGTTTTACCAGATGGCAGTATCCCTTGGAAGGTCAACTGGAAGACTAGTTTTTATTACATGATGGCAATTTAGTACAATGTTTGAACATGAATCCACTGATCACATGGTATGTCATGATATTACAACTCTGGTGTGATAGAACACATGCCATCTGAGATTATAACCTTGGGGGTATGTAGGTGATCTCACAACTGACATGGTCATAAGTTCGAATCCTCAGGTGGTCACCTTTATATATTAATGTTGTACAAATTGCTGAAACCAATAGCAACCGATCCTCTTCATATCGGTTGCTATGGGTTACTACACTTTGTAGCTTGAATGTAGGATGAATAGGCACTGCTGGCATGCTTGAGCATCCAGGTCTGTGGTGCAGCATGCAGGGTGGTAAATGTAGAATCTGAAGGCCATGAGTTCGATTCCCAGAGCAGATCAACCAGGTGTCTGCTCAGAGCTGTTTGGGGCAAAACAGCAACCATGTGCTTGGTGGCAGATGGGCAACTGTATAATAAGCAGTTAAGAAGCAGACCTTCTCACTGTGAAACCACAATGTGTGTGACCTTGGCACCGTGTGAATCAAGCCTCAATGAAACGAGCTCCAGCCATGTAACCATCAAGTGGGTGTCCTTGAAATCATGTGAACAAAAACCACAAACACTGTGCTGCACTGAAACAAAGGGGAACTTGAACATAGAAACCACAGGAGTGTTGGTACAGTGGGTGCTGAAGGCTTAGGAAAGAACTCCCAATCCCAAAAGTATTTTTTGAGGCATTTTAATAACAAATCCCATATTTTTCATCAACGTGCCCTTCTACTTTGCAGTATTCCCGCCACAACTCTAGAGTCACTCAACCCCAACCAATGGTGGTCGGTTCCACCAACTTAGTCAAGTCTTGACCACTTCATCAGAGTCTTTACAATTTAATCCGCCTGTCACACAACTCCCAAAGTCTACTTCGAGAAATTATTTTTGCTCACTCATGGGAATCGAACCTACAGGCCTCTGATTCAGGAGCTTACATAACACACCACAGAACCAGAAGACATCAGAAATAATTGCTAGACCTATATCAGTGATGGTGAACCTTGGCACTCCAGATGTTTTGAAACTACATTTCCCATGATGCTCAACTACACTTCAGAGTGCAAGAGCATCATGGGAAATGTAGTTCCAAAACATCTGGGGTGCCGAGGTTCGCCATCACTGACCTATATCATGGATCTAGACCAGGGGTCTTCAAACTACAGCCCTCCAGTTGTTCATAAACCACAATTCCCATCATGCCTAGTCATGTCTGTGAATGTCAGAGTTTTACAATGCCTCATGGGATATGTAGTTTCGCACCAGCTGGAGAGCCGTAGTTTGAAGATTCCTGATCTAGACTCTATACGACTTTGACACATAAAACTGTTACCACATCAGAGATTTAAACTAAGACATCCAGGATTTTTTGCATTCCACAGCAGCAAACCAAGAACATGCACCACGGGCTCTAGCCAGCAGTGCAAGTTCTCTGTAGAACTATATACTGAGGACGACATGATGGGAGCAATTGATAAACATTGAGTGTCCCTGAAACACTTCATTGTTACCACATCAGATTCAAACTAAGAAATCCAGGGCTCTTAGCATTTAACATCAGCTCACCAACACCATGCACCACAGGCTCTAAGCAGCAAGCCACCTTCTCTGTAGAACTATATACCAAATACGTCATGATGAGAACAATTGAAAAACATTTGGTGGCTCATGAAACACAAAACTTGGTTTTCTGCATGCAGTTTTGAACACACAATCTTTTAAGCTACAAGACAAGCACTCTACAAGTCGAGCTACATCGAGAGCATGCAGTCAGGCAGAGTGCCTGACTGTATAGAATGCATTAGAATGCATTAAAGCGGAGTTCCGCCCAAATTTTTTTTTATTTTTTTAAAGTCAACAGCTACAAACACTGCAGCTGCTGATTGTTAAAATAAGGACACTTACCTGTCCAGGGCGTCCACGATGTCCTCACCCGAAGCCAATCTGGCCCTCGGCTCTTGGGTGGAGGCGCCGCCATCTTCGGTAAGGGAATCAGGAAGTGGAGCCTTGCGGCTTCACAGCCTGGCCCTACTGCGCATGCGCTAGTCACGCTGGACATCTTCACTGGTCCCTGCTGTCTTCTGGGACCTGTGTGTCTCCCAGAAGACAGCAGGGGGGGAGGGGCCAGACATGGCGTAGATCACCGCGGAGCCTGCGGTGATCTATGCCCGGAAGTGGGAGCAAATACTTGGATTATACGGATATCTGCTCCCCCCTCCCCCCTGAAAGGTGCCAAATGTGACACCGGAGGGGGGGGGGAAGGAATCCGAAGTTCCATTTTTGGGTGGAACTCTGCTTTAAGGTGAAAAACCTTGAGGGTTTATAACCCTTTAAATGGCATCCCAGTCTTAAGCCTTGAACAAACATTACAATTGTTGGCAGACTGTTCTAAAATCTGACCGTTAGTACGCTCCTTTTGACAATTGTTGTCCATCTTTCGGCCAACAAATGTTAGACGACAGGCTAGTAAATTTTGGGCGGACAACCGATGTCCGCCCAAAATTTACTAGCCTGTCATCAAACATTTGTTGACCGAAAGTTGGACAACAATTGTCAAAAGGAGCGTACTAACGGTCAGATTTTAGGACAACAGTGTGTCAACAGACAATCCCCTGCCAACAATCGTACCACGTGTACGAGGCTTTAGTATGCAAGACAAGATCCTGGCACACACCTTTTTGACAAAAATCAGACGTTCAATTGGTCAACAATCGTGCCGTGTGTACGAGGCTTAAGTCCGTAGGGTTCAATATTGAGTTGGCCCACCCTTTGCAGCTATAACAGCTTCAACTCTTCTGGGAAGGCCGTCCACAAGGTTTAGGAGGGTGTCTATGGGAATGTTTGACCATTCTTCCAGAAGCGCATTTGTGAGGTCAGGCACTGATGTTGGATGAGAAGGCCTGGCTTGCAGTCTCTACTCTAATTCATCCCAAAGGTGTTCTATCGGGTTGAGGTCAGGACTCTGTGCAGGCCTGTCAAGTTCTCCACCCCAAACTCGCTCATCTTTATGGACCTTGCTTTGTGCACTGGTCCAAATCATTTGGTGGAGGGGAGATTATGGTGTAGGGGTTGTTTTTCGGGGGTTGGGCTTGGCCCCTTAGTTCCAGTGAAGGGAACTCTTAAGGCGTCAGCATACCAAGACATTCTGGACAATTTCAGGCTCCCAACTTTGTGGGAACATTTTGGGGATGGCCCCTTCCTGTTCCAACATGACTGGGCACCAGTGCACAAAGCAAGGTCCATAAAGACATGGAAAGAGCGAGTCCTGACCTCAACCTGATAGAACACCTTTGGGATGAATTCGATCGCAGACTGCGAGCCAGGCCTTCTCGTCCAACATCAGCGCCTGACCTCACAAATGTGCTTCTAGGAAGAATGGTCAAACCTTTACCATAGACACCCTCCTAAACCTTGTGGACGGCCTTCCCAGAAGAGTTGAAGCTGTTCTGGCTGCAAAGGGTGGGCCAACTCAATATTGAACCCTACGGACTAAGACTGGGATGCCATTAAAGTTCATGTGTGTGTAAAGGCAGGTGTCCCACTCCCAATACTTTTGGTAATATGGTGTGCGTATGTATATGTATATATGTATATATATATATATACTGTATATATAGATAATGGATAAATAGATTTTATATATCTATATATCTATATATATATATATATATATATATATATATAGATATATATATATAAATGTATATACTGTATATAAATATATATAATGTATATACAGTATATATTTTTTTTATGTCTGATAGCACTGTGAGCCCTTCCTTGGATAGTAAATTATGGAAATAGTTAATGATTCCCTGTAAAAGGTTGATTATATAAATGCGTGCAATAAATGTATATTTCTCTCTTGCAGTAATCCGGTGTGGGAGTCTAGTTCTCGGAGCCCCTGAGCGTGGCGCACTCATAGATCTGTGGCGGCGGAGGCCGATAATAACGTCTGGTACATCCCTCCTAATTAGCCGTGCCGGCTTTCAATGTATCTGGAGCACTCGGGCTGCAATCTCGCCTCCCAATCACATTGAATAACGCCACCACCTCGTACGTGACCCATTGTACCTCTGTATTATCCTGATTGAATCTCCGGCGGGGGCGCAGCGTGAGATGGTTGGATGATTGTATCATTTTGCTTTTTTTTTTTTCTTTTCTTTTTTTTATCTTCTTTTCTCCTGAGGACAAAAACCAGAAACCAGAGAGCGCGGCTCCTCCACTAATAATCTGCAGATTATTAATTTACAGCTCTCCGAGGGGAACGTGCCCGGTTCACGTGGAGCGGGGTCGGCTTCTTCTAAAAGGGACAGACAACTAAAACGATGCAGCTGTGCTAAAGTCTGAAAATCTGTACGGTGAAGTCCAGCCTTGAAGTGGCTCTAACATCGGAAGTATATTTTCCATGCTAAGTAACACTTCCAGGTATTTATTATCACTCACAGAGAGGCACATTTTGACCCAAATTTATGAATATAATTTTTTTTCTTGGTTATATTTTATAGCAGAGAGTAGAAATATCTGTTTTTTTCCCAAATTTTTGGTATTTTTTTATTTATATAATAAAAAAAAAAATCAGTAGTGATAAAATACCACCAAAAGAAAGCTCTGTTTATGTGAAAAAATTATATCAATTTAATTTGGGTACAGCTTTGCATGACAGCGCAATTACCAGGTAAAATAGCGCAGTGCTGAATAGCAAACAAGAGCCTGATCATGAAGGGGTTAAAACCATCCTGAGGTCAAGTGGTTAATAGTAGCCACAGCCGATCAGCTAACTTCAGCCATAAGGTCCTCCCATCACATCAAAGGTCCTTCCATCACATCAAAGGTCCTTCCATCACATCAAAGGTCCTTCCATCACATCAAAGGTCCTTCCATCACATCAGAAGTCCAGCTATCACATCAGAGGTCCTCCCAACACATCACAGGTCCTCCATTACTTCAGAGGTCCCCCATCATATCAGATGCCCCCCGGAGGCCCCCCCCCTCGCATCACATCAGAGGTTTTACATCACATCAGAGGTCCCCCCTTTAAATGAGAGGTCCTCCGATTGCATCAGAGGTCCTCCCATCACATCAGAGGTTCCCCCATCACATCAGAGGTCCTCCCATCACATCAGAGGTTCCCCATCACATCAGAGGTCCTCCATCACATTAGAGGCCCCCCATCACATCAGAGGTCCCCCATCACATCAGAGGTCCCCCATCACATCAAAGGTCCTCCATCACATCAGAGGTCCCCCCATCATATCAGAGGTCCCACATCACATCAGAGTTCCCCCATCACATCAGAACTCCTCCCATAACATCAGAGGTCCTCCCATCACATCAGAGGTCCCCCATCACATCAAAGGTCCTTCTATCACATCAGAAGTCCTCCTATCATATCAGAGGTCCCCCATCACATCAAAGGTCCTCCATCACATCAGAGGTCCCCCCATCACATCAGAGGTCCCACATCACATCAGAGGTCCTTCATCATATCAGAGGTCCTCCGTCCTATCAGAGGTCCCATCAATATCCATATGTAATGACTACAAAGTTACCATCTGATAAAAAATATAATTTCATTGTACATGTTATAATAAAAGTGGATATAAAAGGCAAACCCAAATTGGGTGCTTTTTTCAGTCACAGAACCCTCTATAGGTTTGTAAAATATAAAGGCACCCCCCACCCCCAGTCTTAAATGTTAAATAAAACATACATTTTATTTGTCAATAGACATGTGCACACTGAAATATTTCGTTTCGGAATTTCGTTTTCGTCTGAAAAATAAATTTATTTAGTTACTCCCGAAATTCGTTTTTATTTATTTCGTTTTTCGTTAAAAATTGCATTCGTCCGAAAATCCAAATTAAGGTCGAATCTGTCATTGAAGGCTTATGGTGTCTGTCGAATGTTCAAAGAAGATTCGACGGAGCAGCTAAACTGTACGACGCCGTATAGTTTACCTGCTCCGTCGAATCTTTTTAGAACTTTCAACAGACACCATAAGCCAAAGTATGTGTGTACTTAGTTCTAGCTATTTTACTACTCCACCTCTTTGGTTACAATCAGCGAATAACATTCATCATCATCATTATTTTTATTTATCTTTCCTCCCCTACGTCGAATCTTTCCTCCCCTACGTCGAATCTTTCCTCCCCTACGTCGAATCTTTTCTCCCCTACGTCGAATCTTTCCTCCCCTACGTCGAATCTTTCCTTCCCTACGTCGAATCTTTTCTCCCCTACGTCGAATCTTTTCTCTCTGTCGAATCTTTCCTCTCTCTGTCGAATCTTTTCTCTCTATGTAGAATAATCTTGAACTAATAGAGCTAAGGTTAGGCACATTCGACCACAGGTTTGATGGACACAGATTGTTATTGTCATCATCATCATGTCGAATCTCCTATCTATATCGAACTGTTGTAGCAACGAAAACGAAAATAAAGCATTTGTTTATGTCGGATCTTTCGTTTTTCGGACTCTGCACTTTCGTTATCGTTTGTTAAAACGATAACGAAAATACCTGAAATTCGGGCGAAAATGCATTCGGACGAAAACGAATGCACATGTCTATTTGTCAATAGGAAACCTGAGCCTGGGATGATGCACACAACCACATCAAAGCCCCCTCATCACATCAGAGGTCTCTCCATCACATAAGAGGTCCCCCATCACATCAGAGGTGCTCCATCACATCAGAGGTCCTCCCATCCCATCAGAGGTCCTCCCATCACATCAGAGGTCCTCCCATCCCATCAGAGGTCCTCCCATCACATCAGAGGTCCTCCCATCACATCAGAGGTCCTCCCATCACATCAGAAATCCTCCCATCACATCAGAGGTCCTCCCATCACATCAGTGGTTCTCTCATCACATCAGAGGTCCCCCCATCACTTCAGAGGTCCTCCCATCACATCAGAGATCCTCCCACCACATCAAAGGCCCCCTATCACATTAGAGATCCTCCCATCACATCAGAGGTCTTCCATCACATCAGAGGTCCTCTCATTACATCAGAGGTCCTCCCATCACATCAGAGGTCCTCCATCACATTTTAGGTTCATAATCACATCAGAGGTCCCCCCATCACATCAGAGCCCCCCTCCATCACATCAGAGATCCTTCCACCACATCGGAGGTCCTCCATCACATCAGAGGCCCCCCCCCATCACATCAGAGATCCTCCCATCACATCAGAAGTCTTCCTGTCATATCAGAGGTCCTCCATCACATCAGAGACCCCCCCCCCCATCACATCAGAAATCCTACCATCACATCAGAGGTCCCCATCACATCAGTGGTCCTCCATAACATCAGTGGTCCACCATCACATCAGAGATCCTCCATCACATCAGAGGTTCTCCCATAACATCAATGGTCCTCTCATCACATCAGAGGTCCTCTATCACATCAGTGGTCCATAATCACATCAGAGGTCTAACCATCATATCAGAGATCCTCCCATCACATCAGAGGTCCTCCATCACATCAGAGGTCCTCCATCACATCAGAGGTCCTCTCATCACATAAGAGGTCCTCCATCACATCAGAGGTCCATAATCACATCAGAGATCCCCCCATCACATCAGAGGCCTACCATCACATAAGAGGTCCCCCATCACAGCAAAGGTCCCCCCATCAGTTCAGAGGCCCTCCCATCACATTGGAGGTCCTCCATCACATCAAAGGCCCCCCATCACATCAGAAATCCTCCCCTCACATCAGAGGTCCCCCATCACATCAGAGGTCTTCCCATCACATCAGAGACCCCCCCCCCCCCATCACATCAGATATCCTGCATTACATCAGAGGTTTTCCTATCACATCAGTGGTCCATAATTACATCAGAGATCCCACCATCACATCAGAGATCTTCCCATCACATCAGCCACATCAGAGGTCCTCCATCACATCAGAGATCCTCCCATCACATCAGAAGTCTTCCTATCATATCAGAGGTCCTCCATCACATCAGAGCCCCCCCCCCCCCCCCCCCATCACATCAGAAATCCTACCATCACATCAGAGGTCCCCATCACATCAGTGGTCCTCCATCACATCAGTGGTCCACCATCACATCAGAGATCCTCCATCACATCAGAGGTTCTCCCATAACATCAATGGTCCTCTCATCACATCAGAGGTCCTCTATCACATCAGTGGTCCATAATCACATCAGAGGTCTAACCATCATATCAGAGATCCTCCCATCACATCAGAGGTCCTCCATCACATCAGAGGTCCTCCATCACATCAGAGGTCCTCTCATCACATAAGAGGTCCTCCATCACATCAGAGGTCCATAATCACATCAGAGATCCCCCCATCACATCAGAGGCCTACCATCACATAAGAGGTCCCCCATCACAGCAAAGGTCCCCCCATCAGTTCAGAGGCCCTCCCATCACATTGGAGGTCCTCCATCACATCAAAGGCCCCCCATCACATCAGAAATCCTCCCCTCACATCAGAGGTCCCCCATCACATCAGAGGTCTTCCCATCACATCAGAGACCCCCCCCCCCCATCACATCAGATATCCTGCATTACATCAGAGGTTTTCCTATCACATCAGTGGTCCATAATTACATCAGAGATCCCACCATCACATCAGAGATCTTCCCATCACATCAGCCACATCAGAGGTCCTCCATCACATCAGAGGTCCTCTCATCACATAAGAGCCCCCCCATCACATCAGAGGTCCCCCCCATTACATCAGAGATCCTCCCATCACATCCGAGGTCCTCCATCACATCAGAGGTCCTCCATCACATCAGAGGTCCTCTCATCACATAAAAGGTCTTCCATCACATCAGAGGTCCATAATCACCTCAGAAGTCCCCCCATCACTTCAGAGGCCCCCCATCACATTGGAGGTCCTCCATCACATCAAAGCCCCCCCCATCACATCAGAAACCCTCCCCTTACATCAGAGGTCCCCCATCACATCAGAGGTCTTCCCATCACATCAGAGGTCATCCATCACATCAGAGCCCCCCCCCCCCCCATCACATCAGATATCTTCCTATCACATCAGAGGTTCTCCTATCACATCAGTGGTCCTTGCATCACATCAGTGGTCCATAATCACATCAGAGATCCCACCATCACATCAGAGATCTTCCCATCACATCAGAGGTCCTCCATCACATCAGAGGTCCTCTCATCACATAAGAGCCCCCCCCCATCACATCAGAGGTCCCCCATTACATCAGAGATCCTCCCATCACATTAGAGGTCCCCCATTACATCAGAGGTCTTCCTATCACATCAGAGATCCTCAATCACATCAGAGCCCCCCCATCACATCTGAAATCCTTCCATCACATCGGAGGTCCTTCATCACATCCGAGGCCCCCCCATCACATCAGAGATCCTCCCATCACATCAGAGATCCCCCATCACATCAGAGGTCTTCCCATCACATCAAAGGTCCTCCATCACATTAGAGCCCCCCCAATCACATCAGAAATCCTGCCATCACATCAGAGGTCCCCATCACATCAGAGGTTCCCCATCACATCAGAGCGCCCCCCCCAATCACATCAGAGATCCTCCATCACATCAGGGGTTCTCACCTAACACATCAGTAGTCCTCTCATCACATCAGAGGTCCTCAATCACATCAGTGGTCCATAAGCACATCAGAGGTCCCGCCATCACATCAAAGATCCTCCCATCACATCAGAGGTCCTCCATCACATCAGAGGTCCTATCATCACATAAGAGGTCCTCCATCACATCAGAGGTCCATAATCACATCAGAGGCCCCCCATCATATCAGCGCCCCCCCCCCATCACATTAGAGGTCCCCCCCCATTACACCAGAGGTCCCCCATCACATCAGAGGTCCTCCCATCACATTGGAGGTCCTCCATCACATCAGAGCCCCCCCCAATCACATTAGAGATCCCCCCATTACATCAGAGATTTTCCCAGCACATCAGAAATCCTTCCATCACATCAGAGGCCTCCATCATATCAGAGGTCCCATCAATATCCGTATGTAGTGACTACAGAGTTACCATCTAATAAAAAAGATGTTTTGTATGGTATATGTTATAAAAATAGCAGATATAAAAAGCAGACTCCCAAATTAGGTGCTTTATTCAGTCACAGCACCTTCTATAAGTTTGTAAACTATAAAGGCACCCCCCACCCCAGTCTTAAATGTTAAATAAAACATAAATGTTATTTATCAATAGGAAACCTGAGCCTTTGATGATGCGCACAGCCACATCAAAGGCCCCTCATCACATCAGAGGTCCCTTCATCACATCAGAGGTCCCTCCATCACATCAGAGGTCCCCCCATCACATCAGAGGTCCTCCCATCCCTTCAGAGGTTCTCTCATCACATCAGAGGTCCCCCCCATCATATCTGAGGTCCTCACATCACATCAGAGCCCCCCCCCTCTATCACTTCAGCATAGGTGTGCGCAGCCTGTTGCATTAGGGTGTGCACCCCAAAGCTCATATGCATGTGTGTGCATGTGTATATACTGACAGTGTCAGTAGAGCAAAGGACAGTGTCAGTAGAGAAGTGGACGGTGTCATAAGGGCAGAGATTGGTGTTAGTAGGGCAGTTACAATATTATTTTCATTTTTTTTTTTTTAGGAGAAATAAAAAAAAGGAGAATTTTTTTTATTTGGTGAAATATCAGTGGTCTAAACATTGTAAATATGCACCACACAGGGTGATTAGGATCAGAGCCCCCCCATCACATCAGAAATCCTACCATCACATCAGAGGTTCTCCCATCACATTAGAGGTTCTCCATCACATCTGAGGTCCTCCCATCACATCAAAGCCCCCCCCCCATCACTTCAGAGATCATGCCATTACATCAGGGGTCCTCCATCACATCAGAGGTCCACCCCATCACTTCAGAGGTCCCCCATCACATCAGAGGTCCCCCCATTACATCAGAGGTTCTCCCATCACATCCGAGGTCCTCCATCATATCAAAGGTCCTCCCATCACATCAGAGGTCCTCCATTACACCAGAGCCCCTCCCCATCACATCAGAAATCCTCCCATCACATCAGAGGTTCTCTCATCACATCATAGCCCCCCCCTTTACTTCAGAGTCCCCCCCATCACATCAGAGGCCCTCCCATCACATCAGAGGACCCCCAATACATCAGAGGTCCCCCCATCACATCAGAGGTCCCCCCATCACTTCATAGTCTCCCCATCACATCAGAGGCCCTCCTATCACATCAGAGGACCCCCCATTACATCAGAGGTCCTCCAATGACATCAGAAGTCCCCCATCACATCCGAGGTCCCCCCATTACATCTGAGGTTCTCCAATCATATCAGAGGTCCTCCCATCACATCAGAGGTCCTTCATCATGACAAACTATGGCACATATACTGAAATTTGTATTTATTCATTTATTTTATACTAGTAAAGGCTAGTACTAGTATCAGTGACTTATAGTGGGACTGTGATAGTATGGCAGACAATCTGACACTAACAGACACTTTTGGGAACCAGTGACACTAATACCGTGATCAGTGATAAAAGTATGAAACTCTCACTGTACTAATGACACTGGCTGGGAAGGGGTTAACCATTTAGGGCAATTAAAAGGTTAAATGTGTGCCTAGCCAGTGTTTATGTGTACTGTGTGATGCTTTTACTAATGGATTTGCTTTGCAAGGAAACAAAAAAAAGCCACATCCCCGCTGACAGGACAGAGCTCTGTATTGTTCACATAGGCAGAGCTCCGCCCTGTCTTCCTCCTTGCCAGTCAGCGAGTGACAGTGGTCAATCATGGGCCACGGGCGCCCCCTACCCAGATGTGGCGGATCATGTGCTAGACATGTGATCCGACACAGGAGAGCCCCCCCCCCCCCCGCCTATTAGCATTATTTCAATGGGATTCGGGTTCCACATCCAAAGTTTGCTAAACCCTGCTTGAACCAAATCCATGGCGGTTCATCACTAGTCACCACCCCACTACCTGTTTTAAGTGACATTAACCACTTCAGCCCTGGAAGATTTGGCTGCTGAATGACCAGGCCATTTTTTGCGATAGGGCACTGCGTCCCTTTAACTGACAATTGCGCGGCCATGCGACGTTGCACCCAAACAAAATTGAGGTACTTTTTTCCCCACAAATAGAGCTTTCTCTTGGTGGTATTTGATCACCTCTGCGGTTTTTATTTTTTGCGCTATAAACAAAAAAAAGAGCAACAATTTTGAAAAAAAACACAATATTTTGTACTTTTTGCTGTAATAAATATTCCCAATTTTTTTTTTTTTTTTAAAGCAATTTTTTTCTCAGTTTATACCGATACGTATTCTTCTACATATTTTTGGTAAAAAAAAAAAATCGCAATAAGTGCGCAAAAGTTATAGCATCTACAAAATAGGGGATAGATTTATAGCATTTTTATTATTTTTTTAATTTTTTTATTAGTAATGGCGACGATCTGCGATTTTTATCAGAACTGCGACATTATGGCGGACACATCGGACACTTTTGACACATTTTTGGGACCATTGGCATTTATACAGCGACCAGTGCTATAAAAATGTACTGATTACTGTAAAAATATCACTGTCAGGGAACACTAGGGGGGAGATCAAGGGGTTAACTGTGTTCCCTCGTGTGTGTTCTAACTGTAGGGGGGAGGGGACTGACTAGGGGAGATGACAGATCGTGGTTCCTAGCTATTAGGAACACAAGATCTGTCTCTCCTCTCAGAACAGAACAGGGATTTGTGTGTTTACACACACACGTCCCTGTTCTGCCTCTCGTGCACGCGATCGCATGTGGCCAGGGGTCACTGCGACTGTCAGCCGCGAACATCTGGCGGCAGACCACTCCTGCTATCCCGCTTAACCACTTAAGCCCCGGACCATTTTGCTGGCCAAAGACCAGAGCACTTTTTGGGATTCGGCACTGTGTCACTTTAACTGACAATTGCGCGGTCATGCGACTTTTCTCCCAAACAAAATTGACATCCTTTTTTTCCCACAAATAGAGCTTTCTTTTGGTGGTATTTGATCACCTCTGCAGTCTTTATTTTTTGCGCTATAAACAAAAAAAAGAGCGACAATTTTGAAAAAAACGCATTATTTTTTACATTTTGTTATAATAAATATCCCCCAAAAAACATTTATTTCCCTCAGTTTAGGCCGATACATATTCTTCTACATATTTTTGGTAAAAAAAAAATCGCAATAAGCATTTATTGATTGGTTTGTGCAAAAGTTATAGCGTTTACAAAATAGGGGATAGTTTTATGGCATTTTTATTAATCATTTTTTTTTTTTACTAGTAATGGCGGCGATCAGCAATTTTTATCGTGACTGCGACATTATGGAGGACACATCGGACATTTTTGACACATTTTTGGGACCATTGCCATTTATACAGCAATTGGTGCTGTACAAATGCACTGATTCCTGTGTAAATGACACTGGCAGTGAAGGGGTTAACCACTAGGAGGGCAGTGTAGGGGTTAAGTATATCCTAGGGAGTGTTTCTAACTGCGGGGGGGGGGGGAGGGGCTGTGTGTGGCATGTCACTGATCTCTGCTCCCAAACACAGGGAGCAGAGATCAGTGACACTGTCACTAGGCAGAACGGGGAGATGCTTGTTTACATTAGCATCCCCCCATTCGTCCTCTCCGTGATCTGTACGTCCCTTTAAATTTGCCGCTGTGCCATCGCGCGCGCGACGACCGGGACCTCCGTGAGTCTGGTCGCGGGTCCCATGGAATCGATCGCCGCGGGGATACCCGCGACCCGACTCACAGGGGTCCCGGCCCGCGCGCGCGATGGCACGGCGGCAAATTTAAAGGGACGTAAAGGTACGCTTATTTGCTCAGCCGTGCCATTTTGTCGACGTACATCAGCGTGCGCCGGTTGGGAAGCGGGTAAAGAAGCCGACGTACAGATACAACGGCTCGCGGGATCGTGCAGACCTGCCGCAGTATAATGACGGTCGCTGGTCGGCAAGCGGTTAAAGTTTTTTTTTTTTTTTGGATTTAAAAATAACGAACATGGTATACTTACCTCCTCTGTGTAAGACCCCTTTCACACTGCCAGTGTTTTTTCAAAATTTTTAAAAATAGCGCCTGAAAAAAGCGGCTCCATTCACTCCAGCGTGAAAGCCCGAGAGCTTTTACACTGGAGCGTTGTGCTGGCAGGGCATCACAAAAAGTCCTACCAGCAGCTTCTTTGGAGCGGTGAAGGAGCGGTGAACTCACCGCTGCTCCCCATTGAAATCAATGGGGCAGCACTGCGATACCTCCGGCAAAATGCCTCTCCGGCTGCATTTTGCGGGTGGATTTAACCCCTTTTTGGCTGTTAGTTGGGGGTTAAAACCGCCCCGCTAGCGGCCGAATAGCACCGACGGTAAAGTGGTGCTAAAAATAGTGCCGCTTTACCGCCGACGCCCCCCCCCCCCCCCCCCCCGCGGCTCAGTGTGAAAGCCGTCTTATGGTTTTGAACAGAGCAGCCCCGATCCTCCTCTTTTCGGGTCCCTCTCTGACGTTCCTGGCCCCTCCCCCCCTGCCGAGTGTCCCGACAAGAAGCAGCTCGCTATGGGGGGGCACCCCAGCCGAGCCGCTGCTCTGTGCGTCCATTTAGACACGGAGCCGCGGCTCGGCCCTGCCCCCTCTCTCACTCCTCATTGGCTTACTGACTTTGATTGACAGCAGTGGGAGCCAATGGTGCCTCGCTGCTGTGCCTCAGCCAGTCAGGAGGGAGATTCCTGGGCAGCCGAGTAAAATACTAAATACTAAAATAAAGTGACAGGAAATCTGGCTTTCAATAACACCACTTTATAGAGAAACTGTAAATTGCTACATATAACTATGTATCCAAAATATCAAGTAATTGTGTATTAACAACACACATAAAGAATCAAATGAATAAGTAAAATAAAAAATAAAGTCCATGCAAAGTGATGTGTTTCAAGTAATTAACTTGGTGAACAATCTTCTTATACACTCCTGAACTTCCTTCCCCCACACCGATTGTGGTTGTGATCCACTCCCTATGAAAAGCACACTCACCAAATAGATTCGCCTTGCACTCTCATGCTCGGCATAAATGCTGTTTAAGCTCACCAGGGTTAATCACACTTTTCGATTGAAATGGATGGTCTGGATGGTCTGCTTTATTGCCAGTCCCCCACCTCCCCAAACACAGTTAGATGAATCTCTTTAAAAACGAGCAATAACTATCACAGCAAACTCCCAATATGTGTCCAAACCAGTGCACCGCGGTCACGGCGGACCCGAGGTGTTCGGATGTAACCTCACCCCCCTCTCGCTGCTCGGGCTTGGATTTCTGCATCCTGAATCGGCTCAGCACGTCACACGCTAGCTCAGATGGTTAGTGCACAGCCGCGCCCCGACATGTTTCGTCACACCTACTTAAGTCGGAATGACGAAACATGTCAGGCGGTGGCAGTTTGCTTTGATATTTATTGCTCATTTTTAAAGAGCTTCATCTAACTGTGTTTGGGGCGGTGGGGGATTGGCAATAAAGCAGACCATCCAGACCATCCATTTCAATCGAAAAAGTGTGATTAACCCTGGTGGGCTTAAACAGCATTTACTGTATGCCGAGCATGAGAGTGCAAGGTGAATTTATTTGGTGAGTGCACTTTTCAAAGGAAGTGGATCACAATCACAACCGGTGTGGTGGAAGGAAGTTCAGGAGTGTATAAGAAGATTATTCACCAAGTTAATTACTTGAAACACATCACTTTGCATGGAATTTTTTATTTTATTTTACTAATTCATTTGTTTCTTTATGTGTGTTGTTAATACACAATTACTTGATATTTTGGATACACAGTTATATGTAGCAATTTACAGTTTCACTATCAAGTGGTGTTATTGAAAGCCAGATTTCGTGTCACTTTATTTTAGTGAAAAATATTGTTTTTTTTTTTTTTTTCACAATTTTTGGTCTTTTTTCGTGTATATAATAAGGATTAATTTAAAAAAAAAAAAACAATAATACCACCAAAAGAAAGCTCTATTTGTGTGAAAAAAAAAATTATATAAATTTAATTTGGGTACAGCGCTACATGGCTGCGCAATTACCAGTTAAAGTAGCGCAGTGCTGAATAGCGAAAAATGGCCTGGTCATAAAGGGGGTAAAATCTTCCCAAACATAAGTGGTTAAGGCTCGGTTCACACCTGTGCATTTTTTTTTTGGTGCTTTTTGTAGAAAAACCACAGTCCATTTAACATGGTTTCCTATGGGACACGTTCACTTCGATGCTTTTTTCAGCTGCTGCATTTTTTAAAAGGGTCAGGGACTTTTTTTGAAACCAAAACGGGGCATTTTTGGTTTAATAGACTTCAACAGAGAAAACTGCAGAAAAGCTTGTAGAGCATTTTTGCCCAAATTTTGCTGCGATTTGAATTTTGCATTTTTTTAACTCCTTGCGCCCGCGCTAGAGCCGAATGACAGCTACAGCACGGACCTACTTTGCTGGGACGCCGTCATATGACGTCCGCCCCTTTGCACGTTCCCCGCGCGCTCCCCTGTGGGTCACAGCGGCGCGATCTGTGCTCACCGAGTCATCGATCCCGGGCCCCTTACTACTTGATCAGCTGTCAGCCAATGACAGCTGATCACGTGATGTAAACAGAAGATTAGTAATCTCTTTACAGTGCGAGGAGAAAAAAAACGATTACCGATCTTCTGTTTACATCTCGTAATTAGCCGATCGCCGGCTTCACTGGAAGAGACATGTACTGTGACATACTGAAGCAGAGCATGATCCCCTCCCTTCAGAGACTGGACCGCAGGGCAGTATTCCAACATGATAACTACCCCAAACACACCTCCAAGACCACCACTGCCTTGCTAAAGAAGCTGAGGGTAAAGGTGATGGACTGGCCAAGCATGTCTCCAGACCTAAACCCTATTGATCATCTGTGGGACATCCTCAAATGGAAGGTGGAGGAGCACAAGGTCTCTAACATCCACCAGCTCTGTGATGTCATCATGGAGGAGGGGAAGAGGACTCCAGTGACAACCTGTGAAGCTCTGGTGACCTCCATGCCCAAGAGGGTTAAGGCAGTGCTGGAAAATAATGGCGGCCACACAAAATATTGACACTTTGGTCCCAATTTGGACATTTTCACTTAGGGGTGTACTCACTTTTGTTGCCAGCGGTTTAGACATTAATGGCTGTGTGTTGAGTTATTTTGAGGGGACAGCAAATTTACACTGTTATACAAGCTGTACACTCACTACTTTACATTGTAGACAAGTGTCATTTCTTCAGTGTTGTCACATGAAAAGGTAGAAGAAAAGATTTACACAAATGTGACTGAGGGGTGTACTCACTTTTGTCAGATACTGCAAATCCTGTATAATAATAATAATAATAATAATAATAATAATAATAATAATATCGGTCTAAATTGATGAAGTAATTAGAATTTTTTCATTTATTTATTGGATGTGTTTTATAGTAGAAAGTAAAACATATTGTTTTTTTTTTCAAAATTGTCTTTTTCACAAAAAAAAAAAATTCCACTATATATTCCATAGTTTAAAAACGCTATAACTTTTGTGCAAACCAATCAATATGTAATTGGGATTTTTTTTTTTTTTTACCAAAAACATGTAGCTGAATACATATTTGTCCAAATTGATGAAGAAATTAGAATTCTTTTTCATTTATTTATTGGATGTGTTTTATAGTAGAAAGTAAAAAAGATTGTTTTTTTTGTTTTGTTTTTTTTCAAAATTGTCTTTTTTTGTTTTATAGCACAAAAAAATTGTCTTTTTCATTAAAAAATGAATTAAAAACACATAAATGTATATCCTAAACCTAAACTATATATCCCGTAGTTTGAAAATGCTATAACTTTTGCGCAAACCAATCAATATATAATTGGGATTTTTTCTTTACCAAAAACATGTAGCAGATACTGATACAGATACAGATATTGGTCTAAATTGATGAAGAAATTAGAATTTTTTCATTTATTTATTGGATATGTTTTATAGTAGAAAGTAAAAAATATTGTATATTGAAAGTAAAAAATATAATATTTTTTTTTCAAAATTGTCTTTTTTTGTTTATAGCACAAAAAAAAAAAACCGCATAAAGTAAAACATCTTGTTTTTTATTTATTATTTTTTTCAAGATTGTCTTTTTCACAAAAAAAAACCGCATAAAGTAAAACATATATTTTTTTTTTTCAAGATTGTCTTTTTCACAAAAAAAAAAAAAAAAAAAGCATAAAGTAAAACATATTGTTTTTTATTTATTATTTTTTTCAAGATTGTCTTTTTCACAAAAAAAAAAAAAAACGCATAAAGTAAAACATATTTTTTTTTTTCAAGATTTTCTTTTTCACAAAAAAATAAATAAAAAACGTATAAAGTAAAACATATTGTTTTTTATTTATTATTTTTTTCAAGATTGTCTTTTTCACAAAAAAAATAAATAAAAAACGCATAAAAGTAAAACATATTGTTTTTTCTTTTCAAAATTGTCTTTTTCACAAAAAACAAACAAAAAGAAAACAAAAAAAAAAACAGGTGATCAAATACAACCAAAAGAAAGCTCTATTTGTGGGGAAAAAAGGACATAAACTTTATTTGGTTACATCGTCGCACGACCGCGCAATTGTCAGTTAAAGTAATGCCGTGCCGTATCGCATAAAATGGCCTGGTCATGAAGAGGGGGGGGGGTTAATTTCCTGGAGCTGAAGTGGTTAATTGGGATGTGGTGTCTATTTATCATCATTAATTGCCACCAATCTATGACCGTATTACTCCGCAGATTGGCGAACGTCCAAGTCTTTAAAGCTTCGCTCCGATTGGCTCCCTTAATCAATACGCTGCTGGTTGCCCTGATTTCCCTCTTTATCCTCCAGCTCGATAATTCCGGCGTATCCGGAGGATATCGCTTAACAGAATATAATGTTAGTGCGGGGCGAGTGTTGGAGGAAAACGCTGTGAATTATGTATGGAGGCTCAGAGGATCTTTTCACATTGCATTAAATCAGTGGCGGGGACTCCGCCGGATCCGGGTAAGGAGCGCTAACGTGACTTTAATCGAATAAAACAGATGGCTGGTTATGCATTTGAAGTCTGAATAAAGCTAAATTTCAGAAGGTGATCTGCTAATTGTAGAAAATAAAAATAAAATAAACTAAAATTGCATCGCTGAAGGGGACCTCTGATCTTTTGAAAGCGTTTTATTTTTTAATGCAAATGTAAAATTCGTCAGCGTGAGACGGGACCTCAGCCAAATAACTAAACGCACAGCTAAGCACCAGAGATATATATTACTCTTCCCGTTTATTATTTTCATATCTGTAATTCTGTTTGGCCAGTCGTGTTATTTATGCTTTCCCTCCTCCCCCTCCCCTTGGAAGCAGTGACTGGGATCTGAGCTCTCCAATCAGCTGGGAGAATGGGCGGCCTCTCTGCAGAGGTCTGACATGCCCCCTGCTGAATCAGAGCCAGGGCTCTCCAATCAGCTGGGAGAATGAGTGGCCTCTCTGCAGAGGTCTGACACGCCCCCTGCTGAATCAGAGCCAGGGCTCTCCAATCAGCTGGGAGAATGAGCGGCCTCTCTGCAGAGGTTTGACACGCCCCCCGCTGAGTCAGAGCCAGAGCTCTCCAATCAGCTGGAAGTACGGGAAACCGCTCTGCAGAGGTCTGACACGCCCCCCTACTGAGTCAGAGCCAGGGCTCTCCAATCAACTGGGAGCATGAGTGGCCTCTCTGCAGAGGTCTGACATGCCCCCCCCCACCCACTGAGTCCGAGCCAGAGCTCTCCAATCAACTGGGAGTGTGGGTGGCCTCTCTGCAGAGGTCTGACATGCCCCCCCCCCACCCACTGAGTCCGAGCCAGAGCTCTCCAATCAACTGGGAGTGTGGGTGGCCTCTCTGCAGAGGTCTGACATGCCCCCCCCCACCCACTGAGTCCGAGCCAGAGCTCTCCAATCAACTGGGAGTGTGGGTGGCCTCTCTGCAGAGGTCTGACATGCCCCCACTGAGCCAGAGCTCTCTAATCACGCCCCCTCTGCTGAATCAGAGCCAGGGCTCTCCAATCAACTGGGAGAATGAGTGGCCCCTCTGCAGAGGTCTGACACGCCCCCTTCTGAGTCAGAGCTAGAGCTCTCCAATCAGCTGAGAGTGTGGGTGGCCTCTCTGCAGAGGTCTGACACGCCCCCTCTGCTGAATCAGAGCCAGGGCTCTCCAATCAGCTGGGAGTGTGGGTGGCTTCTCTGCAGAGGTCTGACACGCCCCCTGCTGAATCAGGGCCAGAGCTCTCCAATCAACTGGGAGCATGAGTCAGGGCTGGGACAAGGGGTGGGCAGGAGGGACAGTTGCCCTGGGCGCTATTCTACGGCATGTATTAATAGTGGGGGAGGGGGGCAGAATCCTGCATCCTTGCCCTGGGCACTGAATGACCCTGTCCCGGTACTGGCATGAGTGGCCTCTCTGCAGAGGTCTGACATGCCCCCCCCCCGCTGAGTCAGGGCTCGCCAATCAGCTGGGAGTGTGGGTGGCCTCTCTGCAGAGGTCTGACACGCCCCCTGCAGAATCAGAGCCAGGGCTCTCCAATCAGCTGGGAGTATGTGTGGCCTCTCTGCAGAGGTCTGGCATGACCCCTGCTGAGTGAGAGCCAGAGCTTACCCAATCAGCCGGGAGAGCGTGAGCTTTGCTGGTTGGAGTGCTCTATCTCTAATTTAACAGGGGGGTGTGTCAGGCCTCCGCGGAGAGGCCACTGCTTACACACATAGAGCAAGGGTCCTTCTAAGTAGCATGCTGGAAGGGGACGGGCTACTCTACTCAGGCTGTAGGCTGAGCTCTCCAATCAGCTGGGAGCATGAGCTTTGCTGGTTGGAGAGTTCTAGCTCCAACTCAAAAAGAGGCACGTCAGACCTCTGCAGAGAGGCCACTGCTTCCACACAAAGGTCCTTCTAAGAAGCTTGCTGGCATGTGACAGGTAAAACACAAGCATTGTAAGCTTCCCCTTGAATGTATTAGGCAGTAATAGGAATGAATTGCTGGTGCAAGATCGCCATTAACACGATCAACTAGAGGTGTCAGGTGATCAATTTGTAATTAAATGAAGGAAATGTAGCAGAGTAGCAATGCCAGTTAATTGCGATTCTTTTTTTTTTTTTCTACTTTTGGCGTTTCGCTATTTTGTATCATATAAAACACGTCTATGATTTATGGAACATTGGTAATGCGGCAGAACAGAGTCCTCACACTTCTATGAGAAAAAATATAATAATTAACAAACAAACGTCTGTGAAAGGAAACATTTAAAAACGATATTAACTACTTGACCTCCAGAAGATTTATCCCCCTCCTGACCAGGCCATTTTTCTGCGATACGGCTGTGCGTTACTTTAATTGCACAGTTGTGCGACGCTGCACACAAATTAAAATTTATTTTCCCACAAATAGAGCTTTCTTTTGGAGGTAGAAAATAGAAAAATAGAAAAAAAATTGTAGCAGCGCTAATATATATATAACATATTATCAATGCTACATTTATTTCCTATTTATCTTTATCTCACTTCTAGTGGCTACTCATTATAATTTATATTTCTTAATATTTTTTTATGTGCCATCAGCTCGGGATTTTATTTTTGTTTTATTTCTTTTGGAACTATTTGATCACCTCTGAGTTTTTTATTTTTTGCGATTAAAAAAAAAAAACGACAATTTTGAAAAATAACAAAAACAGTATTTTTTTACTTTCTGCTATAAAACACATCCGATAAAAAAATTAAAAAAACGAATTTCTTCCTCAGTTTAGGCCAATATGGATTCTGCTACATGCTTTTGTTATTAAAAAAAAATCCCAATAAGCGTTCATTGATTGGTTTGCGCAAAAGTTATACAGAACCATGGGATATTTTTATTTTTTTTATTTTTTTTATTTTTTGTTTTTATTTTTTTTTACTACCCTGTTTCCCCGAAAAAAAGACCTAGCGTGATTGTCAGTGATGGCTGCAATATAAGCCCTACCCCCCCCCCCAAATAAGCCCTACCCTGTTTCCCCAAAAATATGCCCTACCCTGAAAATAAGACCTACAAGGACTTTAACTAGGGCTTATTTGGGGGGTAGGGCTTATATTGCAGCCATCACCGACAATCACGCTAGGACTTATTTTCGGGGAAACAGGGTAGTAATGGCGGCGATCAGCGACTTATAGCTGGACTGCGATATTGCGGCGGACATTCTGACACTAATTGACACTTTTAACCCTTTGTGACACTAATACAGTGACCAGTCCTAAAAATAGGCACTGTCACTGTACTAATGACACTGGCCGGGAAGGGGTTAAAGATCGGGGTGATCAAAGGGTTAACCGTGTGCCCAGCCAGTGTTTTACTACAATGTGGGAGGAGCTTTTACTAGGGGAAGAGATGGATCCTAGTCCCCGCTTTGCATCCATGCCTTCCCTCCTGGCAGACTTCTGCCTCTGTGCTGGATGTTCGGTGGGTGCCAACGGACATCAACTCTGCTGTACCCGCCGCGCACGATCACAGCAGGAGCGAGCCTCCGCCAGCGCGCATGTGCCCCCCCCCACCCAGAAGAGCCATGTCACGTATCTATACATGATCCATTGCGTAGCTGCCACCCTGTAGCAGTAAAACTGCTATGGGGCAGACGGCAAGTAGTTCAACCCAAAAGCAAACATTTCCTGACAGACTCCATGGCAGCCTACGTATGGGTTAATCCCGCCTCTCATACCTCATAGGACCCCACTCCCATAAATCTTTGCTTCTAGACAGAGACTGTGTTCCTTTTTTGTCCTCCTCCTAGGACCAAGTGTATCTCTTACCTTATGAAGTTTTGTGGATCCAGTCCTGGTGGTTCGCACGTGTTTGATGATGGCGGTGTCTTGTTGGAGTCCAGCGTCCCCAGCTATTAGCAGGGCGGACATACGGGGTTCACTCTGATGCCTGAAGAGCTGATTATACCGGCCATTGGCTGGGGAGCGGCATCTCGGCCAATCGTCCCAGCTATTAGCGGGAGGCCTCCCTCATTATTACCCCGGTCGTGCGGTGAGCGCTCCTCTTGCTCCCATTCCAGGATGGATCCCCTCAGGTGCCGTGGTAATGTATGCTTCTGATTATGAATTCTTTTGGCAGCCTGTTGTGTGTGTTTGTTTGTCCGAAATGCCTTTTTCCTATGGCCATGGCGGCTGGGACGCATCTGCGTTCCAGTCCGCCGCTTCCCCGCTCCGACTGCGCAGCTGCGAAGTCTCGATTGAGATCGAGGCTTGGTTCGCACCTGCGCAGTCTGCGCGCGATGACGGCAACTGCGCATGCGCGCGAGCGCCGTGGAGCGGCGTCGGTCACAGCGTAGGGACGCTGTGGCCGCGATGACGTCATCACAGGCGGCAGATTCAAATAGCTGTCACATACAGCTATGCTTTGGGATGCTCTTTCGCTCAGGCAGCGGCTTCCCTGTGTCCATCTCTCTGGCTTCTGAGGTAAGGAGCTTTGTTGTACCTTCCTGTGTCTAGGTCTCTTTCTCCAAATAGGGGAAAGAGAAAGTGAAAGTATACATAGGTAGTTATTGGTTTCTTATTGATTGTGTTTGCAGTCCTTTGTTTCTGTCGCCATGGATGTCTCACCGCCCCCTAGTGGCCAACCCTTACACCGCAGGTAGGATGAAGTATTTTTAAATTTTTCATTCTGCCTGTATTGTTTGGAGTACTATTTAGGAACAAGGTATTATTTTCTTCCCCTTCAGCCCTTCTAGGTCTGAACCACAGCTATCGGCACATAAAGAAAAAGACCAGTCTAGGTCTCATCATCACCAGTCTACGTCAGGTTCTAGACGTACTAGGTCATCTTCCAGACACCGCAAAGAGGGGTCAAGGTCTAAATCTAGCCATCATCCCCCCCGCCATTCCAGCCGCCCTGAGAGGAAAGCTTGCTGGGGATGTAAAACTCAGGTCCCAGAGGGTAAATCTCTCTGCGAGTTGTGCTTTTCAAGAGCCACAAAGGAAAGAGGTGCTGATGACCAGCAAGTGGAGGCTCTGGTCAGGAAGGTGGTCCAGGAATCTCTTAATAAAGCAGATCTTGACCGAGCAGTAATTCCTCCTTCTGTTATAACTCCAGTTGCTGAAGATATGGAGTCCAAAGTTCCAGGCCCATCTCATCATAGTCTCTCTTTTAGCGGCTCCTCGGACAGCGAAGCAGAGATAATTGAACCTGGTGCAGGTTTTGACTTTTCCCTGGTTCCCCAACTAGTCAGAGCGGTTAAAGACGCATTGAGATGGGAGGAACCAGTAGAAGCACCCTCTAAACAGAGGAAATACTTTAAACACCTTAAGAAGGATCGCCCGAACTTCCCCTTCCTGGGTGAACTGGGTGAAATTATCCTGGATGAATGGGGTAAAGTTGATAGGAAAAACTCTTTAATTTCCAAGATTGCGAAGATGTATCCTTTCAAGAATGATGAGGTTAAACATCTTGAATCAGCCCCCCTTGTTGATGCAGCTCTCATGAGGCTGGTGAGACATGTTACGCTCCCTCTAGAGGATACCGTCTCTTTCAAGGATGGTTTGGAGAGGAAGATTGATACGGACTTAAAACGTATCTATATCACGGCAGGGATGGCTTGTAAACCGGCTCTGGCCCTCGCAGCTTTGTCAAAAGCCATGGAGTCCTGGACGGATGATGTGGGTGCAGCTCTAGGAAGTGTGTCTGAGGACTTATTCAAGAGCTCTCCAATACATGAGCTGAAACTGGCTTCGGTCTTCCTGGGAGAAGCATCCATCGACATTATTCGCCTCGTGGCACGTGTCATGCTTTCATCAGTTACAGCGAAACGTGCCCTCTGGTTACGCCCATGGGTTGCAGACCCTGCCTCTAAACAGGCCTGGTGCAGGATTCCTTTCGAAGGCTCCTCTCTCTTCGGAAATAAACTGGATTCTGCTATCTCCCGTGCTACTGGGGGCAAGTCAGGATTCTTACCCCAGGACCGTCGTATCCTTAACCAAAGAAGGACTCAACCTAGACAAGAACCAGAACGCGCTAGAGATGCTCGTCGCTACAGACCTGGTCGGGAGTTTAGGAAAAACTGGAGGAGAGGCCAGCCTTCAGGCCAAAAATCCTCAAAGTCAGCCCCGCCAAGTGGTCGGGACACTTCCAAGTCCTTTTGATACGATGCCTGTCCAGGTAGTGCAAGTAGGGGCTCGTTTACTCCGGTATCAGCACGTCTGGGCAGCCTCGATTCAAGATTACTGGACCGTCAAAACGGTCTCCTCAGGTCACACTTGGGTTTTCACCAATCCACCCAGTCACCGGTTTGTGCCTACGGTCCTTCCGCTCTCAGAAGAAAAAAGACAAATTCTTCTATCTTATACAGATTCCCTGATTGCCCAAGGGGCCGCCATTCAAGTTCCATCAGAAGAAAAATTTCTTGGAATTTATTCCCCCCTTTTCATGGTCCTCAAAAAGAATGGCTCTTGGAGGCCAGTAATCGACCTGACACATCTAAATTCCTTCATCAAGAAGGAAAAATTCAAGATGGAAACCCTGCTGACAATCCGACAAACAGTTCAACCAGGAGATTGGCTGGTCTCCATAGACCTGAAAGACGCCTACTTTCATGTGCCGATCGCAAAAGATTTCCAGAGGTATCTCCGATTCGCAGTAGGCCAGAGGCATCTCCAATTCACTTGTCTCCCATTCGGGCTCACAACATCGCCTCGAGTGTTTTCGAAGCTCTTATTGGCGGTAGTTGCTCTAATCCGAGTAAGAGGCATCCGGTTACACCATTACTTGGACGACCTACTCCTACTGTCTCAGGACAGGGAACAGATTTTGTCACATCGGGACCAAGTCATATCTACTCTGACAGAGTTCGGTTGGCTATTGAACAGGGAGAAAAGTCACCTAGTTCCGACACAAACTCTAGTATTCCTCGGGGCCCTATTCAACACAGTGGAGAGCACCATCTCTCTTCCTTTGGAGAAGATTCCGGTAATTCGAGAGAGAATTCGCCTAGCATTGTCAGCAACTCTCCTCAGAACCTCTCAGTGTCTCAAAATAATCGGCACTATGGTAGCCACAGCCCCCATGGTGAAGTGGGCGCAATGGAAAATGCGGCCCTTTCAGAAGGGTTTTCTCCAGCAATGGGATCCAGGGTCTCGAGACCATCTGGTGCGGGTAACCACCTCCATGCGGGAGAGCCTCCCTTGGTGGCTGCTACGGAAAAACCTCCTCAATTGTCACTCCATAGCTCCTGTCTCCTGGATTACAGTGACAACGGATGCGAGCAACAGAGGTTGGGGCGCTCTCTGTCTGACGGAGATAGCCCAGGGCAGGTGGGACTTCCCATCCCAAGGGATAGTCTCAAATGTCCTGGAGCTCCGAGCTGCCTTCCGTGCCCTTCAAGCTTTTCTCCATCTGATATCAGGAGCCTCAGTTCTCCTGAGACTGGACAACACGACCGCAGTGTCATACATCAAGAGACAGGGGGGCACCCGCAGTCTCGCCTTACTGAGGGAAGTAAGCCCAATCATGTCCTGGGCCCAGATGTACTTAACAAATCTATCCGCTGTGTATCTTCCAGGAATTCAAAATGTCCAAGCGGACTTCCTTTCAAGAGTCACCCTGGACAACAACGAGTGGTCCCTCCACACCGAAGTTTTCGATTGGCTCCTGTCTCTAGGGATGATGCCGGAAGTGGATCTGTTCGCATCCCCATGCAATTTCAAGCTGGGGAAATATTACACGAGGTGTCGTTGTCCCCAGGCCTTCGGAGTGGATGCCCTGACGGACCAGTGGAAATTCCACAGGGCCTATGCCTTTCCCCCAGTTCCAGTCATTCTTCGTTTCCTCTCGAGGCTCAGGTGGGAGAATGTCGAGGTACTGGCAGTGGTCCCGTTTTGGCCCAACAGGCCATGGTTTCCTCTCCTGATGCAGCTCAGTTACCGAGAACCGGTCCCTCTCCCGTCCAGACCAGATCTCCTGCTGCAGGGAGCGTCTCTTCACCCTTGCCCATTCCAGCTCCATCTGATGGCTTGGTGGTTGAGAGGAGAAGGTTGGAAGCTCTAGGTTGTCCTAGTACAGCTATTGCTACATTGTTGAATGCCAGAAGAGCGGGCACCAACAGAGTATATCAGAGGATTTGGGCGAAGTTTGCGGACTATGTGATTTCCACCAATGGATCCTGTAGTAATCCAAGGATTCAGGACATTTTAGGTTTTCTACAAACTGGCCTGGATCTGTCCCTATCGGTGAGTTCCTTGCGGGTCCAGGTTTCGGCAATCTCAGCCTTCACAGGCGTATCATGGGCCAGACACCCCCTTACTAGGCAGTTCTTCAAGGGAGCAATAAGGCTTAGGCCTCAGAAAAGACCAAGATTCTCTAAATGGGATCTCCCTCTCGTCTTGGATTTCTTCTCAGAAAAGGAGATACGGCATATGGATCAGTCATCAATTAGAGAGCTTTCTCTCAAAGTGGTCTTTCTAGTGGCCATAACATCGGCCAAGAGAGTTTCTGAAGTTGGATCCCTAGGATACAAAGAACCTTTTCTTACCTTCTTCCCAGACCGGGTAGTCTTGATCCCCATGTTAGGATCGAATCCTAAAGTAACAACCATCTTCCATGAAAATCAGGAGATTGTCCTCCCTACTTTCAGATCCACTGAGGACTCTAATGTTCACCCTCTAGATGTTGGGCAGGTTCTGAAACAATACCTAGAAGCCACAGCTTCTTTCCGCCAGTCTGATTATCTGTTTGTGCTTTTTCACGGCAAGAACAAGGGTTTACGGGCTTCCTCTAGAACCATCGCATCATGGATCGTTCAAGCTATCCAATGGGCATACAGGTCTAAGGGTTTGGCTCCTCCGGAGGCGGTAACCGCTCATTCTACCAGGAGCGTCTCTACATCATGGGCAGCATCCCGACATGTGCCTCCAGATGTAATCTGTAAAGCGGCCTCATGGTCATCAATTAACACTTTTATGACACACTATTGTGTAGAACCGGCTTCTTTGTCTACGGTTAACTTTGGTTTGCACGTATTATCTGTTGATGGTGCCAATTAAACCTTTTTTTTCTTTAACCAGCAATTGCCCACCCGGGTGTGTATGGCTAGTTATTTCCCATACGTAGGCTGCCATGGAGTCTGTCAGGAAAACGGAAAATTTATATCAAATACTTACCGTAATTTTCCTTTCCTGATGGACTCCATGGCAGCAGGAGTTCCCTCCCAGTTGCTGGAGTAGGCTAAGTTACGGAACACAGTCTCTGTCTAGAAGCAAAGATTTATGGGAGTGGGGTCCTATGAGGTATGAGAGGCGGGATTAACCCATACGTAGGCTGCCATGGAGTCCATCAGGAAAGGAAAATTACGGTAAGTATTTGATATAAATTTTCCGTTTTATTATCCGCTTCAGCCCCGGAAGATTTTACCCCCCTTCCTGACCAGAGCACTTTTTGCGATTCGGCACTGCGTCGCTTTAACTGACAATTGCGCGGTCGTGCGACGTTACAACAAAACAAAATTGACATCCTTTTTTTCTGCACAAATAGAGCTTTCTTTTGGTGGTATTTGATCACCTCTGAGGTTTTTATTTTTTGCGCTATAAACAAAAAAAGAGCGGCAATTTAAAAAAAAAAAAAAGCAATTTTTTCCTACTTTTTGCTATAATAAATATCCCCCCAAAAATATATAAAAAACATTTTTTTCCTCAGTTTAGGCCAATACGTATTCTTCTACATATTTTTGGTAAAAAAAAATCGCAATAAGCGTATATTGATTGGTTTGCGCAAAAGTTATAGCGTCTACAAAATAGGGGATAGATTTATGGCATTTTTATTATTATTTTTTCTTTATTAGTAATGGCGGCGATCTGCGATTTTTAACGGGACTGTGACATTATGGCGGACACATTGGATACTTTTGACACTATTTTGGGACCATTGTCATTAATACAGCGATCAGTGCTATAAAAATGCACTGATTACTGCGTAAATGACACTGGCAGGGAAGGGGTTAAACACTAGGGGGCGATGAAGGGGTTAAGTGTGTCCTAGGGAGTGATTCTAACTGTAGGGAGGATGGGCTTCCACTCACATGACAGCGATCACTGCTCCCGATGACAGAGAGCAGTAGATCTGTCATGACACTAGGCAGAACGGGGAAATCCCCTGTTTACATAGGCATCTCCCCGTTCTACAGCTCCGTGACACGATCGCGGGACACCGCTGGACATCGAGTTTGCGGGACCCGCGGGCATGGTCACGCTGTACGCGGCGCGTGCGCCCACTAGCCCCGCAAATTAAAGGGGACGTACCTGTACGCCTATTTGCCCACCGCTGCCATTGTGCCGACGTATATCAGCATGTATTTGCAGCTGTGATGGCTGCATTCTTTTTCTTTTTTAGACTTTCTTTCTTCTAATTTCATCTGATGATCCAGCCAGTAAGTCTGTTGTTTTTCAAAAGCAGAAGCTCTCCAGCAGAATGCATCAGGTACCAAGATGAGACAAACCACGTAACACTAGCAGGGGTGTTCACAACGATCAGCTTTTATTTATTCATGTAAAACCTTTATCACAAAAGGAAGAAGAACTGTTTGCTGTAACTGATTATAAAGCATGAGCTGGAGTTTGGCTTAAATTTGTTATTCTAAATCTGATTATACATTTAACACCACCCCCTCCCCACGCTGACAATGCTGGTTACCTGCTGTGCCCCCTGCACTCCTTCATTCGGAGTGGGGGCGGGGCTCTAATACAGGAGGTGTGGCCAGATAACCAGGTGAAAACAGAGAAAAAGCCAAAGAAAAGAAATAATTTCACATCTAATGATTGTTGAGCTACAATGTATTTTACATTTTTTGTTTTGGGTTTCGATCTCCATTTGACACATTTCCAGCTGTGGATTGAGGTTGGAGGTCTGGCCCCCAGCTGAGTGCTTTGGTTCCATCCGCTGAGCCCCTTCATCAGTACTGGAGAAGAGATTGTATGCCCATTGGACTTGGAAAGTCAAGACGGCTAAGTGAGTCTGGGAGAGTCAGGACAACTAGGCGAGTCCAGGGGACTGAGGGAATCTGGAGGTCTCAGAGGAGTAAGAGAGCCCGGGACAGAAAATCCCCTATTGAGAGACCAGGAGCATGCCTTTACTAAAAGAGATTATATGTCCATAGGACTGGGAGATTCAAGGCACCTAAAGGAGCCTGGGAGAGCCAGGATGACTAGGCGAGCCCAGGGGTTTGAGGGAATCTCAAGGTCCCAGAGAAGTGAGAGAGCCAGGGTGCCAGGAGATCACCTACTGAGAGACCAGGAGCATGCCTGTACTGGAGAAGAGATTATATGCCCATTGGACTGGGAGAGGCCACTGAGTCTGGAAGAGCCAGGACAACTAGGCGAGTCCAGGGGACTGAGGGAATCTGGAGGTCTCAGAGGAGTGAGAGAACCTGGGGAGCCAGGAGATCACCTACTGAGAGACCAGGAGCATGCCTGTACTGGAGGAGAAATTATATGCCCATTGGATTTATAGAGTCGCGGCGGTTAAGTGAGTCTGAGAGAGCTGGGACAACTAGGCGAGTCCAGGGGACTGAGGCAACCTGGAGGTCTCAGAGGAGTGGGAGAGCACGGGGGTGCCTAAAGATCACCTACTGAGAGTGCATGCCTGTACTGGAAGAGATTATATACCCATAGGACTGGGAGATTCAAGGCAGGTAAATAAGTGTGCGAGAGCCAGGATGACTAGGAGAGCTCAGGGGTCTGAGGGAATCTCAAGAAGTGAGAGCCCAGGGTAGGGTTGCCACCTCATCCCTTTAAACGCGAACACATATTAATTACACAGGTTCTGTGGCTTATTAAGGTGGTAATTAAACTTAGTGCCTTTTCTGCATTTAATTAGCCTCTGAACCTGTGTAATTATTACGTATTTGGGTTTAAAGGGGTGAGGTGGCAACATTAGCCCAGGGTGCCAGGAGATCACCTACTGAGAGACCAGGAGCATGCCTGTACTGGAGGAGAGATTCTATGCCTGTTGGACTTGGAGAGTCGAGGCCGCTAAGCGAGTCTAGGAGAGCTGGGAAAACTAGGCGAGGCCAATGGATCAGAGATGGCTCTCTAATTAGGCAAATAAGGCGGTCACCTAAGGCCTCGCACTCCTACGGGCCTTGCGGCTGCCTAATTTGCCTGTGATCAAACACCGATTACAGCTCACCCTACTCCCGCTGGGACTCTGTGGCCAATCAGGTACAGGCCAATAGCAACCTTGTCATAGAGCGTCCGGTCCGGTGGCAGCAGGTGCAGGACAGCAAAGGCCTCTAGGTGGCGGCAGTGTCCAAATGACGGCACCCAGCTCCAGGTGCCACCTCTACAAGACATGTGGGTCCCTAAGGCAGCTGTGGCTGCTCCTTCAGCCCACACCGCTTACACGACCGCCCAACACCTGCATGGCCGCCTATTGGAGTCATCAGTCCCCATGACTGTGAAGAGGAAGGACAGAGCTCCAATCTGTTTGATGCTGCCTGGCTGACCTCCATGACTGATGGGAAAGTAAGTGCCCATGCAGCCCCCACCCCTTGTGCCTGGACAGAAGGAGCGGCAGGGTGGCTGCATATAGAGGAATTGAGCTTTCCATATTCCTCCATGCAGCCGCTGAATGCTAGCAGGAGGAAGAGGAGGAGAATCAAGCCTTCATCGGCTGCATGGAGGAATATGGAAAGCTCCATTCCTCTATATGTAGTCGCCCTGCTTTTCCTTCTATCCAACTTCTTTTGCTAACCCCCCTGTGCTCTCCAGCCCCTCCTTGTGCATCCTGGCTCCTCCCCCAGTGCTTTCCACCCCATGCCCCCCCCCCACAGTGCTCTCCAGCCCCCCAGTGCTCTCTGCCCCCCCAGTGCTGTCTGCTCCCCCCTGCTCTTTGTCCACCCCAGTGCTTTCCAGCCCCTCCGTGCTCTCCACCCCTGTCTTTCTGGCCTCCCAATGCTCTCCAGCTCTCCCCATCACTCCCCAGCCTCCACCTCTGTGCTTTCCAGCCCCCACCCCAGTGCTCTCCACTCCCCCCAGTGCTCTCCACCCGCATAGAGCTCTCCAGCCCCCGTGCACTCCACCCTTGTTCTTTCTGGCCTCCCAGTGCTCTCCCCATCACTCCCCAGCCTCCACCCCTGTGTTCTCCAGCCTCCACCCCCCAGTGCTCTCTGCTCCCTCTTGCTCTTTGTCCCCCCAGTGCTCTCCAGCCCCTCTGTGCTCTCCACCCCTGTTCTTTCTGGCCTCCCAGTGCTCTCCAGCTCTCCCCATCACTCCCCAGCCTCTACCCCTGTGCTCTCCAGCCCCCACCCCAGTGCTCTCCACTCCCCCCAGTGCTCTCCAGCCCCCACAGAGCTCTCCAGCCCCCGTGCTCTCCACCCCTGTTCTTTCTCCCCCCCCAGTGCTCTCCGCCCCCCACAGAGCTCTCCAGCCCCGTGCTCTCCCCCCCTGTTCTTTCTGGCCCCGTGGTGCTCTCCAGCCCCCACCCCTGTGCTCTCCGCCCCCCAGTGCTCTCCATTCCCCCAGTGCTCTCCAGCCCCCCGTGTTCTCCACCCCTGTTCTTTCTGCCCCTCCCAGTGCTCTCAAGTTCCTCCAGTGCTCTTCGCCCCCCCAGTGCTCACTGCCCCCAGTGCTTTCCACTCCCCTTAATCTCCACCCATGTTCTTTTTAGCTCCCCCCAGTGCTCTCAAACTCCCCCCAGCACTCTCCACTCCCCACCCCTGTGCTTTCCACTCCCCCAGTGCTCTCCACTTCTCCCTGCTCTTTGCCCCACCCATGTGCTCTCCAACCCCGTAAGTGCTCTCTGCTCCCCCTGCTCTCCAGCTCCCACCCAGTGCTCTCCACTCCCCCCAGTTCTATCCACTCCCCCCCAGTTCTATCCACTCCCCCCAGTTCTCTCCACCACCCCTGTGCTCTTTCCTGGCTCCCCTCACTCCCTGCAGCTCTGCTA
Organism: Lithobates clamitans; assembly: GCA_037952925.1. NCBI lineage: Eukaryota > Metazoa > Chordata > Amphibia > Anura > Ranidae > Lithobates > Lithobates clamitans. Next base: position 99,579 of record JBBGZY010001466.1, read on the forward strand.
GGTTCCCCCCTCCTTTCTCCCGTCGGTTGCTGCAGGGGATCTGTCAGGATGGAGAGCGGGGAAGGGATGGTATCATGGGCTGCTCAGTCTAAAATGCTGGGCCTATTTTTTTGTCCCAGTAGGGGCCTGGCAAGGAAAATGAGCAGCGAGGGCAGCAAGCACCGATAGCCTTGGAGGGAGAAGAGCTCTGAAGACCTCCCAGGACAGGCTGACTGGGGCTGGAAAATGAGGACAGGCAGAAGGTGCAGGTGGCCAGGGACCACTTCATCTCACACCAAACAGATCCTCTGGAAGGAGAAAAATACTGTCCCCATCCAGAACGATAACAGACCCTGCCTGCTGCTGGCATGGAAGGTACCATACTGAGCATCACACACACACCTTCTCACAGACAGGGACTGCAGACTGGGACGTGGCGCACAGGAGGAGCTGCAGACAGGGACAGAGCTAGAGAGATCTCTCTCTCTCCCCATCCTCTCTCACTCCCACCCTCTCTCACTCCCCCTCTCCCCTCCCTCTCTCTCCCCTTCCTCCCCCCCTCTTTCTCTCTCTCCCCCTCTTTCTCTTTCTCCCCCCTCTTTTGCTCTCTCCCCATCTCTTTCTCTCTCTCCCCCCTCTTTCCCTCTCTCTCTCCCTCCTCTTTCACTCCCCCTCTCCCCTCCCTCTCTCTTCCCTCTCTCTCTCCCCCCTCTTTCTCTCTCTCCCCCTCTTTCTCCCCCCCCTTTCTCTCTCTCTCTCTCTCTCTCCCTCTCTCTCCCTCTCTCTCCCCTCCCTCTCTCTCTCCCCCCTCTTCAACCCCCCCTTTTTCTCTCTCTCTACAAACCCTCTCTCTCTCTGTGCTGTGCTGGGATCCCCCCACTCCCCTTCCCCTGTGGATGTAGAATGACTCCCCTCCTCATTCTCCCAAGACTCAGGGAATATTCCTAGAGGGGTTGTCACCTTTCTGGGTCCCAGGTGTTTTATTGGCTGCATATTTCTGATGGGTGAGGAGGGTGCCCTGGAAGTGGTGCTGGTGAACTGTGTGCTAGATCCGTGCATCTTCCTGCAGCCATTTGTATTGCTTGAATTATTTTTCCCATTATGGACGTGAGTGGGGCCTCATGTCTAAGTTTTGCCTAAGGCCTCACAAAGCCTAGAGCCACCTCTGCAGGGGATTGAGGGAATCTGGATGTCTCAGAGAAGTGAGAAAGCCCGGGGTGCCAGGAGATCCCCTATTGAGTGTCCAAGAGCTGCAACTACAAGGCTAAGGGAGCCAGGATAGCCCAGAGAGCCAGCAGAGCTGCGTAAAACAGTCTGAGGGACCAGTGAAAAGAGTAGCCGCGCTGCTGAAGAGCCAGGTGCCTTGGCAATATTTTTTGTGCTTTTTCTTTTGATGGTGGAAAGCCCCGTATGGGCAAGTTTTCTGTGTAACTATTACTTTAATGTTGAATAACAGTGGGCCAACAAGCCCTAAAACAAAAAAAGTTCGGACTGGCAGGATCTCAGTAAAGTTGCTACTACCACTGAGATTAATAATCCCCCAAAATGACAATGGGTTTTTGGGCTCAATAGAAGGAACCACAGTGTGTGGCAGGGGTCACAGGTAGGGATGAGCCGAACACCCCCCTGTTCGGTTCGCACCAGAACATGCGAACAGGAAAAAAATTCGTTCGAACACGCGAACGCCGTTAAAGTCTATGGGACACGAACATGAATAATCAAAAGTGCTAATTTTAAAGGCTAATATGCAAGTTATTGTCATAAAAAGTGTTTGGGGACCCGGGTCCTGCCCCAGGGGACATGGATCAATGCAAAAAAAAGTTTTAAAAACGGACGTTTTTTCAGGAGCAGTGATTTTATTAATGCTTAAAGTCAAACAATAAAAGTGTAATATCCCTTTAAATTTCGTACCTGGGGGGTGTCTATAGTATGCCTGTAAAGGGGCGCATGTTTCCTGTGTTTAGAACAGTCTGACAGCAAAATGACATTTGGAAGGAAAAAACTCATTTAAAACTAGCCGCGGCTATTGCATTGCCGACAATACACATAGAAGTTCATTGATAAAAACGGCATGGGAATTCCCCACAGGGGAACCCCGAACCAAAATAAAAAAAAAAAAATGATGTGGGGGTCCCCCTAAATTCCATACAAGGCCCTTCAGGTCTGGTATGGATATTAAGGGGAACCCCAGCCAAAATTGAAAAAAAAAATTGACGTGGGGTTCCCCCTAAATTCCATACCAGACCCTTCAGGTCTGGTATGGATTTTAAGGGGAACCCCGCGCCAAAAAAAAAAAAAAAAAACGGCGTGGGGTCCCCCTAAAAATCCATACCAGACCCTTATCCGAGCACGCAACCTGGCAGGCCGCAGGAAAAGAGGGGGGGACGAGAGTGCGGCCCCCCCCCCCTCCTGAACCGTACCAGGCCACATGCCCTCAACATTGGGAGGGTGCTTTGGGGTAGCCCCCCAAAACACCTTGTCCCCATGTTGATGAGGACAAGGGCCTCATCCTCACAACCCTGGCCGGTGGTTGTGAGGGTCTGCGGGCGGGGGGCTTATCGGAATCTGGAAGCCCCCTTTAACAAGGGGACCCCCAGATCCCGGCCCCCCCCCCTGTGTGAAATGGTAAGGGGGTACTTACCCCTACCATTTCACTAAAAAACTGTCAAAAATGTTAAAAATGACAAGAGACAGTTTTTGACAATTCCTTTATTTAAATGCTTCTTCTTTCTTCCTTCTTCTGGTTCTTCTGGCTCTTCTGGTTCTTCCTCCGGCGTTCTCGTCCAGCATCTTCTCCGCGGCGTCTTCTATCTTCTTCTCCTCGGGCCGCTCCGCACCCATGGCATGAGGGGAGGCTCCCGCTCTTCTCTTCATCTTCTTCTCTTCTTCATCTTCTTCTTCTTCTTCCTTCTTCTCTTCTTCTCTTCTTCTCTTCTTCTCTTCTTCCTGTCTTCTGCGGGCCGCTCCGCAGCCATGCTGTGGCATGGAGGGAGGCTCCCGCTGTGTGACGGTGTCTCTTCGTCTGACGGTTCTTAAATAACGGGGGGCGGGGCCACCCGGTGGCCCCGCCCCCCTCTGACGCACGGTGACATGACGGGACTTCCCTGTGGCATTCCCCGTGACGTCACAGGGAAGTCCCTCAAGTCACCGTGCGTCAGAGGGGGGCGGGGTCACCGGATGGCCCCGCCCCCAGTTATTTAAGAACCGTCAGACGAAGAGACGCCGTCACACAGCGGGAGCCTCCCTCCATGCCAGCATGGCTGCGGAGCGGCCCGGAGAAGACAGGAAGAAGAGAAGAAGGAAGAAGAAGAAGATGAAGAAGAAGATGAAGAAGATGAAGAGAAGAGCGGGAGCCTCCCCCCTCATGCCATGGGTGCGGAGCGGCCCGAGGAGAAGAAGATAGAAGACGCCGCGGAGAAGATGCTGGACGAGAACGCCGGAGGAAGAACCAGAAGAGCCAGAAGAACCAGAAGAAGATGAAGGAAGAAAGAAGAAAGAAGAAGCATTTAAATAAAGGAATTGTCAAAAACTGTCTCTTGTCATTTTTAACATTTTTGACAGTTTTTTAGTGAAATGGTAGGGGTAAGTACCCCCTTACCATTTCACACAGGGGGGGGGCCGGGATCTGGGGGTCCCCTTGTTAAAGGGGGCTTCCAGATTCCGATAAGCCCCCCGCCCGCAGACCCTCACAACCACCGGCCAGGGTTGTGAGGATGAGGCCCTTGTCCTCATCAACATGGGGACAAGGTGTTTTGGGGGGCTACCCCAAAGCACCCTCCCAATGTTGAGGGCATGTGGCCTGGTACGGTTCAGGAGGGGGGGGGGGCCGCACTCTCGTCCCCCCCTCTTTTCCTGCGGCCTGCCAGGTTGCGTGCTCGGATAAGGGTCTGGTATGGATTTTTAGGGGGACCCCACGCCGTTTTTTTTTTTTTTTTTGGCGCGGGGTTCCCCTTAAAATCCATACCAGACCTGAAGGGTCTGGTATGGAATTTAGGGGGAACCCCACGTCAATTTTTTTTTTCAATTTTGGCTGGGGTTCCCCTTAATATCCATACCAGACCTGAAGGGCCTTGTATGGAATTTAGGGGGACCCCCACATCCTTTTTTTTTTTTTATTTTGGTTCGGGGTTCCCCTGTGGGGAATTCCCATGCCGTTTTTATCAATGAACTTCTATGTGTATTGTCGGCAATGCAATAGCCGCGGCTAGTTTTAAATGAGTTTTTTCCTTCCAAATGTCATTTTGCTGTCAGACTGTTCTAAACACGGGAAACATGCGCCCCTTTACAGGCATACTATAGACACCCCCCAGGTACGAAATTTAAAGGGATATTACACTTTTATTGTTTGACTTTAAGCATTAATAAAATCACTGCTCCTGAAAAAACGTCCGTTTTTAAAACTTTTTTTTGCATTGATCCATGTCCCCTGGGGCAGGACCCGGGTCCCCAAACACTTTTTATGACAATAACTTGCATATAAGCCTTTAAAATTAGCACTTTTGATTTCTCCCATAGACTTTTAAAGGGTGTTCCGCGGCATTCGAATTTGCCGCGAACACCCCAAATTGTTCGCTGTTCGGCGAACTTGCGAACAGCCAATGTTCGAGTAGAACATGAGTTCGACTCGAACTCGAAGCTCATCCCTAGTCACAGGCATCTGACACTCCTAAAAGTGTTGGATACAGAAGCATCTTCATGTAATGGCATCTCTTCAAGAGAGCAGGAAGTGGTTGCATGTGCAACAGGACAGGTAAGTGTTAAGGGCTTTTTCACACCAGCGGCTGGTCAGTGGTCACTATGGTGCGCATAATGCATGTGTACCAGGGTGAGTTGTGCATGTCTGCTCTGATGTTTAAAGGCATCACAGGGCTTCCTTTTTTTTCAACTAACCACCTCCCGCCTGAGTTATAGCCAAAAGGCAGCTACAGCACGGGCTCACATTGCCCCGGACACACATCGGTAGGGATCTGTGATCGCCGTGTCCTTCAGACACAGCTGATCACAGATCGGGGTAAAGAGCCAATCTCAGCAGCTCTTTACCATGTGACCACCAGTGTCCAATCACAGCTGATCAGAATGTAAACAGTATTTGCCAGTTATCATCATTCCTCTTCTTATGTTGACAGCACGTGAGGAGAGGAGAGCCAATAACTGGCAAAATCACACAGGGGACATCTACACTGATAATCATGGCACTGATTATCAACAGTGCAGCCTCAACAGTGCCCACAGGTGCTGCCAATCTGCACCCGTCAGTGCTGCCAGTCTATAGCCATCAGTGATGCCTGTCAGTGCCCATAAATAATGCCTGGCAATACCACCTATCAGTGCCCATCAGTGCCACATATCAGTGCCGTCTTATCAATGCCCATCAGTGCCGCTTCAGTGATCGGTGCAGCTTATCAGTGCCCATAAATGCAGCCTCATTAGCGTCCATCAGTGCAGCCTCATTAGCGCCCATCAGTGCAGTCTCATTAGCGCCCATTTGTACAGCCTCATTAGCGCCCATCATTGCAGCCTCATTAGCCCCCATCAGTGCAGCCTCATTAGCGCCCATCAGTGTAGCCTCATTAGGGCCCATCATTGCAGCCTCATTAGCACCCATCAGTGCAGCCTCATTAGCGCCCATCCATGTAGCCTAATTAGCACCCATCAGTGCAGCCTCATTAGCGTTCATCATTGCAGCCTCATCAGTGCCCATCATTGCAGCCTCATCAGTGCCATCACTGCAGCCTCATTAGCGCCCATCAGTGCCCATCAGTGCAGCCTCATCAGGGTCCATCATTGCAGCCTCATTAGCGCCCATCCATGTAGCCTAATTAGCACCCATCGGTGCAGCCTCATTAGCGCCCATCTGTGCAGCCTCATTAGCACTTATCCATGTAGCCTAATTAGCACCCATCAGTGCAGCCTCATTAGCGCTCATCATTGCAGCCTTATTAATGCCCATCATTGCAGTCTAATCAGTGCCCATCATTGCAGCCTCATCAGTGCCCATCATTGCAGCCTCATTAGCGCCCATCAGTGCCCATCAGTGCAACCTCATTAGCGCCCATCAGTGCAGCCTCATCAGTGCAGCCTCATCAGCGCCCATCAGTGCAGCCTCATTAGCGCCCATCAGTGCAGCCTCATTAGCGCCCATCATTGCAGCCTCATCAGCGCCCACCAGTGAAAAAGAAAAATAATTTATTTTATAACATGAAGAAAAAAATTTTTTTTTTCTTTTCAAAAATCTACCAAAATAATTCTATCTGTCTCAAAAAAAGGATAAAAATGTTGTATTGGGTACAGAGTTGCATGACGGCACAATTGTCATTCAAAATGCAACAGCGCTGAAAGCTGAAAATTGGCCTTGGCAGGGAGAGGGGGGTGTAAGTGCTCAATAGGCAAGTGGTTAAATTGTAATAACTTTTATACCTCATTTATATTGATTATGTTTTTTATTTGTTCTTGTAGACCTAAAGTAAGGGGGAATGCTTTGGCTCTTGAAACGAGTTGGCTGTTTTCACATGACCTCTTTACCAACAAGTCTAATTATAAACTATAAATATATCTCTGGGCTGGTCTGGTAGAGACAGGGGGGTTCTAATCCATTGTTAATGCATCCAAAACTGAAAAAAAAGTCTGGCTATACAAACATTTTAAGTTAGTTTTAGGTGGTATTAAGTGACGGCTTAAAGGTCTTGTGGAAAGAGCAGGAGAGGTTTAAAGATGTTTTTAGGTGGATGGTTCAGTATTATGGATTCAAGTAGTGAGTGGTCGAGGGGTTAAAGTGTAAGTCCAGCCTTAGATCTGATTAGTTTCGGATTGAGTGGGGGGAAAGGGTTAGAACCTCATTTGTGTATTTATTATTCACAGATGGTTTTCCCTTCGCTTCCCATCCCGCGATAAGTTAGGAAGTGAAGTAAAAGCGACACAGACAGCAATACATACCTGACATGGAGATCTAGCTTTTCCCTAGTTTGCTAAAATTATTTTTTTTCTAATCCCTGTTTCACCTTTCTCCACTCTGCCCTATACTAACAAAGAAAGTTTTGGCTGGCAGTACACTTTAAAGCAAAACCGCAGTTAAAAAAATAAAAAGATACAAATAAATAGCCTATTAAAGATAAAAGACAAAGCCAGCTTGTGTTATAATGTTTACTTTCAGTCTAGAGCTCTTCCCAGCAATACGTCTTTTCAACCAGTTTCCTCTGAGCCAAGGTGGTCCCGGACGAGCCCCCAATACTGTGACTGGACAGTGAAAGGAGAAGCAGCTCAGTGTTTTTTTTTTTTTTTTAAATGAAAAATATAATGATATGCAGCACTATAAATGTAGTATTACAAATAAAAAAGTCCATAGTGTTTGAAATAAAGTCCTTGTTCAGGAGAAAACGCTGGAATCAACCCACAGTGTAGACAGAAATACAAACTAGGTGAATATGGACTTATCCTCCACCGAACATCAACACACCAGGCCTCTTACCAAAAAGAATGGACCACTTAATCACAGGGTGGTTAAACAGGCATGATTAAATCCACAGAACCACAAAACCATTAATGGAGATCACAGATGGCTGGGTCTTGTAGTTCCACCAAAGAATCAAAGGTGCATACATAAAATATTATTATTATTATACAGTATTTATATAGCGCCAACAGTTTACGTAGCGCTTTACAACTTGAGGGTAAACAGTACAAATACAATACAATTTGAAACAGTAGGAATCAGAGGGCCCTGCTCCTTAGAGCTTACAATCTAAGAGGTAAGGTCAAGAGATACAAGAGGTAATAACTATGGGTAAAAATATGGAACGCTTCACAAATTTGCGTGTCATCCTTAAAATATAAAAGAAGGAACTCCTCATGGTGTAGTATTATAAAACCAGGGTCATATTTATTCAAAGAAAAATCCAGGGTACTCACATATCATCAGATAAAAACGAGCCTGTAAAAAAAAACATCAGTCTGTATAAGCAGCATTTGTTTCCAACCACAAAGATGGCCGCAGTCGACACATGACAGTGTCGTGATGTCAGAACTCCTCCCAGAACTTTTATATACCTTTAACCTCTTCACGCTGACCGCGTACATATGTGCGACCTCACAGAACTGGGCTTTTTTTCCGTGGGGCCACCATATATGCATACCTCCCTTTGTACTGGGAGCGCTCCGCACAGCGCACGCCCCAACACATAGACCGGGATCTCACCAAGAGCCTTGGGTCTCGTACGATCGGGACCTGGGACTGTTGGTTTCCGGGTCTCCTGATCGCTATGACAGCCTCTGATTGGCTATCACAGTGATCAGTCACTGTGAGCCTGCCCTTGGGTTTCCTTCCTCTTCTGAATGAAGAGAAAGATACATTGTATCTTCCTCTGCTGCAAGAAGAGGAATTGAAAACAAACCAAAGTGTGTAAAATAAATAAGTAAATAACATAAAAGTAAAGAAACATAAATACATTTTAAAAAATACATGAAAAAATAAGGAAGAAAAATAACAAGCTCAAGGTTGCCAGGGTTAGTGATAGGGTCAAGGTCGGGGTCAAAGGTCACAGTCAGCATATTTTAGGTAGAATTAAAAAAAAAATAGAAAAAATAAATTGGTATCAGTGTCGGTGTGTTTTGGCCAGGATAAAAAAAAATGCAAAATGCGCAACATTCTTTCTGGACTGCACTCCGGGTACAAACAAACAACTAACATCCACATATGTGGTATCGCTGCAATCGTCAGGAGCAGGAGAATTTATTTTGGGTTGTTCTTTGGTGGTAAATTATGATAATAGCAAGAAATATACAGCTAAATTTAAATAAAATGTATTTTTTTTTTTGCATTTTGGGCCAGTTTTCCTTTGATAATAAAAAAAAAAATCTGGAGATACCCATTACCATTAACCACCAAATAAAAGCTCAAAAAATGCGGTATAGTGTAGTTGTGATGATATGTACGGTTTTACTAACGTGTCAAAGTTGCAAAATTGTGCTTAGGCATTTACATCTGTCTTAGCCTTAGGCGTGAAGGGGTTAAAGCGGAGTTCCAGTCAGAAAACAAATTTAACGTTATTCAGCAGCATTTAATACAAGGAACAACCTTTGGGAAAAAAAATACATTTTTTACTCATCTTTTCAGGTCTGTTGCTAGGGGGTCCCTCGTAATCTGCCTCTTCCTCTCCAAGGCGCCTGACGTCACTTCCCTCACTAGTGCTCCTGGAAGATGTCTGTCATCATTTTCAAGGAGTCACTGGGCAGCGCCGAGGGCTTCGTTGGCATCACAACGGGGGCATGCACTTCCGACGACGACGACGCCTGTTGTGATGGCAACGTCAGAAGTGTACGGCGCTGCACCGTACATACGGCGCATGCGCGAAAACGGGCGGTGCATGCTGGTCGCTCAGCTGCACCAGAGCCCGGAAGATAGTGGTTGTGGGCTTCACATGCCCACAAGCACTATGGAAACTTCTAGTAAACAGGAATATAAGATATATGCCTATATCAAATCGGCAATCGAGCGCCGATTAATCTCACAAACGTGAGTGCGCTAAATAAACCTAAAAACAAAAACAGTGGGAACTCCGCTTTAATGATGAATAAATACAGAGCTGCTTTGTGCCTTTTATATCTGAGTCCAGCTTTAGCTAATGGTCTATGGGGTGCTTCAGGGCAATAGATAGGCATATTTTGGGGCTGCCTGTCATCACAATGGGCAACCTTCTGCCAGTCCAACCATAATAAGCCTGAACCAGCTGATGGACCCGCACAGGCAAAAATGTGAATGGAAACTCCATGCAGGGGGTTTCCTTGTTGTTAGGAACTGAACCTGGAGACCTACAAGGCCGCAGATACAAGATTTACCACCGACTATTGCTGTCTTATGAAATGCCTTTGTTGATCTACCCAGCAGGAGCTTCAGCTTTCCATTATGGCCGTTTCTGGTCGCCTGAGCAGTCAGCGCCGGCCGAGTTCATTTATTTGTGTGATTAGGAGCTGACAGTCTAAATCCTCGTCATCGCGTCCCTCGGCACTGCCGCCGACACGCTTCTCTCTGCCCTGCAGCCGCATGCACATCGGGACAGACTGAACTCACTTAGTGGCAGCAGGGCTCCGATAACCGCAAAATGAAATTGCGCACAACCTGATCCGCGGCTGAGAGATGTCATACTATTCAAAGGGACAGTAAATATAAGGAAGAACTCCGGTCTAATCAATCATCTGATAATATGTTTAAAGCTGAACTCTATTTAACCACTTCAATACCACGCTATAGCCGAAAGATGGCTACTGCTCGGTTGTCCAGTTCTGGGGGGGCAACCATAGACATCCTCCCAGAAACCCGCCCCCTGCACGCCCCCTGGGGTGAGAAACGGGTGCGCCCATTAACTGCTGTGTCCTTCTAACACAGTGCCAATCAGTCCTCTCAGCATGCATTAGTGCAGCTTAGCAGTGCCCATCAGTGCTGCCTATCAGTGCCCATCAGTGTCACCTATCAGTTCCGATGAGTGCCTCCTCATCGGCACCCATTAATGCAGCTTATCAGTGCCCATCAGTGCAGCTTATCAGTGCCGCCTCATCAGTGCCCATCAGTGCAGCCTCATCATTGCCCATTGGTACAGCCCATCAGTGCTGCCTCATCAGTGTCCATTAGTGCAACCCATCAGTGCCCATCAGTGCAGCACATCAGCGCCCATCAGTGCCCATCAGTGCAGCCTCATCAGTGCCCATCAGTGTAGCACATCAGTGCAACCCATCAGTGCCCATCAGTGCAGCCTCATCAGTGTCCATCAGTGCAGCCTATCAGTGCCCATCAGTGCAGCCTATAAGTGCCCATAAGTGCAGCCTCATCAGTATCCATCAGTGCAGCCTATAAGTGGCCATCAGTGCAGTCTTATCAGTGTCTATTAGTGCAACCCATCAGTACAGCCTCATCAGTGCCCATCAGTGCGGCCTCATCAGTGTCCTCATTGCAGCCTATAAGTGCCTATCAGTGAAGCCTATAAGTGCCCATCAGTGCAGCCTCATCAGCACGCATCAGAGAAGAAGAAAAATGACTTATTTGCAAAATTCTATAACAGAAACTAAGAAAAAATAATTTTGCAAAATGTTTGGTCTTTTTTTGTTTGTTTAGCAAAAAATGAAAACCTCCCAGTGGTGATTAAATACCACCAAAGGAAAGTTCTATTTGTGTAAAAAAATGATAAAAATGTCATAGGTGTACAGTGTTGTATGACAGCGTAATTGTCATTCGACAGCGCTGAAAGCTGAGAATTGGCCTGGGCAGGAAGGGGGTGAAAGTGTCCAGTATTGAAGTGGTTAAAGTGGCACTGCTGAAAGGTCCCTGTAACAGAACATACTGTATACTCACCTGGTGAACCTTCCCTCTGTTTCGGCGCTGCAGTCTTGGTAAGGCTTTTTTAGTATATGGAGTGTTGAAAGTCTGGGCCCTCAGAGCCCTGAGTCATTATTGTGTGCTGTGGTGACAATGGGGCCGAAGGATGTCACTACGGTACATTCAGGGGGTCTCAGGCACCCGACACTCCCAGAAGCATTGAATGCTGAAGAGTCTTACCAAGGCCGCAGCCAGGGCCGTCTTTACCGCAGGGTGAACGGGGCACCTGCCCAGGGCCCTGCCATCGTTGGGGCCCCAAAGCAGCTGCCTCTGGAGCTCACGCTGCCCGTTGGCTTTTTTTCAGCCGAGTTCCTCCACTTCCGAGATAAGGCTCTGGCTGCTGAACTGACCGCTACTGTCACTTGTAAATACCGAAGCGCTGCTTTGGTATTTACAAGTGACAGTGCTCATCTCCCGGTTGCTGTTTAGAATCCTCTCTCTGCTCTACAAAACACATTGTCTTTCTCTATGCAAGAGCGGGGGGGGGGGGGGGAGCGGGGGATGTTTACAGGCAGAAGCTACTCCACGGGCATGCAGTGAGTTACAGCTTCTCTTCTGCAGCCCCACTCTGATGTTAGTTAGGTGATCGGAATGCTCAGTATTGAAAGGGGGATTGATGCCAGAGGAATGCTCTGTATTAATGGGGGTGAGCTCCAAACTGGAATCTGGGGGGAGAAGAGTTCTGTACTTGGGAGGGGGTCGACTTGGATGTACACAGCTCACCTCTCAATCCTGCACATCATACACAGCTCACCCCTCAATCCTGCACCCCGTACACAGCTCACCCCTCAATCCTGCACCCCGTACACAGCTCACCCCTCAATTCTCCACCCCGTACACAGCTCACCCCTCAATCCTCCACCCCGTACACAGCTCACCCCTCAATCCTGCACCCCGTACACAGCTCACCCCTCAAACCTCCACCCCGTACACAGCTCACCCCTCAATCCTTCACCCCGTACACAGCTCACCCCTCAATCCTGCACCCTGTACACAGCTTATCCCTCAATCCTGCACTCCATACACAGCTCACCCCTCAATCCTGCACTCCATACACAGCTCACCCCTCAATCCTGCACCCCGTACACAGCTCACCCCTCAATCCTCCACCCCGTACACAGCTCACCCCTCAATCCTGCACCCCGTACACAGCTCACCCCTCAAACCTCCACCCCGTACACAGCTCACTCCTCAATCCTCCACCCCGTACACAGCTCACCCCTCAATCCTGCACCCCGTACACAGCTCACCCCTCAATCCTCCACCCCGAACCCAGCTCACCCCTCAATCCTCCACCCCGTACACAGCTCACCCCTCAATCCTGCACCCCGTACACAGCTCACCCCTCAATCCTCCACCCCGAACACAGCTCACCCCTCAATCCTGCACCCCGTACACAGCTCACCCCTCAATCCTCCACCCCGTACACAGCTCACCCCTCAATCCTCCACCCCGTACACAGCTCACCCCTCAATCCTGCACCCCGTACACAGCTCACCCCTCAAACCTCCACCCCGTACACAGCTCACTCCTCAATCCTCCACCCCGTACACAGCTCACCCCTCAATCCTGCACCCCGTACACAGCTCACCCCTCAATCCTCCACCCCGAACCCAGCTCACCCCTCAATCCTCCACCCCGTACACAGCTCACCCCTCAATCCTGCACCCCGTACACAGCTCACCCCTCAATCCTCCACCCCGAACACAGCTCACCCCTCAATCCTGCACCCCGTACACAGCTCACCCCTCAATTCTCCACCCCGTACACAGCTCAACCCTCAATCCTCCACCCCGTACACAGCTCACCCCTCAATTCTCCACCCCGTACACAGCTCACCCCTCAATCCTCCACCCCATACACAGCTCACCCCTCAATCCTGCACCCCGTACACAGCTCACCCCTCAAACCTCCACCCTGTACACAGCTCACCCCTCAATCCTCCACCCCGTACACAGCTCACCCCTCAATCCTCCACCCCGAACACAGCTCACCCCTCAATCCTGCACCCCGTACACAGCTCACCCCTCAATTCTCCACCCCGTACACAGCTCACCCCTCAATCCTCCACCCCGTACACAGCTCACCCCTCAATCCTGCACCCCATACACAGCTCACCCCTCAATCCTGCATCCTGTACACAGCTCACCCCTCAATTCTCCACCCCGTACACAGCTCACCCCTCAATCCTCCACCCCGTACACAGCTCACCCCTCAATCCTGCACAGCGTACACAGCTCACCCCTCAAACCTCCACCCCATACACAGCTCACCCCTCAATCCTCCACCCCGTACACAGCTCACCCCTCAATCCTGCACCCCGTACACAGCTTATCCCTCAATCCTGCACTCCATACACAGCTCACCCCTCAATCCTGCACTCCATACACAGCTCACCCCTCAATCCTGCACCCCGTACACAGCTCACCCCTCAATCCTGCACCCCATACACAGCTTATGCCTCAATCCTGCACTCCATACACAGCTCACCCCTCAATCCTGCACCTCATACACAGCTCACCCCTCAATCCTGCACTCCGTACACAGCTCACTCCTCAATCCTGCACCTCATACACAGCTCACCCCTCAATCCTGCACCCCGTACACAGCTCACCCCTCAATCCTGCACCTCATACACAGCTCACCCCTCAATCCTGCACTCCGTACACAGCTCACTCCTCAATCCTGCACCCCGTACACAGCTCACCCCTCATACGTGCACCCCGTACACAGCTGGTGTGCTGTAACCTCTAGCAACTAATTCATGAGTTGTAATGTGTTCTGTAACCTCTAGCATCCAGTCAATGGGCAGTAATGATATGCTGTAACCTCTGGCAACCAATCGCAATTGCTGCCTGACCTGATTTTGAGTCTAGCTCCTAGAGTGGGGGGGGAGGGGGGGCAAAGGAAATGTTTGCCCAGGGTCCAATCAATATTAAAGTCTGCCTTGGCTGCAGCACTGGAACAGGGGGAAGGCAGTAGACATAGACTGCTATAGAGATAATTAGAATTCCCTATTGCAGGGAACCTTTTCCTTAATCAGGGGCCCTTTAAGAAAAAAAACATGAGTCCATGTAATTGTCCCTATATAGGCTGCAATGTAATAGCTGTGTAAATCCCTCCTTCCATTGGTTTACCAATTTATTGTGACTCCTGGGCTTTGATTGAGCTTGTATTATGCAAATGAGGAGCTCTCTGAATCCCAGCGCCCTGAAAGATTTAGTGTATGTGCTGCCGTGACTGACAGCAGCTCAGCGAAGAGAGAGAGAGAACTGGAGGGTTTTCGAAAACTGTTCTCCCAACTATCCCTGGTAGAGAAGATCTGGTAGAGATGACCTGGTAGAGAAGATCTGGTAGAGAAGACCTGCTAATACCTGCTGGGACCTGAGCTGTTAGAGATTAAAATTGTCAGGAAATGTTTATTATTATTATTATTATTAATAATTATTAATATTAAAAACAATAATAATATTTAAACTTTTTTTATTCATTATTAAACTAATAGCCCGTTTAGCTTTCACACCTGTACACCCCCCATGGAGCAGAGTACTTTCACATTTCTGCTTTGAGCCTACTGATCGGGCCAATAACTTTGTCTTTACTTAAAGCGATATTTAACCCAAAAGCAAAACATTTATTATATTGCAGCTTACCAATTCTTAGATGTGATGGCTGCATTAGTTTTTTCTTGTTTTTTTTTAGGCTTTCTTTCTTCTAATTGCACACGGTGATCGAGCCAGCAAGTCTGTTGTTTTTTTTTTCAACAAAACAAGCTCTCCAGAAGAATGTATCATTTTGTATGGGTGAGACAAATCATTAAACACTGACAGGGGTACTTACAAGGATCAGCTTTTATTTATAATTGTAAAACCTTTATCTCAAAAGGAAAAAAAAAAGTTTGCTGTAACTAATTATAAAGTGTGAGCTGGAGTTTGGCCTCAGTTTGCTAGTGTATTTAAAATGGCACTATGATTCTTCTACAAAGCATTGCAAAGTGATACAAAAAATAAAAATATATGTTGTATATCTATATAGAGCATCTGCTGACTTTTAATAAATGGACACTTACCTGCCCAGGGCGCCCGCGTTGTCGGCAGCAGATGACGAGCAATGGCTCGGTTCTCCGCTGCCCCCGCCGCCATCCTCGGTCAGGAAATCAGGAAGTTAAGCGTTTCCGGCTTCACTGCCCGGTTCGCTACTGCGCATGCGCCTTCACTGGTCCCCGTTGTGTTGTGGGAACTGTGTGTTTCCCAGAACACAAGGGGGGGGGGGGGGTCATCTGCGGCTAGCTGCGGCTAGCTATTCCCGGAAGTGGGTGCAGATACCTGTATTATATAGGTATCTGCACCCCCCTCCCCCCTGAAAAATTGTGGCACCGGAGGGGGGGGGGGGGGGGGGATCCGATGAGCAGAAGTTCCACTTTAGGATGGAATTCCGCTTTCAGCTCCAGAAGATTTTACCCTGTTTATGACCAGGCCATTTTTTGCTTTTCAGCACTGCGCTAGTTTAATTGGCTACTGCGCAGTCACGCCACACTGTACGCAAATTACATTTGTATCACTTTTTTTTCACACACACATAGAGCTTTCTTTTGGTGGCATTTGATCACAACTGGGTTTTTAAATTTTTGCAATATAAATGAAAAACGATCGAAAAAAAAAAATGTAAATATATATATATATATATATATATATATATATATATATATATATCTATATATATATATATATATCTATATATATATATATAGATATATATATATATATATGTTCTACTTTCTGTCATTAAACATATTCAATTAAATCAAATTTCGCCATAAATTTAGGCCAAAATTTATTCTGCTACATGTCTTGGCTGTAGTCAAGTGACTGTGGGATGTCAGCGAGTGGTTAAAAACGTTGATCAGACAGGAAATGCAGAGATACAAAGTAACATTGTTAATAAACACTGATCAGACAGGAGATAGAGAGCCAGATACAAATGTACATATTGTTCAGACAGAAGATAGAGAGATGCACAGTGATATTGTCTATAAACATTGTTCAGACAGGAGATGAAGAGATACAAAGTAACATTGTTTATAAACATTGATCAGACAGACGATAGAGAGATACAAAGTAACATTGTTTATAAAGATTGATCAGACAGGAGATAGAGAGATACAAAGTAACATTGTTTATAAAGATTGATCAGACAATCACAGGAGATAGAGATATACAAAGTAACATTGTTAATAAACATTGATCAGACGAGAGATAGAGAGATACAAAGTAACATTGTATATCTCTATCTCCTGTCTGAACAATGTTTATAAACAATGTTACTTTGTATCTCTCTATCTCCCGTCTGATCAATGTTTATTAACAATGTTACTTTGTATATCTCTATCTCCTGTCTGAACAATGTTTATAAACAAAGTAACATTGTTAATAAACATTGATCAGACGGGGGATAGAGAGATACAAAGGAACACTGTTTATAAACATTGATCAGACAGGAGATGGAGAGACAGATACAAACTTACATATTGTTCAGACAGAAGATAGAGAGATGCACAGTGATATTGTTTATAAACATTGTTCAGACAGGAGATGGAGAGATACAAAGGAACATTGCTTATAAACATTGTTCAGACAGGAGATAGAGATATACAAAGTAACATTGTTAATAAACATTGATCAGACGAGAGATAGAGAGATACAAAGTAACATTGTTTATAAACAATATGTAACTATTTATCTTTGTATGTTTTGGTTATAGGTTTATATTTTGGTTGAATATTTTGGCTGTAGGTTTATATTTTGGTTGAATATTTTGGATGTAGGTTTATATTTTTTTTTTGTAGTTTTTCTGCAAAGAAGTTTAAGTTCTGTGGCGATCTTTCACACAAATGTAGTTAAGCCGAGTTCTTCTGTCATGCTGGGATTTGCAGTTCCCCAGCAGCTGCTGTGTAACACATTTCTGTTGGATCTTTGCTCTCCATTGATTCCCTTTCATGTTGCTCCTCTGAACAGCGCTCTCTCCTCTTTGAATGCCAAGTGGTCTGGAGCGCAGAAAAAACGTACATAGCTGTCATCGCAGGTACTCTCACTGACATCTGTGTGATCAGACACTGGAACCGTCCTACTGAGATTGTGGATGGAATCCCATCACTGCATTAATACTATCCACCCAGCCTCTGATGTCTGCATGTACTCCCACTATCCACTGCTGATCTGAAGCAGCTGAAGGATATGGCTAACAGAATAAGGCATTAGAAATAATGGGGCCTGGTAGAAATCTCCCTTCCTCTGGCAGTTACGCCTGCTTTGCCATATTGCGTGTTGCGTGCGTTCTTTACACACCCTGCTGGGAAACATGCAATGTGCTGCCAAACAGTGCTGCACACGCCATTATTTGGATGGGCATATTAGTGCACTGCAATGCACACCTGTCACAATGTTGCAAGATGCGTTGGGGGTGCCATTGGAATGGCACCATATCGCACCAATGCACGTAAAACAAGTTGCTGCAACACTGAAATGTGAATGTGCCATGTCAGTGCAGACACTTGTTTGGATGACAGGAGGTGGCACCAATACATATTAACCTGAGGTCAACCAATTATTGGGTGGACAGCCAATCAGAGAGATGACATTGACAAAGGGCCGATCCCGTGATGTAAACAGGAGCCGATTACCGGCTCATGTAAAAGGGATATCGGTCCCTCACCGACAGCCACTGCTGCTAAGCAGTGCCACCTACCAATGCCCATCAGTGCTGCCAATCAGTGCCCTCCAGGTCCTCATCATCAGTGCCACCTATCAGTGCCATCTACCAGTGCCCATCAGTGCCCACCAGTGCCACCTACCAATGCCCATCAGTGCTGCCATCAGTGCCCTTCAGTTCCTCATCATCAGTGCCACCTATCAGTGCCATCTACCAGTGCCCATCAGTGCCCATTAGTGCCACCTATCAGTGCCATTCAGTGCCACCTATCAGTGCCACCAATCAGTGCCCATCAGTGCCACCTATCAGTGCAGCCTCATCAGTGCCTCTTGATCAGTGCCCATCAGCGCCACCTTATTAGTGCCCATCAGTGCAGCCTATCAATGCCCATCAGTGCTGCCTCATTAGCGCACATCAATGAAGAAGAAAAATTATAACAAACTATGAAAACTTTTTTTTTTTTAATTTTCTGTCTTTTTTTTGTTTGTTTAGCAAAAAATATAACACCCCGCAGTGATTAAATACCACCAGAAGAAAGCTCTATTTGTGTGAATTTTTTTTTTAAATACCATTTGGGTAGAGTGTTGTATGACCGCGCAATTGTCCTTCAAATTGTGAGAGCGCTAAAAGCTGAAAATTGGCCTGGGGTAGGAGGTGAAAGTGCCCATTAAGCAATTGGTTAATAATCAAATTTGGAGATATTTTGTATATTTGGTAAGAGATCACCGTAGCTTAACCAGTTCCTGCTTGGCCAATAGCAGATTGATGGGCGGTGATTTTGTTATCCTGACTGGAGGTCATATGTCAGGATGCACCGGTCGCGCAGGCGCGGGGCCAAGCCGGGACCACGTGACCACTGTAATCAATCACAGCAGGTTACATGACAGTTGTACACAATAGATGGCTTCCTTTCATGCCATTCATTGGGTACAACTGTGTTAGCTGTGATTGGTCTGTGTGATCACATGGTACAGATAGGTTTGCCACCTTTTCTTCAAGCCAAACCTCAACACTTTAGTGGCAACTTTTTTGTTGTTGAAGTATTAGCTGTAAGATTGTAAAAGACCTGGGGCACTTTTGGTGGCCCAAAAGCGAGTAGTAATGTGGCGCATGTGAACAGTGCATGTGACCGAATTGTGAGTGTTCTGCATGGAATGCGGGGGTCAGAAATAATGCACAAAATGCAGGGGTCAGATATGTGCTGGGGCTAGTGGCTAGTGCTAGCAGGGGGGTGGGGGGAGTTAGATATGTGCTGGGGAGACTCTATGGAAGGAGAGAGGGCTAGTGTTGGGGGAATCAGATATGTGCTTGGTGGTGCTTCGGGAGGGAAGAGGGCTAGTGCTTGCAGGGGGGTTGGATGTGTGATGGGGGGATTCTTTTGGAGGGGAGAGGGCTAGTGCTGGAGGGGGGGCAGACATATGCTATGTGGAGCTTTGGGAGGGGAGAGAGCTAGAGCTAGCAGGAGGGCTTGGATATGTGCTGGGGGTGCTTTGGGAGGTGAGAGGGCTAGTGCTTGCAGGGGGGGTGGATGTGTGCTGGGAGATGCTTTGGGAGGGGAGAGGACTTGTGCTAGCAGGGGGGTCAGAAATGTGATAGGGGGATGCTTTGGGATAGGAAAAAGATAGAGCTAGCAAGGGAGGGTCAAATGTGTGCTGGGGGCGCTTTGGAAGGGGAGAGGGCTTGAGCTAGCAAGGGAGGGTCAGATATGTGCTTGGGGGTGCTATGGGAGGGGAGGGGAGAGGGCTAGAGCTAGCAAGGGAGGGTCAGATACTGTATGTACTGTACTGTATGTGACAAAAAATTACAACTTCAAAAAACTCGCCGTGCCTCTTACTAAATACCTTCCTGTCTACTTTCCAAAAAGGGGTCATTTGGGGGGGTATTTGTACTGTCCTGGCACTTTTGGGCCTCGAAGAAATGAGATCGGCCGTCAGTACATCAGGATTGATCGGTTTTCAGATATATATATCCCGTAGTTGGTGGACTCTATAACTTTTCCACAGACTAAATAATATGCACTGATTTGTGTTATTTGCACCAAAGAAATGTAGCAGAATACATCTGACCTAAATCTATGAAGAAAGATTACTTTTTTGCAACATTTTGTAACAGAAACAAAGAAAAATGCATTTAAAAAAAAAACAAAAACAAATCAGTCTTTTTTTTTTTTGTTTATTTAGCAAAAATAGTAAAATAAATCCAGTGGTGATTAAAGGCCACCAAATAAAAAGCTCTATTTGTGTGAACAAAATGATACAATTTTCATTTGGGTACAATGTTGCATAGTTAGTCAGGTTGAAAAAAGATACAAGTCCATCTAGTTCAACCATAAAATATAAATAAATAAATAAAATAAAAAATATCATACAATCCCATATACCCAATCCTATACCCACAGTGACCGAGTAATTGTCATTCAAAGTGTGACAGCAATGAAAGCTGAAAATTGGCCTGGGCAGGAAGGGGGGTGAAAGTGCCCGTTAATGAAGCAGTTAAATAATTCAGGCAACTTGTATTGTTGTGATATATTTCCTCGAGTCTCTGCACTAAATCAATATTGTTTATTAAGTTATTTTATATTTGCAATAACGGCTGGAGGCATTTGTATCTAAATTCTATTTATAATCCCCTTTTATGAATAATTTATAATTCACAGAGCCCCATTCATTAGAATCCATTACATTGTTTTTCTCATGTAACACCACAACCTTTCAACAGTCCCGGTGTGAGGCGCTTCCATTTGTGCTTTATAATCAATTTCTGCGAGCTTGGATGAGCTTATTCGGATGCTCGCACCTGATCAGTGTTTTGGACTACAGGGGATGCAGCAGGTTTTATATGGTGCTTTGAGCGCTGATCCAGGTTCTGTAAGCAAGGGTGACAACGTAGGTGCACAAGCGGGAGACGGGGACACAACGTTGTCATCCGGTAACAGCACAACCTTAATTAGGGACCAGGCCTATTTTTCAGACTCGGTGTTTACAAGTTAAAATCTTTTTTTTGCCAGAAAATTACTTAGAACCCCCAAACATTTTATATATATATATATATATATATAGATATAGATATAGATAGATAGATAGATAGATAGATAGATAGATAGATAGATAGATAGATAGATAGATAGATAGATAGATAGATAGATAGATAGATAGATAGATCTATCTATATATATATATTTTTTTTTTCCTAACACCCTAGAGAATAAAATGGCAGTCGTTGCAATACTTTATGTCACACCGTATTTACGCAGCAGTCTTACAAGTGCACTTTTTTTGGAAAAAATACACTTTTTTGAATTAAAAAATAAAACACAACCTCTGTTTTCAGCTGCAAAAGGAGCTTACAGAGGTGGAAGTGAAGACTGCAGGGGGTGTGACAACAGGAGGCAGAGAAACCGCAGTACACTGATCCTCTCCTTCAAGAGCTGTGCAGGGGGGCGTGTCAGCATAAGTCTTGGTCATTAGAGGACAGGCAGGCTGTGCACGGGGCATGTCAGCCCAAGTCTGTTCATTGGAGGACAGGCAGGCTGTGCAGTGGGGCGTGTCAGCACAAGTCTGATCATTGGAGGACAAGCAGACTGTGCAGGTGGGCGTGTCAACCCAAGTCTGATCATTGGAGGACAGGCAGGCTGTGCAGGGGGAGTGTCAGCACAAGTCTTGGTCATTGGAGGACAAGCGGGCTGTGCAGGGGGAGTGTCAGCACAAGTCTGATCATTGGAGGACAGACAGGCTGTGCAAGGGGAGTGTCAGCACGAGTCTTGGTCATTGGAGGGCAAGCAGGCTGTGCAGGGGGGCGTGTCAGCACAAGCCTTAGCCATTGGAGGACAGGCAGGCTGTGCAGGGGGGGTATCAACACAAGTCTGAGCCATTGGAGGACAGGCAGGCTGTGCGGGGGGGGGGGGGGGGTATCAGCACAAGTCTTTGCCAGGAAAGGCAGGCTGTTCTGAGAGGGTGGGGGCGAGTCAGCAAAAGTCTTGGCTATTGCAGGACAGGCAGGCTGTGCAGAGGGGCGTGTCAGCACACGTCTTGGTCATTTGAGTACAGGCAGATTGTGCAGGGGGGCGTGTTAGCACAACTCTTAGCCATTGGAGGACAGGCAGAGCCAGAAACCTGACAATACTGGGATGGATGTGCCACCATGCCTAGTGTGGTCAGTTTGAAATAGGAAATCAGGAGGACTGGCAGTATCAACATGTATTTTACACAAAGGAAGCAATACAAAGAGAACAAGAGACTTTCTACATGGTACAGTAGACACATATCAGGAATACGAAATGCTGGGGTAACATATTCTTTAACATGTTGGAGCTTCCATGAGATTTTAATGATCGGATTTATATTGTACAATAACACTTTTTGCACAGATTATGTTATTGCTGTTTGTGTAAATATTTTTCATCTTTTTTAAAGTAGAAGTCTCTGTTGCATTTAATAATGAGATCCCGTATCTCCTTGCATTCTCATTAAAGGGATTCTTATCAGGAAAGCAGCCGGTGCGATTATTGGGTCTGCGCCAACGCCGAGATAATAAATCTGCTCTTCATACTATCTCTGTAATAGGAACGGACTCAGCTGGAAAAATGTTGATGTTTACCGGGTAAAAAGCATCATCCGCCGTGACTTCACCACATCAAAGACGCGGCGACCGCGCGGAGCAGAAGAGAGTGCTTGAAATGTGTTTGTTCTTATCGGCTCTGTTTTCTTCCGCTTCTATAATATCCGCAAAAAAGGGTGTTGGACCCCAAAAACAGGAGGGATGAGCTTTTTAGATCTGGATTTCAGAGGACCGCGGTGGATTTGCCGCGGGATCACTTATAGAAACGGTGGTGCCCCCTTCTCTTGGGTCTCTGCTATATATATATATATATATATATATATATATATATATACAGTGGGGGCGGAAAGTATTCAGACCCCCTTAAATTTTTCACTCTTTGTTATATTGCAGCCATTTAAGTTCATTTTTCCCCTCAGTAATGTACACACAGCACCCCATATTGTACACACAGCACCCCATATTGACAGAAAAACACAGAATTTTTGACATTTTTGCAGATTTATTAAAAAAGAAAAACTGAAATATCACATGGTCCTAAGTATTCAGACCTTTTGCTGTGACACTCATATATTTAACTCAGGTGCTGTCCATTTCTTCTGATCATCCTTGAGATGGTTCTACACCTTCATTTGAGTCCAGCTGTGTTTGATTATACTGATTGGACTTGATTAGGAAAGCCACAAACCTGTCTATCTAAGACCTTACAGCTCACAGTGCATGTCAGAGCAAATGAGAATCATGAGGTCAAAGGAACTGCCTGAAGAGCTCAGAGACCGAATTGTGGCAAGGCACAGATCTGGCCAAGATTACAAAAAATTTCTGCTGCACTTAAGGTTCCTAAGAGCACAGTGGCCTCCATAATCCTTAAATGGAAGACGTTTAGGACGACCAGAACCCTTCCTAGAGCTGGCCGTCCGGCCAAACTGAGCTATCGGGGGAGAAGAGCCTTGGTGAGAGAGGTAAAGAAGAACCCAAAGATCACTGTGACTGAGCTCCAGAGATGAAGTCAGGAAATAGGAGAAAGTTGTAGAAAGTCAACCATCACTGCAGCCCTCCACCAATCGGGGCTTTATGGCAGAGTGACCCGACGGAAGCCTCTCCTCAGTGCAAGACACATGAAAGCCCACATGGAGTTTGCTAAAAAAACACCTGAAGGACTCTAAGATGGTGAGAAATAAGATTCTCTGGTCTGATGAGACCAAGATAGAACTTTTTGGCCTTAATTCTAAGCAGTATGTGTGGAGAAAACCAGGCACCAATACAGTCCCAACAGTGAAGCATGGTGGTGGCAGCATCATGCTGTGGGGTGTTTTTCAGCTTCAGGGACAGGACGACTGGTTGCAATTGAGGGAAAGATGAATGCGGCCAAGTACAGGGATATCCTGGACGTAAACCTTCTCCAGAGTGCTCAGGACCTCAGGTTGGGCCGAAGGTTTACCTTCCAACAAGACAATGACCCTAAGCACACAGCTAAAATAACGAAGGAGTGGCTTCACAACAACTCCGTGACTGTTCTTGAATGGCCCAGCAAGAGCCCTGACTTAAACCCAATTGAGCATCTCTGGAGAGACCTAAAAATGGCCGTCCACCAACGTTTACCATCCAACCTGACAGAACTGGAGAGGATCTGCAAGGAGGAATGGCAGAGGATCCCCAAATCCAGGTGTGAAAAACTTGTTGCATCTTTCCCAAAAAGACTCATGGCTGTATTAGATCAAAAGGAGCTTCTACTAAATACTGAGAAAAGGGTCTGAATACTTAGGACCATGTGAGATTTCAGTTTCTCTTTTTTAATAAATCTGCAAAAATGTCATCAATTCTGTATTTTTCTGTCAATATGGGGTGCTGTGTGTACAATATGGGGTGCAGTGTGTACAATATGGGGTGCAGTGTGTACAATATGGGGTGCTGTGTGTACAATATGGGGTGCAGTGTGTACAATATGGGGTGCTGTGTGTACAATATGGGGTGCTGTGTGTACAATATGGGGTGCTGTGTGTACAATATGGGGGGCTGTGTGTACAATATGGGGTGCTGTGTGTACAATATGGGGTGCTGTGTGTACAATATGGGGTGCTGTGTGTACAATATGGGGGGCTGTGTGTACAATATGGGGGGCTGTGTGTACAATATGGGGTGCTGTGTGTACAATATGGGGTGCTGTGTGTACAATATGGGGTGCTGTGTGTACATTAATGAGGAAAAAAATGAACTTAAATGACTTTAGCAAATGGCTGCAATATAACAAAGAGTGAAAAATTTAAGGCGGTCTGAATACTTTTCCTCCCCACTGTGTATATATATATATATATATATATATATATATATATATATATATATATATATACATACAGTATATACAGCGGGTAAAATAAGTATTGAACACATCACCATGTTTCTAGGTAAATATATTTCTAAAGATGGAATTGACATGAAATGTTCCCCAGATGTCGGTGAGAACCCATGTGCAATCCATACATACAAAGAAACCGAAACAAATAAGTTCAGAAAGGAAGTTCTGTGTAATAGGATTGAATGACACCGAGAAAAAGTATTAAACACATGAAGAAAGGGAGGTGCAAAAAGGCATGGAAAGCCAAGACACCAGCTGAAATCTATCAGTAATTAGAAAGCAATCCTGCCCCTTGTCAGTGCAAATTAATTTAAATTAATTAAAAGGCATCACACAAGAAACATCTCATGATGGGTAAAAGCAGAGAGCTCTTTCAGGACCATCACAACCATATTGTTGCAAAACATACTGATGGCATTGGTTTTAGAAGGATTTCTAAGAATGTTCCAGTGAGCACTGTGGGGGCCATAATCTGTATGTGGAAAGAACATCATTTCACCAAAAAAACGGCCACGACCAGGGGCTCCTCGCAAGATTTCTGACAGAGGAGTAAAAAGAATTATCAGAAGAATTGTCCAAGAGCCAAGGACCACTTGTGGAGAGCTTCAGAAAGACCTGGAATTAGCAGATACACAATAAGTAATGCACTCACCCGCCATGGCCTGTATGTGCGCTCACCACTCCATTTGCTGCACAACATTTAGACAAGCCTGTGAAATACGGGGAGAATATAGTCCGGTCAGATGAGACCAAAATGGAAATCTTTGGATGCCATAATACACACCATGTTTGGGGGTCACATGGCACATCACCCCAAAAACACACCCCATACAGTGGCGGTGCGTCCATAGGGGCGCACAGGCACTGCCCCCTCTTTCCTGCCACCCCCTCTAGCACCAATAGATTCATGCATTGTATGAATCTATCTATGGCCGCTGCTGCCACCCCCCCTATTCAGGCGCCCGGCCCCTTTTCCCCTCCGCGGGCCGCCGCCACCTTTGCAGGGACCGCTACTAGAGGCCAAAACTCCCTATGCTCGAAAAGGGATCCAGAACCGCTGAATAAGAGGCGCCGGCCCAAGACCCCCCCCAATATGTTGCACCCAGGGCAGACCTCTCCCCCCCGCTCCCCATTGATATGCCACTGCCTGGCTGTGCCACCCGCTCGCAGTAAGCTTACCATGGTCCAGCGTAGACATGTGCAGAACGAAAAAATTTGTATCGTTTTAATTTGTTATTTGAAAAAATTTGTTTAGTTTAATTGATTTAGTTCGTTTTCGGAATTCGTTTTGTTTATTCATTTTCAAATCGATTGGAATTTTTCGAATTCGAATAGATTCAAAACGTTTTTCAAATAGTTTTCGAAATTTGAAAAATTTTCGAATTTGAAAAGTTTTCGGATTTGAATAGTTTTGCAATTTTCAAAGAAAAGGAAATAGAATAGAAAATAAAGGACTAGAATAGAAAAATAAAATATATATATATATATTTTTTTTATTCTATCCCTTTATTTTCTATTCTATTTTATTCTCTTTGAAAATTGGAAAACTATTTGAATTCTAAAAAGTTCTTGAATTGAAATTTGAAAATGATTCGAATTCTAAAAAGTATTAGAAAACAATTTGAATTCCGATTCTTTTTTTTCCCGTTATTTTCAAATTCGTTTAAATTCGGTACTGTTCGAATTTGGAAATTCGGATACATCCGAATTTCCCTCAATATTTTTTTTTTTTTATTCTATTCCTTTATTTTCTATTCTATTTTATTCTCTTTGAAAATTGGAAAACTATTTGAATTAGAAAAGTTTTTGAATTTGAAAACTATTCGAATTCAAAAAAAAATATTCGAAAACGATTCAAATTCCGATTTTTTTTTTCGTTATTTCGAATTTGTTTAAATACGGTACTATTCGAATTTCCGAAAAATTAAAATTTGTCCGAATTTTAATTCGGAACAAAATGAACCGTATCTAGTCCAGCAGCAAGTTGTTAAATAGACTTTAGGGGTGCGCACCATAACGCATGCTATTGCGCACGCACAATGAGAGCCGATGTTATCACTCAGGGCAGCTCTTTTTTTTTCTTTTAACCTTAAAAAAAATGAACATTTCCTATAACTCTATGCTCAGCAGTGCATTGTGAAGCATGGATGCTTGTTGTACCTCATTTTTGTGCATCGCAGAGATTGATGCAGCACAAAGCCCCTGGTGTGAATGAGCCCCAAGGCAATGGCTCCCCCCGTATTCCCGAGGTGCAGTCTTTTTATAAGGCGACTATCTGTTTAAAGGTAACCTGTGCTGTGCGCTGACACGTGCCCCCGTACATCTGTCTCCAGATCCTGCTACTATTTTCAGAGCAAATCAAATCATTCCCGTGTTCTGCCAACGCTTTCCAGGAAAACCGCAGATGTGCCCAGAAAGAGCGCAGCTTTATTCTGGAGTCACACCCTTCGTTTTTTTTTTTGCTTTATGAGTTTTCCATTGAAACCAAAAGAGCAATGGAGATGCATGCAAGCACATCTCAACTCATGTGCGGAGACGTCCGTCAATGTGCGTTTTGATGCATATTGACATTTAATATAAAGTTATAACATATTGAGCTCCGCTAAACAGAAATCCAATAATTAAATGAGTGAAAGAATGTACAACATATATATAAAAAATAAAAATAAAAAAATACAAAAACTTTTTTTTTTTTTTCATCCAGTAAATAAATACAAAATAAATTATTAAAATGCATATTGAGCTCCGCTAAACAGAAATCCAATTCTGGAGATCCTTGGTGTGCTGGTGACAAATTTCTTGCTTTGAATATCTGCGGTTTCCAGCCACTTGGTCATTGCACCACCCATTTATATTTACAGCCAACCTCAGGAACGTGTGCGTTGGGATTATTGTGCTTCAACCTCCAACAGTATCCCACAGTGCACCCCAGCCCCCCCCCCCACAGTGCCCTCAAGATCCCCACATTCCCTCTGTAAAGTCCCCAGCCTCCTGGAGAGATCCTCAGCTCCCTCCAGACGAACATCCCCCACAGTTGCCCCCAGCTCATTCCAGGAACTTCACCCCTTACAAGGCCATACATACATACATACATACATACCCTGTTTCCCCGAAAATAAGACCTAGCGTGATTGTCGGTGATCACTGTAATATAAGCCCTACCCCCCAAATAAGCCCTACCCTGTTTCCCCGAAAATAAGCCCTACCCTGAAAATAAGACCTACAAGGGCTTATTTGGGGGGTATGGCTTATTTTGCAGCCATCACCGACAATCACGCTAGGTCTTATTTTTGGGGAAACAGGGTACATACATACATACATTTATTGCATGGTTATAAAATGTTATTTTTAACCGTTGGGGTATGGAAGGTTTTGGAAGAATTTACCAGACCCTCATCTGAAAAAGTTTGAAAACTACTGCTTTAGATCAGCGTTTCTCAACTGGGGTGCCGTTTGGATTCCCCCAGGGAGCCACAAGCACAGGATACAGTTTGTCCCGGATCACTGTCATGACTTGCCATGGTGAGGGTGGTCTGACAGCCAGCACCATAACAACCTGGCATTGGTCTTAATAAGGTTGAGAACCACTACCCTCAAGCGCTTGGTGTTTATAAAGACACCAAGAAAGCAAAAGAGCAACAAGGTGAGTATGAGTTGGTGGTGGCGGTGTGGGATGGATTGCTCTTTTAAAAGACTCTGTCACTTTACCCTGAACGGTTTGCTTGGTTTTGGTACAGCAGGTGTATAGACCCAGGAACTCAACACAGGGATGGTGAGAACCCCTCATAATGGGCAATGCAGGTATAGAGATCCAGAAACTCAGCACGGGGATGGTGGGGACCCCTCATAATGGGCAATGCAGGTATAGAGATCCAGGAACTCAGCACAGGGATGGTGGGGACCTCTCTTAATTGGTACCAAAGATGTACTGACCTGGAAACTCAGCACAGGGATGATGGGAAACCCTCATAATGGACACAACAGATGTACAGACCTGGGGACTCAGCACAGGGAATCCCTCATAATGGACACAACAGATGTACAGACCCGGGAATTCAGCACAGGGAGGATGGGAACGCCTCATAATGGGCACAGCAGGTGTACAGACCCGGGAACTTAGCACAGGGATTTCACCATAATGTCCCAATAGAAAAAGAAGAGACTGTCAGCTGGTTTAACTCTCCAGCATCTGCTCCTGCTGGACTACTCGCTTGTACAGCATGTGCTTGCATTGAGCTGATTTTATTATCAAAACAAGTCAATGTAAATTAGAAACCAACTAAGCCATTTCCCTGAGCAATACAAAGGCACACCGTAGCAACTCAGAAGCAAGTCAAAGCATCTGAAAACCCTGTGGAAGCATAATGCATTTGACTTGTTTTAAAGTACGATGCATACGTAGCCCCAAGATTTTGTTATGACCTTGGATGTAATGGATGGCTGCTCTGCACTCATAGGTTAACATGCCAAGTAGAGATACTCTATGCCATGCCCAAAGGCTATGGGAACAGTTGTGTCTTGGCAAGATGGCTGGAAATGGATAATGAAGTACAGTGGCCTCTAGTGGCCAATCATGTCACACATTGAGTGGAAACTAGTCCCTGCTGCTGAGCATTTCAGGCAACTATTTATGGCTGCTATCTGAGCTCCTGGCCCTCTCAATTATGGGCTTAGTGTTGGCCATGGCAGAGCAGTAAATTCAGAAGAAACCAATTTAATATAAGCTAATTACGTACTGCTGGTTGTGAAAAGACAGAGAAAAACTGCACACATACATACAAACTCCATGCAGATAGTGTCCCCAGTGAGCATGAAACCCACCAAGACTTTAGCTTTCCAAAGCAATAGTGCTAAACTAGCAAGTAGTAAAGTAATATAACAAAAAATACCTTCCCTCCCCACCTCCATCAATGAGTCTTCCCTCCCCACCTCCATCAATGAGCCCCCCCCCCCCCACCTCCATCAATGAGCCTTCTCTTCGCCCATCTCCATCAATGAGCCTTCCCTCCCCACCTCCATCAGTGAGCCTTCCCTCCCCACCTCCATCAACAAGCCTTCCCTCCCCATTTCCATCAATGAGCCTTCCCTCCCCATTTCCATCAATGAGCCTTCCCCCCCACCTCTATCAATGAGCCTTCTCTTCGCCCATCTCCATCAATGAGCCTTCCCCCCCACCTCTATCAATGAGCCTTCTCTTCGCCCATCTCCATCAATGAGCCTCCCCCCCCCCCACCTCCATCAATGAGCCTTCTCTTCGCCCATCTCCATCAATGAGCCTTCCCTCCCCACCTCCATCAGTGAGCCTTCCCTCCCCACCTCCATCAACAAGCCTTCCCTCCCCATTTCCATCAATGAGTCTTCCCTCCCCACCTCCATCAATGAGCCTTCCCCCCCACCTCTATCAATGAGCCTTCTCTTCGCCCATCTCCATCAATGAGCCTTCCCTCCCCACCTCCATCAGTGAGCCTTCCCTCCCCACCTCCATCAACAAGCCTTCCCCCCACCTCCATCAATGAGCCTTCCCTCCCCACTTCCATCAATGAGCCTTCCCCCCACCTCCATCAATGTGCCTTCCCTTCGCCCATCTCCATTAATGAACCTTCCCTCCCCACCTCCATCAGTGAGCCTTCCCTCCCCACTTCCATCAATGAGTCTCCCCCCACCTCCATCAATGAGCCTTCCCCTCCCACCTCCATCATGATCCTTCCTCCCCACCTCCATCATGAAGCCTTCCTCCTCACCTCAATCAACAAGCCTTCCCTCCCCACCTTCATCAATGAGTCTTCCCTCCCCACTTCCATCAATGAGTCTCCCCCCCACCTCCACCAATGAGCCTTCCCTCCCCACCTCCACCAATGAGCCTTCCCTCCCCACCTCCACCAATGAGCCTTCCCTCCCCACCTCCATCAGTGAGCCTTCCCTCCCCATCTCCACCAGTGAGCCTTCCCTCCCCATTTCCATCAATGAGCCTTCCCTCCCCACCTCCATCGGTGAGCCTTCCCTCCCCAATTCCATCAATGAGTCTCCCCCCCACCTTCATCAATGAGCCTTCCCCTCCCACCTCCATCTTGATCCTTCCCCCCACCTCCATCATGAGCCTTCCTCCCCACCTCCATCAATAAGCCTTCCCTCCCCACCTTCATCAATGAGTCTTCCCTCCCCACCTCCATCAATTAGCCTTCCCTCCCCACTTCCATCAATGAGCCCCCCCCCCCACCTCCATCAATGAGCCTTCCCTCCCCACCACCATCAATGGAAATGGAGAAATCCCTCAAGGGTTGGGACTGTAGCGGCACTGGTAGATTAAAGTCAAAGAGGTAGTAAGAATTGTAAAAAATATCACATTTTATTACAAACTGTACACCTCCATCAATGAGTCTTTTCTCCCCACCTCTATTAATGAGCCTTACCTCCCCACCTCCATCTATGAGCGTTGGCCACCCATCACCTTGTCTCCAGTTGGCAGGTTCTCCTTCCTTGGACCAATTTTGGTTGGTCCTGACCACTGCAGACGGGGAACATCCTACAAGAGCTGCAGTTTTGGAGTTGTTCTGACCCAGTCGTCTAGTCATTACAATTTGTCCCTCAAATCCTTCTGCTTGCCCTTTTTTTGCTTTCATCACATTAACTTCAGAGACAACATGTTCACTTGCTGCCTAATAGATCCCACCCACTTTCAGATGCCATTGTAACAAAATAATCAATGGTATGTGCCCATTAATACCTGAGCGATGTGCTATCATTCAGCGATCAGAGATCACACAGGGGCTTCTTTGGATGAATGTGTGACCAGGGCTGTCTTTAATATTGATTGGAAGCTGGGCAAACATTTTCTTGGGCCCCCCCCACCTCCATGCAATTTCACTCTCCACCTGCCTGCAGACCATGGACTGGGGTAGTGAGGGGACCCATCAATAGACAGAAAACTCCTAGGGATGCTAGAACTCCTGGAATCAGTGGCAGTGCTGGGGGGAGGGGAGGGTGTGATCAGAGGCAATGCTGATTTTTTTACCGACTACCAATATAAAGAGGAGTTTCAACACTGGCCACCAATGTAATATGGGTTTACACTGACCACTAATGTAATAGAAGCATTTGCAGTAACCACCAATGTAAGGATTGTACATCAAGCCCCAATGTAATGAGAAGATTTACAATGACCACTAATGTAAAGGGAATTTACACTGACCACTAATGTAATAGGAGTGTAGCGATGTGGACTACCAGCAGAAAGCACCATACCTTTCAGTGTTTTTAGACATCGCTTGTCCCTTTGGTAATCAGTGTAACCAGTGACCTCATATTTGTGTGCCCAACAAAGGGAATTATGGGACGTATAGTTCTCCTTCGGATAGTTGCTTTGCACCCATGTACCCTAAGACTACACATCCCAGGGATCCTTACTGCAACATGAAGATTGCCAGGAGTGGCTATAAAGGGAGCCAAAAGCGCGCGTGGAGCTCTCTTCCTCCTGGGCCTGATGCAAGACGGACCCATGTAACAGGGACAACAGACGTGTAACAGCCTACCACGCGGAGTCTTACTTCCAACCCGAGGCCTAAAGGGCCTAGCTCTGTTACCTGCTGTCTGACATCCTGTCATCAACATTACTCAGATCACCTGCCTGTCGGTGTGTGGGTGCGTGTGCTAAGCTTCATTTCGGAAGACCGAGACAGCAAATCCGCTGCACAAGTGTTGCTACACGAGTTCCTGTCCTGAAGACATCAGAGTGATCTGGTCGTTGGTAAGAGGGCAAATAGCTCAACCTCTATCTATCCATTGCCATTATTACAGAGGCACTGTGCACAGACATCTTTACCCCAAGAACATTTTATAGCATTGCGTGAACACTGTTCTCAGACACCTTTATATCTTCCTCCCTAGGAACTTACTGCTTCATCAAAACCCAAACGGATTACAGTTAATGAGCTCCAACTAGCTAGCGAAGAACATCAGATCTGCAACGTGGAACTTTCTTTGCTGTTACTTAGAGGGCCCTCCCCTATACTACTTCATGATAGACCTGCTTTTATCTCTTAGTATAGCATAGACTGGCCAGATCACATTTTTCTCTGTGTGGCAGCATAAGTAGTTAACTGAAGCCTTCATAAGGGAGAGTATATATCTGTATATATATAATAGTGTTGTTGCTTAACATTGTCTTGTGCTTTCAGGAAGGCCTGGTTTGCTGAGTTGGCGCTGTTGTCTCAGCAGATTATCACCTCCTTCTCTAAAATAACTTTCTTTTACTGGTTCGAGTAAAGTATTTCAGAACCTAATTATACTGAGTTGGGTGATCATTACCACACAGTGCTACAGGGATGTCAGAACCCAGAGTGTCAGGTGGGCTGGAAGGTTTAACAGGTCATGGCCGTGCAGATGAGCAGGAAATTCTCAGAATTCCACTAGGGGGCTGTGCTACAGAAGCATTCACACTTACCACCAATGTAAAGAGGGATTTACACTGAACACTAATGTAAGGGGCACCTTCACACTGGCCACTTGTGTAAATGAAAGGATTCTACACCAAGCCCCAATGCAATGAGAAGATTTACACTGCCCACCAATGTAACTGAGACATTTAGCCTGCGTTCACATTTGTGTGTGTCGGGAATGCAAGTAAAATCACTTTCCTGACACAGCAGAAACGGGCTGCCCTTTAGCAGATACACAGCAGTGCCATTAATTGTTAATGACACCCTCACGCATCTGCTGACATGTGCTGTGCAACCGTGTGATTTTGAAAAAAGCGTTAGGGACTTTCTTCCTGCATTTCTAGTGCATAGAGCAGCCCATTGAAATAGTTAGGCTGCCCTACACGCGATCTACATCTTTATCCTCCCTGTCCACCTTTGCATCCTAAAAACCCCTGCTAACCTCTGCACCCCAAACCTCCCCCATCCTCTGCACTCCAACCCTCCACCCCTTTAACTCTACCTGCCTCCTCTGCTTATCTTTAAACCCACCTTCCTTACCTCCATACATCCCCTCCTTGCTTACCTGTGCACCCCAAACTGTAATTACCTCTCTGCCTACCCCACACTACCCCCCCCCCACCACCACCACTACCATTTGCTTACATTTGCAGAACAGGCTGATGTTGGGCTGAATGACCACAGTTGTAGCCAGGACTTTCAAGCATGCCCCTTTACCTCCCCAGTGGGCAGCATTCAGTATAGATGATGGTGGATACGACCTCTGGGGGGCATGATATACATATGAATGCAGCCTCTATTTACATATGAATGCAGCCGCTATTTACATATCAATGCCGGTTATTTACTTTGCAGGTGAGTCATCTGTACACAACAATAGGGCAGAGCTGGGCAGCATTAGTAGCAGCACTTCACACTGAGATATCGGGACACAGCACGGGACTAGAACTTCAAGGGATAAGAGAATTGAAACCCCGGGATAGTTGGCAAGTATGAGGTAGCTGCTTTAGGCCCCACAACAATGACAGGGCCCAGGGCAGCAGCCCCTTTTGCCCTGCCTTAAAGACGGCCCTGTGCGCGACCTCAATAGACTTCAATCAGAGTGACTAAAAAAAATGCCCTCCTCCTTCGCCTAATAACTAGCTTTCCATATGCTAATTTAAAAATTGCTCAAGCTTAAACATACCTGAAAAAATGAACACACGAAAAAAAATTGTTTTAAAACAACATAAAAAAGCCCATGCCCAAGAATGAATCCAAGCCAAGGACTGGTTATCTGCAATATATAACATTTTTGGTCCTGGGTTTTAACCTCTTCCTGTCCAGGCCTGGCATTGCTTTAAATGGGTGTATGCGTCTGGGGGGTGGGACTGACTTCCCAATCACATGACCACTGTGATTGGCTGTCACAGTAGTCACCTGATTGGTTGCATGGCTTCTGCTCCCGATCAAGACTAATGTCAGGGATGGAGAGCAGGGATGGTCAGATCTGCGTGGCTACACTCAGAAAATTGAAAACCAGACTGGGGATGTGGATCTTGCTAGAAAATTACTTAGAACCCCCAAACATTATATATACTGTATATATTTTTTAGAAGAGGCCCTACAGAATAAAATGATGGGTTTTGCAATTTTTTATGCCACACAGTATTTGCGCTGCGGTTTTTTATACGCAATTTTTTGGGTACAAAATACACTTTCGTGAATTTTATTGCACACAAACACAGTATAATATCCAATTTTGCAATAAAATGTAAAAAGATCATGCTATGCAGAGTAAGTAGATACCAAACATGTCACGCTTTTTAATAGCGTATGTCCCTGGAATGGCGCCAAACTACAGTACTTAAAGATCTCCATAGGCAACGTTTTAAAAGCTTTTTTTGCTCTGACGTTCCTCGAATTTGTGGTGCGATCACCATGTACATATGTAGGTGGGACTTACGTATGCATTTCCATTTGTGCATATCATTCATTTTTTTTTATTATTATTATTTATTTGATCTTAAACTATTTTTTACACTGTTTCTTTATTTTTATTATTTTCTTGTATTAACTTTATTGCTATCACAAGGGATGAACAATATCCCTTGTGACAACACGGGCCATGACAGGTTCTCTTCTTGGAGAGATCTGGGGTCTTTTAGACCCCAAATCTCTCCTGTGGCCTCCAATGCACCCGATCAGACACAGATCACTCTGATCGGCTACTTTCCTGGCCGCTAGCGGGCAGGTAAACAGAGAGGCGGAGCCGGAAGTGATGAAATCTCGTCGCTTCCAGGTTCCCGGGACTAACAGAAAGGAAGGAACTATGTCAGTTCCCCGCCCTCTCTTCTGTGCACCCGGTCAGAGCGCTCTCCGTGAGAAGTGGTGGCCGGGGGAAGAGTGGAACCACATTCCGCCGCCTGCAGAAGTGATCAAGTGGCTGCATTAAAGGCAACCGCCGGCAGAAAATTTTAATACCTGTATAACCACTACCAACCAAGGACGTTATATGACAGCCTATGGTCGGTAAGTGGTAAGTAGAACTATTGGAAAAACTCTTTAATGTAAGGGAGGGTTATAACCCCTGGCAGATTATTTCCCATTGCAGAGATTTCCCCACACTGTCCTATAGCCAAACAGTAAGTGAGAGGGAATCTCTGCAAATTAAGGTATTTCCTTGGGGGCCCCCCCAGGTCACCAGAACTAGTGTCCCCATTGGAAGATTTCCCATCTATTATATTTCTGGGGACAGCCCAAAATTTGGGATTTTCTTTTACTTTCAATGATACTGGTAAACAGGACAAAAATAGAGAGGGAGAATCTCCCTAACGGGAACACACTCTATCCCACCCTATCCAAAACACACAAAAAAAATAGTTTTGCCTTTAGTTATAATTTAAAGTGGAACTTCACTCTCCCAATCAACATTGATTATTTTTAATCCTTATGCTGCTAGCATTAGTAAATAGATACTCTTGGGCATGGAGGTCACCAGAGCTTCACAGGTTGTCACTGGAGTCCTCTTCCCCTCCTCCATGACGCCATCACAGAGCTGGTGGATGTTAGAGACCTTGTGCTCCTCCACCTTCCGTTTGAGGATGTCCCACAGATGATCAATAGGGTTTAGGTCTGGAGACATGCTTGGCCAGTCCATCACCTTTACCCTCAGCTTCTTTAGCAAGGCAGTGGTCGTCTTGGAGGTGTCGTCTTTGAAGGACAACATCTCCATTGACCACCAATGTAAAGGGGCACTTTTCCACTGATCCCCAATTGAGAGGAACATCTGCACTGACTATCACTGTAAAGGGACACTCTTCTACTAATCCCTGATTAAAGGGGAACATCTCCATTGACCACCAATGTAAAGGGGCACTTTTCCACTGATCCCCAACTGAGAGGAACATCTGCACTGACTATCATAGTAAAGGGGCACTCTTCTACTAATCCCTGATTAAAGGGGAACATCTCCATTGACAACCATGTAAAAGGGCACTTTTCCACTAATCCCAAATAAAGGCGAACATCTGAACTAATCATTAATGTAAGAGGGCACTTTTCCCTTTTCCATTGATTCACAATTAAAGGAAAAGATCCGCACTGACCACCAGTGTAAAGGGGTAATTTTCCACTGCCCCCTAATTAAAAGAGAACATTTCCATTGGCCACCAATTTAAAGGGGCACTTTCCACTGATCCCTATTGAGAGGAACACTTGCACTGATCATCAATGGCACTCTTCTACTAATCCCTGATTAAAGAGGAATAAATACATTGACAATCCTGTAAAGGTTTTTTTCCACTAATCCCATTTAAAGTGGAACATCATCTCCACTTACCACCAATGTAAGGGGACATTCTTCCACTGATTCACAACTAAAGAAAAATATGTGCACTGGCCAATATTGTAAAAGGGGAGCAATTTTCCACTGCCCCCCAAGTCAAAATTCTATTTGGCCACCAATTTAAAGGGGCACTTTCCCACTGATCCCCAATTAAGGGGGACATCTGCAACAGCCATCAATGTAAGGGGGAACTTTTCCACTGATCCCCAATTAACAGGGAGACATCTGCAATGGCCACCAGTGTAAGGGTGCACTTTTCCGCTGATCCTCAATTAACAGGGAGACATCTCCACTGAACACCAAATTAAAGGGGCACTTTTCCACTGATCCCCAATTAAGGGGGACATCTGCAACAGCCATCAATGCAAGGGGGAACTTTTCCACTGATCCCCAATTAAAGGGAACATCTGCAATGGCCACCAGTGTAAGGGGGCACTTTTCCACTGATGCTCAATTAACAGGGAGACATCTCCACTGAACACCAAATTAAAGGGGCACTTTTCCACTGATCCCCAATTAAGGGGACATCTGCAATGGCCACCATTCTAAGGGGGCACTTTTCCACTGATCCCCGATTAAAGGGAACATCTGCAACGGCCACCAATGTAAGGGGGCACTTTTCCACTGATCCCCAATTAACAGGGGAACATCTCAACATCACTTCCAAAGTAAGGGACTCTTCTCCTACTGTTCGCCATATTAGAGGCAGTGGTGGCTAGGGGTAGGGTGGGGGGGTGTCAAACAAACCCCCCCCCCCATGATGGTACTCACGTGGTTGGGCTCTCAATCGGTGCCGATGCAGAGCACTGAGAGATCACTCTGGGTGGCCATCTCCCAAGTCCTGGATCTTCCTGTACATCTTTCCCGCTGCCCGGCCAATATGATCGCTTCTCTTCTGGGGCCAATCACGCTCCTCCTGCTTTCTGATGGCCCAGGAGGAGAAGCAGGAAGACACTAGCGTATATTAATTCCCTATTGTCACATAACTAAGTGGGCTCAGGGTGCAGTGCTCTGCGCCCCGAGCCCACCCTTTTTTTAAGCCAATAAGAGCCTCAGGATCTAATCATGAGCTTCAAAAAACAAAAAAAACAAAACAAAAAACCATTGAAATCCATGCGTAAGGGGACATTTCCCTACTAACCACTATTGTAAAGAGAATACTACAATCTTCTATATTTATGTTCTGTAATTTCTTTTGCTATTCTTTATTTATTCTTTATTATTATTATAGGTTTTCAGGGTATAGCACAGGAGAGTGTTGAGAAGTGATCAGCTGTGGGAGTCAGATGCTCTACACTCCTCATATTCTATATTTTCTTTAAAATCTTCTGCAATCACTGATCCAACCAATGTGTCTTTGACCCACAGATATAATCATTTTCAGCGCGGTTCCCTTAACCTTAAAATGTTTTTTATTTTAAGGGTTCCTCCAGGGTAAAAGATTGAGAAAGGGGGTCTAACCCTTCCCAGGTCCATCCAAAGCTATAAAAAGAAGTTCTGTCTAGGGATACATTTTAAGGAAATCTTCTACTACGCAATTAGAAGACAATACAAAGAAAAGCTGAATGTATGACACTCTAGATACCACTTCCCCGTCTTAGTTAAAGAAAAGAGCCCAGCACATTCGGGTGGCTTATAATGCTACTACACGTTCAGTAGTTGTTGCCAGGGCTGAGAAAAGGAGTGGGCAGGAGGGGCGGCTGCCCTGGGCACTGTGGTATCATGTGAGGTTGGGTGTGGGGGGGGGTGAAAAGCTAAGAGATTGGGGGGGAGTTGTGTTGGTAGGGGGAATTTGGGGGCAGTGGGGGTAAGAATTGTCCTAGGAGGGGAAATTTGGAGGGGTGCTCTAGAAGTGGTGATTAGGGGGGACTTGTGTTGGGAGGGGTGATGGAGGAATTTGATTTGTGCTAGGACGGGAGATTTAGGGAGTTTGTGTTAGAAGAGGTGATATGGTAGAGGGGGGAGGGGATTTGAGCTAGGAGGGGAATTTTTTCTTTTTTGGGGGGAGGGGATTGTGCTAGTAGGGATGATTGGGGAGTATTTGTACTAGGCGGGGAAATTGAGGGGGTGCTACAAGTGTTTTTTGGGGGGATTTGTGTTGGGGGGGATGGGGGAATTTGATTTGTGCTAGGACGGGGGACATAGGGGGTTTGTGTTAGAAGAGGTGAGATGGTAGAGGGGGGGAGGGGATTTGAGCTAGGAGGGGAATTTTTCTTTTTTTTTATTGGGGGGGGGGGGCTGTGCTAGTAGGGATGATTGGGGAATATTTGTACTAGGCAGGGAAATTGAGAGGTTGCTAGAAGTGGTGTTTGGGGGATTTGTGTTGGGAGGGGGATGGGGGAACTTGATCTGTGCTAGGAGGAAGGATTTGGGGGGGTTGTGCTAGAAGAGGTGATATGATAGAGGAGGAGGGGATTTGTGCTAGGAGAGGATTTTTTTTGGGGGGAGGGATGTTTGTGCTAGTAGGGATGATTGGGGGGGTAGTTGTGCTAGAAGGGGAACGTTGGGGGGGGAGGGAAGTTGTGTTAGGAGGGGGGATTTGGAGTGGGGGGGATTTGTACCTAGAGGGGAAGTTTGAGGGGTAGAGGATTTGTGCTAGGTAAAGTGATTTTGTTTATTGGGGGGATTTGGGGAGGGAAAGTATTTGAGCTGGGAGGGGAAGATGTGGGGCAAAGATTTGTGCTGGGAGGGGGATTTCAGCAGGGGGGGGGGGCAGATCTGTCCTGGGAGGAGGGGGAAATTATGCTTAGGGGTAAACATGTAGATTAGTGCTACATTTTTTTTTTTTGGGGGGGGGGGATTTTGCTGACATTTAATGCTCATACATCTTGGGGGAGGGGGGCACCGTTTGGCACATTCGCCTGGGCTCTAGATGACCTTGTCCCGGCTCTGAATGTTGCAGATGCACTTGACCGCTAACACCTCACAGGGAGCGCATGCTGGGACTTGTAGTGCTGGAGAGCCACGAGTTCTAAATATATAGAAGCACTTGGATGTATTTGCTCGGGCACCATAGCAAGAACCTGCGAGGAGTCCTAAGCTCTGGGGACTTCTCTGCACCCAACTGATGCAGATAATTATTCAACATGGCCGCACTTATTGTGAATTCCGAATCTTTCTCATACATTAATCTGGACATCAATGAATCTCAATGGAAACGTCATCTAATCAGTGCATAGCTGTGTGTCAAAGCTGGCTTTTCTCTCCAACAGATTCCACTTACAGCTCTAAAGTATTTTATGAAATAGTAATGGCGCGCCATTTCATCTTCTTACAATTTTCTTTTCAGACCAATTTATGCATAATTTATGTTGTTATCATCCAGTAAGACTTGTGTGGGCGGGTGTGGCCTCTGGTGTGGGCTGGAAATACTTGATTTGATTTCAGAGAGCGCAAAGTGCTGGCAGTCATTACTCAATGGAAGGGTTTGAGGGGTCTCAAACTGGCGGCCCTCCTGCTGTTGAGGAACTACAAGTCCCATCATGCCTCTGCCTATGGGAGTCATGCTTGTAACGGTCAGCCTTGCAATGCCTCATGGGAATTGTAGTTCTGCAACAGCTGGAGGGCCACTAGTTTGAGGATATATATATATATATATATATATACTTTAGATTGTAAGCTCCACGAGCAGGGCCCTCCTGTTCCTTCTGTATTGAACCGTATTGTAATTGTACTGTCCCCCTTTTTATTGTAAAGTGCTCCATAAACTGTTGGAGCTAGATACATCCTGTATAATAACATATATATTTCTTATTTTTTTAATAATAATAATAATGATATTAATAAATTGTTGTTATTATTATAATAAATTATTATTATTATTATTATTTTTGAAATATTAAAATATAAATGTTAATAAATATTCATTAAATATCACAAATTCATTAAATATTACAATTACAAATATATCAGTTAACTCAGAGAAATTAACATAATTTTTTTTTTTAAGTAGATTTATTTATTTATTTATTTATTTATTTATTTATTTATTTGTTATATATGTACCAACAACCAAAAACAAAATTTTATAGTAGGAATTTACCGATACAGATGGGACAGACACTTAATTTGAGAAAGGTTTATACAAAATGTATTATGTTAAATTTGGTATAAACCTTTCTCAAATCAAGTGTCTGTCCCACCTGTACCAATAAAGTCCTACTATAAAATTTTGGTTTTGGTCGTTGGAAAATATAGGGATGCGGTACAAGTGGCTGCATTTGATTGGCACAATGGCTGCATGTGATGGGCACAAGTGGCTGCATGTGATGGGCACAAGTGGCTGCATATGATAGGCACAAGTGGCTGCATATGATGGGCACACGTGGCTGCATATGATGGGCACACGTGGTTGCATATGATGGGCACAATGGCTGCATTTGAAGGGCACAATGGCTGCATTTGATGGGCACAATAGCTGCATGTGATGGGCACAAGTGGCTGCATATGATGGGCACAAGTGGCTGCATATGATGGGCACAAGTGGCTGCATATGATGGGCACACGTGGCTGCATATGATGGGCACACGTGGCTGCATATGATGGGCACACGTGGCTGCATATGATGGGCACACGTGGTTGCATATGATGGGCACAGTGGCCGCATTTGAATGGCACAATGGCTGCATTTGATGGGCACAATGGCTGCATATGATGGGCACAAGTGGCTGCATATGATGGGCACAAGTGGCTGCATATGATGGGCACACGTGGCTGCATATTATGGGCACACGTGGCTGCATATGATGGGCACACGTGGCTGCATATGATGGGCACACGTGGTTGCATATGATGGGCACAGTGGCCACATTTGAATGGCACAATGGCTGCATTTGATGGGCACAATGGCTGCATATGATGGGCACAAGTGGCTGCATATGATGGGCACAAGTGGCTGCATATGATGGGCACAAGTGGCTGCATATGATGGGCACACGTGGCTGCATATGATGGTCACATGTGGTTGCATATGATGGGCACAGTGACTGCATTTGAAGGGCACAATGGCTACATTTGATGAGCACAATGGCTGCATTTGATGGGCACACTAAGGGCTGCAATTGATGGGGGGGGAGTTCAGTATTTTGCAGTTTGTTTGCGCCCCCAAAAAATTTGGAGCACCAGCCGCCACTGTGTTCCTGCCATTCGAATAGTCTTCATCTCTTTCCAATCTTGTATTGAATTTTATTGGAACTCTACTGTCTCCAATTTTGAAAAGTGCCACGCGAACTGTTGGCGCTATATAAATCCTGTATAATAACAATAATAATTTAAAGCAGTTCTCGTTATAAAAGTAATCAGTAATATAAATGAGAAGGTAAAAAAATATATACCCAGGGCCACCAGGTTCATCATGTTGTCAAAGAGAGTTCTAAAAACTGTTGATCCAGAAGAAGGCTAAACAAAACCTCCAGCAAGTCAGCCGCCTCTTTATCCTTACTGGGGAAATGGTAGTGCCAATAAAAATACAGTTGAGCTACAGGTTATGAACAAGGATACTAATAAATGTATCACAATACAAAGGATACTTAAAAAAATATATATATCATAGGCAAGGATTAAGTACAATGATGTTTGATAAATATATAAAGTATAAGGATACTTAATAAATGTATGAGAGGCAAAACCATGAGTACCTAATGTATGTCACAGGTAAAAGGGATACTTAAAAAATGTATGTTGGGCAAGGATTAGGTACAAGAATACTTAAGTACAAAGCTACATAATAAACTTTCCTGCCATTCAAATGGTCTTCATCTCTTTCCACTCTTGTATTGGAATACCCTGTACGATAGGATTTTCCAAAAACAAAATCCATGTTTTTTTTTTTCCGACGGATGTTGGCTCAAACTTGTCTTGCATACACACGGTCACACAAAGTGGGTCAGAAATTCCGAACGTCAAGAACGCGGTGACGTACAACACGTATGACGAGCCGAGAAAAATGAAGTTCAATAGCCAGTGCTGCTCTTCTGCTTGATTCCGAGCATGCGTGGAACTTTGTGCGTCGGAATTGTGTACACACAATCGGAATTTCCGACAACGGATTTTCTCCTCGGAAAATTTGAGAACCAGCTCTCAAATTTTGTGTGACGGAAATTCCGATGGAAAATGTCCGATGGAGCCGACACACGGTCGGAATTTCTGACAACAAGCTTCCATCGAACATTTTCCGTCGGAAAATCCTATCGTGTGTCCGCGCAGAACTGTACTGTCTCCCATTTTGTAAAGTGCTGTGCAAACTGTTGGCGCTAAATAAATCCTGTATAATAACAATGTTAATTTAAAGCAGTTCTAGATGAAAAAGTAATCAGTAATATAAATGAGAAGGCAAAAAATCAATAAAAAAATTGACCTGGGGGCCACCGGGTTCATCGTGTTGTCAAAGAGAGTTCTAAAAACTGTTCATCCAGAGGAAGGCTAAACAAAACCTCCAGCAAGTCAGCCGCCTCTTTATCCCTACTGGGGAAATGGTATTGCCAATAAAAATACAGTTGAGCTACAGGTTATGAACAAGGATACTAATAAATGTATCACAATACAAAGGACACTTAAAAAAAATGTATCATAGGAAAGGATTAAGTCCAAGGATATTTGATAATATATATAAAGTGCAAGGATACTTAATAACCATATAAAGTACAAGTATACTTAGTAAATGTATGTGTGGTAAAAACAGGAGTACCTAATGTATATCACAGGTAAAAAGGATACTTAAAAAATGTATCACAATACAAAAGATACTTAAAAGAGTATCACAATACAAAGGATACTTAAAAAATATATCACAATACAAAGGATACTTAAAAGATGTATCACAATAAAAATGGTACTTAAAAAATGT
The DNA here is from genome assembly GCA_037952925.1 of Lithobates clamitans. Lineage (NCBI taxonomy): Eukaryota > Metazoa > Chordata > Amphibia > Anura > Ranidae > Lithobates > Lithobates clamitans. The sequence goes on from JBBGZY010001466.1 coordinate 143,646, forward strand.
ATCACAATAAAAATTATTCTAAAAAATGTATCACAATACAAAAGATACTTTAAAATGTATCAGAATAAAAAGGATACTTAAAAAATGTATCACAGTACAAAGGATACTTAAAAAATGTATCAGAATAAAAAGGATACTTAAAAAATGTATCAGAATAAAAAGGATACTTAAGAAAAAGTATCAGAATAAAAAGGATACTTAAAAAATGTATCACAATATAAAGGATACTTAAAAAATGTATCACAATACAAAGGATACTTAAAAAATGTATCATAGACAAGGATTAAGTACAAGGATACTTGATAAATATATAAAGTACAAGGATACTTAATAAATGTATGAGAGGCAAAAACAGGAGTACCTAATACATATCACAGGTAAAAAGGATACCTAATAAATGTATCTCGGGCAAGGATTAGGTACAAGGATACTTAAGTACAAAGCTACATAATAAATATATGAGGTAAAAGGATACTTAAGTACAAGGATACTTGATAAATGTATCTCAGACAAGGGATACAAAATAAATATATCACAGGTAAAAGGGATACTTAATACATGTAACTCAGGCAAAGATTAGGTACAGGAATACATAAGTAAAAAGATACTTAAGTACAAGGATACCTAATAAATGTATCAGAGGTAAAAACAAAGATACTTAATAAAATATCAACAGTTGCAAAAGGATACTCAATAATTGTATCAGATGTAAAAGCAAGGGCACTTAATCAATGTATCTTACCTGAGCGGCCATAAAGGAAAGATCCATGGTGTGTGGTAGCGGTGGACCGTAAGCCGTCTATAGAATCTGATCAGCTGTGTTCATCTTCCAGGGGGCTTGGAGGCGCGGGCTCCGGAGAGCGTTCCGGTTAGGGGACCCAATTAATCCAAGCTGCTTTTTCATGACATCTCCTTGGCGCCTGCTTCCCCTTGGCCACCGTTGACCAGACAAGAGCGTGCTCTGCTTCTGTGTTTTTCGGGCAGGGTCGGGGTAAGCTCTTCGTTTAAGTGGCAGAGCGGTGCCATCCACCATTAACCCTTTCCTGCCTGGCTTGTCTCCTAGGCGGTACTGCGAAGGCTGAGCCCTCCAATCTGGGGAAAGGGAAGCTGTTTCTGAGGGATTAGCTCATCTTTTTAATTGTTTTTGTTTTTTTTTCCCTCTCCCTCTCTCTCTCTCTCTCTCTCTCTCTCTCTCTCTCTCTCTCTCGTCTTGCCTGTTGGAGACCCCTGACACAGATTCCGAGCTTGACGACGGAATAAAATGTGCGGCGAGCCCTAGATTGAGATTCATTTATAAAGTGATGTGATAGTTAACTGTGTTCCTATGGCAACCAATGCTCCTCAGGGACGGAATGAATGAGCAGCAGTACTGACAGGGAAGTTTCAGGCAGATGTGGTCTGTATTGAAAAGTTGGTGACCGTCAATTACAATTTCACTTGAGAGTCACGTTGGGGTTTAGACGCTGCCGGAAGAATTATAAAAAAAATATATATATATATAAAAATGGTGTGATTTCTAATCTGGCCGCTGCTTTGCTTATTTGAAGGAAACGATACATTGAATATATTTCATATTCCCAAATATACTCTTCTTTCTGATTTTTTTTCCTTTTTTTTATATTTTTTCATATTCCCTAATATACTCTTCTTTCTGATTTTTTTTTCTTTTTTTTTTTTTATATTTTTTCATATTCCCTTATATACTCTTCTTTCTGATTTTTTTTTTTTACTTCAATGGCTTCCCATAACAAGATTTTTGCTTTAATTAAGAAAATTTAATTGAAAAGGCAACCTACATATTTCTCTTACCACAGGCATCCTTTATTGTCAATTTACACATCAGCGTTGTGGGCAGGGCTGGGGGACAAGGGGTGGGCAGGAGGGGAGGCTGCCCGGGGCACTGTGGTATCATGTAAGGTAGGGGGGCACCACAAAGAGATTGGGGGGGAGGGGATTTGTGTTGGGAGGAGGAATGTGGGGGGGCGGCAGGGGGTAAGGATAGTTCTAGGAGGGGAAATTTGGGGAGGTGTGATAGGGGTGGGGATTTGAAGGGGGATTTGAGTCGGGAGGGGGGTACAGGACTTGTGCTAGGAGGGGGGATTTGGGAGGTTTGCGTTATACTGCTTTCTTTTTAAAAGCGCCGGCCGCTAGCGCTAAAGCCTGAGTGTGAAAAGTCCCACTGGAATGAATGGGAGGCGGTTTTCAGTCGCTTAGCAGAGGCTATTTCCATCGCTAAAGCACCTGAAAACCGCCCCACTGTGAAAGGGGTCTTAGAAAAGGTGATATGGTAGAAGAGGGGGGGTTTGTGCTAGGAGTGGAAATGTTTTTTTTGGGGGGGGAGGGGTTGTACTATTAGGGATGATTGGGGAATATTTGTGGTAGAAGGAGAACTTTGGGGGGAGGGATTTGTGTTAGGATGAGGAATTGGGGGGAGGGAATTTGTGCTGGGGGGATTTGGAGTGGGAGGGAAGGATTGGTGCTTAGAGGGGATATTTGAGGGATACAGGATTTGTGCTAGGAGGGAGATTTTATTGGGGTAGAGGGGGTTTGTACATATGGGGAGGGTTGGAGAGGATTTGTGATCGGAGAGGATAATTTTAGGGGTAGAGGATTTGTGCTAGGAGGGAGATTTTTTGGGGCAGAGGGGATTTGTGCGTGTGTGTGTGTGGGGGGGGGGGTGGAGAGGATTTGTGATTGGAGAGGATAATTTGAGGGGTAGCGGATGTGTGCTAGGAGGGAGGACATTTTTTGGGGGGAGGGGATTTGTGCGTGTGGGAGGGGAGTGGAGAGGATTTGTGATTGGAGAGGATAATTTGAGGGGTAGGGGATTTGTGCTAGGAGGGAGAATCTTTTGGGGGGGAGAGGGGATTTGTGAGTGTGGGGGGTGGGGTGGAGAGGATTTGTGATTGGAGAGGATAATTTAAGGGGTAGAGGATTTGTGCTAGGAGGGAGAATTTTTTGGGGGTAGAGGGGATTTGTGCGTGTGTGTGGGGGGTGGAGAGGATTTGTGATTGGAGAGGATAATTTGAGGGGTAGGGGATTTGTGCTAGGAGGGAGAATTTTTTGGGGGGAAAGGGGATTTGTGTGTGTGTGTGGGGGGGGGGTGGAGAGGATTTGTGATTGGAGAGGATAATTTGAGGGGTAGAGGATTTGTGCTAGGAGGGAGAATTTTTTGGGGGGAAAGGGGATTTGTGTGTGTGGGGGGGGGGGGGTGGAGAGGATTTGTGATTGGAGAGGATAATTTGAGGGGTAGGGGATTTGTGCTAGGAGGGAGAATTTTTTGGGGGTAGAGGGGATTTGTGCGTGTGTGTGGGGGGTGGAGAGGATTTGTGATTGGAGAGGATAATTTGAGGGGTAGGGGATTTGTGCTAGGAGGGAGGACATTTTTTTGGGAGAGGGGATTTGTGCTGGGGGGCATGGGGAGGTAAGATTTTGTGCTGGGAAGGAGGGAAATTCAGTAGGGGGTGGATTTGTACTTGGAGGAGGGGGGATGTATGCTTAGGGGTTAAGTATGCAGGTTAGTGCTCGGATGTTTGGGGGTGAGGGATTTCTGCTGACACACAATGCTCATACATCTTAGGGGGGTACAATTTGGCATGTTCGCCCTTGGTTTTAGATGACCTTGTCCCAGCACTGGTTGTGGGAAAACATGTATGACCCGCGCAGATCGTGGGAACACATCTAACATGCGTTGCTGTGTTGCGGTGCCTTTTATTTTGAATGGAACCACAATTTTCATAGAATTTTGAATGGCGCCCCAACACACCAAGGCAATGCACCCCTCCGTTATTCTAATAAAAGAAGCTGAGCTACGGTTGTGCTAAATCATAATACAATATGCATCATAATGGGCCCAAAACAACTACAGTGACCATACAACAAAATATAAATTATAAATCAATCCACAACCTTTATGATAAAGTGTCCATAGATTTTCGTAATGTTCTTCAAAAGTGCTCTTCACGCCAAAAATCCACAAACTCAATGTACTCTTCCCTCCACCTTATAGATAACACACTCACCAGAGAGTCATGGTATTCTAGCGATGTGCACTCACCAGACACTTTATTAGGTATTACCTTGCTAGTACCGGGTTGGACCCCCTTTTGCCTTTCCACTCTGGGAACCACAGTGCCACCAGCAGGTGATCCTGACAAGTAGAGATTAAAGTCTATGACAATTCAGGTCACTGCACTGGGAGGGTGCAGAGAGCATGCTCTCATCACAGAAACCTCAGACATACATGAGGGTATATGTGGGGCATGTGGGCATTAAAGGCCACCCTTTTTGCTGCTGCACATATGCATTACATGGTTGGTAGGGGATTAAAGTACACTCACTGGCCACTTTATTAGGTACACTTTGCTAGTAGCGGGTTGGACCCACTTTTACCTTCATTCTTGGTGGCATAGATTCAACAAGGTGTTGGAAACGTTCCTCAGAGATTTTGCTCCATAGTGACATGATAACATCACGCAGTTGCTGCAGATTTTCCACCACATCCCAAAGGTGCTCTATTGGATGAGATGTGGTGAGTGTGGAGGCCATTGGAGTACAGGGACCTCATTGTCCAGTGGTGAGATGATTGGAGCTTTGTGACATGGTGCATTATCCTGCTGGAAGGAGCCATCAGAAGATGGGGACACTGTAGTCATAAAGGGATGGACATGGTCAGCAACAATACTCAGTTAGCCTGTGGGGTTTAAACCATGATCAATTGGTACTAAGAGGTCCAAAGTGTGCCAAGAAAATACCCCCCCACCATTACACCCCCCACCACCAGCCTCAGCCGGTGATACAAGGCAGGATGGATCCATGCCCCAAATTCTGACCCCACCATCTGAATGTCGCAGCTGAAATTCAGACTCATCAGACCAGGCAACGTTTTTCCAATCTTCTATTGTCCGATTTTGGTGATCCTGTGCCAATTGTAGCCTCAGTTTCCTGTTCTTATCTGACAGGAGTGGCACCCGGTGTGGTCTTCTGCTGCTGTAGCTCATCTGCTCCAAGGTTGGATGTGTTGTGCGTTCAGAGATGGTATTCTGCATACCTTGCATGTAACGAGTGGTTATTTAAATTACTGTTGTCTTTCTATCATCTGGAACCAGTCTGCCCATTCTCCTCTGACCTCTGACACCAACAAGACATTTTCCTCCACACAACTGCCGCTCACTGGATATTTTCTCTTTTTACCACCATTCTCTGTAAACTCCGAGAGATGGTTGTGTGTGAAAATCCCAGAAATACTCAGACCAGCCCGTCTGACACCAACAACCACGCTACGTTCAAAGTCCTTTAAATCCCCTTTTTTACCCATGCTGATGCTCGGTTTGAACTTCAGCAAGTCATCTTCACCATGTCTATATGCCTAAATGCATCGAGTTGCTGCCTTGTGATTGGCTGATTAGCAATTTGTGTTACCAAGCAATTGAACAGGTGTACCTAATAAAAGTGGCCGGTGAGTGGATATCACTTTAAATTTCCTCCAATGGCTCCAGATGTACCAAAGCAATTTTTCACCACCTTCACTAGGTTCCCCAGAATGATGTCAGGAAATCACAGAAAGACCATCATTGTGCAACATACTGTATTTAATAGAATAAAAACTCCTAAAGGTAAAATAAAAGGAAACGCAGATGATTTAGAGCCCTTAGACGGGCACCTTGTACATCCAGCAATGCTCTATACCAATATTCTTGTGTTCCAGTAACAGGAAACATCGTGGACCAGAAGTCCCCTGAAGAGCCGTCAATAGTATGCTGCTGCCCCTCAACGCGTTTCACACAGTGTGTGCGTCCTCAGGTGCAGAAGTGGCTTTAGCAGTAAACATCCATTTTCTTGTGTGAACAGCTTTCAAAAGAATTCCATGCTGTCCTCTAATACAATGTTTCTCAACTCCAGTCCAACAGGTCATGTGTTCAGCTTTTCCATTATTTTGCACAGGTGATTTGATCAGTTTCAATGCCTTAGTAATTACCACAGCCGTTTCATCTGAGGGAAATCCTGAAAACATGACCTGTTGGGGCGCCTTGAGGACTGGAGTTGAGAAACACTAGTCTAATACAATGAGAAATTGATACTATTGTTGCATATTGGACAAATGGAAATGATTTGATGGGCCTTGTACACATTTTAGCTGCTCCCATTGTTTTGGAGGAGTTGGGGTCAAACACTGCAACCAGGCTAGGTACAAAAAAAGTCAACAAAAGCTTGGCCTTTCGGTATATTTGACCTATGGCACATATGACGTTACAGTGCCATCTAGAGGTTGAGTTAAGGAAATACTTCCTTCATAGAAACTAATGTAGAAAGGAAGAGATGAAGATATAAGCCCATGTGGGATTGGCTACCCAAACTTTCTAAATAAAAGGCCAGAAGCATAAGCTGAAAGAGGGGCCCCATAATACCAACAAGAACTAAGAAGGAAAGTTTTTTGCCAGAGATTTCCCAAGAGCCTTCACCCGGGAATGATGCAAGGAACCTCACCTGGGGGTGAACCTAAGCCCTGGTTCACACCAGTGGGATTTGTCAGTTCAGAATGGCATAACAAGTCACACCCCATTGCCGGCAATAGAACTGTTCAAATCATTGTGACTCAAGTCTCATCGACTTTGAAAAAGGTTCCTGCACTACGTCTTTGCGATTTCATTGCAACTTGCTCGACTTCTGTTAAATGAAGTCGCGAGCCGCAGTGAAATCGGAGGTCCAAATATCACACTGATCTGCGGCTTTGCGCTCAAGTAGCAAGTGCTTTTTTTGCCACAAATAGAGATTTGTATTGGTGGTATTTGCTCATCTCTGAAAAAAAAAAAAAAAAAGAGCGACAATTTTGAAAAAAAAAGCAATATTTTTTACTTTTTGCTATAATAAATATTCCCCCAAAAAATATAAAAAACTAATTTCTTCCTCAGTTTAGGCCGATATATATTCTTCGACATATTTTTGGTTAAAAAAATAAATAAAACGCAATAAGCATATATTGATTGGTTTGTGCAAAAGTTATAGCATCCACAAAATAGGGAATAGATTTATGGCATTTTTATTAGTATTATTTATTTATTTTTTACTAGTAATGGCGGCAATCTGCGATTTTTAGCAGGACTGCGACATTGCGGCGGACAGATCGTACACTTTTGACACATTTTTGGGACCATTGACATTTATACAGCGATCAGTGCTATAAAAATGCACTGATTACTGTGTAAATGTCACTGGCAGTTAAGGGGTTAACACTAGGGGGCGATCAAGGGGTTCAATGTGTTACCTAGGCAGTGATTCTAACTGTATGGGGATGTGACTGACTAGAGGAGGAGCCAGATTGCTGTTCCTAGCTAGTAGGAATAGACAACAGGCATGTACTGGTCATCAGGACTACCAGGAGATTCCCGGTGGGCCGATGGCTCAGTGGGCCAGTCAGGTGCGGTCCTGGAGCCGCTCCTCTCTGACAGTGAGTGATCGCAATTTCACTCCTGTCAGGAGGAGCAGCTTCCGTCATATGCTGGAGAGAGCATTAGGCGTTATGCTCCCTCCAGCCTGCAGAGGGAGATAGACCAACGGCAGACTTTCCTTCCTCTCTCCCCTATCACTTGTTATCACATGACTGGAGAGAGGAACGAGAAGCTGTCTTCAAAACGGTGAGTAGATGTGGGAGGGGGAGTAGAGGTCCCCTGAAGAGCCGTCAATAGTATGCTGCTGCCCCTCAACGCGTTTCACACAGTGTGTGCGTCCTCAGGTGCAGAAGTGGCTTTAGCAGTAAACATCCATTTTCTTGTGTGAACAGCTTTCAAAAGAATTCCATGCTGTCCTCTAATACAATGTTTCTCAACTCCAGTCCAACAGGTCATGTGTTCAGCTTTTCCATTATTTTGCACAGGTGATTTGATCAGTTTCAATGCCTTAGTAATTACCACAGCCGTTTCATCTGAGGGAAATCCTGAAAACATGACCTGTTGGGGCGCCTTGAGGACTGGAGTTGAGAAACACTAGTCTAATACAATGAGAAATTGATACTATTGTTGCATATTGGACAAATGGAAATGATTTGATGGGCCTTGTACACATTTTAGCTGCTCCCATTGTTTTGGAGGAGTTGGGGTCAAACACTGCAACCAGGCTAGGTACAAAAAAAAGTCAACAAAAGCTTGGCCTTTCGGTATATTTGACCTATGGCACATATGACGTTACAGTGCCATCTAGAGGTTGAGTTAAGGAAATACTTCCTTCATAGAAACTAATGTAGAAAGGAAGAGATGAAGATATAAGCCCATGTGGGATTGGCTACCCAAACTTTCTAAATAAAAGGCCAGAAGCATAAGCTGAAAGAGGGGCCCCATAATACCAACAAGAACTAAGAAGGAAAGTTTTTTGCCAGAGATTTCCCAAGAGCCTTCACCCGGGAATGATGCAAGGAACCTCACCTGGGGGTGAACCTAAGCCCTGGTTCACACCAGTGGGATTTGTCAGTTCAGAATGGCATAACAAGTCACACCCCATTGCCGGCAATAGAACTGTTCAAATCATTGTGACTCAAGTCTCATCGACTTTGAAAAAGGTTCCTGCACTACGTCTTTGCGATTTCATTGCAACTTGCTCGACTTCTGTTAAATGAAGTCGCGAGCCGCAGTGAAATCGGAGGTCCAAATATCACACTGATCTGCGGCTTTGCGCTCAAGTAGCAAGTGCTTTTTTTGCCACAAATAGAGATTTGTATTGGTGGTATTTGCTCATCTCTGAAAAAAAAAAAAAAAAAGAGCGACAATTTTGAAAAAAAAAGCAATATTTTTTACTTTTTGCTATAATAAATATTCCCCCAAAAAATATAAAAAACTAATTTCTTCCTCAGTTTAGGCCGATATATATTCTTCGACATATTTTTGGTTAAAAAAATAAATAAAACGCAATAAGCATATATTGATTGGTTTGTGCAAAAGTTATAGCATCCACAAAATAGGGAATAGATTTATGGCATTTTTATTAGTATTATTTATTTATTTTTTACTAGTAATGGCGGCAATCTGCGATTTTTAGCAGGACTGCGACATTGCGGCGGACAGATCGTACACTTTTGACACATTTTTGGGACCATTGACATTTATACAGCGATCAGTGCTATAAAAATGCACTGATTACTGTGTAAATGTCACTGGCAGTTAAGGGGTTAACACTAGGGGGCGATCAAGGGGTTCAATGTGTTACCTAGGCAGTGATTCTAACTGTATGGGGATGTGACTGACTAGAGGAGGAGCCAGATTGCTGTTCCTAGCTAGTAGGAATAGACAACAGGCATGTACTGGTCATCAGGACTACCAGGAGATTCCCGGTGGGCCGATGGCTCAGTGGGCCAGTCAGGTGCGGTCCTGGAGCCGCTCCTCTCTGACAGTGAGTGATCGCAATTTCACTCCTGTCAGGAGGAGCAGCTTCCGTCATATGCTGGAGAGAGCATTAGGCGTTATGCTCCCTCCAGCCTGCAGAGGGAGATAGACCAACGGCAGACTTTCCTTCCTCTCTCCCCTATCACTTGTTATCACATGACTGGAGAGAGGAACGAGAAGCTGTCTTCAAAACGGTGAGTAGATGTGGGAGGGGGAGTAGAGGGAGGACACACTGATGTGAAGGGCTGCTGATGTGGGCTCTCTGGTGGGGACTGTGATGTGAAGTGGGCTGCTGGTGGGGACTCTGATGTGAAGTGGGCTGCTGGTGGGGACACTCTGTTGTAAGGGGGGCACTGTTGGGGACACTCTGATGTAAGGGGGGCGCTGTTGGGGACACTCTGATGTAAGGGGGACGCTGTTGGGGACTCTCTGATGTAAGGGGGGCGCTGTTGGGGACACTCTGATGTAAGGGCGACGCTGTTGGGGACTCTCTGATGTAAGGGGGCGCTGTTGGGGACTCTCTGATGTAAGGAGACGCTGTTGGGGACACTCTGATGTAAGGGGACGCTGTTGGGGACACTCTGATGTAAGGGGGGCGCTGTTGGGGACACTCTGATGTAAGGGGGACGCTGTTGGGGACTCTCTGATGTAAGGGGGGCGCTGTTGGGGACTCTCTGATGTAAGGGGGGCGCTGTTGGGGACACTCTGATGTGAGGGGGATGGTGTTGGGGACACTGAGGTAAGGGGGACACTGTTGGGGACACTTTGATGTAAGGGGGACGCTGTTGGGGACACTCAAAATTAAACTGGGCCAGTCATGAGGAATTCCAGATTTCCAAATTTTTGTCCCAGTCCAGCCCTGATAGACAATCTGTCTCTCCTGTCAGAACAGGGATGTGTGTGTGTTTACACACACACATCCCCGTTCTGGCTCTCATGCCCACAATCGCGTGTGGCCGGTGGACATCACACCCCGCCGGCCACATGAATCGCCTGCTATAGCTGTTTGAAGGGCCGACGTAAAGCTACAGAGATTTGCCCAGGAGAGCCAACCTGCCACATTATAACGATGGGGGCTGGTCGCCTTCTGGTTAATACAATTCACAATTTACGATTTAATACAATTTATGTATCTGTTTTTTAGTATAGAGTTCTGTTGTTGGAGGCCTCTGCTCCTGAAGAAGTGAAAGTATTCATGAAACGCGTTGAGTTACAAGATGCATTCCTCTCCCACATTGCAATTATATTGGTTATATAAAGCATTGTTATTTTATATTGTTATGTGTAACCTATTGGCTTTCTATGAGAAACATTTTATGTGTACTTTAAACATTTATGTGTCAAATCTTTGCACAATAAATTGTTATTTTATGACTTTTGTATTATGCCTCATTTAACCGCTTGCTGCCCGCCATATAGCAAAATGACGGCGGCAAAGTGGCTTCAATATCCTGACCAGAGGTCATATGACATCCGGCAGGATATTAAGCCGCTGCGCGCATCGCTGCGATCGTTGTTGCGGAGTGTCAGTGTGACACCCCGCAACACCGATCTAGGTAAAGAGTCTCTGACAGAGACTCTTTACCACGTGATCAGCCGTGTCCAATCACGGCTGATCACAGTGTAAACAGGAAGAGGCGGTAATCGGCTTTTCCTCACTCAAGCCTGTCGGCTCCTCCTCTGACGGGGGAGTCTGTGCTATTCGATTATCAGTGCAGCCCCCCCAAGATGCCCACACTGGACCACCAGGGACGCCACTAGGACCACCAGGGATGCCACCACTAGTCACCACCAGGTATGCCACCCTAGACCCCCAGGGATGCCAATCAGTGCCCAGAATGGATGCCAATCAGTGCCCACAGTGGGCATCACTGATTGGCAGGCATTATTGTTTGGCACTGATTGGCATCCATCAGTAACATTTATTAGTGTACAGTGCCACCTATCAGTGCCCATCTGTTCTGCCTACCAGTGCCCATCTGTGCCGCCTATCAGTGCCCAACCATGCCGCCTATCAGTGCCCATCTGTGCCACCTATAGTGCCCACCCATGCTGCCTATCAATGCCCATTCATGCTGCCTATCAGTGCCCATCCATGCTGCCTTTCAGTGCCCATCAGTGCTGCATATCAGTGCCACCTATCAGTGCCCATCAGTGCCGCCTATCAGTGCCCCATCAGTGCCGCATATTAGTGCCTCCTCTTCAGTGCCCATCAGTGCCACCTCATTAGTGCCCATCAGTGCCACCTTATCAGTGCCCATCAGTGCAGCCCCATCAGTGCCCATCAGTGAAGGAATAAATTACTTATTTACAAAGTTTTGCAACAGAAACAAAAAGAAAACTTTTTTTTCAAAATTTTCGGTCTTTTTTTTATTTGTTTAGCAGAAAATATAATACCCAGAGGTGATCAAATACCACCAAAAGAAAGCTCTATTTGTGGGAACAAAATGATAAAAATGTAGTACAGTGTAGCATGACCGCGCAATTGTCATTCAAAGTGCGACAGCGCTGAAAGCTGAAAATTGGCCTGGGCAGGAAGGGGTATAAGTGTCTGGTATTGAAGTGGTTAAAGTCCCATGGGCAAATATTGGTTGTGTGTATATATATTTACAGTTGTAAATCTGTACAGCATTCTTGTTTAGTAAAGCGCATTAATATACTACAGGGGCTTTTGTTTCCTTGCTTTACTGCAAAGTAACCTTAAAAAATAGAAAAACCAGTGGGTAGCAAATGGCAGGATGCAACTTGTGACCAATCAGCATGTGGCTTCCTAAATTAGTGTTCATGTCAGGCGGACCGGGACCTCTGGATGGGGGAGGAATGGTCACATAGCAAACAAGCAGACTATTTGTACCTGAAACTTTCCGGAACAATAGTGCAAATTGTTGGGAGGAAAATAGATTCCCCCCCCCACAGAAAAGCAATTTTGGAAACGACTTTGTTCCAGGTAATTATTCTCCTGCTGCTTCCTCTACATTTTGTTGGAGGAAATGGGGGCTGAGCTGCACTTGGCGGCTTGTTAAAGACGTGTATAAAAGCATTTAAAGAGTATTGAGTATTTAAGTTTAGAACGCATACCTGGAGCTCCCGCAGCAGCGCCTGTCAGGGGCGAGTGGGCAGGAATTGGGTTTATATGAGAAGTATCTTGGCAGTGCGTCGTGCCTCGGAGGATAGTCGTGTGATTTCACAATCTGAAAAAACAAAACGAAATGCCTGAGCATCTGCAAAAAGGGGTGTTTGAAACAACGTATAGGCGACTGGGACCTTTCCTAGATCATGTACATCCACTGGCATCAATATTTAGAGGAAGACCACGTTTACACTGCTCCCGCTGCACTTTGGCCACAGCGCAGGTGCAGCACGGTGTACCCGCCATTTTCTTGGGGGGTAGCTGCGCTTTTCCATAGAGCTCTATTATGTCCTGCGCTTTTGGTGTACTTTCTGAAAGTGCCTCGAAACTGCAGGACATAATAAAACTGTGTGGGAAAGCTGAATTAACCCACACGAAAACCGCCAGTACACTGCGCTGCGGCCAAGCCAAGGGGCAGCTGTCATGTACCTGGTGGAGATCGATCTGTAGAGGGCAGCGGCGGCTGGTGCTCAAAATTTTTGGGGGTGCACAAACATTTTTTGAAAAAAAATCATCAGTTGCAGCCACTGTGCCATCAAATGCTGCCACTGTGCCCTCATATGCTGCCACTGTGCCACCAATTGCAGCCACTGTGCCATAAAACTCTGCCACTGTGCCCATCAAATGCTGCCACTGTGCCCATCAAATGCTGCCACTGTGCCCTCAAATGCTGCCACTGTGCCATTAATTGCAGCCACTATGCCAAACACTGCCACTGTGCTCATTAAACACTGCCACTGTGCCATTAAACACTGCCACTGTGCCATCAAATGCTGCCACTGTGCCATCAAATGCTGCCCACTGTGCCCATCAAATGCTGCCCATTGTGCCCATCAAATGCAGCCACTGTGCCAAACGCTGCCACTGTGCTCATTAAACGTTGCCACTGTGCTCATTAATCGCTGCCACTGTGCCCATTAAATGCTGCCACTGTGCCCATTAAACGCTGCCACTGTGCCATTAAACACTGCCACTGTACCCATCAAACGCTGCCACTGTGCCATCAAATGCTGCCCACTGTGCCCATCAAATGCAGCCACTGTGCCAAACGCTGCCACTGTGCCCATTAAATGCTGCCACTGTGCCATCAAACGCTGCCACTGTGACATCAAATGCTGCCACTGTGCCCTCAAATGCTGCCACTGTGCCATTAATTGCAGCCACTATGCCAAACACTGCCACTGTGCTCATTAAACACTGCCACTGTGCCATTAAACACTGCCACTGTGCCATCAAATGCTGCCACTGTGCCATCAAATGCTGCCCACTGTGCCCATCAAATGCTGCCCACTGTGCCCATCAAATGCAGCCACTGTGCCAAACGCTGCCACTGTGCTCATTAAACGTTGCCACTGTGCTCATTAATTGCTGCCACTGTGCCCATTAAATGCTGCCACTGTGCCCATTAAACGCTGCCACTGTGCCATTAAAAACTGCCACTGTACCCATCAAACGCTGTCACTGTGCCATCAAATGCTGCCCACTGTGCCCATCAAATGCAGCCACTGTGCCAAACGCTGCCACTGTGCCCATCAAACACTGCCACTGTGCCATCAAACGCTGCCACTGTGCTCATTACACGCTGCCACTGTGCCCATTAAATGCTGCCACTGTGCCATTAAACACTGCCACTGTTCCCATTAACTGCTGCCACTGTGCCATTAAACGCTGCCACTGTGCCATCAAATACTGCACCCTTAATGCACAGGCCGCCACTGGTAGAGGGGGTTTCTCTTGCATCTCTTGTCCAACACCCCTGGTAGTGATGACAGGAGGTGTGAGGACACAGAGTGGCACGAGGGTTGCTATACCAGGCAGGTTTGCAAGAAGCAGATGACCGTGGATCACCAACCAGGAACTGGAACACGGTGAAGCTTGATCAGCGGGCAGGAGCGTAGCACAGGACAAAAGCCAAAAGGTCATCAACAGCCTGGGCAGTGAAGGTACAGGAAGATAAGACGGAGGCAGAGTCAGGATACAGGCTGGAGTCGGTACACAGTTGGGTAGCGATGCACAGAAGCATAAGACAGGAGCAGGGTCAAAGTACAAGCCGAGGTCACAATAGGCAGGCAGGAATCCAGAGATTTGTCAAGGGCAAGCCGGGTCAAGCATAGGTAGGCAAGTATAGCAGGTCAAGGAGCAGTTTCAACAGGAAGAAGCTGAAGACCACTCAGCAATCTGTTCATGCCATAGTCCAGCTTAAATAGGCCATTTGGCGCCAGTGCGCTTACGTGTGTGTGTGCATACGTGTGTGCGTACATGTGTGTGTTCTCGTGCCCATACGCATTTCGTCTCGTGCACACGCTAATACGTTTGCGTTCTGTATTGAGCCTTTGCTCAGAATTATGAGCATGTGCATGTAATGGCCTCATGGTTCCAACTGAGCTTCCCTTACAGCAGTGCATCAGTGTGAAGCCGCCCTTACAAAGCCTTCCTCCCCTGCCCCCTCCCCCTCTAATATCCCATATTATTATTTGTATGTCATATTCCTTTTAAAGTCAAGAACTAAATTGGATTGTAGACATACCACGCCCTATCAGACAATCGCCTCTCTTGCCTAGATGGCAGGTTAGTGTACATATATGACCCAAGCGATTTATTGGGGGTGCAACCTGTGTACTTATGTGGCTGTGTTCCTCCTCTTGGGATCCCCCCATGTCCGCTCCCAGGGATAATCATTGACGGTTTGCTGCTGGATCCATAAGTGGTGTTTTGCACACACCAGACATGGCTGGTCTGCTTAGTATAGCCCGATTGCCAACCACAATACATACCGTATATACTCGAGTATAAGTCGAATTTTTCAGCACATTTTTTGTGCTGAATGTGCCCCTCTCGACTTATACTTGAGTCAAGCACTTTTCTGCAGCAAAAAATGTCATTTTCCGAACCGACTTTGGGGCCCCGTATCTCAGGGCCACTTAGTGCTAGGAACCCCAAATTTGGTGTGCAAACCCAGTGGAACTGGTACCACAACATATCCAAAGATGAAGTTCCTAGCCCTAAGTGTCCCCGAGATACGGGGCCCCAAAATCGGTTCGGAAAATGTCATTCTCTGCTAAAGAAAAGTGCTTGACATTTTCTGAACCGAATTTGGGGCCCCATATCTCAGGGCCACTTGGTGCTAGGAACCCCAAAGTTGGTGTGCAAACCTAGTGGAACTGGTACCATAACATATCCAAAGATGGGTTTCCTAGCACTAAGTGGCCCTGAGATACGGGGCCCCAAATCCGGTTCGGAAAATGTCATTCTCTGCTGCAGAAAAGTGCTCGACATTTTCTGAACTGATTTTTGGGGCCCTGTTTCTTGGGGCCACTTGGTGCTAGAAACCCCAGCTTTGGAAATTGTATGGTGCTAGTTCCACTTGGTTTGCACACCAAATTTGGGGTTCCTAGCACTAAGTGGCCCCGAGATACGGGGCCCCAAATTCGGTCAACTGTGTCCATCTGCAGCAATGTCATTTCAGGACCCTTTGGGTTCAGAGACCCCAAATTTTGGCTGCAGCTAGGGGGCATCTAGGAACCCTTAACTACCGAGTTTGAAGTTCAGGGGACCTATGGCTGCAAATGGGCACAGTGAGGCATGCAAATGGGCACAGTGATGCTGCAAATGGGCATTGTTGACCCTCTTTTCCACTTACAGTAGCTGTGCATTTCTCACCCTCGTCTTATACTCGGGTCAATACGTTTTTCCCATTTTTTTTGTAGTAAATTAGGGCCTCGACTTATACTCGGAACGACTTATACTCGAGTATATACGGTATGTGTATACGTTGTAGCTTGAAAGTGTTTTACCGGGCTTATGACTGAAGCTATCAAGCATAACCCCGGTAATTATTTTTCAGCCAGCGATTGGCTTTCTCATGAAAGAGGTCTGAGTAGCTAATTAGCCACTGAATCGCTTTCAGAAGCAGCAGGAGGGGTCGTTCTCTCCCCTCCTGCTGCTCACTGGAGTTTCTCATGGTTTACCACTTTTACCGGCTCGCCATAGAGGTGAACAGAGACCAGATTCTCTTTGATCGCCTCTATGATCTTGGAGGACCAGAGCAACGTTATGGCATCACTTCTGGTCTAGGCCAGAAGTAAACTTTTTTTTTTTTAAAGCAAAAGATCAATTGTTTTTGATCTTTTGCTTTTAAAGGTAGAGGAGAGATTTGGGGTCAGATCTCGCCATAAAGAGGACCTGCCATCCCTTATTTCTATTACAAGGGATGTTTACATTCCTTGTAATAGGAATAAAAAATAAAAAATTAAAGTGACAAGGTAAAAGTAAAAAATATAATAAATAAGTAAAAAAAATTTTCTCGCGAGCAGAAGTGAACACATATATAAGTTGCGCCCGCATATGTAAACGATGTTCGCACCAAACATGTGAGGTATCAGCACGAAAATTAGAGCGAGAGCAATAATTCTAGCACTAGACCTCCTCTGTAACTCTAAACATGCAACCTGTAAAAAAATTTAAAGCGTTGCATATGGATATTTTTATGTATCGTAGCTTGTGACCATTCAACAAGCATGCAGAATTTTAATGTGTGACACGTTAGGTACCGTATCTATTTACTCAGCGTAACATCATCTTTTATATTTTACCAAAAAATTGGGTATATATATATATATATATATATATATATATATATATATATATATATATATATATCATGGGTTTTTTTTTGCATTAAAATTCATCAAAGTGTATTTTTTTTTAAATTGCGCTTAAAAAATCGCTGCGCAAATAAATATATATGTATATATATATATATATATATATATATATATATATCTTGGGTGCCAGGATGGGGGAGGGGGGCATTAAAATCCGAATCTCCAGCCACATGCTCCCTCAGGGTGAACTGGCTTTGTATTAGTGAAGCACCTTAAAGTGAGGTAAGCCTGTACTGTTATTATAACTATGTTAGGATTATTATTATCTTCAGGTCCTCCACTGCCCTCCACGCCCTCACATACATTGAATCCGGCCCTTAAGTGGAAAAAAGTTGCTGACCTCTGGTCTAGAGGCTTGGAGAAGCTTCTGGAAGTTAGTGGGCGGAGGACATGAGGTCCTGATCTGCATACTTGAGGGAATCTGGCCAATCCCCAGGCAGAGGGCCTGGCGGGGTGGCCGGGTCAGCCCTTCAATATGGGGGAGCCATGCTACCAGAGGAGTTGGGTGAAAGATGGAGTGCTGACAGTGGCCTAGGAGGGGTCCCCTAGGTCTGAGGGGGCCTTTATCTCCAGGCTGGGCCCAGGCTGGCTTAGGAAGATCCATTCAGCATCAAGGTTTGAACAGGATTCTTGCCTGAGAGCAGTGGTAACAGGGAGGACAGAGTGTGTACATCGGCACGCCTAGGGATTTCCCCCCCCCCCCCCCCCCTGTCCTGCCGCTCGTCTGTGTTTTTTGGGCTTACCGTTTCTGCAGGTTCACCCGGAAAAAAAAGTTTCAGAGGTGCGGCCATCTGCTCCCATAGTGATCAAAGAGATAACACTCTTTGATCAACTCTATGGCATTGGAGGACCAGAGCAATGTCATGATGTCATATCTGGTCCAGTTTGGAAGAATTTTTTTTTCTTATGGGGAAGGATCAAAAAATTGGGGAAGGATCAAAAAAAATGTATCTTTTGCTTTTAAAGGTAAAGAAGAGATATGGGGTCTTTTTGACCCCAGATTTCTTTATAAAGAGGACCTGACATACTTCTTTTTTTATATTATAAGGGATGTTTACACTCCTTGTAATAGGAATAAAAGTGCTAAAAAATAAAAATTTAACGGACAATGTAAAAAAAAAATAAATAAAAAAAAATTTAAATAAATTCAAACCCCCCATCCCTCCGTGCTCGTGCGCAGAAACGAGCGAATATGCAAGTCACCCACGCATATGTAAACAGTATTCAAACCACAAATGTGAGGCATCACCGCGAACATTAGAGCGAGAGCAATAATTCTAGTGCTAGACCTCCTCTGTAACTCTAAACAGGTAACCTGTAAAGGTGTTTTAAGTGTCGCCTATGGAGATTTTTAAGTACTGAAGTTTGTCCCATTCTACGAGCGTGCACAATTTTAAAGCATGACACGTTAGATATGTATTTACTCGACTTAACACCATCTTTCACATTATACAACTAAATTGGGGTAATTATTGTGTTTTTTTTTATTATTCATTAAAGTATATTTTTTCTAAACACATTGCGTTTGCAAAACTGCTGCGCAAATACCGTGTGACATGAAGAATTGCAACAATCGCGATTTTATTCCCTAGGTCCTCTGCTAAATATATATATATATATAAAATGTTTGTGGGTTATTAGTAATTTTGTAGCAAAAAATACTGATTTAAACTTGTAATCAAAATGTGCCAGAAAAAGCCCTGTCTTCAAGTGGTAGACTGAGTGTATCCAGGAAGGAGAACAGTCCGAGATCTTATTTCTGTACATAGGAAGGAAATTGTTTTTGTCAAGTTGGGCATCCCATAAATTCCTCTAGCCCATCCAAGTTGTTACCTCTAATAAAACAACAAAAAAAAGCCAAGGGACTGACCTCTGGGTGCAAGTGGAAAATGCGTGTTGCCTGGCTGTGCAGGAAAAGGGGAGCCAGTTATCAGCAGCGCCTGCAGGGGGTAGTGCTACACACCACACAGCCTATTTTCATCAATACCTCATTGAAGACAGATGATGATCATAGATCATCCATGATCTATGATATCTATATCCATCAATTACATAGTGAGGGTTTCCATATGCTGCAGCGTCTATTTCCAGCAGTGCCCCAGGGAACATGCCCATATGCTGCAGTAAATACCCCTCCAAACTCCACAGTACTTACACCATGCTGTTATCAATAGGTTACCTACAGTATGTGTATAGTGAACATGCATTTGCTTTTATCTGTAGAGATGTCAGTGCATCACAGTTTGCCTGCATAGTTCTGCCATGGCAGAGACAGTGGTGTGAGACCAGTAGAGCAGTGGAGCCCCCCCCCTGTATGTCACATTAAGAAACAATGATATTGATGTACCACACTGCCCACCGATGTATGGGTACATTAAGATTAGTGGCCAGTGGAGGGGGCTCCCCTTTACATTAGTGACAAGGGGAGAGATGCCTCCTGAGATTGGTGATCAGTGGAGAAAGCCAACTTTACATTGGTGGCAAGTGGAGAGATGCCTCCTGAGTCCTGAGATTGGTAGTCAGTGGAGAATGCCCCCTTTACATTGCTGGCAAGTGTAGCCTCTTGAAATTGGTGGCCACTGGAGGAGGGCCTGCTTACACTAGTGGCCAGTGTAGAGATATCTATTGAGATTGGTGGTCAATGCATTGGACAAAGGGGTCTTGCTTTAACTGATTACAGTCTAAGGTGGGATCTCTTCCACTATCCACCAGTGTAAGGTGGCTCTTCTCCACTGACCATCATTCTAAGGAGGCATCCAAAGTAAGGAAGAATTAGACTGACCACGAGTGTAACAGAGCACTTTTCCACTGACCATCAGTGTGAAGGAACCTCTCTTTACTGACCACTGGGGATGAGCCGAACACCCCCCCCCCCCCCCGGTGCGGTTTGCAGCAGAACATGCGATCAGGCAAAAAATTTGTTCGAACACGCGAACACAATTAAAGCCAATGGCACACGAACGTGAAAAATCAAAAGTGCTATTTTTAAAGGCTTATATGCAAGTAATTGCCATAAAAAGTGTTTGCCCCAGGGGACATGTATCAATGCAAAAAAAGTTTTAAAAAATGGCAGTTTTTTTACGGGGCAGTGATAATAATAATGCTTAAAGTAAAACAATAAAAATGAAATATTCCTTTAAATATTGTTCCTGGGGGGTGTCCTTAGTATGCATGTAAAGTAGCACATTTTTCCCGTGTTTAGAATAATACCACAGCAAAATGACGTTTCTAAAGGAAAAAATGTCAATGAAAATCATAGAAAAAAAAGGCATGGGTCCCCTCCCCCCGCCCAGTCCGTTACCAGGCCATTTGGGTCTGGTATGGATATTAAGGGGAACTCCACACCCAAATACAAAAAATTTGGCGTGGGGACCCCCCCAGGCACTATATACTCTGAAGAGCAGTAAATACTCTGCAGAAAATTGGGCCTTAGGTGTTGGTGGTACCAGAACACTGTAAGCCCTTACAGTTACTCTTGTTGAGTGCAGGAACGGGCCCTGCTGGGAAATACTATATCAAGAATTGTAATTACATGCCCCTGTTAAACAGGGGCAGAAAAATTGGGCCTTTGGTGGTGGGGCCACAACACTGTAACCACTCACAGATACTCTTGTTGGGCGCAGGAACTGGCGCTGCTGTGAAATATTATATCAAAAATTGTAAATACATACCCCTGTTAAACAAGGACAGAAAAATTGGGCCTTGGGTGGTGGTGGTGGTGCCCTAAACCAAAAATATTGTTGGAAGCTTGCATCATCAAGATTGAGGAGGAATAGGATAGTCAGCATAGGTAGTCTTCAAGGGATCCCACATCCATAGAAAATTCAATCAGTTATATGAGCATCAGGTGCTTGATAGCTGCTGATCCAAGACTGATTCATTTTTATGAATGTGAGCCTATCAACGGAGTCTGTGGACATGCGCGCTCTATGATCCATCACAAACCCCCCAGCAGCACTGAATGTGCATTCAGAAAGCACGCTGGATGCAGGACAGGCCAGTAGCTCAATTGCATATTGAGCAAGTTTGAGCCAGTGGTCCATCCTCAAGACCCAGTAACCCAGTGGATACTCTGTTGGAAAGGTCTCCAAGTCTGCTCTTGCCCCTAGATATTCCTGCACCATGTAGTGCAGACACTGGCAATGGTTGCTTGAACCGATCAGACCTTGGTACTGAGGACTGAAAAATTGTTTAAAGGCATCGGTCAGCCGGCCACCTTCTCCACAGCTCTTCCTCTGACTCAACGAAGCCTCACCAACACGTTGTCCAGCACCAGGAAATTGTAACCTCCCAGGGTCTGAAAATGCATTGCAAAAATCTTTCTTCAAGGCCTCCTGAAGATGTTTCATCCTCTGCTCCCTCTGCAAAGGCAGGATAAGTTCTGCAACCTTACCCTTTTAACGTGGATCAAGAAGGGTTGCCAGCCAGTAATGATCCCTCTCCTTGATACCACGAATCCTAGGGTCCTTTTACAGGCTTTGTAGAATCAGGGAGGCCATGCAGCATAAGTTTGCAGAGGCATTCGATTCTGAGTCCTCTGGGTCACTAAGAATCACATGATCCGTAACTACCTCCTCCCAGCCACGTACAACTCCTTGGGTTTCTGGGGACTAAAAGCCATCCCTTGAAGACTGCTGCTGAGTGTTATCCTCTACATCCATGCTGACACAATCCTCCTCCTCCTCTTCTTCCTGTGTGTTTTACAGGCCCGCAGGAATGCTATCTGGATAAAGGGGGCCTTGAGAGGTAAGAAAGTCCTCCTCTTCCCCCCGCTGTTCTGCCTCAAGTGCCCTGTCCATTATTTCACGAAGCGTGTGCTCCAACAGGAAGACTAGAGGGACAGTGTCACTGATGCATGCATTGTCGCTTCTCACCATCCTTGTGGCCTCCTCAAATGGTGACATGACAGTGCATGCAACCTTGATCAGTAGCCACTGGTATGGCGAAAAGAAGCCAAGCTCACCTGATCCTGTCCTGGTGCCATACTCGCACAGGTACTCATTGATGGCCCTCTGCTGTGTGTGCAGCCGCTGCAGCATTGCCAATGTTGAGTGCCCTGGTGGGCATGTCACAAATGGGACAGTTGTTGAGCTTGTTGCATTCTCTTTGAATGTCAGCCAGCCGAGCACTGGCATTCTGACCGGCAGAAATGACCACAGACTTTTCTGGCCTGCCTCAGGAGATCCTGTAAGCCTGGGTACCTGCTCAAGAAACGCTGCACCATCAAATTCAGGATGTGTGCCAAACATGGAACATGGGTCAAGTGTCCCTGTCGGAGGGCGGAGAGAAGGTTGGTGCCATTGTCGCATACAACCATTCCTGGCTGAAGCTGGCGTGGCGTCAACCACTTCTGAGCCTGCCCCTGCAGAGCTGACAGAATCTCTGCCCCAGTGTGGCTCCTTTCTCATAAGCAGACCAACTCAAGCACCTCATGGCATCTTTTTTCTTTTTGCCTGACTGCTTGTGTAGCCCCTTGAACACTTACAGAGCACCGCTGGTTCAGAGGACAAATCTGCAAAAGAGGCCAAAGAGGAAGAAGAAAAGGAGGGGTGGAGGAGAAAGCTGTGGCAGAATCACCACTAGCATTTTGGAGGCATGGTGGTGGAGCAAGCTCCAACAATACTGAACCCTGTCCTGCATCCTTCCCAGCTGCCAGCAGAGTTACACAGTGCGCCGTGAAGGAAAGGTAACATCCCTGCCCATGCCTGCTGGACCATGAGCCGGGGTAATATGCACCTTACTGCTGACCGTCCTGTCCAACGAGGCCAAAACATTGCCTTCCAAATGCCGGTAGAGAGCCGTAATGGCCCTCCATGAAAAGAAATGGTGTTTTGGATCCTGCCACTGAGGTACAACACATTCCACAAATTCACAAACGCGGGCAGTTTACCAGCTGAAAAGGCAGCAGTTGCAGTGCTAGCAATTTGGCTAAGCTAGCATTTAGACGCTGAGCATGTGGATGGCTGGGATCAAATTTCTTTTTACGGTTCAGCAACTGGTAGGGAAATTTGCCTGCTAAAATGAGATGGTGGTGTACTGCTAGTAGATTGGCTGCAAGTACTTGGGACACCTATTGCTTTACCTTCATTCCTCTCAGTGCAGGTTTTTGAGAGGACTGGTATAGTAGGGTTGGAGATCCCAGATGAGGAGCAAGGAGAAGTCCGCCTTTTTCTTTGATGTGGCACAGATGGACCCAAAAAATAGAAAAAAAATGGAAAAACTCCGCCTCGATGGGAGGCATCCCGCCAACTGCTGTCTTTTCGCAGGGACAGCTCTTATATAGCCAAGGACGGGGCCACCCGGGGACATAACCAAATGACTCCTCCCCTTCTGACGTCATGTGATGTCACATGACATCAGAGGGGGAGGAGACACCCATTTACGTCACCGGGTGGCCCTGCCCTTGACTATATAACAGCTGTCACCGCCTCCCATCTAGGCAGTTTATCCTTTTTTTTCTTTTCGGACTATTGACGCTGTGATTGAAGATGGATGGACATCGCGGGACACTTTATTTTTTTCCTTTAATAAAGGAATTGTCCAAAACTGTCTCCTGTCATTTTTACTTTTTTGACACTTTTTTTGGTAAATGGATAGGGGTACAGCCCCATACCCATTCACATGGAGGGGCTGGGATCTGGGGGGCCCCTTGTTAAAGGGGGCTTCCAGATTTTGATAAGCCCCCGCCCGCACACCCTGACAACCACCGAGCAAGGGTTGTGGGGATGAGGCCCTTTTGATGGGGACAAGGTGCTTTGGGGGGGACCCCAAAGCACCCTCCTCATGTTGAGGGCATGTGGCCTGGTACAGTTGGGGGGGGGCGCTCTCGAGCCCTCCCCTTTTCCTGCACTCTGCCAGGTTGCGTGCTCAGATAAGGGTCTGGCATGGATTTTGGAGGGCCCTCACGCCATTTTTTTTATTTTGGCGTGGAGTTCCCCTAAAACTTCATACCAGACCTGAAGGACCTGGTACGGATTTTGGGAGGACCCCCATGCCATTTTTTTTATATTGGTGCTGGGTTCCCCTTAATATCCATACGAGACCCGAAGGGCCTGTTATGGACTATGGGGGGGGGACCCACTCCGTTTTTTTTAATAATTTTTATCTATATTGCCGGGGTCTGGCAATACATTACAACCACAATCAGTTTTACATGAAATTTTTTCCTTTAGAAATGTAATTTTGCTGCTCTCATTTATTACACTATATATGGCCGCTATGTAAGCAGCCTTACATAGTGTGGGGCGTGGACTTAGCCCCTCCGAGCCATGATTGGCCAAAGGCACCCCTGCCTGTGGCCAATTATGGCTCTCTCAGCAGAGCGCGCTGTGATTGGCCAAAGCATGCAGGTCAGGTGCATGCTTTGGCCAATCATAGGACGCTAATGCACTGCGATCCACGGCGTTTGAATTTGCTGCGATAATGTTCGATATTTGCCGAACGAGCCAACACCCGATGTTCGAGTCGAACTTCAGGCTCATCCCTACTGGCCACCAATGTAAAGAGGCCTCCTCCACTGGCCATCAATCTCAAGAGGCATCTCTTCATTGAGCACAAATGTAAAGGGAGCCTCCCTAACTGGCTACCAAACTCAAGAGACATGCCTCCACTGAGCATACCTTCACTGGCCACCAATCTCAAGCAGCAAATCTCCACTGGCCATCAATCTTAAGAATCATCTCTCCTCTGGCCACCACTGTAAGCTTCAACAGCCACCAATGTAAGGGAGAATCTCTGAGTTGATCACCAGTCTCAACTGGCATTTCTCCACTGGCCACCAATGTTATGGGATCATCCTCCACTGGCCACCTATGTTATGGAAGCATCCTCAACTGACCACCTATGTAATGGGAGCATCTTCCACTGGCCACTTATGTAACGGGTGCATCCTCCACTGGCCACCTATGTAACTGGAGCATCCTCCACTGGCCACCTATGTAATGTGAGCATCCTACACTGGCAACCTATGTAACGGGAGCATCTTCCACTGGCCACCTATGTTATGGGAGCATCCTCAACTGGCCACCTATGTAATGGGAGCATCCTCCACTGGCCACCTATGTAACAGGAGCATCTTCCACTAGCCACCTATGTAATGGGAGCATCCTCCACTGGCCACCTATGTAACGGGAGCATCCTCCACTGGCCAACTATGTAACTGGAGCATCCTCCACTGGCCACCTATGTTATGAGAGCATCCTCCACTGGCCACCCATGTAATGGGAGCATCCTCCACTGGCCACCAATCTCAAGAGGCATCTCTCCGCTGGTCACCTATGTGATAGGAGCATCCTCCACTGGCCACCCATGTTATGGGATCATCCTCCACTGGCCACCTATGTTATGGGAGCATCCTCAACTGGCCACCTATGTAATGGGAGCATCTTCCACTGGCCACTTATGTAACAGGTGCATCCTCCACTGGCCACCTATGTAACTGGAGCATCCTCCACTGGCCACCTATGTAATGTGAGCATCCTCCACTGGCCACCTATGTTATGGGAGCATCCTCAACTGGCCACCTATGTAATGGGAGCATCCTCCACTGGCCACCTATGTAACAGGAGCATCTTCCACTGGCCACCTATGTACCGGAAGCATCCTCCACTGGCCACCTATGTAACTGGAGCATCCTCCACAGGCCACCTATGTTATGGAAGCATCCTCCGCTGGTTACCAATCTCAAGAGGCATCTCTCCACTGGCCACCAATGTAATGGGGCCTCTTCCAGTGACCACCAATGTATGGAAGCCTTCCTCCACCAATGTAATGGAGGGGGCTTCTTCCCAGACCACCACACATTTTTCACTGTCTGCATTTATTTTCTAGATCATATTATCATTTATTACTGACTTATTGCTGAAAATGTGATAAACTGAGAGCAGGGGTTAAAAAAAATGATACACTCTGGGTGTTATATACATCTGGGTGTTACATCTTCCAGATCCACATGTTCTAAATAGCAGCAACTGATTCTCTACCTGTTTGGTGAAAGTCACATTTGCCTTTTAAAGACCCCTAAGTATACATGTTAATTTATTTATTAAATCTTCAGCTCACTGACCACCCCTTTGCGCGAAGGGCTGTCAATATAATCATTTTACCAGGAGTTCCTTGAGATCTCAGACCTAATTTAAGGGTTCCTCCTAGTTCTGGGACAAGGTCCCTGGACTGCATAGATTGCAGGTCTTGCTCTTTTGTCCGCCCCCCCCCCCCCCCCCCCGCCCCCTTTTGCTGAAGCACCCAAGGCTACCGCCTCATCTTCCTACCCCTCGGATTGGCCCTGGTTCCTCCATTGTAAATTAGTTGGAAAATGCTGATCTGTTGGGTAAATTGGTGAAGCTCGAGCTTTGGATGTGCAGTTGTCTGAAAGAGAGAGACTTTCCAAGATTGAAACTAATTGTTGTAGCCTCTGGAGTTAATAACGGAGGAGCGCGACGTGAATACATTGTGCTTGTTATGGTGATTAAATTATACCCTTCAGCACCACGGCGATCGCACACCTTAATGCTGTTCCATGCGGTGGGGAGGCCGAGGGGAAGTAATAACGCACATAATGTCCATTCTCTGGCTCTGTGATATGCCAACGTAGAGGCCAGAGGGATCGGAGATAAGAAGAATGAGAGGAATAACAAATTCCAAATCACAGTGCTAAAAATTTATGTCGCCACAGTCGCCACCTTTTCCAGAGAAGAATACAGGACTTCCTACCTCCTCCAATGTTTCTAAAAATAGCAATGACTTCAGGATCAAACCGCCGCTCTGCTGCTGAGGAACAAAAACGCCAAAACCCATGGCGAACGCAGCTAGACAGCGAGGAAGCCAACTTCTTCTATTCATTCTGGACATTCCAGGCGGCACCCACAAATCTGGACAAGGCTGCATAAAGAGGTCTAAAGGGGACCATACACTTTGCAACCTAATTGTAAATTCTCCTTAACCCTTTTGTTGCCAGAGCAGTTTTTTTGTATGTTTTTTCTTTTTTTTTTGCACACACATTTAACCACTACCAGTCTGGGTCTTTTCTGGCATTTTGTGTTCACATGTAACAATCAGTATTTTTAGCTAGAAACAATATATATATTTTTTTCAAGCAGAAGGCTTAGAGAATAAATTGGTAGGCTTTGATATTTTTTATGCACCACGGTATTTGCGCAGTGGATTTTCAAACGCAATTTTTTGGGATGGAGGCACTTTGAAAAAAAAATATGAATTATTAGTTTTTTTTTAAACCACCTAAATACCGGGCCTATTTTTCATACTTGATGTTTACAAGTTAAAATCATTTTTTAACATTATATATTTTTCAGACACCCTAGAGAATAAAATGGCAGTCGTTGCAATACTTGTCATCTCAATTGTGACGAAACATGCGGGGAGAAGCGACATGCTGATGTCACCGCATTCATGCAAGTCCCGGAATAACGAGGTGCAATCGAGAGCCGGCCGTCTCGGAGTTTTACCGTACAAATGTGTTTGTCTAAATGTAAGTGTAATACTTTTTATACCTAATAAAGTCATCCAAAGATTTTATACTATGGCAGCTTTTATTTTTTCATGGGGATTATCTGGCAACGTGTACCTGTGAATGATAAACATCTGGGAAGATGCTGTGACCTTTGCTGCATATTTAAAGGCCCGGGCTGGGTATTAAGCCAGCAGCAGGGGCGTAACTACCACCATAGCGACCCATGCGGGCGCTACGGGGCCCGCAGCCGAGTGGGGCCCAGTGAGGATGAGAGCACCGCTGGCACAGTCTCCCAGCCAGGGGAAGAGAGAGGAAAGGAAGAGGCGAGCTGTCCGTATCAGCAGAGAGCTGAATTGCCCGATGTAAGAGCTTTCATTAGAACTTCCAGTGTTCCCGGGGCTCACGTCACATAGCTCCACCTTTTGGCCCGGTCCCTTTGATAGACAGAACGCCGATCCAATGCGGGTCGTGTGACGTCATCAAAGGCGTCGGGCCAAGAGGTGGGGCTATGTGACGATGAGCCCCGGGAAGACAGGAAATTCAAATGAAAGCTATTACAGCGGGCAATCCCGCTCTCTGCTGATCCGGATGGCTTGCCTCTTCCTCTGCACAGGTGAGGCTGTATGGGGCACAGGCAGACCAGGCTGTATTGGGCACAGGTCACGCTGTATGGGGCACAGGTCACGCTGTATTGGGCACAGGTTACGCTGTATGGGGCACAGGTCATGCTGCATTGGGCACAGGTCACACTGTATGTGGCACAGGTCACGCTGCATTGACACTAGGGCAGCTGTGGGGGGGGGGGGGGCTGTTTGCAGGGGGGCCCCATAAAACATTTTGCTATGGGGCCCTGCTATTTCTAGTTACGTTATTTGCCTTTATTTCCATATGAATAAATTTTACACTTTTTGATGTGAGCAATTGATCACGTGCCCTTCATCCATCACTTTCCATATTTCTAGTTACGCCCCTGGCCAGAAGTCAATTTGATCCCCTGTAATAGGTGATAAACAGGAGTCGGTAAGTGTCAGTGTGTGTGTGAGGGTGGAAGTTACATCTTTTCTCATCGCTATTCCTGGGTGCATTGCATGCTGATTTCACACTGGTGTTCTACCATCAATTTAATGGACTGTTTATAGTGTGCTGATTGATCCATTTTTATTCACGATATTCACTTTATAAGGGTTGAATAAGATTAATTCAGATTGCACAGATTCACTTTTTATGGAAAATATAGCGCAACTTGATATTGGAAGTTGTTGATTAATTTGTGTATCTCACAGGAAGTTGCAGCTGCTTTTCCATATGTATTTCAATTGCACTTTAATCACTGATTTTTCACTTAATTCATTTTTCTGCGCAGTCATTTTTAAACCTTCCACTCAGAACAGGCCTCGCCATGGTGGACCAAAGAAGTTGAGGTCACGTGCTCAGCGTCATATCCAGAGGTTGTCTTTGGGAAATAGATGTATGAGTGCTTCCAGCATTGCTGCAGAGGTTGTAGGGGTGGGGGGTCAGCCTGTCAGTGCTCAGACCATACGCCGCACACTGCATCAAATTGGTCTGCATGGCTGTCGTCCCAGAAGGAAGCCTCTTTTAAAGATGATGCACAAGAAAGTCCACAAACAGTTTGCTGAAGACAAGCAGACTAAGGACATGGATTACTGGAACCATGTCCTGTGGTCTGATGAGACCAAGATAAACTTATTTGGTTCAGATGGTGACAAGCGTGTGTGGGGGCAACCAGGTGAGGAGTACAAAGACAAGTGTGTCTTGTCTACAGTCAAGCATGGTGGTGGGAGTGTCATGGTCTGGGGCTGCATGAGTGCTGCCAGCACTGGGGGGCTACAGATCATTGAGGGGACCATGAATGCCGACATGTACTGTGACCTACTGAAGCAGAGCATGATCCCCTCCCTTCAGAGACTGGACCGCAGGGCAGTATTCCAACATGATAACCACCCCAAACACACCTCCAAGACCACCACTGCCTTGCTAAAGAAGCTGAGGGTAAAGGTGATGGACTGGCCAAGCATGTCTCCAGACCTAAACCCTATTGATCATCTGTGGGGCATCCTCAAACAGAAGGTGGAGGAGCGCAAGGTCTCCAACATCCACCAGCTCTGTGATGTCATCATGGAGGAGGGGAAGAGGACTCCAGTGACAACCTGTGAAGCTCTGGTGACCTCCATGCCCAAGAGGGTTAAGGCAGTGCTGGAAAATAATGGTGGCCACACAAAATATTGACACTTTCCGCCCAATTTGGACATTTTCACTTAGGGGTGTACTGACTATTGTTGCCAGCGGTTTAGACATTAATGGCTGTGTGTTGAGTTATTTTGAGGGGACAGCAAATTTACACTGTTATACAAGCTGTACACTCACTACTTTACATTGTAGACAAGTGTCATTTCTTCAGTGTTGTCACATGAAAAGATAGAATAAAATATTTACAAAAATGTGAGGGGTGTACTCACTTTTGTCAGATACTGTATATTTGTGACAGGTGTAGGAATGGATGTGCCTCCACAGAGAAGCAATAGGGAGGTGGAGGAGTCACTTGAATTGCAGAGAGTCTCGTGACTCCTCTCACCAGCTTTTGAAACCACAGCTATGATTTTACTTTTGCATTTACATGAATGTGTTAAGGGTGTCCAGGCAAGTGGAAATCATGAATGATGATTCTTATCCTCCTGCGGGGCCCTCGGACTGCATTGTATCGGAGTAAATCCGTCCCCTGCTCACCTGTAGCACACACACGTCACGGAGTACTGACATGGAGGTAATGGGTGGAATATTCCACGATTAGCAGATAATTGGAGTTGTGGGAATGAGGGGGAGGCAGTTGTGGGGGGTTAGGAACTCGGTGGAAAGTGTGGGGGCTGCGCAGGTAAACCAGTTATGTAACATCGCCGCTCTGCATTGCTTAGAAATTGCCGCAAACTCGCTTCTCTGCAACTGCGCTGCCATGGCAACCAACTTAACAATCAATTAACTGGGTAAAAGATGTGATTGTTTTCCCAGAAATTCACTGCGAAATACTGACACGCTGATCCACTGTCAGAGAAACATTTCCCATCGGAGAGGGCCGGAGATGTCTGATACAATGTATATAATCGTCAGATCGGGGAGATCCATCCATTTCTATTCTCCGCTCCTCTGCAATCTCGCTTTATGGAGAGGTCATGAAATATTCAGATATGTTTGGTGTAAATCTCCCCCATTGTAATGGGACATGTCATGACCTCTCCAAATGGAGAGGAGAGAGGAAGGAGAGAGGACAGGAGAAGGGAGAGGGAGAGGAGATGAGAGAGGGAGAGGAGAAGAGAGGGAGAGGAGATGGAAGGAGAAGAGAGGGAGAGGAGAAGGGAGAGGAGAGGAGAAGGGAGAGGAGAAGGGAGAGGGAGAGGAGAGGAGATGGTAGGAGAAGAGAGGGAGAGGAGAAGGGAGAGGAGAGAGGAGAGGAGAGGAGAGGAGAGGAGAGGAGAAGGGAGAGGAGAGAGGAGAGGAGAGGAGAGGAGAGGAGAGGAGAGGAGAGGAGAGGAGAGGAGAAGGGAGAGGGATAGGAG
The DNA here is from genome assembly GCA_037952925.1 of Lithobates clamitans. Classification (NCBI taxonomy): domain Eukaryota; kingdom Metazoa; phylum Chordata; class Amphibia; order Anura; family Ranidae; genus Lithobates; species Lithobates clamitans. The sequence continues at coordinate 174,848 of JBBGZY010001466.1, forward strand.
AGGAGATTGTAGGAGAAGAGAGGGAGAAGAGATGGAAGGAGAAGAGAGGGAGAGAAGAAGGGAGAGGAGAGAGGAGAGGCGAAGGGAGAGGAGGGAGGAGGGGAGAAGGGAGACAAGAGGAGAGGAAAGGAGAAGAGAGGGAGGGGAGAAGGGAGACAAGAGGAGAGGGAAGGAGAAGAGAGGGAGGGGAGAAGGGAGAGCAGAGGGGAGAGGAGAGGAGAAGAGAGAGGAGAGGAGAGGGAAGGAGAGGAGAAGGGAGAGGGAGAGGTGAGGAAAAGGGAGACAAGAAGAGAGGGAGAGGAGAAGGGAGGGGAGAAGGGAGAGGAGAAGGGAGAGGGTGAGGAAGGAGAGGGGAGAGGAGATGGAATGAGAAGGGAGAGGAGATGGAAGGAAAAGGGAGAGGAGAGGAGATGGAAGGAAAAGAGAGGGAGAGGAAAAGGGAAAGGAGAGGAGAGGAGAAGAGAGAGGAGAGAGGAGGCAAGGAGAGGGAGAGGGCTGAGAAGAGGCGAGAGAAGGAGAGGAGAAGGGAGAGGAGAGGAAAGGGAGATGAGAAGAGAGGGAGAGGATAAAGGAAACGGAGAGGAGAGGAGATGGAAGGAGAGAGGAGAGGAGATGGAAGGAGAAGGGAGAGGAGAGGAGATGGAAGGAAAAAGGAGACGAAAGGAGATGGAAGGAGAAGAGAGAGAGAGGAGAAGGGAGAGCAGAGGAGAGGAGAGGAAGGGAGATGGAAGGAGAAGAGAGGGAGAGGAGAGAAGAGGGAAGAAGAGGGAGAGGAGATGGGAGAGGAGAGGAGAAGGGAGATGAGAAGAGAGGGAGAGAAGGGAGAGGGAGAGGAGAGGGAAGGAGAGGGAGAGGAAAGAAAAGAGGAGAGGGAAAGAGAGGGAGAGGAGATAAAAGAAGAGAGGGAAGAAGAGAGGGAGGGGAGAGAGAAGAAGAGAGAGAAGAGGAGAGGGAAGGGGATGGAGAGGAGAGAGAAGAGGAGAGGGAAAGAGAGGAAGAGGAGAGGGAAGAAGAGAGGGAAGGAGATGGAGAGGAGAGAGAAGAGGAGAGGGAGAGGAAAAAAATATATAGATAGACCTCCCCAATCTGATGAATACAATAATGTTAATAATTATTGCCACACTAGTTCCCAATGTCATAAGACCAGTTTAAGACACAACAGCTTTCCTGATCACCGCCAAACCAGTTCCAGTGTCACCAGACCAGTGCAGCCAGTAACAGTGTTCCTGATTGCCGCCACACTACTGCCAGTGATACAGACCTCCCCAATCTGATGATTTCCTCTCCCTTTTCCCACAATGTAAATTATCATCAAATTGGGTAGATTTCTTTCTTTCTTTCTTTCTTTCTTTCTTTCTTTCTTTCTTTCTTTCTTTCTTTCTTTCTTTCTTTCTTTCTTTCTTTCTTTCTTTCTTTCTTTCTTTCTTTCTTTCTTTCTTTCTTTCTCTTTCCCTCAGGCAACAAATTGCTAAACTTTGAACACTTGCACGGAGTACTCCAGCTTTACAAGTGTCACTTTAAGAGAGGAGATTCCAAATTCTGGTCGCTGACAGTAATTGTGTCTGGTGATGAAGTGACACTGGCACGGCATTATGTAACATTGTGTTTATGGAGTTAAATGACATCACGGAGCGATCACCGCCTCTATTTATAGCCGGAAGATGTCACACACATTTCCTCATCCTTCTGACCTCCACTGATGTTTTTGCTGATGTTAATAGATTGAGCAGCTGGAGGTTTCCAACCGCGCAGAGAACATTGTGCCGGGGGCAACTGGGCCACATGCCAGCCTATACAGTGCCTGACAGGGGCACCAAGGCCAAGAGGAGAACACAAGAGGCACTTGCTGCCCGAGATGGCCCAACACTCCGCGCTCCACACAGAAATTAACTAAATATTGTCTAAATGCATTCATCACGTGTCTTCTTCTTGATTCTCGTCTGCTTTGTGTATTTCTTCCTCCAGATCTGTGCGGTAATCCAGTGTGAGACTTCCTGTAATAAAGACCACTCACTGCTGCTCTCTCCTTGTGCAGGGTGACTGGTCTTGTCTCCGCCCCCCTCCTGTCGTTTTTTGTAGTGGATGGAGCCTGCTGGGCCCCACCCACAGCTCTGCTCTCTCTCCTTCTGCAGGGTGACTGGTCCTGTCTCCGCCCCCTCCTGTAGTTTTATGTAGTGGGTGGAGCCTGCTGGGCCCCTCCCACAGCTCTGCTCTCTCTCCTTGTGCAGGGTGACTGGTCCTGTCTCCGCCCCCTCCTATAGTTTTATGTAGTGGGTGGAGCCTGCTGGGCCCCTCCCACAGCTTTGCTCTCTCTCCTTGTGCAGGGTGACTGGTCCTGTCTCCGCCCCCTCCTATAGTTTTATGTAGTGGGTGGAGCCTGCTGGGCCCCTCCCAAAGCTCTGCTCTCTTTCCTTGTGCAGGGTGACTGGTCCTGTCTCCGCCCCCTCCTATAGTTTTATGTAGTGGGTGGAGCCTGCTGGGCCCCTCCCAAAGCTCTGCTCTCTTTCCTTGTGCAGGGTGACTGGTCCTGTCTCCGCCCCCTCCTGTAGTTTTATGTAGTGGGTTCCTCTCACAGTTCTGCTCTCTGCACAAGCTATATACAGCACAGTTATGATGTCACTGCTACTTTTGCAGGGTAATATCTGAGTTTGTAGAGATGTTTGGTGCATTTGGCAGTTTATATACTTTGTGGCTATTTTGTTTTTACATGTAACAATCAATAATTTTTGCTTAAAAAAAAGTCTAATGTGCGTACACAAGAGCGTATTTCTCGCGGGATTCCGCTCAAGTTTGCCTTGCATACACACGGTAATGCAAACGTTCGTTGAACTTACGACTGTCAAGAACGCGGGGACGTACAACACTGCAACGAGCCGAGAAAATGAAGTTCAATGCTTCTCCGCATGCGTAGGGATTTTGCGCGTCGGAATTGCCACAGACGATCGCATTTTCGGATAGGAACTTTTCCCGTCCCAAAAATTGAGAACCTGCTCTCAATCTTTTGCTGGCTGGAATTCCGCCAGCAAAAGTCCGATGGTGCATTACACTCGGTCGCATTTTCCGACGAAAAACTCTCATCGGTCTTTTGCGGGCTGAAATTCCGATCGTGTGTACGTGGCATTGGAACCTCCCAAGCATTATATTTTTTTTTTTAAAGCAGAGGCCCTAGAGAATAAATTGGTGAGTGTTGCAATTTTTTATGTCACACGCTATTTGCATTATTTGGAAAAAAAATACACTTTTTTGGGAATTTTAATGCAAAAAAAAAAAAAACCACAATTCGTAACCCAAGTTTTTTTTCCTAAAAACCTACAAAAGATGATATTACGCCAAGTAAATAGATACCAAGCATGTCACACATTAAAATGCCCATGCAAGAGTGTCAAACAAGGTAAAGTTTACTATCTGTAGGTGACATGAAAGCCTTTACAGGTTACCACTTTAGATTTACACAAGGTGGTTTACTGCTGTGGTGATGCCTCACATGCGTAGAATGATCGCTGTTTGCGTGTGTGCAGGACCGATGCATGCGTTCACCTTTGCACGCAAGACACTTTATATTTTTTTTATTATTGTTATATTACTTTTATTTTTACACCGTCGCTTAATTTTTTTTTTATCACTTTTATTGCTGTCACAAGGAATGTAAACATCCTTGTGACAGTAATAGGGACGTGACCGGTCCTCTTTATGGAGAGATCTGGAGTCTATAAGACCCCAAATCCCTCCTCTGCCCTTAAAAGCATTCAAAACACAAGATGGGTGAGATCAGATGCTTTTCATTTTTAAAAATGGCGCCATTTACAGCCGGGTAAACCAGAAGTAAGGTAAGGTCATTGCTTCCAGGTTACTATATCATAGAGCAGTGATGGCGAACCTTGGCACCCCAGATGTTTTGGAACTACATTTCCCATGATGCTCAACTACACTGCAGAGTGGACACAAAAAAATAGAAAAAAAGGGACACTCCTATGGCCACATCCGTATAAATTGTATGTCGTAAAAAAGAAAAAAAAGGGGTTCAACAAGGACCCCCTGAGTGGACTTTAGAGGCACAACAAACCTGAGAAATCATAATCAAAATAACAATATAATCAATTTTATTAAATATATATACATACAATACAAAGACATTGGCAAAAGATAATAAAAAATCATCTATATAGAAATATACATGATACAAGCTCCGATGTGTCTACGCGTTTCGTATAGAACTTCTTCAGGACACATTCAGGTTTCAGTTAATACACAAGAGGGTTTCACTTGTAAAGAGGCTTCACAAAGAGCCTATAGACCGTATCTGCTCAATGGTCCATGTGGAACCGTGCAAATGTACTGGGAGAGCTGAAGGTAGAATTGGATGTAAATCCCCAGGAACATCTCTGTATCCTCCTGGGGATTTAGCCTGCCATCAAATGCGGGAGTATCCCGCGAGTCGTGGGAGACTTGAGATGTCTGCTATGATCAGACGGCAGAAGGGCCCGGCTGGTCGATTGGGTGTCTCGTTGGGACTGGACAGCGCGATGCAGCCGCGGAAGGCAGTGGGAGGGGAGAGATGTTCCCTCCTGCTGCTTGCAAAAGCGATTCAGCGGCTAGTTAGTGACTAGAATTGCTTTTACAAGAGAGCCGACCGACGGCTCTAAAAACCAGTACCGGGTGATGCCTGCAGCTGTATATCATCCCGGCGTCCAGCGATGGTTTTTGATTTTGATGCACTTTAACTGAGATCAACGCAGCTCAATGTACTAGGTGTGAATGGGTGTTTAGAGCAGGGATCTCCAAACTTTCAAAACAAAGTGCCACTTTATCTCCCTTCAAACTTCAGGGGGGCCGGACTGTGGCCAGTAGGAGTAGAAAATGCACTGGCATCGGTAAGAGTAAACAAAGTCATAGGCTTGTTGGTCATTGGGAATAAAATAAATTACATAATTGGTATCAGTGGGAGAAATAGTGCCCCATCATTGGTGTCAGTGGGAGGAATTGTGCCCCATCATTGGTGTCAGTGGGAGGAATAGTGCCCCATCATTGGTGTCAGTGGGAGGAATAGTGCCCCATCATTGGTGTCAGTGGGAGGAATAGTGCCCCACCCATCATTGGAGCACAGGTATGTCAGGAGGAAGGTCTCTCTGAAGCTGCTCCAGGTGATCCGTGTGAGAGGGGAGTGGTGGTGAAATCTCTCCCAGCTCTCCTGGCCCTTTTCTGGGGAAGCCATGGAGGCCAGCGGGGTCTCTCCTGCTGGAAACTCCCAGCCATCTCCTGGGCCATTAGGTAACATACCTGACCCTGTACAAACCATGGCTGGGGATCTCTCTACCCCTGGTGAAGATGAAGGTTCTGGGGCCATCCGGGAGCGAGTGGTGGCCGGGATTAAGGTCCTGAATAAGGAGAGAGACAAGCTGTACAAGCTCTGAGCGGAGGTGAAGTGCTTGAGAAGACAGCGTGAGGGCTTGCATAGCCAGAGACGGGGGTCCATGGATCCGGAGATCCAACTGGCCAAGGTCCGGGTTGAACACCAGGAAACCATTGTGTCCATGATGGAAGGCAGAGATGGGCCCTTTAAGGAAAAATTCTGCAATGACCGAAGGTTTGCCAGGATGACAAAAATGGAGTTGGAGGAGGAGACCCCCAGTTCAGACCCCCTGCCCCCTCAGGGAGAGGTAAGCAGCCCCATGCCTTCCCAGGACTCAGCAGGGATGCTCAGGGCCATCCAGGCAATGGAGTCTCCTATACGGGAAGATCAGTTGGTGTTTCATGAGGAGGACATTACTGATAATATGCCTGACAAGGTAAAGCCTGTCAAGCCTCATGTGGTGCATAAAACTGTTTTTGTGAACACTGTGACTGATACTGACAATGTGCCCAGTGACAATCAGGCTGCTAATCCCATTTGTAGCAATGCTGTGCCTGCTGATGCTGCAGTGCAGCAAAAAATGCATTTAAAAAAATGACATTCCTGCAGAGGAACTACAAGATTCAGCAGAGCCAATTAACCCCCCTTTAGCTGAGTCTAAAGCTGTTTGCCCCACAGTTGCTGAGGACTCTACAGCACAGCTTCAGGAGACAGCTGGTATTACATCAGAAACTGTGACTATTCCTGATTGGAATGTGAATGTTTGTGTGACTGATAAAAATCATCCCAGTACCAGTGTGATGGACAGTCCTACCAACTCCGTTCAAGCAGATAATAATAATAATAATTGTAATGTACAGACTAATGTGACATCAGTGTGGGGCCTTGGCCCTGATAAGCCTACATTTGCTCAGGTGGTACGCTCTGCTCCTGGTAGCTCCGCCCCCAAGAGGGTTTTTCCCTTGCGACCTACCACCTTGAGCACCCCGGGATCTGGTCTTGGGTCTCTGGCTTCTGCTGGGGGTCCGAGACGAAATGTAGTGATTCTTAAATGGGAAGGTGGTGCAATCCCTCCAGCACGGCGTGCAGTGGTGGACATGATTTTGGAGATGGGTTTTGGGGCAAACTATCTGTATGCCCTAATACATGTTGCTGGGAGCCGGGATTATACCATTAGTTTCACCAGGCCAGAGGGTCTTGACCTGTTCTGGGAGCTATATGAGGCTCGGTGCAGGTCAAGACCTGAATGGGAAGGTCTGACCCCAGTTGCAGTTTCAGAAAGGTCTACAGTGAAAAAAATCACAATTATCCTCACTAATGAGAGTGTTCCTGCTCGAGATTTAGAGGTCTGGTTAAAGAATTATGGTGAGGTATTGACTAAGCCCGATAAAATACTTGATGAGCGTAACATCTGGACTGGGGGTTGGTCGGTTACAGTCAGGTTGGCCAGCGATGGGAATGTTGTCCGTCACCTGCCCTCCTCAGCTTTTATAGGGAGGGATAGGATTTTCTACCTATTCTACTATTTTCTACCCTGGCCAGCCGAAACTGTGTCACCGCTGTAGAGAAAAGGGGCATTTGAGCTCCTCCTGTTCAGCCTTGATATGTTCAGTGTGTCGGGGTCAGGGTCATATGGCCAAGGACTGCACCGAGATGATCAGGTGCAACCTGTGCCTGCGCCTTGGCCACCCCTATAGCAGATGTCCTGAAGCCTGGCACAATATGGAGAAGGAGGTAATTGATGACATGTCAAGGCTGGACGGGATGGAGGGTGATGCCCCTGGTGTACCATCCTCCTCTGCGGTGACTGACTCCCCTGGTCCTGCTCAGGATCCCTCCCCAGTTCCTGTGGCCACCCCTCCTGTGTCTGTAAGTATTCCTTCTGTATCTGTCTCTGTGTCCCCCCAGCCTACTGTACCCTCTCCTCATGTGTCAGAACCTTCCAAGTCTGTGCCCCCCAGTCAGTTACCCCCCAGGAGTCTACCCCTCCTAAGTCTGACTCAAAGGGAGCACCCCCCACCAGGAGTGGTAACATGTACTAAAAAGGTTGCTTCTTCCTCTGTAAAGAAGTCTTGTGGAAAGACTTCACAGAAAAAAGTAAGAGATGAGGGCATCTCTGAAGCTGATCTGCAGTACCTGGAGGAGAGAAGGAAGGTTGGGAAGCGGAAGAAGCAGGTGGTGAGGACGGAACAGGCTCCAGTGCCTGTCTCCAACCGTCATAGGTACTCTAATTGGGATATTTCTTCATCTGGAGCTTCTTCGGAGCGAAGTTCTGATTCCAAAATGGAGTTTGAGGCAGCCTCAAGAAAGAGAGAGGCATCTGGTGATGAGCAGCAGAGGGGAGCTAAGAAGCAATCCACCCAATAACCCAAATGGCGGTTCCCCCTCCGTTAAAAGTGGTGATAATAAATGTCGCCAGCATTAAGTCAGTAAGAGCTCGTTCTATGGCCTTCTTTTTGTTCAGCCAATTAGACGCTGAAATTTTATTTTTGCAAGAGACTAGGCTCACCTCCTTGGCAGATATTCATATGGCCAAGAGAGAGTGGAGGTATGGTCCATCTTACTGGTCTCTTGCGGCCAAGCCTTATGGCGGTGTGGCGGTGTTGTTTAAAACCGGCATGGTAACTGTCTGGCGGGTTATTGAGGTGGAGATTGGGAGATGTATGGTCTTAGACGTCCTTGTGGGAGGGCAGGACCTGCGCCTAATTAATGTCTATGGGTCGCACACAAAGTGGGACAGGAAATGCCTTTTTACAAGGATCAAGTCATTTCTTTTTACATCCCGGCAAGTGGTCTTTGGAGGTGACTTTAATACAGTAACTAGGCCCAAGGACAGGAATGACTTCAAGGACAGGCTGGGATATGATAGCGTTTTTTTAAATAGTATGGTTAGGGATGCTGGTCTTGTGGATGTGCACATTAAGCACCTCCCGGATGACACTGGGTTCACCTTTAATCGAGGTAATAGTCAGAGTAGGATAGATAGGTTTTTTTTGAAGGAGACCTCTGCTTTCTCACCCCCAGTGGTGCAGGCAGTAGAGTTCTCTGATCGCTGTATGCTATCTGTGGTCCTGAATGCTTCAGACGCCCCTCAGAGGGGCAAGGGCATCTGGAGATTGAATTCGACTCTACTCAAGGAAGAACATGTTAGACAATCCTTTGAGGAATTCTTTCAGGCACAGGTGACCATCCTGGACTTTTGTAGCAGCAAGGCTGAGTGGTGGGAGCTGACCAAAAAGAGGATCGCTGGATTCTTCAGGGGCCTAGCCAAAAGAAAACAGTTTAATAAATACATGACCTACCAACATTTACGGAGGAAGCTGGATATTCTTGTCTCGAGAGGAGGAGATCCTGGGGCAATCTCCGAAGTGAAACTCCTTCTCAGGAAGTGTCAATATGACCAGCATGCCTCTTTGGTTCTAGAGAGGGACTATGGGAAGTACCACTCGCCTGACCCTTACCAGAACTGCAAACAAGGTGTAGCTGTTAAAACGGTCGTTGGCCTTAAGGACAGTACAGGTTCCTTGACAAAGTCCAGGTCAGGGATTCTGGAGGTCGTGAGGTCCTTTTATGCTGACCTTCTTGGGAGGAAAGAGCTTGACCGTGACAAGATGGAAAGCTTTTTGGACTCTACTCCAGGTCTAAATGATGAAGATGTCCCATTGATGAATTTGACAGAGGAGATCACAGTTGAAGAGGTGATGAGGGCAATTGAACAGCTTGCCATCAAAAAGTCACCTGGACCAGATGGCTTGACGGCTGAGTTTTACAAAGCTTTTAAGCCTATTCTTGCCCCACATTTGGTAGAGGTTTTTAACAGTTGCCTTGCAGAGGGGGTACTTCCCCCTTCCATGAGGCACTCGGCTGTGATTCTTCTTTCAAAGGGTAAAGATCCTTCGATGAATGAGAATTGGCGCCCCATCAGCCTTCTTAATGTCGATAGAAAGATACTGGCAAAGATCATTTTCTGGCGCTTATCGTCAGTAGCAGAGTCTTTGCTTTCTCGCCATCAGCACTGTTCGGTCCAGGGTAGGAGCACCTTCACAGCGGTTTTAGCTGTCCGGGAGGCCTTGGAGCGATGCGGGGTTGCAGGCTGGGGAAAGTATTTGCTGACATTGGATCAGACAAAGGCTTTTGATCGTGTTAACCATGAGTACCTGTGGTTGCTCCTTAGTAAGTACGGTCTGCCAGGTGGTTTTGTTGATTGGTTAAAAGTCTTGTATAAGGGGGCAGAGAGCTTTCCTCTTGTTAATGGTTGGGTTGGGCAGTCCTTTGAGGTTGGCTCCGGGGTGCGCCAGGGTTGTCCCCTGAGTCCCCTGCTCTATGTGTTTGCAATCGACCCTTTCATCAGAAGGCTAGAGAGCGGCATGTTGTGTGGGGTGCCAGTGGGGCTCCCGGGTGAGCCGCCTTTGAGGGTTGTTGCCTATGCGGACGATGTGTCGGTGATTGTCACTGGGGCGGATGAAGCAGAGGAGGTGGTCTCTCTGACATCACGGTATTCTGAAGCATCAGGCTCCAAGATCAATCAGGAAAAGAGTGAAGTTTTCTGGATGGGAAAGGAAGGTGAGGGGTTTGATCTCCCGGACACCTTTCCAGTGCCCCAGGAAAGAATTAAGATTCTAGGCATTGAATTTGGACCCGACGATTATGGCCTCAAAAACTGGGAAGGCAGACTGGAAATTGCCAATACTAAGGTGGTCAGCTGGAAGAGATGAAAGTTATCTATGAGGGAAAGGGTTGATCTGATTAAGACTTACTTGATTCCGATCTTCTTGTATGTCAGCTTTGTCTGCATCTTGCCAGTGTCTCTCTATGCTAGGATCAGTAGTGTGTTCTTCCAGATGTTGTGAGGGAACAGACTGAACCCCATCAAGAGGAATGTCACCTATCTATCCAGGAGGTAGGGTGGCTTAGGTATGGTCAACCCAGTTCTTTTCTTTTCACTGCTTTTTCTCAAGTTTAATATTGGTAATATGCTTGCAGTGGAACCTTCTGGATGGGTAGGCATATTTGGATCTTGGTTTAGGCCTTTTCTGCGACTATGGGAAGAAGGTGGCCAAGTGAAGAATCTCAGGGGTCATCGTGGTCAGCTACCAGCCTATGTCGCTCCGTGCCTGAAGTTACTACGGCAGTGGCGATTGTCGGCTGAAGATCTCAGATCTGTTCCGAGGAAAGTCCTTATTAGTCGAGTCTTGAGCGAAGTCTTTCATGACCCACTGGCCTTAAGGGATTGCCCAGGCCCAGTTTTGAGGGCAGGGTTAAGACTTATTAATTTGGACAGAGTACCCCCTAAATTCAGGGATCTGGCCTGGTTGTGCTTCCATGGGAGGCTCTATGTTCTGGGCAATTTGAAATTCCGCAGTGGGATGGATCGTAGCTGTCCTCGGGAGGAGTGTGCAGGTGAGGAGGAGACTATGGACCATTTTCTGCTTCATTGCCCTTTTAACATAGAGGTGTACAAACAGGTGGGGCGGGCCCTCGGTGTTCCTTTCCTCTCCAGGCTGGGTTATGCTGAGTGGGTGTACGGAGCATTCAATACTGGTGGGGTTTTTTGTTTAGATACACTTTTTCTAGTTAGCCTAGTAGTCCGTTATTTCACTTGGAACGCACGGTGTCAGGTCAGCATTGGGCGTAAAATCCTTCCTGTTCAGGTGGTGGTGTATGACATTCTGCATGAGGTGGAGAAGATTCTTGTGCTCGAGAGAGACAAGCGGAGTCAGGGGGCTTGGTTGAAGGCGTGGAGGGGTTTCAAGCCTCCCTGACTGCCAGGAGTCTCTTTCCCGGGTGTGGCTGTCTGTCTCTTATCACCCTAGATTATTATTTTTTGGATTAATTTTCTGATAAATGGCTGCGTACATAGGTGATGGGTTGTGCCTCTTAGGCCCTCTCTGCTGCTTTATGTAAATAGTTTTGGTAACGGATTATGTATATATTGTATATATTCTGAACATGGAGGTGTATTCCTCGGATTTCTGTTGAACTTTTGTACTATGGTTTTGTTTTTTACTTTTGTATAAAATTGGTTGCTTGATTCTTTTTAATAAAAGATCAATAGTGCCCCATCATTGGTGTAAGTGGGAGGAATAATGCCCCATCATTGGTGTCAGTGGGAGGAATAGTGCCCCATCATTGGTGTCTGTGGGAAGAATAGTGCCCCATCATTGGTGTCAGTGGGAGGAATAGTGTCCCATCATTGGTGTCAGTGGGAGGAATAGTGTCCCATCATTGGTGTCAGTGGGAGGAATAGTGCCCCATCATTGGTGTCAGTGGGAGGAATAGTTCCCCATCATTAGTATCAGGGGAGAAATAGTGCCCCATTATTTTCATTGTCAGTGGGAGGAATAATAACCCATCATTGGTGTCAGTGTGACAAATAGTACTCCAAGGGCCAGATAAAGGCCAGCAAAGGGCCACATCCGGCCCGCGTGCCGCAGTTTGGAGGCCCCTGGTTTAGAGAAAAAACACTGTAGACTGTGGTTTGCTGTTGTACAGATACATTGTTATGTACCTCCGTACTCCGTCTCTGTACCTTTCTGAACTCTTGCATATCAATAGACCCTCCCGCACTCTCAGGTCTTCTTCTTCCATTCATCTCAATGTTCTATCCGCCTTCCTGACAACTATGGGATTGAGAGCCTTTAGCTGCTTTTGGGGGGGAGGGGGTGCTAGGGGTGGTGATTTGTGATGGGATGGGGGAAGAGGATTTGTGCTAGGAGGGGGGACTTGGGGGGGCTACAAAAGTAAAATGGTGGAGGGGAAATATTTTTTTGGGAGGGAGGGGGGATTTGTGCTAGTAGGGATGACTGGGGATAGATTTGTGCTAGAAGGGGAAATTTGTTTGTGTGGGGGGGATTTTTACTGACACATATTGCTCATACATCTTGGGGGGGGGCGCATTTGGCATGTCCCCCTGGCTTCAGATGACCTCAGATGGTTGGGGTGTAGACAGGACGACATTTTGATGATTGGGCTTCCCTGCTGACCCCATCGCTCCGTCCCACACACAGACACAAGCAGCCAAGTGCAGCTCTGTATGTCTCGTGTTTCAGGCTGTCAGTGTTTACAGCGAGCCAGAGAGGAATTCTTCAAGATAATGGTGGGCGGGTGTGCATAAAACGTGCGAGAAATCAGCAAATGTGGGTCAGCAGATGTGCCCGATCTCCGCTGATTTTGCAGGCGTGGAAATGCTGCGCTGTGGCCTCTCCCAGGAATTCTTTTTTTCCCAGCGACCTTTAAAAAAAAAACAAAAAACCGCAGGCAGCCCCGAAGCCGATGTGTTGGCGATGAACCCTCCGTGACCCTGAGATCAATGCAAACTTTCTTGATTTTGCTAAATTGTAGCAACTGTGCCCCCCCCCCCTTTATAACGCCCTCGCCCTTCTCCAAGGACGGACATCCGATCGCACCTTCAGACGAAGAAAAATCATTTTATTTATTCTGTGTCTCCGAGGCCCCCCAACACTTAGCACAGCGGGAACGTTCCTGTTCGCGATTTTTACGCGATTCCTGCATAATGGGCTGCTCTATGCGCATTTGTCCCCCCCCCCAAAAAAAAGAATCTCCTGCTCCACAAGCTCCACGTGTTTTTGTTTTTTTTTAAGAGGCGTGTTTTGCCGCGATTGGTTTTGTCACATTTAAATGCCACCCAAAACGCAAGTCATGTGATTTCCAATCACGGGCAGAATGGTGCCGATTCCAAATCGGCAAGTGTGAATGGCGCCTAATTGAGCGATATAAATCCACAACTGCAGTGATTTGTGATTCTATGCATAAAGGTAAAAAACCTCTGTGCAGCGGGCCTCCCCCCCCAGCCCCCAATCCACCAATACTTACCTGAGCCACATCTCCATCCTGCAATGTGCACGAGAGCCTCCTCATTGGCTGAGACAGCATCGGGAGCCATTGGCTGTCAATCACAGCCACTGAGTCAATCAGGAGAAAGACGGCTCTGTGTGTGAATGGCTCGGGAGCAAGTCTGCTTGGGTGACCCCATTGCAAGCCGCTTGCTCTGGGGGCCACTCAGCAGTAGGGATGGGCAGAACACACACCCCCCCATTGGGTTCGCAGCAGAACTCCCAAACAGGGGAAATGTTCTAACCCCATTGAAGTCTATGGGAGCCAAACAGGAAAAATCAAAAGTGCCCATTTTGAAGGCTTATTTGCAAGCAATTGAAAAGGGGTATGGGGGTCTGGGTACTGCCCCGGGGGACATGTATCAATTAAAAAAAAAATTCTAAAAAACAACCCTTAGGGTCTGGTATGGATTTTTGGGGGGACCCCACGCCATTTTTTTAAAAATTTTGGCGTGGGGTCCCCCCAAAAATCCATACCAGACCCTTATTCGAGCATGCAGCCTGGCAGGTCAGGAAGGGGGAGGGGACGTGCGAGCACCCCCCCCCCTCCTGACCCATACCAGGCCACATGCCCCCAACATGGGGGAGGTGGGTGCTTTGGGGTGGGGGGGCTCTGAAGCACCTTGTCCCCATGTTGATGGGGACAAGGGCCTCTTCTCGACAACCCTGGGCTGTGGTTGTCGTCGGGTGGGAGGCTTTTCGGAATCTGGAAGCTTTTAACAAGGGGGCCCCCAGATCCCGCCCCCCCCCTCTTGTGCATGGGTATTGGGTACATCGTACCCCTACACATTCACCAAAAAGCGTCAAAAAGTATTAACCACAAGAGACTGTTTTTGACAAGTCCTTTATAAAAAATAGTGTCCCTTGATGTATATATCCATCGTCAATCACAATGCCTGCTGACCCGAAAAATAGAAAGAAATTTAAAACACGCTCTGCCTCCTGGTAGGCATCGCGCCTTCTGCCTCCTCTGTGCTTTGACAGTTCTTATATAGGCAAGGGGCGGGGCCATCCAGATATGTCACCCAGTGACACCGCCCCCTTCCGATGTGACAATGGATACACATTGACACTTTTTTTAATAAAGGACTTGTCAAAAACTGTTTGTGGTTATCACTTTTTGACACTTTTTTGGTGAATGGGTATTGGTACAATGTACACGATACCCATTCACATGAGGGTGGGGCAGGATCTGGGGGCCCCCTTAAAGGGGGCTTCCAGATTCCGATAAGCCCCCCGACCCGCAGCCTAGGGTTATCGAGAACGGGCCCTTGTCCACATCAACATGGGGACAAGGTGCTTTGGAGTGGAGGGCGCAGAGCCCCCCCGCCCCAAAGCACCCACCCCCCATGTTAAGGGCATGTGGCCTGGTATGGTTCAGGAGGGGGGCGCTCGCTCATCCTCTCCCCTTTCCTGACCTGCCGGGCTGCATGCTCGGATAAGGTTCTGGTATGGATTTTGGGGGGACCCCATGCCTTTTTTTTTTTTTTTACTGCCACTTCTTAAGTTTTGTATTCATCTGTCAGCCTATTGCTTGTTAAGGACACCATTGCTGGCTTCCCGGCCCCACTCCTTAACAACCAGCTTACATTGTGCCCTGATTGGGCAAAGCTTTGCCCAATCAGGGCGCAGAATGCACAGTGCAGCGCTCAGTGCATTGCAGGGTGTTTGTCAGGGCAAACACCCTGCAAATTCGGGGTGTTCGGCGAGAGGCTGAACAGCCAATGTTCGGCCCGGACTCATGCTCAGGCCGAACCGTTCGCCCATCCCTACTCAGCAGAAGGGAGGGGCCAGGAGCGCTAGAGAGGGACCCGGGAAGAGGAGGATCGGGGCTGCTCTGTGCAAATCCATTACACAGAGCAGGTAAGTATAAAATGTTTGGTTTTTTTTTTTTTTTTTAAAGGGACATTAACCACTTGACCACTTGGGTTACATATTGTGCTTTTTTTTTTTTTTTTTTTTTTTTTTAAAGTGTATTTTTTCCCAAAAAATTGTGTTTGAAAAACTGCTGCGCAAATACCGTGTGACAGAAAAAATTGCAATGATCGCCATTTTATTCCCTAGGGTCTCTGCTAATATATATAATGTTTGGGGGATCTCAGTAATCTCCTAGCAAAAAGAAAAAACACAGATTTTTACATATATGAGAGAAGTGTCAGAAATGGTGGTTAAAGGCATCGGGTTTTAATGAATGATACATATTGTAATAAAGAATCTTTTAAGCAATGTAAGTGTTTTGATTGGCTGGCATCCTTACAGTCACATTATTTATAATACATTTTTTCTATGTTCAGAAATATAATAAAGAAAAAGTTACTTAGTCTCTCCTTTGGTACCTTACACTTTCAATAATCCTACTTATGTCAGGCGGAGATCAGAGACTCCTCGCCCTCTCAGGAGAACACAGGACACCGGCCCGGTCCATGCGGACTGCTTACAAAAATGATCTGTCTGGATCTCTGCTCATTGTATGGGAATTGCTGCCCTCTTGTGGTGTAAAAGTTAAAATTCAGTTAATTAAGATGATTTGTTCCTTAACCACTTACAGACCGGAAAGATTTCCCCCTTAACGGGAGAATTTTTTTGCGATACGGCACTGCGTCGCTTTAACTGACAATTGCGCGGTCGTGCGACCCAGGCAATAACTACTATAACTACCCAGGCAAAATTCATGTACTTTTATTCCCCCACAAATGGAGCTTTCTTTTGGTGGTATTTGATCACCTCTGCGTTTTTTTATTTATTGCGCTATATACAAAAAAAGAGTGACAATTTTAAAAAAATATATATATATTTTTTACTTTTTGCTATAATAAATATCCCAAAAAAAAAATTGTCTTTACCAGTTTAGGCCGATATGTATTCTACATATTTTTGGTAAAAAAAATGTTTTAAAAATCGCAATAAGCGTATATTGATTGGTTATAGCGTCTACAAAATAGGGGATTTTTTTATTGCATTTTTATTTATTTATTAATTTTTTTACTAGTAATGGCGGCGATCTTCGATTCTTAGTGGGACTGCGACATTGCGGCGGACAGATCGGACACTTTTGAAAACTTTTTTGGGACCGTTGACATTTATAGAGCGATCAGAGCTATAAAAATGCACTGATTACTGTATAAATGTCACAGGCAGGGAAGGGGTTAACACTAGGGGGGCGATCAAGGGGTTAAATGTGTTCCCTTGGGGGGGTGTTTCTAACTGTGGGGGGAGGGACTGACTGGAGCTTAAAAACTCCACTCCATGTTCTTCAATGGCCTCATACACACCATGGCGTTTTTGAGCTGTAACAGGCATTGGCGTTGATCAGAAGATGATCCGACTTGCGGTGCGACTTGTGTGCTGAGAATCTTGAAGGGAAACCCCACCAAAATGAATGAATGAATGAATGAATGAATGACCCTTATCTGTGCATGCAGCCCGGCAAGTCAGGTAAGGGGAAGATGAGTGAGCACCCCCCTCCTGGACCATACCAGGCCACATGCCCTCAACATGGGGGGTGGGCGCCCCCCACCCCAAAGCACCTTGTCCCCATGTTGATGAGGACAAGGGCCTCTCCCCGACAACCCTGGCCGTTGGTTATCGGGGTCTGCGATAAGCCCCCCTCCGCAGACCCCGAAAACCACGGGGCAAGGGTTGTCGGGAAAAGGCCCTTGTCCTCATCAGCATGGGGACAAGGTGCTTTGAGGTAGGGGTGGGGGTGGCGCAGGGCTCCCCTGCCCCAAAGCACCAACCCCCCATGTTGAGGGCATGTGGCCTGGTATGGTCCTTTCCTGACCTTCTGAGCTGCATGCATGAATGAATGAATGGAGGATTTGTAGAGCGGTGCAAATGCGAACTGAATCGCCTCAAGGCGCTAGAATGCGTTCTCTGTTGCCAGCTTCTTAGAAAAGGAAGGTCTTTAGTTTTTTCCTGAAGGCCTGGTGGTTTTCTTCCATGCGGATGTGGGTCGGAAGAGGGTTCCATAGTCGAGGTCCTTGGACTGCGAATCTTCGTTCTCCCTTTGCTTTGATATTTCCGAATTAACGAATTTGTCGAAATTCATTAAAAAACAAATTCAGAACAAAACAAATTGCACATGTCTACCCACAGTACACAGAACATGGAAATGCAATTATTTTAGTAAATATAAACTGCTAAATATCTTTTCCCATTAGCAGTATTGTCAGGGACCATGAACCAGGCAGAGACCAGTGACAGCTGGTGAAGTTTTAGTATGAGGGGGCGCCAGGCCCTGCCCCTCCTTTTTTACTCCTCCCATATTTCATAAGCCCCATCCCTTATATAGGTCATCATTACAGATAGGGTACATAGGTCAGCATTGGGTATATAGATCAGCATTATATATATACCCTATCGGGGATCGGGGCTCTGACAGGAATCCCCCCTTTGCCCCTTTCCCCTCCGCGGCTGGTGGCTCTGACAACACCCCCACGCCCCTGGCGTGGGGCTCGCGGCTCCTGGCACTGAAAGCACACACAGCACCATGCGGGAGGTGCGGCAGTTACCAGGCTGTGGTTCTCCTCCAGGCAGCAGCGGTGGCGGCGGAGGAGTCCTCTCCTCAAGCTTCCTCCGCTCTCTGTGTCTCCCCTTCCGCCAAAGCGCTGGGCATCCAATAGGATCTCCCGGCGCTTTGGCCAATCGGGAAACAGGTCTCACCGACCTGCCTCCTGATTGGCGGGGAGGCGCTAAATTGTGAAAATAGAGAAAATGAATTCGCTATGGTCATGCAATTGGGTGTGATGGGTGGGATGGTTGGGATGTGGGAACCCAAACTTTTTTTGAAGCCTATTAGAGCTTCTGGCTCTAATCAGCTGGTTCGAAAAAATCATCCCCTACTCCAGGTAAAATCATACCTTTAATGTAATAATACAAATAATACAAATCTGGAGCATAGGCAAAAACAGCAGCCAAGGTTAGGGAGCCAAAACAGGTAAGCAGGCGAGCCAGGATGGGGAAGCTAGGAGTCAGCATCGTCAGAAGCCAAAGATCAGAATCAGGAACCAGAAGAAACGTCAGCCAGGCAAAGTCTTAACAGGAACACACAGGAGATGTTGACCAGACGAAGGCAATGGAGGGCATGAGTAGAGTGGGGGGTTTCCTTTGCCTCCACTCAGGTCTCAGATTACACTGAGCTCTCCTTTCTCTGCTGTGCAATGTGTGACAGCTAAACCTCGCCCCCTATCTTCTGAAACTCCACATGCCCTCAACATAGGGGGTTCTCTGGGGCAGGGGGGCTCTGCCTCCCCCCCTGCCCCAAAGCACCTTTTCACCATGTTGAGGAGGACAAGGGCCTCATCTCCACAACTGTGGGCTGTGGTTGTGGGGGTCTGCGGGTAGGGGGGCTTAGCAGAATCTGGACGTCCCTTTTAACAAGGGTGCCCCCAAATCCCGCCCCCCCCCCCTCATGTGAATGAATTTGGGGTACATAGTATCCCTACCCATTCACCGAAAAAGTGTAAAAAGTATATATAGACACAACACGAGTTTTTGACAATTCCTTTATCAAAAAATCAAAAATAATAAAAATGTCTCCTGATGTAGATCCATCGCCAATCATGACGCCCGCCTCACCCAAAAAAGAATTTAAAAAAACCCTCTGTCCTTGTCGAGGCGGCTCCCCGCCAACTACCTGTTCCTCCATCTGACATTTCTTGAATAGCTAAGGGGCGGAGTCACCCGATGACATCGGTGGGCGACCTCGCCCAGTTTGTGATGTCAACGACCGGGGGCATGGTGGGTCATCGGTTGTTAAAAACACGGCGGCTTTGCGGCCTGCTGCTTAAAAACCAGCTATTCTTCACACAGAATTCAAATCGTTCCAAAAATTTGGAATTCGTTAGAAAATGAATAAACAAAACGAAATTAAACTAATTTTAACGAAAATAGTTACTATTTTATTCGGAGATTCTGATACATTCAAATCTCTGAATAACCAATATTTAATTACCGGACATGACCACCTTAAAAAAAGAAAAAAAAAGGAAAACGAATGCGGCCACCACATCTAATGATTGGTTAGCAGCAATATATGACATTTTTGGTTTTGGGTTTAATACCGCTTTGAGCTTCAAACCAGTAACTCAAACAGAACAGCAGAGGGCACTAGAGTTCTACGTCTTTTTTTCCATACCTTAGAACAGCTTTTACTTCATCAATTTTTTATTAATTTTTTTACAGGATTGCGTTTTCATTGAAGAAATTCAGGAATTGACTCGATCAATACTGTTAATATCCACTTTCAAAATCCTAAAGGTACATTTTCCTGATGTCTGCGGGGGATGTTTCCTCTTTAGATGATTGAGGCATCAATGAGGTTCTGGAGATGATAAAGGATCCAAAGTCAGCTGGGGTTCCGTATACAGCCGTGGCCAAAAGTTTTAAGAATGACACAAATATAAATTTTCACAAAGTCGGCTGCCTCAGTTTTTATGATGGAAATTTGCATGAACTCCAGAATGTTATGAAGAGCGATCAGATGAATTGCAATTAGTTGCAAAGTCCCTCTTTGCCATGAAAATTAACTTCATCCCATTAAAAAAAAACATTTCCACTGCATTTGTGAAGAAGACCTCAGGACGCCCAAGAAAGTCCAGCAAGCGCCAGGACCGTCTCCTACAGTTGATTCAGCTGCGGGATCGGGGCACCACCAGTGCAGAGCTTGCTCAGGAATGGCAGCAGGCAGGTGTGAGGACATCGGCACGCAGTGAGGAGAAGACTTTAGGAGGATGGCCTGGTGTCAAGAAGGGCAGCAAAGAAGCCACTTGTCTCCAGGAAAAACATAATGGACAGACTGATATTCTACAAAAGGTACATGAACGTTTGAACCCAAAAGAACATACGTTCAATGGGTCAAACAAGCTTGTATAATGGAGCAACCACTGAAGGCATGGAGTCCTCTATAAGCTGTAACGAAAACCCACGACCGTCCGTGGACTGGTGTGTCTCGTAGAGAGACCTGGTGTATGTGGATAGCAGATTTAGAGGAGGAAGAACAAAAAGGGGCACATAGCGTAATTTGCGACAATGTACCCCGAATTAGTGGGTCCTACCCTAGTAATAGAATGAAAGATCCTGAGTCTCAACCATGGGAGCTCAAACATTGGAGTTTGGCTCCCATGGTTGTGTACATTGTACCCCTACCCATTCACCCAAAAAAGTGTCAAAAATAAAAACAGTACACAGGTTTTTGACAAAGTAATTTATTAAAGCAGCTCTGGTGTCTCTTCTCCTTATGATTTCTTCTAGCTCTGGCGATGTCTTCATCCTCCAGTTCTCCTCCCTCTGCTATTGTCTTCTTCCGCTGCTGCTTCTCCTCTTTCTGCTGTCTTCTCCCTCTGTTGATGTCTTCTCCCTCTGCTGGTTCTCCTCTCTCCGCTGTATTTTCCCTCTGCCGGTTCTCCTCTTTCCGCTGTCTTCTCCCCCTTCTGGTTCTCCTCTCTCCGCTGTCTTCTCCCCCTGCTGGTTCTGCTCTTTCCACTGTCTTCTCCCTCTGCTGGTTCTCCTCTCTCCGCTGTCTTCTCCCTCTGCCGGTTCTCCTCTCTCCACTGCCTTCTCCCTCTGCCGGTTCTCCTCTCTCCGCTGTCTTCCCCCTTTGCTGGTTCTCCTCTCTCTGCTGTCTTCTCCGTCTGCTGGTTCTCCTCTCTCTGCTGTCTTCTCCCTCTGCTGGTTCTCCTCTCTCTGCTGTCTTCTCCCCCTGCCGGTTCTCCTCTCTCCGCTGTCTTCTCCCCCTGCCGGTTCTCCTCTCTCCGCTGTCTTCTCCCCCTGCCGGTTCTCCTCTCTCCACTGTCTTCTCCCCCTGCCGGTTCTCCTCTCTCCGCTGTCTTCTCCTCCTCCGGTTCTCCTCTCTCCGCTGTCTTCTCCCCCTGCCTGTTCTCCTCTCTCCGCTGTCTTCTCCCTCTGCCAGTTCTCCTCTCTCCACTGCCTTCTCCCCCTGCCGGTTCTCCTCTCTCCGCTGTCTTCTCCCCCTGCCTGTTCTCCTCTCTCCGCTGCCTTCTCCCCCTGCCGGTTCTCCTCTCTCCGCTGTCTTCTCCCTCTGCCGGTTCTCCTCTCTCCACTGCCTTCTCCCCCTGCCGGTTCTCCTCTCTCCGCTGTCTTCTCCCCCTGCCGGTTCTCCTCTCTCCACTGCCTTCTACCCCTGCTGGTTCTTCTCTCTCCACTGCCTTCTCCCTCTGCCGGTTCTCTTCTCTCTCCACTGCCTTCTCCCTCTGCCAGTTCTCCTCTCTCCGCTGTCTTCTCCCCCTGCTGGTTCTTCTCTCTCCGCTGTCTTCTCCCCCTGCTGGTTCTCCTCTCTCCGCTGTCTTCTCCCTTTGTTCTTCCTCTGATGTTCTCCCGACACCCTCTCCCGTCTTATTGCTTGGAAAGCCAACGCATACTAACGCATTCTAACGCATACTGTTGGACAAGTCAATTTGGTTGGTCGCAGGCTGGTCGGTAAGTTGAGCTTAGAAATTTCTTCGTTTTTTCATAGGAATTGCAGAGGTCTTGAAATGGAAAGGTCAACAGTGCAAATATTGACTCTTTGCATAAACTTCATGTCATTGTCAATAAAAGCCTTTGACATGAAATGCTTGTAATTATACTTCAGTATACCATGAGGATCAATTTTATCAGACGCCAAATTACCGATGGAAAAAAATGATACTGGGGTTATGGCAGCTAGGTGCTGCCATAACAACAGTATTTAAGTTCAAAACAATGACATGTATATATACTGTGGGCGGTAGAATTTTTTTTTTTTATAGGTTATCCTTATTTTTTTTTGCAGCAGAGGTAAATGGTAAATTGCTACATAGCGAAGCTCGATTAAAAAAAAAAATAAAAAAAAGTGAATTCATCCTTTAACCACTTCAGCCCCGGAAGGATTTACCCCCTTAATGACCAGGCCATTTTTTGCGATACGGCACTGCGTCACTTTAACTGACAATTGCGCGGTCGTGCGACTCTGTACCCAAACAAAATTGATGTCCTTTTTTACCCACAAATAGAGATTTCTTTTGGTGGTATTTGATCACCTCTGCGGTTTTTATTTTTTGTGCTATAAACAAAAAAAGACCGACAATTTTGAAAAAAAAAACTATTTTTTACTTTTTGCTATAATAAATAATAAAAAAAAATGTAAAAAAAATAATTTGTTCATCAGTTTAGGTCGATATGTATTCTTCTACATATTTGTGGTAAAAAAAGAAATCGCAATAAGCGTACATTGATTGGTTTGTGCAAAAGTTATAGCATCTGCAAAAATAGATTTGCGTCTACAAAAATAGATTTATGGCATTTTTATTATTATAATTTTTTTTTACTAGTAATGGCAGCGATCAGCGATTTTTAGTGGGACTGCGACATTGCGGCAGACAGATCGGACACTTTTGAGAGTTTTTTGGGACCAGTGACATTTATACAGCGATCAGAGCTATAAAAATGCACTGATTACTGTATAAATGACACTGGCAGGGAAGGGGTTAACACTAGGGGAGCGATCAAGGGGTTAAATGTGTTTCCTGGGAGGTGTTTCTAACTGTGGGGGGAGGGGACTGACTGGAGGAGGAGAGAGATCGCTGTTCCTGATCACTAGGAACAGACAATCACACTGTACTCCCTGACAGAACGGTGATCTGTTTGTTTACACTAGCAGATCCCCGTTCTGGCTCTCTGTGAAGTGATCGCGGGTGGCCTGCGGACATTGCGGCCATGCGCAATGGCCACGTGCAGCAGGATGGAGAAGGACCTGGGGGTTCTAGTAGAAGACAGACTGAGCAATAGCATGCAATGCCAAGCTGCAGCAAGCAAAGCCGGCAGAATATTAGCATGCATAAGAAAAGGGGATTTACTCCAGAGATAAAATTCTGCCACTTTTTAAAACTCTGGTTCGGCGGCATCTGGAGTATTCTGTCCAGTTGTGGTCACCAATCCTAAGGAAAGGAGGTGTTGGAGCTGGAGAGAATCCAAAGAAGGGCAACTAAAGTAATATGGGGACTGGAGGACCTCAATTATGAGGAACGACTACAAGCACTAAATCTATACTCCCTGGGGAAGAGACGCTTGAGAGGAGATATTATAGCGATTTACAAATATCTCAACGGAGTAGGGTACAGGGGGTAGTCTGGGGACGTGCCGGAAGTACGGTAGAGAGGGTAGTCTGGGGACATGCCTGAGGTGAGTACGGTAGAGGGGGTAGTCTGGGGACATGCAGGGAGTACGGTAGAGGGGGTAGCCTGGGGACCCGCCGGGACTACAGTAGAGGGGGTAGTCTGGGGACATGCCAGGAGTACGGTAGAGGGGGTAGTCTGGGGACATGCTCGGAGTATGGTAGAGGGGGTAGTCTGGGGACATGCCAGGAGTATGGTAGAGGGGGGAGCCTGGGGACATACCAGGAGTACGGTAGAGGGGGTAGTCTGGGGACATGCCAGGAGTATGGTAGAGGGGGTAGTCTGGGGACATGCTGGGAGTACGGTAGAGGGGGTAGTCTGGGGACATGCCGGGAGTACGGTAGAGGGGGTAGTCTGAAGACATGCCGGGAGTACAGTAGAGGGGGTAGTCTGGGGACATGCCAGGAGTACGGTACAGGGGGTAGTCTGGAGACATGCCGGGAGTACAGTAGAGGGGGTAGTCTGGGGACATGCCAGGAGTACAGTAGAGGGGGTAGTCTGGGGACATGCCGGGAGTACGGTAGAGGGGGTAGTCTGGGGACATGCCGGGAGTACGGTAGAGGGGGTAGTCTGGGGACATGCCAGGAGTACGGTAGAGGGGGTAGTCTGGGGACATGCTCGGAGTATGGTGGAGGGGGTAGTCTGGGGACATGCCAGGAGTATGGTAGAGGGGGGAGCCTGGGGACATACCAGGAGTATGGTAGAGGGGGTAGTCTGGGGACACGCCAGGAGTATGGTAGAGGGGGTAGTCTGGGGACATGCTGGGAGTACGGTAGAGGGGGTAGTCTGGGGACATGCTGGGAGTACGGTAGAGGGGGTAGTCTGGGGACATGCCGGGAGTTAGGTAGAGGGGGTAGTCTGGATACATGCCGGGAGTACAGTAGAGGGGGTAGTCTGGGGACATGCCGGGAGTACGGTAGAGGGGGGAGCCTGGGGACATGCCGGGAGTACGGTAGAGGGGGTAGTCTGGGGACATGTCGGGAGTACGGTAGAGGGAGTAGTCTGGGGACATGCCGGGAGTATAGTAGAGGGGGTAATCTGGGGACATGCCAGGAGTACAGTAGAGGGGGTAGTCTGGGGACATGCCGGGAGTACGGTAGAGGGGGTAGTCTGGGGACATGTCGGGAGTACGGTAGAGGGAGTAGTCTGGGGACATGCCGGGAGTACAGTAGAGGGGGTAGTCTGGGGACATGCTGGGAGTACGATAGAGGGGGGAGCCTGGGGACATGCCGGGAGTACGGTAGAGGGGGTAGCCTGGGGACATGCCGGGAGTACGATAGAGGGGGTAGTCTGGGGACATGCCGGGAGTACGGTAATCTCAGACATCACTCATGACACTGAACATTATACGAGTCTTTTCTGCTTTCATAAATAGGAGGACATGTTCCTTTAAAAGGTGTGTTGGTGGAGGGCTGTACCCAAAAACAGGAGGGATGAGGTTTTTGAATCTGGATTTTAGAGGCAGCACTATATTAGAGGGGTTCCCCTTGGGAAAGGTGGGGGTCCCCTAAAGAGTGCAATGAGAGGAAAAGCCAACGTGTTTCAGAGGCTCTGCACTCCTTCATCAGGGAAATAATGACTGGTGACCTGAGGAAATTTTATTTTTCTTGATGAAAAGGAGTGTTGAGCCCCTGAAACGCGTCGGATTCTTCTTGCCATCCATTGTCATGTGTCGTAATAGACGGAACTTCCTCTGGATTTGTGTAATCTGTAGAACATTTTTCTGCTCATAGAGAAGAATTATATGTAAATAAAAGGAAGGTTGAAAATGGAACTTTTCTCACTCAGATTTATTCCGGAATGATCCAAGTTCTGTGAGTTTGAATTTCTCTATTTTGCGATGGTCGTCCCGCAGGTGCAGCTCGCTTCTATCACAGAAAGTCTGCAGAACATTTCACCTTTCCTTCCTCCTCTGAGAGCTTAAAGCAAAACTCCGGAGAAAAGTGAAGGTGGACTTCCCGATTGGAAACTCTTCAGTTCTTTCTGATGTCCCTTACTGGTATGGTGGAAGATCTGTAGATGATGTTCCTCTGGCTGAGTCTTGGTCTCAGGGACTATACGTTGAATACAGAAGTCTTCTATTTATTTTGGGACATTTTTCTGGATACAAAGTCTAAATCTGACTTCAATATTCTGATTTTTTTCCACCGAAACTCTCTTCAGTTCTTTCTGATGTCCCTTACTGGTATGGTGGAAGTTCTGTAGATGACGTTCCTCTGGCTGAGTCTTGGTCTCAGGGACTATACGTTGAATACAGAAGTCTTCTATTTATTTTGGGACATTTTTCTGGATACAAAGTCTGAATCTGACTTCAATATTCGGATTTTTCCACCGAAGATCCTAAAATCTTTCTCCTCGGGTTTGGTGCTTGGTCATCTAGTGAGGGGGATGAAGAGCTCAGCATGACATCATCGAGTCCACAATCCCGCCAGTTGCTGGATGTCGCTTCCTCTGTACACAGAAAGGTTGCTTCTGAAATGGAAGCCAAATTCCTCTGACCTATAGATAGTGCAGCGTGTTCCAGGTGAATAAGAGGCTTCGTTCTCTGCCTGGGAGGACTCCGACCCTTCACCCAAAAAATGGAACTTCAGCTTTAAGTACTTGTGACCCCCTGACATGCCACATTTGGCATGTCATTTTTTTTGGGGGGGGGAGCGGGTACCTAGTTTTCACAGGTACCCAGCTCCCACAGCGCCGACCGGAAGTTCACCTCTCCCCCTCCCTGCAATCTTCTGGGACACGTCACAGGTCCCAGAAGATTGCCGGGCCATTCACAACATGCAGCGCAGCTCGCGCACTTGCAATGCCGGCGCCATAGAGAGGGAGAGGAGCGAGGCTTCAGGTGGCCGCACCGCTGGACCATGGGACAGGTTAGTGTCTGTTTATTAAAAGTCACCAGGTACACTTTTTGTAGCTGCTGACTCTAAAATGGGTGGAACCCCGCTTTAAGCTACGAAGGGGGTTTTTCACTGTCAGGGCGGTAAGGATGTGGAACTCTCTTCCACAATTGGTGGTGTCGGCAGGAAGTATGGATAGTTTGGATGTGCATCTTAGCGAACACAATATACAGGGATACAGTGGCGGTCTGTGCATTAAGGGCGCACGGGCGCCGCCCCCACTCTCTTGCCACACCCATCTAGCACCAATAGATAGATTCATGCATCTATCTAGATCTATTTAGATCAATCTATCTAGATTGCATGAATCTATCCATGGCCACCGCTGCCACCCCCTATTCAGGCGCCCAGGCCCTTTTCGCGCGCCTGAATTACAGTGGCAGGGGGGGGGGGGTTTTGAAGCACCTGATTATAGCCATAGGTTCCAATAGGCATCAAAAAAAGGTAACCTGCGAGTGCCATGCTGGGCGCTCGCAGGTCACTCAGCTGTGTAAGAAGAGCGAATAAATATTCGCTTTCCTAACACTAAACCGCCTCTCCGCCAATCAGGTCCTCGGATCTGTTACTTGATTGGCTGAAACGACAGGCGTCCAATCATAGCAGAGGACGGGAGGAGAGGACGGGAGAAGACATCGAGGAACTGTCCCACCGAGACAGGTGAGTGCAGACGGCGGGCCAGCAGGGGGCACACTGGCAGCATTTGATATGGCACAGTGGCTGCGTTTGGTGGCATAGTGGCGGCAATTGATGGGCAGAGTGGCTGCGTTTGATGGCACAGTGGCTGCGTTTGATGGGCACAGTGGCAGCAATTGATGGGCACAGTGCCGGCAATTGATGGGCACAATGGTTGCATTTGATGGCACAGGGGCTGTGTTTGATGGGCACAGTGGCTGCGTTTGATGGGCACAGTGGTTGTGTTTGATGGGTACAGTGCAACTGATGGTCACAGTGGCTGCATTTTATGGGACACAGTGGCTGCGTTTGATGGGCACAGTGGCTGCGTTTAAAGGGCACAGTGGCTGCGTTTAAAGGGCACAGTGGCTGCGTTTGATGGGCACAGTGGTGGCAATTGATGGGCACAGTGGCTGTGTTTGATGGACACAGGGCTGCGATTGATGGCATAGTGGATGCGATTGATGGTACAGTGGCTGTGTTTGATGGCACAGTGGATGCGTTTGATGGGCACAGTGACTGCATTTGATGGGCACAGTGGCTGCGATTGATGGCACAGTGGCTGCGTTTGATAGCACAGTGGCTGCGTTTGATGGCACAGTGGGAGCAATTGATGGGCACAGTGGCTGCGTTTGAGTGGGCATAGTGGCTGCGATTGATGGCACAGTGGGAGCAATTGATGGGGTTTTTTTCAGAATTTTTCAGTTTGTTTGCGCCCCCTAAAAATTTTGAGCACCAGCCGCCACTGCAGGGATATGGGAAATAATGATCTACACACCAGCACAGGTTGAACTGGATGGACTGTTGTCTTTAGTCAATCTTACCTACAATGTAACTAATGAGGTTCAGGTGTAGGAGGCATGGACACACCCCATTTTAAAGAAACATTGACACTTTTTTTGATTACATGTTCACTTTGAATGGCCTGGGTGTGTGGCAGGTTAATTTTAAAATGGGAACCAAAGGTGACAAATCTAATTGAACATGTTGGCCTTTCCCTCGTAAATACGAATAATAACGATCGCCCCAGTTTTCATGGCGGCTGTCGGTAACCCGATATCGTGCCGTTCTGCCACAGCCTGGGAATAAGTCCAGTAACCCACATGAGGGAGCGCTGATCAACTGACGTATTGATCGGCGCTCTACCGCGTCTGGCCGGATCAATATTATTGATTGGAAAAAAAAAATCTGTTTGGTGCTTTAAATATTTAAAACGACGGTACACTGTAATAGGTGAAAGATGCTTAAAGACACAGTCCTGTATATGACCGCGTTCGCTCCTGACCAGGCGAGGTGTTTGCTTAATTAGTGCATTGAATAAACAGAAAAAAAAAAACTTGGAAAATCGCCCAGCGCAGTCTATAAATAAGTCCCGCTACTTAGAAGACAGCGAGGCGGTCACATACTAATAGGGTTTGGTGCTTATATAAGGATAAATTATGCAAAACAGTTCTTATACTGAGTCACTCAATTACCATTATTCTCTAAAGTTGCTCTAAAGCCAAACTCAATGACATTTAGTTTGCTAAAGCGTTGCCTATCATTAACAACTGCCACTTTTTAAAATAAAATACTTGTTTTACCATTTTCTTTCCTCTCTTGTTGCATCCCGGTGTGGATCTCTCATAGCTGCTTTGCAGCCACTTCCCACCCACATGCACTCCAGCAACAACTGCATGGCATTTCTCTATATTGGTGTAACACCCTCTCACGTAGGCTGCTAGGTTTTGGTTAGACACATTTAGTTTGTGTGGCTCTCCTGTAATCAGCAGAGCATTATGTGATTGCTTTGGTCTGCTCTGGGTTCCCGCCATGCTGCAGGTTTGATTGCTTCCCCCTTTCCTCTGGAGGTTCCCACAACATGGTGGGTGGGAGAGTCAAATGGGCAGTCTGAATATTTTTGCAGCTCCAGCCAATCCCTGGGGGAAGGTGCCCAGATAGTGGCTGGGAGAGTGAATAAATAGTCTGGAGCCTGGGAGAACAGTGCTCTTCCCCAGGAGGAGATGTTCCCAGCCTGAAGGGCTGCTGCCCCTTCCTGGCTGTCCAGCTGAAGATTCTGCTGCTCTCATCAAGGTCTCAGCTGTGCAAGTCTGGGGGGGGGATCTATTCTACTGCAATTTTATTTACTACTGACCCCTGAACTCTGAATCGCTTACTACTGACCCCTGAACTCTGCATCGCTTACTACTGATCCCTGAACTCTGCATCACATACTCCTGACCCCTGAACTCTACATCAATTTACTCCTGACCCCTTAACTCTGCATCACTTACTCCTGACCCCTGAACTCTACGTCACTTACTCCTGACCCCTGAACTCTGCATCACTTACTCCTGACTCCTGAACTCTACGTCACTTACTCCTGACCCCTGAACTCTACGTCACTTACTCCTGACCCCTGAACTCTACGTCACTTACTCCTGACCCCTTAACTCTACATCAATTTACTCCTGACCCCTTAACTCTGCATCACTTACTCCTGACCCCTGAACTCTGCATCACTTACTCCTGACCCCTGAACTCTGCATCACTTACTCCTGACCCCTGAACTCTACATCACTTACTCCTGACCCCTGAACTCTACGTCACTTACTCCTGTCCCCTGAACTCTACATCACTTACTCCTGACTCCTGACCCCTGAACTCTACATCACTTACTCCTGACCCCTGAACTCTACATCACTTACACCTGACCCCTGAACTCTACATCACTTACTCCTGACCCCTGAACTCTACGTCACTTACTCCTGTCCCCTGAACTCTACATCACTTACTCCTGACTCCTGACCCCTGAACTCTACATCACTTACTCCTGACCCCTGAACTCTACATCACTTACTCCTGACCCCTGAACTCTACATCACTTACACCTGACCCCTGAACTCTACATCACTTACTCCTGACTCCTGACCCCTGAACTCTACATCACTTACTCCTGACCCCTGAACTCTACATCACTTACTCCTGACCCCTGAACTCTACGTCACTTACTCCTGTCCCCTGAACTCTACATCACTTACACCTGACCCCTGAACTCTACATCACTTACTCCTGACCCCTGAACTCTACATCACTTACTCCTGACCCCTGAACTCTACATCACTTACTCCTGACCCCTTAACTCTGCATCACTTACTCCTGACTCCTGAACCCTTTATCATTTAATCCTGAACTCTACATCACTTACTCCTGACCCCTTAACTCTGCATCACTTACTCCTGACTCCTGAACCCTTTATCATTTAATCCTGAACCCTACATCACTTACTCCTGACCCCTAAACCCTTTATCATTTAATCCTGAACTCTACATCACTTACTCCTGACCCCTTAATTCTGCATCACTTACTCCTGAGCCCTGAACTCTACATCACTTACTCCTGACTCCTGAACCCTGTATCACTTACTCCTGACCCATGAACCCTATATCATTTACTCCTGAACTCTGCATCACTTACTCCTGGGCCCTGAACTCTACATCACTTACTCCTGACTCCTGAACCCTGTATCACTTACTCCTGACTCCTGAACCCTGTATCACTTACTCCTGACCCATGAACCCTATATCATTTACCCCTGAACTCTACATCACTTACTCCTGACTCCTTAACTCTGCATCACGTACTACTGAACCCTGCATCACTTACTCCTGTGAGGGCTTAGTGAGCCCCACATCCCTTGGGGCCCATGTGTACTGCACTCATTGCGCACACAGAGGATACATCACTGCCTATTAGCCCAGAAAATCAGCATTTTTGATTTGACAGATTTAGCCCCAATTATTTAAATGAGGTTTGGGTTCAGCATCTGTACCCTGCTCAAACCTAACCCAGAATAGTTTGGCTCATCCATACTCCTCTCTAAATGGCCCTAATATCTGAGACGGGGACCTTAGATTGTAAGCTCCTCGGGGGTAAGTGTAGCATAAACTGATAGTGCTATCTACACTATGTTACCAAAAATATTGGGACACCTGCCTTTACACACACATGAACTTTAATGGCATCCCAGTCTTAGTCTGTAGGGATCAATATTGAGTTGGCCCACCCTTTGCAGATATAACAGCTTCAACTCTTCTGGGAAGGCCGTCCACAAGGTTTAGGAGGGTGTCTATGGGAATGTTTGACCATTCTTCCAGAAGCGCATTTGTGAGGTCAGGCACTGATGTTGGACGAGAAGGCCTGGCTCGCAGTCTCCGCTCTAATTCATCCCAAAGGTGTTCTGTCGGGTTACAGTCCAGTCAAGTTCCTCCACCCCAAACTCGCTCATCCATGTCTTTATGGACCTTGCTTTGTGCACTGGCGCACAGTCATGTTGGAACAGGAAGGGGCCATCCCCAAACTGTTCTCACATGATTGGGAGCATGAAATTGTCCAAAATTTGGGGTGAAGGAACTTGACCAGCTTGTACATTCTTGTTGTTCACCATGCCTGGAGGTAGCTGCGGCGGCGCCACACCATGAGAAATTGGATTGGTTGATGTTCGCCACCAGCAAACCCCACCAATCCGGATTGCGAATACGATTAGGCTGCGGCCTGGCTGCCATCAGTGTGCCAGGACAGGTGCCATGCCTGAGCACGTGAGGTGCTGAGCATGGCGCGCCTCAACATGACGTCATTCCCTCCTCCAGTCCCACCCACAACAGAGCAGAGGAGCCCGCAGTCCCTGGCTGCCCCACACGGGGTGGAACTGAGAAGGTAAGATTAGAGAGATGAGGACGGACAGACCGGTGTGTGATTATATAGTAAATATAAGCAGTAATCTTGTGTGATCCTCAATATTATATATCAGTGATATATAATATTGGGGATCACACAAGACTGCTGTTTTTGTATATATTATGTTTACTGCTGACCACAAAAGTTGTTAAATCTTTTCAGGTGTGCCGTGTAAATTTTTAGATCTTTTTGGTGCGCCGCAAGACAAAAAAGTTTGAGAAACATTCCCATAGACACCCTCCTAAACCTTGTGGACGGCCTTCCCAGAAGAGTTGAAGCTGTTATAGCTGCAAAGGGCAGAGCCAACTCAATATTGAACCCTAAGGACTAAGACTGGGACCACTTCAGCCCCGGAAGGATTTGCCCCCTTTATGACCAGGCCATTTTTTTGTGATACGGCACTGCGTCGCTTTAACTGACAATTGCGCGGTGGTGCGACGTTCTACCCAATTAAAATTGACGTCCTTTTCTCCCCACAAATAGAGCTTTCTTTTGGTGGTATTTGATCACCTCTGCGGTTTTTATTTTTTGCGCTATAAACAAAAAAAGAGCGACAAGGACACAACATACAGGGATGTGGGAAAGCATTATAGACACTGATATATGCACCCACACAGGTTGAACTGGATAGATTATTGTCTTTTTTCAGCCTTACCTACTATGTAACTATGTATGACAATTTAAAAAAAAAACAATATTTTTAACTTTTTGCTATAATAAATATATAAAAAAAAAAAATTCTTCATCAGTTTACGCCAATATGTATTCTTCTACATGTTTTTGGTAAAAAAAAAAATCGCAATAAGCGTATATTGATTGGTTTGCACAAAATTTATAGCGTCTACAAAATAAGGGATAGATTTATGGCATTTTTATTATTTTTTACTAGTAATGGCAGTGATCAGCGATTTTTTGCGGGACTGTGACATCGCAGCGGACAGATCGGACACTTTTTTGAGACCGTTGACATTTATACAGCGATCAGAGCTAAAAAAAAAAAAAATAGCCACTGATTACTGTATAAATGTCATTGGCACGGAAGAGGTTAACACTAGGGGGCGATCAAGGGGTTAAGTGTTCCCTAGGGAGGGGTTTCTAACTGTGGGGGGGAGGGGACTGCCTGGAGGAGGAGGAGAGAGATCGCTGTTCCTGATCACTAGGAAGAGACAATATCTCTCTACTCCCCTGACAGAATGGGGGATCTGTGTATTTATATTGACAGATCCACGTTCTGCCTCTCTGTGGAGCAATCGCAGGTGGCCAGTGAACATCGCAGTCCGCCGGCCACGTGCATCGGGTCCAGCCTCGCGCCATGAGCACGCGCCCCCCCCCCCCCCCCCATCGCTCTTAAAGCGGTCGACGTACACCTATGTCGTATTGCCCAGGAGAGCCAACCTGCCGCAGTATAATGACGGCGGCTGGTCTGCAAGAGGTTAAAGTTCATGTGCGTGTAAAGGTGGGTGTCCCAATACTTTTGGTAATAAAGTGTAAACACTTGTAATAACATAGCTCCCAACTGTCAATGGGACTGTCCCCGATTTGGAGCAAAGTCCCTCTGTCCCTCTTTGCCCCTCATTTGTCCCTCATTTTGGTCTGATCCATATAGTTGTATTTAAAATGCACTTTTTATCTTTCAAAATTTTTTTCCCAGTGCTAAACCTTTCATCCAATTTCTAAATTGCTGCATTTGTCCATTTAAAAGCCAATATAAAGGAATAGGAGTGGTAAAAAAAAAAGTCCTTGTGGATTTAATTAACCTTTTTTTGGTTAATTCTCCTTTAAGGGGGTGTGTCGGGGGCGTGTCCTATGCCTACATACGTTTGCAAGTAGGTGTCCCTCATTCCCATCTCAAAATGTTGGGAGGTATGGTAATAATAATAATAATATTAATATACAGAATACTATTGTTACCAGCACTGACCACATACAGTTTCCAGTTGGGGCGCCTTTAAGAGCCAATGAAGGTTGCCATGCTTCCCCCCCGATTTGCTCCCACAGATGAACGAATTCGATCTGCGTGGACCGGGGATGAAGGTTACATGGAGTCTGAATTGCAGGTGCTGTCGGCAGCGAGGAGAGTTCTGCTGCAGCTTCCGCTCCCTTGATGGACGATTCGCGGCGTTTCCATCATGTAAGGTCATTTTGATTGCCCCTTCAGGCGATAAAGCGGAGCTGGGATGAACGGTTAAGCCGCGGTTATTGTCTGTGTAATTGAAGGGTCTTTTATGGAGCAATTATATGTTTACAGCTGTTATTACTGGCTGTACACGGAAGACGAAGATGCTTAAACAGCTCATTCAGTGTCAGTGATGAAGCACGCGGGAGGAGAAGATCCCACAATAATCTTTGTTACATTTGGGGGGGGGGGAGAGACACTCGTTACTTCGCAGCTAATTTCAAACTTTAATCATGATTAAGGATTGGTCCAACTTCAATAAGTAGAGAAGTAGAGTCTGGTGGGCTAAGAGGTCTTCTGCTATGTCTTGGGTACTCCATCGTTGAGATCTCCAGGCCATGATTCACCACTCTGCTAGTATCCAACTGGGAGTTTTAGGAGTTCCTGCCCACCTTTGTACATTCCAGCTCTTCCTGTTACATTCTCAATAACCTAAGACAATATAAATACAGAATTACAGTATGGGATTTTAGAGGAGTTCCTAAGAAAACCAAAAACTGCATTTTTTTATATGAAAAACATAATATGTTAATGTACAATAAGAGCATGAGGCATTCTCATGTAGGAACTAAAAAAAAAAAAAAACAATTGTTATACATTCATTGAAGTTGACCATCGTTAGGTGTACCAATACCTCAAAGCACTACCCTATAAACCAATATATATATACAGTATATTTCTACTTGTCATTACACGGATGATACATGGACTATCCAAGGCTGAGTATGTATACTCCAGATTTAACTTCAATTTAGTAATAGTAGTAATAAATTCAGATCAAAGTTACATTTATGGTTGTTAGTTCTGCAAGCCGAGGGTCAAAACCCTCCCTTGTGAGGGACCATAGGGGGAGACCTTTTTGGGGGAGATCTTGTAAGCAGAGACTTTGTAGGGGGAGATCGTGTAGGCGGAGATCTTATAGGAGTAGATATTGTAGGGTGAGACCTTGTATGCGGATATTTTGTAGGGGAATACCTTTTAGGGGGAGATCTTGTAAAGGAAGACCTTGTAGGGGGATATCTCATAGGGGGACACCTTTTTGGGGGAAGTCTTGTAGGGGAGACCTTTTAGGGGCAGATATTGTAGAGGGAGGCGATGTAGGGGGACAGCTTGTAGGGGGACATCTTATAGGGGCAGATATTGTAGAGGGAAACCTTGAGGGGGGGGGGGGGTTGGAAGGAAGAGACTCTGCCGGGGGCATCTTGTAAGGGAACACCTTGTAGGGGAGATCTTATGGGGGAAGACATTGTTGGGGGATATCTTGTAGGAGGACACCTTGTAGGGGGAGATCTTGTGGGGGAGATCTTGTAGAGGGAGGCCTTGTAGAAGGATATCTTGTAGGGGAAGACCTTGTTGGGGGGATATCTCATAGGGGGATGCCTAGTAGGGGGGATCTTGAGGGGGGAGACCTTGTAGGGGGATCTTATAGAGAGAGACCCTGTAGGGCAGTGGTTCTCAACCTATCTAGTGCCGTGACCCCTTGATAACATTTTCCAAGTTGTGGGGACCCCTAACAGTAAAATTATTTTCGTAGCGTGGGTTGTCGGCACCCAAGGCAAGACAAGTAATTTGCGCCCCCAACCCACGGACATTTAGGCGCTCCCTGAGTCCCTTCCACTCGTACAGTATTAAAACCCCTTATGGTACATTTAAGGATGTACCACTATTTCTCTCTGTTCTCCTTTCTTTCCCTTTTATCTATCTCAATCCTAATTTCTTGTGTTTTTTTTTTTACCGTCCCTCTCTCTAGCCGTCTTTCTTGTTCTTTCTCTCCCTTTTTCTTTGTTCCTCCCCCTCTTTTCCTCTCCCCTCCATGTATTCTCTAATTTTATGCCTTCTCTTACTCCTTGGTGGGGGGAATGTAATGAGTGGCAGTGGGGGTGGGATGAGTGGCATTGCTGGTGGTGGGAGGGATCAGTGGCAGTGCTGGGGGGAGTTCTGATCAGCCAACTTAGGTGCTCTTGATGAAGGTCATCTGCTGATCTGAGAACTGTAGTGGGGACTTTTAATGGCAACTATAATCGCAGGTAGTGTTACTCACTGTGTCTCCGGCTTCACTGTGTCTCTGACTTTGTGGTGTCCTGCAGCAGTGACATCTATGCCGAAATCAGGAGTCTCCTCAAGCCCCCCCCACTTCACATTCCTGACCAGTCAGCTGACCTCTAGTCTCTGCCCCCCAGCCATGCTGTGAACTGAATGGGCAGCTGTGAGGAGGCTGAGTGGGCAGCCGCGGGCTCCAGGAACAGCCCAGCTGGGCGGCCACAGGCTCCAGGGACAGCCCTGCTGGGCGGCCGCGAGAAGGCTGCGAGAATGGTGTGGGATTCAGGAACAGCCCAGGATTTGTTTACCCCTGGCAAATCGTCATTCGACCCCCGAGGGGGTCCCGACCCCCAGGTTGAGAACCACTGCTGTAGGGGAACATATTGTAGGGGGAGTCCCTTTGGGGGGGGGGGATCTTGTAGAGGGAGACCTTGTGGTGGGAGATCTTGTAGAGGGAGACCTTGTAGGAGCATATCTTGTAGGGGAAGACCTTGTAGAGGGAGATCTTGTAGAGGGAGATATTGTTGGGGGATAACTTATAGGAGGACACCTTGTAGGGGGAGATGTTGTATGGGAGTCCTTGTAGGGGGCAGATCCTATAGGGATAGACCCTGTAGGGGGAACATCTTGTAGGGGGAGTCCCTGTGGGGGGAGATCTTGTAGAGGGAGACCTTGTAGGAGGATATCTTGTGGGGAAAGACCTTATTGAGGGACATCTCATAGGGGGACACCTAGTAGGGGGAGATCTTGAAGGGGGAGATGTTGTAGGGGGATCTTATAGAGAAAGACCCTGTAGGGGAACATATTGTATGGGGAGACCCTGTGGGGGGAGATCTTGTAGAGGGAGACCTTATAGGAGGATATTTTGTAGGGTAAAGACTCTCTATGGGGAAAATTTCATAGGGGTAGAACTTGTAGCGGAAGATATTGTTAGTGAACGTCCCTGAGGGCAAGGAATCATTAGAACCACGGTCTCAGCTTTTCATGTCTATTGCTTAGAGGACTTTACAGATCATGAAACGTATGATCGACGGACTTGTGTACACACGCTCAGAAAATCCGACAACAGACATTTGTCCGTGGAATATTTACATGCCTGCCATCCAACATTTGTCCGCGGAAAATCCGACAACAATTGTCTGATGGAGCGTACAAACGGTCGGATTTTCCGCCAACAGTCTATCATCACACAATTCCCGTCGGAAAATCCGATCGTGTGTACGAGGCTTAACTTCCAGTCTACATTACACAACAAGACATTCCCAGGAGACAACAATTTATTTCAAAAACATTTTTCTGCAAAGTATTTTTAGCACACAAACCTGTAATTATTTAAATAACCTAACATTAGCATATAAGCACTTAATATTGTCATTTCATCATTAGTAAAACATATAATTATCTTTCTTTATCGCTTTAAACGGTCAAAATAAACCACAAGCAAAAATGAATCTCACGTTCTACTGATGTGGACAAAAAAAAAAAAAAAAAAGAAACCTAAATAAATAATAAAAAGCTAAACAACTTAAAATCAATAATACGCAGCAACAAACAACAGCTGAGTCTGATGCGGCCAGTCTATGAGCCGGATTTCAGCTGAGAACAAGACAATAGGATTAGCAGGTTTTAGCAGGTTTTTCTCACTGTTAAAAAAAATAAATAAATTACACGAAAAGTTGAGATCTAACTGAAAGTTTAAGCAGAGATTGGGAAATGGTGTGAGGTTAAAAGTCCACATCGTTTGGCTTGATGGGCCCCGGCCCCAGAAGACTTCACACTGCTGACTTCTCCAGGGGTGTCACAATCCCTCCGAACTCATTACTTACAACAAATTGCTCTAATGAGTATGACCATCGCCTGGTCAGCCTCAGGATAGCCACCCGAGGACAACACGACTTCGAGACCTCCAGGAGGCTGGAAATCATCGCTTTGTCTTCCCGGGGATCTGTCGAGCTCTTCGGAGAGGGGCTGTCGAGAGAGATTTGTCAACGTTGGGGGGTTTAGAGGAGAGGCTCAATCATCGGTCCGGGGATTGACGTGGGAGAAAATCTTTTCCTCTCTCTGCACAATGTTCCCAAAGCAGAGCGTTGACCATAGTGGCCTATGTGCTGGGTGTGGATGATAGACATATATTACCCATGGAACTCTAACGTGGGGGGGGGGCGTGATAACAAGACTGCCGCCATAAAGGAAAGTTAGCGCACTGCAAAGAACAGACTAAAGATACAACTTTCCAAATCAGACTCCCAGTTTACCCAGTCCAAACTGGAAAAGACATATCATAATTTAACTCTAGGCAGATAAACTGACATATACACAATGTTGTTGAAATATAGGGATGAGCCGAACACCCCCCCCCCACCCGGTTCGGTTCGCACCAGAACATGCAAAGAGACAAAAAATTTGTGCGAACATGCGGACACCGTTAAAGTCTATGGGAAATGTGAAAAATCAAAAGTGTTCATTTTAAAGGCTTATATGCAAGTTATTGCCATAAAAAGTGTTTAGGGACCCGGGTCAATGCAAAAAAAAAGTTTTTAAAATGGGGGCAGTGATTTTTCGGGAGCAGTGATTTTAATAATGCTTAAAGTAAAACAATAGAAATTATATATTCCTTTAAATATCGTGCCTGGGGGGGTCCCCTTAGTCTGCCTGTAAACTGGCACATCTTTCTCAGTTGTTTTACTGTGCCGCAGCAAAATGACATTTCTAAAGGAAAAAATGTCATTTATAATTGCTCGTGGCTGTATTGTATTGCCAGCTCCTGGTAATATAGATAAAAATCTATGAAAAAATCAGCATGGGTTCCCCCCCCCAGTCCATATCAGGCCCTTCGGGTCTGGTATGGATATCAAGGGGAACTCCACGCCAAAATTAAAAAAAAAAAAAACCAGCGTGGGTTCCCCCCTCAAAATCCATACTAGGCCCTTATCTGAGGAAACAGCCATGGCAAGCCAGGAAAGGGGGGTGACGAGCAATCCCCCTCATGAACCATAGCAGGCCGCTTGCTCTCAACATGGGGAGGGTGCTTTGGGGTGCCTTCAAAGCTCCTTGTCACTATGTTGATGGGGACAAAGGCCTCATCCCCACAACCCATGCCCGGTGGTTGTGGGAGTCTGCGGGTGGGGGCTTATCAGAATCTGGAAGCCCCCTTTAACAAGGGGACCCCCAGATCTCACCCCCCCCATGTGAATGGGTATGGGCAGGGCAGGACTTAGGGTGGTGGGGGCAGCTGGGCTTGAGTCACTTTCGGGCCCTACCTTCTATACATATGCACAGCTCTTTAAAACAGAAATAGAAAAGGACAGGGTGTGCCAGACTTAGTGCAGTATTAAAGAACTTCTCTTTAATTGGACAAGACAAAACAGCTAAATAGCTAATCACAAAAGTAGATAATATATAAGCGTATAAGTGGGGGATACTGTACTGGTATTCGTCCTGGGTCCACGATTAATAAAAGCAATAAAAATGGATTAAATGATAATTACCGTATTTATTGGCGTATAACACGCACCCAAAGTTTAGGAGGGAATTTTAAGGAAAAAACTTTTAGGAGGGAAGTTTAAGGAAAAAAACATACATTTAAATGCCCGTCAATGCAGCCTCATCAGTGTCCATCTGCAGCCTTGTCAGTGTCATTGCAGCCTTGTCAGTGTCAGTGTAGCCTTGTCAGTGTCAGTGTAGCCTTGCTCCAGTGTCATTGCTGCCTTTTCATTGCAGCCTTTCAGTTTAAAAATGGCGCGCCAAGATACAGAGCCGGATGTCGGGTGTATCTCGGCGGCTTTCGGCTGCTCTCGGCGGCTTTCGAAATGGGCGGGGCCCGTGGGGCTCCCTATTGGCCGGGGCCCATGGGCTTGAGCCCAGTCAAGCCCAATGGTAAGTCCGGCCCTGGGTATGGGGTACATTGTACCTCTACCCATTCACCAAAGTGTAAAAAAGGAAAGATGACAGTTTTTGACAAATCCTTTATAGTAAAAAAAAAAAAAGTGTCCCGCGATGTCCATCCATCTTCAATCACGGCGCCAACAGATCTAAAAAATCAAAGAAAAAAAAGCTCCACCTCCATGGGAGTCATCCCGCCGACTGCTGTCTCTTGGCTTTGACAGCTGTTATATAGGCAAGGGCGGGGCCACCCAGTGACCCTGCCCCCTCTGATATCACATGACATCAGAAGCTAAGCCAAGAGACAGCAGTTGCTGGGGGGCTGTCACGGTTCCTACCATGCCAAGCAGACGGCCAGGCAGGATCACATCTCAGGTGGCCCTGGCTGGTCTTGACTTGAACTCATGGCCTTCCGTTTAGTGCTCCTGTTTCTTTACCTCTGAGCGACATCTCAGTTCCTTTCAGGCTGCTTTCCAACCATGCCCAGTTCAGCATGAAGTACTAAGGGCGATATTCTGATTGCACCTGTCACTTTTGGATCAGCTGAGACAGGTTACCTAATCTGTTGGGTATAAAACACCGCCTCACTCTGAGGGCCTTGTCAGTTCATTGTCTCATTGTCTATTGGTTGCCAAGTGTTCCTGTTTTCTGTTACAGTGTTCCAAGACTGACCCCAGCTTCTGACCCTGGCCTTGTTTATTGTTTAGCCTTTCTTCCGGAATCCTTGACTACGGCTTTACCTCAACTATCCCTTGGCAATTTCCTGTTAAAGCCCCCCGTGCACAAATTCACAGCTCAGGTAGCTTCTTATCTTGTTACCGAGTTCTGTGTGTATTTGCAAGGGCGAGCATACATCTCTGCAGTATGGACTCCAACCAAGGTAAGCCCTTACATAATGAACTGAACATCATGGAGTCCGCAGAGATGTGCAAGATGCTTACCTTCCTTGCTCTGCAAGTCTCCAGCCTGGGCCAGACCGTTTCTGAGTTGCAGCAAGAAGTCCGCTTGTTTAAAACTACAGTACGCCCAGCCCTGGAACCTGCATGTCCGGAACCGTTTGATGCCTGAGAAGTTTGATGATAATCGTGTATCCTTCTTTTGTTTTAAGATGGATTGTGAGCTGTTGTTTGCCCTTAAGCCTAAGACCTATGCCACAGACTATATTAAGATTT
The DNA here is from genome assembly GCA_037952925.1 of Lithobates clamitans. NCBI lineage: Eukaryota > Metazoa > Chordata > Amphibia > Anura > Ranidae > Lithobates > Lithobates clamitans. The sequence goes on from JBBGZY010001466.1 coordinate 215,757, forward strand.
GTGCTTCCATCAACCTGCTCACTGGAAAATGCAAAACATGGGCTCATCAGTGTTTACAGGAGGGGAGTCCAGTCTTGGACCGCTGGGAAGCTTTCATGTTTGCTCTGGACTCTTACATTCCTGCTTTAAAGAAAACCAGTGTTCCGAAGTCAGCTCTCTGTACATGTGGCCTACGGGTATCCAGGGACAGTATTTACCCAGTACAGATACGACTCCATGCCATCACAGTATGTGCCAAGCCATGAAGCCCTTACCCTACAAAGCCTAGATGCTCCTGTGGTTACATGCACACCTTCCCTGGGAGATGTGGAACCCATGGAGATCGGGGCCATCTGGCCCAAGCTATGTCAAGGTGAAAGAGAGTGGAGGAGAGACTGTGGTGTTTGTTTCTACTGTGGGGGGAGAGGGCACCTCATCTCTCTCTGCCCAATTCACCCACCTCGGCCAAAGGTTCTCCAAGTGGATACTTTTAGGATCCTTCCTGCTACCCCTGAATCTCTGCCTGCTATCCAGCTTTAAGTGCCTGTGTCCCCACTTGAAGTTCCTGTGCCTGTGTCCCCACTTGAAGTTCCTGTGCCTGTGTCCGCACTTGAAGTTCCTGTGCCTGTGTCCCCATTTGAAGATCCTGTGCTTGTGCCCCTGCTTGAAGTTCTACCCCTGCTTGAAGTTCCTGCACAAGGTGTCCCCGCTTGAAGTTCTATCTCCTAACTGCACGTATGCCTGTGCACCGTGGTCCGTAAGCAGGATCTGGAGTTTTTTGAAAGAGCTTTGCTAGCGACAAAAGTCTCCCCAGCAAAGACAAAGCCCAAAGGGATTAAGGAAGAACAAAGAGGAGAGGCTGTATGCGACGGTGAGTGCGGGGAACACAGAGCAATTGAAATTAAGGCTGTGATGTTCCTCAGCGCTCTGATCATCCGGCCGCCTGCTCTCCTCCCCTCTCTCTTCCCCTCCACCATCGCTGGGAGAACGGCTCCCATACAACCCCGCCTACCAGCGGTGCTCGCCCCCACTCCCAGGCAGCCAGCCCTCAAATTCCACTCACAAAATGCAAGCCGGTGAGTGGAATTTTTGAGGGCTGGGGGCATGGCTACACGTTTCAAAACTGCCCAGGCTTCTTTATAAAACTCCCTGAGGGAGGGGCATGACCTGTGTTATATGAAAGAAAATCAGGTCTGGCAGGGCTGTACTGAGTGGCTAGGTTGGGTAAATATCAGGACACGCACCCATCAGGGCCCAGCAGTGCCATCTTATCAGTGGCCATCAGTGCCGCCTTATCTGTGCCTATCAGTGCCCATCAGTGCAACCTATCAGTGTCCACCAGTGCAGCCTATCAGTGCCCATCAGTGCAGCCTATCAGTGCCCATCAGTGCAGCCTATCAGTGCCCATCAGTGCAGCCTATCAGTGCCCACCAGTGCAGCCTATCAGTGCCCATCAGTGCAGCCTATCAGTGCCCATCAGTGCAGCCTATCAGTGCCCATCAGTGCAGCCTATCAGTGCCCATCAGTGCAGCCTATCAGTGCCCACCAGTGCAGCCTATCAGTGCCCAACAGTGCAGCCTATCAGTGCCCACCAGTGCAGCCTCATCAGCGCATATCAATGAAGGGGAAAAATTACCTGTTTGCAAAATGTTATAACAAACTATGATTTTTTTTTTTTTATTTCAAAATTTTACACCTTTTTTTGTTTGTTTAGTAAAAAATAAAAATCCCAGCTGTGATTAAATACCATCAAAAGAAAGCTCTATTTGTGGGGAAAAAATGATAAAAATTCCATTTGGGTACAGTGTAACATGACCGCGCAATTGTCTTTCAAAGTGCGTCAGCGCTGAAAGCTGAAAATTGGTCTGGGCGGGAGGGGGGGGGGTTTAAGTGCCCAACAAGGAAGTGGTTAAAAAGTTGGGATGTGTCTAATTTTTTATTGTCCGTCCTACTCTATTAGTATTAGAATTAACTTCTATTATATAGATGTAATGGTTCCCACGGGGTGTTCTTATGTCAAATATTATATATACACCGTGATATTGTAGTGTTTATTAGAGATTTGAGAATTGTTGTATATATATATATATATATATATATAGACTGTATATTATTTTTGTATTGTAGTTCTGTGTATATATAAAAAACGTTTCTCAATAAAAATATTGTAATTGTAATAATAATAATATATAAGTAATAATATTGTAATAATATAAATGGAACACAAAAAAATAAAAAATAAAAAAATAAAACTAGAATTCAATAAAGGTTTAATTCCGATTCATTCTTCTTTTTTTTGTCTCCTCTCTCTCCTGTTTATAAAAAAATATCTAATCATTTTTTGGTATTAGTATCTCTCTGCATTTTGATAATATATTTTTGCACATTTATAAAGAAGGAATTCTCATCACTTGTGTTGCCATTATTATTTGCAGTGGAGAGAAGAACTTTTCCTCAAGGTGGCATTGTTGGTTTTTCGGCTTTCGCTGTTTTTTGTTTTTTTCTTCCTTCATTTTTTTTGCTTTTTACGCTTTTAAGTCTGCCTTAGACGTATAGATCATAAAACATACATACATGACCGCAAGGGCTGGAGGAATCTTCCTGCCACCCTGACACCTCCTCTCTACTTTTCTTTACAGCAAATGTCAAGGAAATGGCATCGGCTTGCGAAGGGACGTTTAGGATGCCGGCCTTGGGAACAGGTAGACTGCGTTCTCGCTGACACCGTAACACGGAACGAGCCGTCACGACGGGCCTCTCGGGAGACAGAGGGATTCATCTGTCACTCTTCGACTGAAAGTAAGACTTTCTTCAGCCTATATGTTACAAGGAAACATATTCATGAGTAGAAGAGGCTCGTGGTACAGTCAGTGCTCGAGGCCGGGTTGCGGCTTGGCTCATACCTTGCTGTGTGTAAGACAGAACACCGGTCAATAATAATATTCACTCACCGGACACTTTATTAGGTACACCTGTTCTATTGCTTGGTAACACAAATTTCTAATCAGCCAATCACACGGCAGCAACTCAATGCATTTAGGCACCTAGACGTGGTGAAGGCGACTTGCTGAAGTTCAAACCGAGCATCAGAATGGGGAAGAAAGGGGATCTCGGTGACTTTGAACGTGGCGTGGTGGTTGGTGGCAGACGGGCCGGTCTGAGGATTTCTGGGATTTTCACACACAACCATCTCTCGGGGTTTACAGAGAATGGTGGGAAAAGGAGAAAATTTCCAGTGAGCGGCAGTTGTGTGGAGGAAAATGCCTTGTTGATGTCAGAGGAGAATGGGCAGACTGGTTCCAGATGATAGAAAGGCGACAATAACTCAAATAACCACTCGTTACACCCAAGGTATGCAGAATACCATCTCTGAACGTATAAAACATCCAACCTTGAAGCAGATGGGCAACAGCAGCAGAAGACCACACCGGGTGCCACTCCTGTCAGCTAAGAACAGGAATCTGAGGCTACAATTGGCACAGGATCACCAAAACTGGACAATAGAAGATTGGAAAAACGTTGCCTGGTCTGATGAGTCTGCATTTCAGCTGCAACATTCAGATGGTGGGGTCAGAATTTGGTGCATGGATCCATCCTGCCTTGTATCACCGGTTCAGGCTGGTGGTGGGGGTGTAATAGTGTGGGGGATGGGATATCACCGGTTCAGGCTGGTGGTGGGGGTGTAATAGTGTGGGGGATGGGATATCACCGGTTCAGGCTGGTGGTGGGGGTGTAATGGTGTGGGGGATGGGATATCACTGGTTTAGGCTGGTGGTGGGGGTGTAATGGTGTGGGGGATGGGATATCACCGGTTCAGGCTGGTGGTGGGGGTGTAATGGTGTGGGGGATGGGATATCACTGGTTTAGGCTGGTGGTGGGGGTGTAATGGTGTGGGGGATGGGATATCACTGGTTCAGGCTGGTGGTGGGGGTGTAATGGTGTGGGGGATGGGATATCACTGGTTCAGGCTGGTGGTGGGGGTGTAATGGTGTGGGGGAGATTTTCTTGGCACACTTTGGGCCCCTTAGTACCAATTGAGCATGGTTTAATCACCACGGCCTATCTGAGTATTGTTCATCCCTTTATGACTACAGTGTCCTCATCTTCTGATGGCTCCTTCCAGCAGGATAATGCACCATGTCACAAAGCTCCAATCATCTCACCACTGGACAATGAACTCCAATGTCCTCCACACTCACCACATCTCGTCCAATAGAACACCTTTGGGATGTGGTTGGACGGGGAGATTGGCATCATGGATGTGCAGCCGACAAATCTGCAGCAACTGTGTGATGTTATCATGTCACTTTAGACCAAAATCTCTGAGGAACGTTTCCAACACCTTGTGCCAAATGTCAGGGACCACCAGTAGAGGGGCGGATTGCTGGCAGGGAGGAGGAGGAGGGAGGAGAGAGGAGAGAGGAGAAGGAGGACACCTCCTCCATGGGTGGCACAGACCGGGGTCTATGAGAACCCTTCCACAAACTACAAGTCTACGATGTTACGCCGAGTAAAAAGATACCTCATATGTCACACTTTAAAATTACGCACACTTGTGGAATGGCGCCAAAATTCAGTACTTAAAAATCTCCATAGGCGACCCTTTAAACATTTTTACAGGTTACATTTTTAGAGTTATAGAGGAGGTCTAGGGTTAGAATTGTTGCTCTCGCTCCAACGTTCGCGGCGATACCTCACATGTGTGGTTTGAACGTTGTTTACGTATGTGGGTGCGACCTACGTATGCGTTCGCTTCTGCGTGCGAGCTCGCAGGGACGGAGCGCTTTAATTTTAAAAAATTTTTTTTTATTATTGTTTATTTATTTTTACATTTTTTTTACACTTTCCCTTTAAAAATTATAATTTTTTGATCACTTTTATTCCTATTACAAGGAATGTAAACATCCCTTGTAATGGGAATAGTGTGTGACAGGTCCTCTTTATGGAGAGATGGGGGGTTTATAAGAGCATCAGATCAAAAAAAAAAAAAATGAATGAAAAAAATCTGATGCTTACGCCAGCCTGGAACGTGACGTCATAACGTCGCGCCCGGGCCTCCGAGAGTCCTAGAAAGTGCCGGGGACAATCTGTCCCTCGGAAATCTCTATGGCTAACTTCCGGCGGCGGCGGATTCTTCCTCTAGGTCGCCGATCGTACGGGCAAACCAAGGAGAAGCCCCGGAGGGCGGCGGGCTCCCGCTGCCTGTAAGAACCATCAAGTGGCTGAACAGCCACTATGATTGTTCTTACGGTGAAGGGAATCGGCGGCGGAAAAAAAAAAATGATATCTGAATGATGCCTGCAGCTGCACCCGTCATTCAGATATCACCACTGAAAGACCAGGACGTCATATGACGGCCAGCCATCGGCACGCGGTTCAAAAAACGAATTTGGAACGAATTGCACATTTTCTAATTGCAGCTGTCAGTGGGGAAGACCGCTGACAGCTGATAAGTCATCAGTTGATAAGGACGCGGCGGCCCAGTGGCCCGGCGGCCCGGCGGCCCGGCTTCCCGGCCCCGCTCCTTAACAACCAGTTATTCCATACCTCCCAACTGTCCCTGATTTTGAGGGACTGTCCCTGATTTGGAGCAAAGTCCCTCTGTCCCTCTTTCCTCCTCATTTGCCCCTCATTTTGGTCTGATCTATATAGTTGTATATAAAATGCACTTTTTATCTTTCAAAAAGTGTTTCCTAGCCCTAAACCTTCCATCCAAATTCTAAATTGCTGCATTTGTACATTTTAAAAGCCAATATAAAGGAATAGTAGTGGTAAAAAAAAAGCACTTGTGGATTTCATTAACCGTTTTTTTTTGGTGGTTAATTCTCCTTTAAGGGGGTGTGGCAGGGGGCGTGTCCTATGCCTACATACATTTTCTAGTAGGTGTCCCTCATTCCCATCTCAAAATGTTGGGAGGTATGGTTATTTTTCACACAGAATTTGAATCGGTCAATCATTTTTTGACAGATCCGAATTCGAATTGTTCCGAATATTTGGAAATGGTTAGAGAATGTATGAACATAACAAAACTAAACAACTTCCCAAATTAGTAACATAACGAATCTATCCGAAACATTAAAAAAAAAAAAATGTTCTGCTCTGCACGTGTCTAGCTACAAAGTTACGTTGCAGTCTGATCACTGGGGGGACAGGAGACTGTGGAAATGCTTCCTCCTGCCTGCAGCAGACTGATGACATCATTTCAGCCGAGGATATGGGACGGGACCCATGCTCAAGGGCGACTTTTTAAAAGATAAAGCTTTTTTGAAAAAAAAAAAAAAAAAGACTGAAAGATCCACTTTAACCACATGGCGACCAGCACACGACGATGTACGTCGGCACAATGGCACGGCTGGGCAAACAGGCGTACAGGTACATCCCCTTTAAATCGCGGAATTGGGGGGCGCGCGTGCGCTCATCCCGTACTCCGTGACGGTGCCTGCGAGGTCCCGCGGACTCGATGTCCCCCGGTATCCCGCGATCGTGTCACGAAGAGGCACAACGGGGAGATGCCTATGTAAACAAAGCATTTCCCCGTTCTGCCTTGTGACACGACAGAGATCACTACTCCCTGTCATCGGGAGCAGTGATCGCTGTCATGTTGAGTTGAAGCCCCTCCCCCACACAGTTAGAATCACTCCCTAGGACACACTTAACCCCTTCAGCGCCCCCTAGTGTTTAACCCCTTCCCTGCCAGTGTCATTTACACAGTAATCAGTGCATTTTTATAGCACTGATCGCTGTATAAATGGCAATGATCCCAAAATAGTGTCAAAAGCGTCCGATGTGTCCGCCATAATGTCGCAGTCACGATAAAAATCGCAGATCGCCGCCATTACTAATAAAAAAAAAATTAATAATAAAAATGCCAAAAATCTATCCCCTATCTTGTAGACGCTATAACTTTTGCACAAACCAATCAATATACGCTTTTTGCGATTTTTTTTTTACCAAAAATATGTAGAAGAATACGTATCGGCCTAAACTGACAAAGAAATTTGGGGGTTTTTTTATATATTTTTTGTGGATATTTGTTATAGCAAAAGTAAAAAATATTGCTTTTTTTTCAAAATTGTCAGTCTTTTTTTTGTTAATAGCACAAAAAATAAAAACCGCAGAGGTGATCAAATACCACCAAAAGAAAGCTCTATTTGTGGGGAAAAAAGGATGTCAGTTTTGTTTGAGTACAGCGTCGCACGACCGCGCGATTGTCAGTTAAAGCGACGCAGTGCCGAATCGCAAAAAGTGCTCTGGTCAGGAAGGGGGGTAAATCCATCCGGGGCTGAAGTGGTTAAATGAGAACCATGGGGGGGGGATGGATAGACATGAGTCACGCCAACTCAGGGAACCATTTTTGTCCAGGTTAATGTATTAAAACATTCCATAAATTGCATAAAACATGAGTGAGGTCATTATATTTGGATTGAGCCGGTCTCGTCAGTACGATGCAGCTCACTAATCAGAATTCCGCTCAGCTTGGCGATGCTTCTTATGCTCTCCATGCAACTTAATCTGGAGGCCCTTGTGACCTACCTCAACCTACCTCACTTACGTCAACACAGCGCAACCGCTTCACTCTCAAAGCCATTAGAAAGCAGAACATCAGAGGTCATACGGTGGGATTTCATGCCTATGTTCTGGTTCTTTCTGCTGCGTTACTCCTGAGACCGGCAGAGCAAGGAAGACTTAGGTACATCCACAAGTCAAATCCCATCAGCTCAATAAGGGGCTGTTAACTGGCAGCCGCTGAGAAGAAAATCCTTTTTTTTTTTTTTTTTTGCTGCAAGCGCCGAGAGCAAACATCGCCATAGATCTCACCTGCCCACGAACGTGATCGGATGCCACTGTGAAAAGAAAGTTTATTGGTGAAATCATTTTCTTTTTCAAAAAAGGTTTAAAGGCCAAATACAGTGGAAACTTTCTTTAGTTTAGAGTAGGATAGGAGTTCTGTCGGGTTTCTACCACTTGTCAACCACCCAACTGGGAAATTACATCATGACTTTGAGGTTAAATAACGAGGTCATGGCTGCAGCTAGATGCCATAACCCCGGTATTTACTTTTCCCTTAAGCGGCCGGATTTTAGGTAAAAGTGGTCCTTGTGGAGGATTCGCCATGGGTGACCCAACCCCCTCCCACTGCTTCCTGGGCTTATGTTACCGATCGCTGAGCCCGGAAACCATCCGGCATCAGCAGTTTGTTTTCCCATTGAGATAAGCGATGGCAAGATGGCTCATCTCTATGCCCTTGGGGGACCGGAGCGACGTCATGATGTCACTTCCAGTTCTCGGGCTTGCCATAGAGATAAGCGATGGCAAGATGGCCACCACTCATCTCTATGCCCTTGTAGGACAGGAGCGACGTCATGACGTCACATCAAGTTCTCGGGCTTGCTATAGAGATAAGCGATGGCAAGATGGCCACCGCTCATCTCTATGCCCTTGTAGGACAGGAGCGACGTCATGACGTCACATCAAGTTCTTGGGCTTTCCATAGAGATAAGCGATGGCAAGATGGCCCCCGCTCATCTCTTTGCCCTTGCAGGACCGGAGCGACGTGTTGACGTCACTTCAAGTTCTTGGGCTTGCCATAGAGATAAGCGATGGCAAGATGGCTCATCTCTATGCAACTTGGAGGACCGGAGCGACATCATGACCTCACTTCCTGTTCCCGGGCTTGCCATAGAGATAAGTGATGGGAAATGGCTCATCTCTATGCCCTTAGAGGATCGGAGCGACTTCATGACGTCACTTCAAGTTCTCGGGCTTGCTACAGAGATAAGCGATGGCAAGATGGCTCATCTCTATGCCCTTGCAGGATCGGAGTGACGTCATGACGTCACTTCCGGTTCGGGGGCTTGCCATAGAGATAAGCGATGGCAAGATGGCCCCCGCTCATCTCTTTGCCCTTGCAGGACCGGAGCGACGTGTTGACGTCACTTCAAGTTCTTGGGCTTGCCATAGAGATAAGCGATGGCAAGATGGCTCATCTCTATGCAACTTGGAGGACCGGAGCGACATCATGACCTCACTTCCTGTTCCCAGGCTTGCCATAGAGATAAGTGATGGCAAGATGGCTCATCTCTATGCCCTTAGAGGATCGGAGCGACTTCATGACGTCACTTCAAGTTCTCGGGCTTGCCACAGAGATAAGCGATGGCAAGATGGCTCATCTCTATGCCCTTGCAGGATCGGAGTGACGTCATGACGTCACTTCCGGTTCGGGGGCTTGCCATAGAGATAAGCGATGGTAAGATGGCTCATCTCTATGCCCCTGCAGGATCAGAGCGACATCATGACGTCACTTCAAGTTCTCAGGCTTGTCATAGAGCTAAGCGATGGTAAGATGGCTCATCTTTATGCCCTTAAAGGTCCAGACCGACGTCATGATGTCGCAAAATGGCCACCGCTCATCTCTATGCCCTTGCAGGACCGGAGCGATGTTGTGATGTCACTTCCGGTTCTCGGGCCATGTAAACATGTTTTTGTTTTTTAAAGTAAAAAGATCATTTTTTGGTTATCTTTTGCTTTTAAGGGTAAAGGAGAGATTTTGGGGTCTTTTAGACCCCAGATCTCTCCATAAAGAGGACCTGTCATGCTGTATTGTTATTGCAAGGGAATGTTTACATTGCTCTTGTGACATAAAAAAATACAAAACCCACCATTTTTTTCTATAGGGCCTCTGCTAAAAATATATATACATATATATATAATGTGTGGGGTTCTAAGTAATTTTCTAGCAAAAAAAAAAAAATACTGATTGTTTTTTTAAACAAAAAAGTGTCAGAAAAAGGCCTGGTCTTCAAAAGTTACATTAGCTAGACAACTTACAGCGGGTAAAATAAGTATTGAACACGTCACTATTTTTCTAGGTAAATATATTTCTAAAAGTGCTATTGAAAATATATTTCTCCCACATGTACATATGTAACAACCGATACAATCCATCCATAGAAAGAAACCAAAACAAATATGTTCAGAAATGAAGTTCTGTGTAATAAAATGGAATGACACAGAGAAAAAGCATTGAACACACATATAAAGGGAGGTGCAAAAAGGCATAGAAAGCCAAGACACCAACTGAAATCTATCAGTAATTAGAAAGCAATCCTGCCCCTTGTCAGCGCAAATTAATTTCAGCTGGTTCAGACTCAACCGATGACCTATAAAAAGGCGTCTCATTACCAAGGTGTCACACAAAAAACATCTCGTGATGGGTAAAAGCAAAGAGCTCTCTCAAGATCTTCGCAACCTTATTGCTGCAAAACATACTGATGGCATTGGTTACAGAAGGATTTCTAAACTGAAAGTTCCAGTGCGCACTGTTGGGGCCATAATCCAGAAGTAGAAAGAACATCATTTCGCTATAAACCGGCCACGACCAGGTGCTCCTCGCAAGATTTCTTGACAGAGGAGCGAAAAGAATTATCAGAAGAGTTGTCCAAGGACCACTTGTGGAGAGCTTCAGAAAGACCTGGAATTAGCAGGGACACAATAAGTAATGCACTCACCCGCCATGGCCTGTAGGCACGTTCACCACGCAAGTCTCCATTGCTGGAGAAAAAGCATGTTGAAGCTTGTTTAAAGTTTGCTGCACAACATTTCGACAAGCCTGTGAAATACCAGGAGGAATATAGTCTGGTCCGATGAGACCAAAACTGATCTTTTTGGATGCCATAATACACACCATGTTTGGAGGTCACATCACCCCAAAAACACCCCCCATACCAACAGTGAGGTTTGGAGGTGGGAACATCATGGTGTGGGGGCGGGGTGGCAAACTTCATATCATTGAAGGAAGGATGAATGGAAAAATGTACCAAGACATTCTTGATAAAAATCTGCTGGCCATCTACCAGGATGATGAAGATGAAACGAGGGAAGACGTCTCAGCAAGACAATCATCCCAAAGCCAGCCAAGGAAACAAAGCCAAGGAAACTCTCAATTGGTTTCAAAGAAAGAAATTAAAGCTGCTAGAATGGCCCAGCCAATCACCTGACCTGAACCCAATAGAAAATCTATGGAAAGAACTAAAGATCAGAGTTCATAGAAGAGGCCCACAGAACCTTCAAGATTTGAAGACTGTGTGGAAGAATGGGCCAAAATCTCACCTGAGCAACGCATTGGACTAGTTTCTCCATACAGGAGGCGTCTTGAAGCCGTCATTCCCAACAAAGGATTTTGTACTAAGTATTAAATACATTTCAGTTAGCGGGTTCAATACTTTTTCCCTGTGTCCTTCCATTTTATTACACAGAACTTCATTTGTGAACTTATTTGTTTTGGTGTCTTTATATGTATGGATTGGATGGGTTGTTACCGACACGTGGGGACAATTTCATGTCAATAGCATCTTTACCAATATATTTACCTAGAAAAATGGTGAGGTGTTAAATACTTATTTTACCCGCTGTATATACAAAGCGACGTTAGGTGCACATTTGTGTGTTTTAGAAACAAAATGCTGGAATGAAAACCCCCCGAAAACGGCCTTTAAAGACTTTCCCTGAGAACATCCAGCGCCAGTCATTGGCATCCCATTATTTGCCAGGTTGGCGTTGCTCTCCGGGGTTTTCCAGCCTCCTCCCCTCCCCCCCCCCTGGAGAAGTTTATCCAGTCAGACAGCGAATGCTTTTCACATTCGTTCGGCACTCTGCTACAATCTATCTAGACTTTCAAGAATTGCTTTTGTCATTAGGAGGCCTGTGAATGCTCGTGTGCACAGCTTTGACATAATTTAGTCCGAGCCGACTCCAAATCCGGCAGCGAGCGTGTGCCTGGCAGCCTGACACTGGAGAGGTAGCAAAAATAGTTCCTACCTGCAGCAACAATGTTCTATTTCAGTTCCCTTTTCTCCAAGGCGCAGAGAGAAGCCTGAGGGGTGACCCGGAGGACTTTCCGAGAGACGGGGACATCAGTGTAATGTGTGTGTACAGAGAGATGTACAATATATATAGATATAGATAGATAGATAGAGGGAAGGAAAGGAAATAAATGGTTCTCAGCTGCTACTTTCTGTTAAAGGACAGTAACAGGCTGACAGCTAATGCACATCTGTAACCCCTGGAGAGGCTGGAGAGGCTGGAGAGGCTGCTTTACCGGTCTGCAGAATCGTACTTATTCAGGTTCTCTTGTGATCCTCCTGCTGTCCCCTGTCAGTGCAAAATATAAGAAGATTAACAACAACTTATCAGAATCTGCAATTCACTGACTCTGTGCCACTGCCCCGCCTCCTGCTTCGTGACTTATAGAGAAGCAGGGGCGGACTGACCATTCGGACACTCGGGCACTGCCCGAGGGGCCCCCGGGCCACTAGGGGGCCCCATCAGGGTTGCCAGCCTCAGTAAAACCAGGGACAGTATGTAAAAATCTGTGTTTTTTTTTTACATCTCTCTGAAATGTCCCTTACCGACATCCTTTTTGTCTAAAAATACCGAGATTGTAGCTGCCGCACCTCTCCAGTACCTTCTCAGCCAATAGAAACATGTCTGTGTATACTGTGTGCACATGTATGTGTATCCTGTGTGATTGTATACTGTGTGTGTATACTGTGTGGTCCCATAATCTCTGATTGCCCGGGGGCCCCATGAGTTGTCAGTCCGCCCCTGTAGAGAAGACCATAGATAGATCATCAATACAGTATATACTTGCAATTACGGTATGCGGCCAGGGCCCAGTTCTCACACTTGCCTCTTCTCCAGGGCTGACCCCATTGAGGAACTTCTGCCCCTGGGAGACCTCGCTGGCCGGTGGTTGTGGGGGTCTGCGGACGGGGGGAGGGCTTAGCGGAATCTGGAAGCCCCCTTTAACAAGGGGGCCCCCAGCTCTATGTGAATGAGTATGGGGACATTGTACCCCTACCTATTCACCAAAAAAAAGTGTAAAAGTAAATAAAGACCTGAGGCAGTTTTTGACAATTTGTTCATTAAAAAATAAAAAAGCAATGTCAACCGATGTAGATCCATGGTCAATCACGACAACCGCCGCATGGTTGGACCCGAGAAAAGATAAAAGAAAAAAAAAGCTCTGCTCCCGAGGAACGCTCCCGCGGTCTGCCTGCTCGGCTGTGTGACAGTTCTTGAATAGGTAAGGGGCTGGGCCACCGGGCGATGCGGCAGACAGATAGATAGAGAGAGACATAAAGAGAGAGACATAGAGAGAGCCAGATAGAGAGAGACATAGAGAGAGACAGATAGAGAGAGACATAGAGGGACAGATAGAGAGAGAGAGACATAGAGAGATACATCGAGAGAGACAGATAGAGAGAGACATAGAGAGAGACAGAGACATAGAGAGAGCCAGATAGAGAGAGACATAGAGAGAGACAGATAGAGAGAGAGAGACATAGAGAGATACATCGAGAGAGACAGATAGAGAGAGACATAGAGAGAGACAGAGACATAGAGAGAGACAGATGGAGAGAGACATATAGAGAGAGACATAGAGAGAGACAGAGAGAGAGAGACATAGAGACAGAGAGACCTAGAGACCTAGAGAGAGACAGATAGAGAGAGACATAGAGAGAGACAGATAGAGAGAGAGATACATAGAGAGAGACAGAGACATAGAGAGAGACATAGAGGGACAGATAGAGAGAGAGATACATAGAGAGAGACAGATAGAGAGAGACAGAGAGAGACATAGAGAGAGAAATCGAGAGACAGATGGAGAGAGACATAGACAGAGACAGATAGATATAGAGAGACATTGAGAGAAATAGATAGATAGATAGATAGATAGATAGATAGATAGACAGATAGATAGATAGATAGATAGATAGATAGATAGATAGATAGATAGATAGATAGATAGATAGATAGATAGATAGATAGATAGATAGATAGATAGATAGATAGATAGATAGATAGATAGATAGATAGATATATTAGAGGTTCCCACTCTTGCTCCCAATATCCAATCCAAGTGTTCCATCTGAAGTTCCGCTTTGTTATCTCTTTACTGTTTCAGACATAATGCAATAAACAAATACACCAGTAATGAGCCCCGGGGGAATGAGCTGCCCCATGCACCAGCCTACATGGGCTTCCCCCAAATCTGTACCTGGCGTTGGGTATTCCAGGGGGGCGGGGCTGCATGTCCTCCTTGCCTGGCGTACGTGGCGGCGCTGCACCTGAGCAGAGTGCGCGGGGAGCCTGCAGCCCAGTTCATGGTATTTGTCAAAGTGTTAATGAGTCTGTAACTAGACGAGGGATTTGAAAAAGGCAATTGTGACTGGGAGCGGCGATCATCCTAATTACATGTGATGGCCTCTGTCATGTTTTAGGGCACGTCCCTGAAAATAAACCCTCAGCTTCATAACAGAAATGCTGTTCTTTTAATATTCGCCCCCCCGGGGGGTCACACAGTTGATTTTGTTTATGTTCTTTGCGTTGAGTGATTGCTGATTGGGCAGAAGAATACACATGTGTGCTCCTTCCCGATGAGACGCGGAGGACTTCGCTCATCCCTAACCCCCCCGCTGTCTGCTTTCTCCACACATTGCCAGTTTTCCCGTTCTGCCTGTTTGTGAAATAGTCAGTTTGAAAATATTTAATTCAGGAAATGTTTTATTGTATGGGTTTAATTAAAGCGGTATTAAACCCAAAAATCAAAACTCAGTTTTCACCTAGTGATCCGGCCAGTAACACACACCTCCTGCATTAAAGTGCCCCCACTCTGGATGAAGGAGCAACAGAGACACCTTTGGACAGCAGCATTGGCAGTCTGCGGGGGGGAGGGGAGTGTTAGATTGACTAGTAGATTTAGATACACTGACAAACTGAACCCAAACCCCAGCCCACACGTATTAAATAGCTACTGCTGTTTTGGTCCTTTTGGGATAAAGCTTTTACACTAATGAATACAAGCTGACCATTGTAAGCACCCCTGTCAGTGGTAAATGGTTTCTCTGAACCCTCTAACTGCTACATCTGCAGGACAGCGTGTTCTGTTAAAAAAAAACAACAGACTTACTGGCCAGATCACCTGGTGATAATAAAAGATAAGAAGCCTAAACAAAACAAAAAAAACGAATGCAGCCATCACATCTAAGAATTGGTAAGCTGTAATATAATAAATGTTCGCCTTTGGCTTTATTACCACTTTAATTTATTATACATACCTGCCAACTGTCCATGATTTGGTGGGACAGTCCCTCTGAACATCATTATTCCTTAAATATCCCTCTTCCGGGTCTGAGATATGGACCTCTTCAAAACAATATACTATAGGGATGTGTTTATAATACATTTGCAGAGCAATTCATCATGAAAACATGAATTCATTCCATTGGAACTATTGTCACCTCCCTGTCCCATTGGAACCCCCAACGCCTTCCTTTTCCATTGGAACCTTCATCACTTCTCTGCTCCATCGGAACAATTGCCACCTCCCTGTTCCAATGGAGCCCTCACCACCTCTCTGTTCCATTAGAGCCCCCACAACCTCCTTGTTCCATTGGTGCCCTCGCCAACTCCCTGTTCCATTAGAGACCTCAACACCTTCCTTTTCCATTAGAGCCCTCACCACCTTCCTGTTCCATTGGAACCCTCGACACCTTCCTGTTCCATTGGAACCCTCAACACCTCCCTGTTCCATTAGAACCCTCGACACCTTCCTGTTCCATTGGAACCAGTGCCACCTCCCTGTTCCATTGGAACTCTCAACACCTCTCTGCTCTATTGAAACCAGTGCCACCTCCCTGTTCCATTGGAGCCCTCACCACCGCCCTGTTCCATTGGAACCCTCACCACTTCCCTGTTCCATTAGAGCCCTCACCACCTCCCTGTTCCATTGGAACCCTTACCACCTCCCTGTTCCACTGGAACCCTCACCACCTTCCTGTTCCATTAGAGCCCTCTACACCTTCCTGTTCCATTAGAGCCCTCAACACCTTCCTGTTCCATTGAAACCAGTGCCACCTCCCTGTTCCATTGGAGTCCTCACCACCGCCCTGTTCCATTGGAACCCTCACCACCTCCCTGTTCCATTAGAGCCCTCACCACCTCCCTGTTCCATTGGAACCCTTACCCCCTCCCTGTTCCATTGGAACCCTCACCACCTCCCTGTTCCATTAGAGCCCTCTACACCTTCCTGTTCCATTAGAGCCCTCAACACCTTCCTGTTCCATTGGAACCCTCAACACCTTCCTGTTCCATTTGAACCCTCAACACCTCTCTGCTTCTTGGAAACCAGTGCCACCTCCCTGTTCCATTGGAGCCCTCACCACCACCCTGTTCCATTGGAACCCTCACCACCTCTCTGTTCCATTAGAGCCCTCACCACCTCCCTGTTCCATTAGAGCCCTCACCACCTCCCTGTTCCATAGGAACCCTCACCACCTCCCTGTTCCATTGGAACCCTCACCACCTCCCTGTTCCATTAGAGCCCTCACCACCTACCTGTTTCATTAGAGCCCTCAACACCTCCCTGTTCCATTAGAGCCCTCAACACCTTCCTGTTCCATTGGAACCCTCAACACCTTCCTGTTCCATTGGAACCCTCAACACCTCTCTGCTCCATTGGAGCCCTCACCACCACCCTGTTCCATTAGAGCCCTCACCACCTCTCTGCTGAATTTGAGCCCTCACCACCTCGCTGTTCCATTAGAGCCCTCACCACCTCCCTGTTCCACTGCAACCCTCACCACCTCCCTGTTCCACTGCAACCCTCGACACCTCCCTGTTCAATTGGAACCCTCAATACCTTCCTGTTCCATTGGAACCCTCAACACCTCTCTGCTCCATTGAAACCCTTGTCACCTATACACCAGAAGTTGCCTTCATTGTTACTTATTTGAAGTTTATTTTGTGATTTGGGACTTTTTAACACAATAATTAGAAGTTGCCTTCATTTTCACTTTATTTCAAAACAAAATTTTTGTTGGTGTTTTTGTGTTTTTTTGGGACTTTTTAACACAATAATAATAATAATCGATTCACATGGACCGATTCACTCACATGTTATGTGTTTTTGTATGATTATTTAATTATGTGTTTTAGGTTTGCGCAATCTTTTTTTCTATCTATATATGTTGAATTGAGTGTTTAATTTTTGAAGATAGCAACATACATATTTACATATATTTTTCACTTTCTTTTTTTCATTTTTTTCACACATAATATTGTATTTTATACAATATTGATCACATTATTAGGTTTGGTGAGCGCAGAATAATTAAATGATATATTTTTTGTCACTTAGCCTTTAGTCACAGTGAACTGCTGCACAGCCCACTCCTGCCCTCTGGATAGGGGTTCTCCTGACACCCCGATAGGAGCCCGCCTGACTCCTGGGAAGAGACCTCCTGTCTCCTGCCTGCTGGCTGAGGCTCCTCTGACCCCAGGTTGAGACCTTCCTTCTTCTACTACTGGCGGTGGTACCTCTCACCCCTGGGTGAGACCTTCTGTCTCCTGATTCCTGGCTGGGGCTCCTCTGACCCCTGGGTGAGACCTTCTGTTTCCTGACTCCTGGCTGGGGCACCTCTGACCCCTGGTTGGAACCTTCTGTCTCTTGACTCCTGGCTGGGGCACCTCTGACCCCTGGTTGGAACCTTCTGTCTCTTGACTCCTGGCTGGGGCTTCTCTGACCCCTGGGTGAGACCTTCTGTCTCCTGACTCCTGGCTGGGGCTTCTCTGACCCCTGGGTGAGACCTTCTGTCTTCTGACTGCTGGCTGGGGCTCCTCTGACCCCTGGGTGAGACCTTCTGTCTCCTGACTCCTGGCTGGGGCTTCTCTGACCCCTGGGTGAGACCTTCTGTCTTCTGACTGCTGGCTGGGGCTCCTCTGACCCCTGGGTGAGACCTTCTGTTTCCTGACTCCTGGCTGGGGTACCTCTGACCCCTGGTTGGGACCTTCTGTCTCTTGACTTCTGGCTGGGGCTTCTCTGACCCCTGGGTGAGACCTTCTGTCTCCTGACTTCTGGCTGGGGCTCCTCTGACCCCTGGGTGAGACCTTCTGTCTCCTGACTGCTGGCTGGGGCTTCTCTGAGCCCTGGGTGAGACCTACCATCTCCAATATGGGAATGTCCCCAAACTGTAGGTATCCTCAGGCTTGAGTATATAATGATGCTGCACACCTGTGTACTCACACAGGCTGCAGGCATCTAGTAAACTCCAGACACATATTTGAAGGTTCCATCCCAACCAAGACACTTCAAGCTTCAGGCCCCAAACTGTGACTACCAGAGAAAACCAAAAACACAGCTTTCTCCTCTCAATTGATAGTCTGTAAATTCGCATTAGGCCTTAATGCAAATCCTGTGTCATTTTCTCCTACATTTCCATGGTGGCAGGACCTCAAACTTTCACACCAGCCATGGGTGATCCTCAGTGATGCAGAGAATATACAGTGTATTAAGGCAACATAGTAACAGCTTGTAATGCCCTGCAGTCACAGTATATCAGTGGTCTCCAAACTGCGGCCCGTAGTCCAGATGTGGCCCTTTGCTTGCCTATATCCGGCCCTCAGGACACTATTCCTCCAACTGACAATAATGATGAGGCACCATTCCTTCCACTGACACCATTGAGGGGGCGCAATTCCTCCTACTAAGACCAATGTTGGGGCACTATTCCTCCCACTGACACCATCGATGGTGCACTGTATCTCCTACCATGACCAATGATGGGGTATCATTCCTCCCACTGACACCATCGATGGTGCACTGTTCCTCCTACTATGACCAATGATGGGGCATCATTCCTCCCACTGACACCATTGATAGGGCACTGTTTCTCCTACTAAGACCAATATTGGGGCATCATTCCTCCCACTGACACCATCGATGGAGCACTATTCCTCCTGTTAAAACCAATCACAGAACAGTTTTTACTCCAACTGATGCCGGGACTATTTCTACTCACACTGGCCAAAGTCCGGCCCCCCTGAAGCCCGAAGGACAGTAAACTGGCCCTTAGTTTAAAAAGTTTGGAGACCCCTGCAGTGTATCCTCAATCCTACAGGTTGAACACAACTGGCCAGTGGTCGCCATTCAACCAGAGGACTGAGGAAACCTTGTGGCGACATAGGGGTACTGCAGAGGACACCGCTATAGAGAAGATGAGATAGTAGAGTAGCCTGGTCTGGCCTTTCTTTTTTTTTTTTTTTAAATAGACTATTTAAAAGAATAGAGGAGTTTTAATTGATTATGCATCTGTCATCAGCTATGCTGGCAGACTTGTCTGCAGAAGAAGAGAGAATGCTTATAATTGTAAAAAAGGTAATAAAGGAGACAGACAGAATGTCCTCTAGCTCCTCACATTGTTTCTGGATCTCTGTGTGCCCAGAGTCCCTCTTCTCACCTATGGTGCCAGATGACCACTCGATTCTGCCGCGGGAAAAGGCCACGCGGAGTCCTCCTCCCTGCCAGAGGTGCGTTAAGTGTAAAATCAGCCAGGTTCTAAGGAAGAGGAGCCGTGAAAGTTGACAGCACACTTCAAGTCATCATACTCATGACAAAGAAAGCCGTCCATGCTTTGTCCCAGGGAGGCGTTTCCGGGAGCGTTGATAAATGTCACCCTGCATGCTTCAGCTGACAAACACTTGACAGCAACTTGTTAAATGGACACGACAGAGAATGGAGGGGAGCTGAGGCCTCTGAGGACATCCGCTACAGTGTGACAGAGCTTCCATCAAACAAGAGCTGAGGGATCTGCCACCAAAACAACTGGCTTATCTGAGATAGAACTTCATGACAAATCCACTTTTGGGTGTTAGGAAGACGGAAAATGTCACCTATACGCAAATCTATACTGGACCTGATTTAGATACACACTATACTGCCAAAAGTATTGGGACGCCTGCCTTTACACACACATGAATTTTAATGGCATCCCAGTCTTAGTCTGTAGGTTTCAATATTGAGTTGGCCCACCCTTTGCAGCTATAACAGCTTCAACTCTTCTGGGAAGGCCGTCCACAAGGTTTAGGAGGGTGTCTATGGGAATGTTTGACCATTCTTCCAGAAGAGCATTTGTGAGGTCAGGCACTGATGTTGGATGAGAAGGCCTGGCTCGCAGTCTCCGTTCTAATTCATCCCAAAGAATTTCTATCAGGTTGAGGTCAGAACTGTGTGCAGGTCACTCAAGTTCCTTCACCCCACACTCGCTCATCCATGTCTATATGGACCTTGCTTTCTGCACTGGTCCAAATTATTTGGTGGAGATCAGTACAGCTTTCCAGTGCCCAACAGTGCCGCCTCATCAGTGCACATCAGTGCCGCCTATTAGTAGCACCTATCAATGCCCATCAGTGCAGCCTCATCAGTGCAGCCTCATCAGTGCAGCCTAGCAGTGCCCGTCAGTGCAGTCTCATCAGGGCACATCAGTGTGATTCACTAGTGCAGCCTATTAGTGCCCATCAGTGCTGCCTAATGAGCCACGTCACTGAAGAAGAAAAATTACTTATTTGCCAAATTTTATAACAGAAACAAAGAAAAACATTTTCTTTTTCAAAATTCAAAGCCAGCAGTGCTCCTCATCAGTGCTGCCCATCAGTGCATATTAGTGCAGCCTCATCAGTGCACATCAGTGCAGCCTCATCAGTGCACATCAGTGCAGCCTCATCAGTGCACATCAGTGCAGCTTCATCAGTGCACATCAGTGCAGCCTCATCAGTGCACATCAGTGCAGCTTCATCAGTGTACGTCAGTGAAGAAGAAAAATTACTTATTTGCCAAATATTATTACAGAAACTTTTTTTTTTTTCAAAATTTTCGGTCTCTTTTTTGTTTGTTTAGCAAAAAAAAGAAAAACCCAGTGGTGATTAAATACCAGCAAAAAAAAGCTTTATTTGTGTGAAAAAAATGATAAAAACGTCATATGGGTACAATGTAGCATGACGGCGCAATTGTCATTCAAAAGTGTGACATCGGGGAGGAAGGGGGTGAAAGTGTCAAGTATTGAAGTGGTTAAAGGACAAATAATTCCAGAATTAAACTGCACAGCAAAGGAAGGGGGGGGGGGGGTAAGTTTTGTGTCCAGAAATGTTGAAGCACATGGGTGGGGAGTGGTCTGACATTGGCCGAGGCCTTTGCGACAAGCGATTGATGGAATACGAAGAAGGTCTGGAAATAACGGACAGCGCAAGCCGAGGAAGAGGCATTAATTTTGCGTACACACGGTCAGACTTTTCGGCTACAAAAGTTCGACAGCCCGTCCGACAGACTTTCGACGGACTTTCGACTGACTTTTGGCGGACTTGCGGCGGACTTTCTAATGAACTGACTTGCCTACATACAATCACACAAAAGTCCGACGGATTCGTACGTGATGACGTACACCGGACTAAAATAAGGAAGTTGATAGCCAGTAGCCAATAGCTGCCCTAGCTTGGGTTTTTGTCTGTCGGACTAGCATACAGACGAGCGGATTTCTGGGTCCGGCGGAGTTACGACGTAAAGTTTTGAAGCATGTTTCAAATCTAAAGTCCGTCAGATTTGCGACTGGAAAAGTCAGCTGAAAGTCCGGGGAAGCCCACACACGATCGGATTGTCCGCCGGATTTGGTCCGTCGGCGTCCGTCGGACTTTTGTAGACGAAAAGGCTGACCGTGTGTACGCGGCATAGGAGTAAAGTCAATTCAATCTCAACTGAAACACCTCCAACATTAGTTGCCATTTCAGTTGCATATTAAGTACATCTCTGAGGTGTTAGACATCAATTTTTTGTAAAACAGAAATAGCCTTCACGCAGACAAAAATAAGTGCCAAATGCCTTCGGAGCGTTTAGAGCACGTTGGCAGCGTGCTCCTGTTGACTTGAATTGAGGCGTTTGGCAAGCTTTGCATGATACCAGCACCTGCCAAGTAATGCAGGAAAAATCGAACTCAACACAAAGTTCCTCAAATTGACGCAAACGCGATGTGACTTCTGAACGAGTACTAGAGCGAATGATTTCTACTGATGGAAAGCACAGGCTTTTGGCTTTGCAAAGCATTTGGAAAGCTTTATTACTGCAAAGCGAATGACTGTTTGTAGCGCCCCCTTGCTGTGGGTTGTTAAGCCAGTTCCCACGCGGAGACCTACAGTCGAGGTTTTCAGTGGTTGGCGGGTCCGAGGGCCCAATCGCCATCCTTCCAGTTGACTACTTTTTCACTTTCCACACAGGCCAAATCTGGATCCTTTCCTTTACACACTTATGAGAGGCCTCATCAGGGCCGTCTTTTTTGGGCAAAAGGGGCCCAGTCATAGTTGTGGGGCCCAAAGTAGCTGCCTCTTGAGCTGGCGCCAGTGGTTGAACTACCAGGGTTGCAAGTCCGACCCTGGTGTTCCCTCACTGTGGGGGCAGAGGGCTGACTGCCTGAACATAGTACACTCAAGTCACTGCCACACAGTGCTGCTCACCCAGCCTCTCCCCTCCCATTGAGTTCACAGCTAGAGGAAGATTGGCCATGGCTGTTGGGGGGGGGTGGAAACTAAAGGTCATGACTCATGAAGGGTGAGGAGCTGGAGGAGGTCTCCACTGTGTGAGAAAACCCAATCTCATGATCTCAGGATAGGTGTCGCTGCAGACACATAGAGGGAGCCTAGGAGACAAAAAGGGGGAGGCGGGTCAACAAGTGAGTGCCACTGATGACTAATCCCATCTACACCCAGCACTGCCACTGAACCCAATCCCACCACAATCCCTGCCACTGATCGACCCACCAGCACTACCACAGATCACACCCTCCTCCCCCTTAGCACTGCCACTGATCTCATCTCCCCAGCACTGCCACTCATCCCATCAACCCCCCCAGCACTGTCACTCATCCCTCCCCAGCTCTGCCACTGATCACACCCTCCCTCTCTCAGGCCCAGCAACCAATGGGTGAGTGATAATAATGTGCAGTAACCTTAAGCAACCAATCAGTGAGCAGTAATGATGTGCAGTGACCTAAAGCAACCAAGCAGTGAGCAGAAATGATGTGCTGTAACCTCTAGCAACCAAGCAGTGAGCAGAAATGATGTGCTGTAACCTCTAGAAACTAATCAGTGAGCGGTAATGTGTGCTGTAACCTCTAGCAACCAGTCAGTGAGTGGTAATGATATGCTGCAGTAAACAAATTTTGAGTCTAGCTGCTATTTTCTGTATGTCTCAGAACAGGTGGAGAGCAAAATTGCATAGGGGGTGAAGGCCAAGAAAATGTTTGCCCAGGGTCCAATCAATATTAAATATGGCCCCGGGCCTCCTAGTTCCCAGGGGTTTAAGGTCTAGTCTACAGGGGTTACTGCCAAACATGTGGGCCCATCAGACGTGAAGGCCCATGTTGCCAGGTGCATCCACCCAGAGGAACCTTTTCTACCACCCCCAAACAGGCGGACTCTCCTCCACTAGGCATCCTCCACCTGAGCTGAGTGTAATGTACGCACTCTACAGGTATTGGTTGGGAAAGAACTTTAGTCTTCTTACGTTTGGATCCATCCCCACCTCATGCGACCGCCATTTTCGTATTTCTGGCATGTGCAGAGATGTGCCAAAGGGCTCTGCCTGGCCTTTGGGTCCTGCCCCTTGGCATATCTCTGCAGGCATAGGGAGTTTTCCACATGTAGAGCTTCCCCTGAAGGAGCCACTTGATAGTTTTGGTACTTTGTTATTACCTCAGCTCTGAAGGCCAGTGTTTTTCAACCTTTTTTCGGTCAAGGTGTCCCTCTAAATTTTCTTCAGTCTCGGACACCCCAGGCTAAAGGCACACTAACATGTGAGGTTGGGGGATGGTAAAACCATGTGGTTGAGGCACATTTTTATAACTCCCCCCCCCCCCAGGAATTATACCCTCCGTCACATTTGGCAGGCTCTTCTGCCCACTGAACATGACCCATTCAGGTGAATAGGGCTGCCCCACAACTGTGTGCATTGCATGCGTTTGCAGCACCATGATGCTGCATTTAGGGGGTTAAAACAGGTGGTGGGGAGGCGACATATTGCCTTCTTACTGCCTGTCAAATGTAGTCTCAGCACGGATCGCTTTTTAAAGGAGCGGAATTCCATGTCACTTCTATTGTAAACAAGAAGCAATTCAGATCTACAGCATTCGTGGTCAGGATAAAATATAATGTACAAACATCCACTCACTGGCCACTTTATTAGGTACACCTATACAATCGCTTGGTAACACAAATTGCTGATCAGCCAATCACATGGCAGCATCTCAATGCATTTAGGCATCTGGATGTGGTGAAGACGACTTGCTGAAGCACAAACGGAGCATCAGAATGGGGGAAGAAAGGGGATTGAGGTGACTTTGAACATTGCATGGTTGTTGGTGCCAGACGGGCTGGTCTGAGTATTTCTGGGATTTTCACACACAACCATCTCTCGGGGTTTATAGAGAATGGTGGGAAAAAGAGAAAATATCCAGTGAGCGGCAGTTGTGTGGAGGAAAATGCCTTGTTGAGGTCAGAGGAGAATGGGCAGACTGGTTCCAGATGATGGAAAGGCAACAGTAACTCAAATAGCCCCTCGTTATATCCAAGGTATGCAGAATACAATCTCTGAACACACAACACATCCAACCTTGAAGCAGATGAGCTACAGCAGCAGAAGACCACACCGGGTGCCACTTCTGTCAGCTAAGAACAGGAAACTGAGGCTACAATTGGCACAGGATCACCAAAACTGGACAATAGAAGATTGGTAAAACGTTGCCTGGACTGATGAGTCTGGATTTCAGCTGCGACATTCAGATGGTCGGGTCAGAATTTGGTGCATGGATCCATCCTGCCTTGTATCACCGGTTCAGGCTGGTGGTGGGGGTGTAATGGTGTATGGGATGGGGTATCACCGGTTCAGGCTGGTGGTGGGGGTGTAATGGTGTGGGGGATGGGATATCACCGGTTCAGGCTGGTGGTGGGGGTGTAATGGTGTATGGGATGGGGTATCACCGGTTCAGGCTGGTGGTGGGGGTGTAATGGTGTGGGGGATGGGGTATCACCGGTTCAGGCTGGTGGTGGGGGTGTAATGGTGTATGGGATGGGGTATCACCGGATCAGGCTGGTGGTGGGGGTGTAATGGTGTGGGGGATGGGGTATCACCGGTTCAGGCTGGTGGTGGGGGTGTAATGGTGTGGGGGAGATTTTCTCGGCACATTTTGGGCCCCTTAGTACCAATTGAGCATGGTTTATACACCACTCCCTACCTGAGTATTGTTGCTGACCATGTCCATCCCTTTATGACTACAGTGTCCCCATCTTCTGATGGCTCCTTCCAGCAGGATAATGCACCATGTCACAAAGCTCCAATCATCTCACCACTGGACAATGAGGTCTCTGTACTCCAATGGCCTCCACACTCAGCACATCTCGTCCAATAGAGGGCCTTTGGGATGTGGTGGAACGGGAGATTGGCATCCTGGATGTGCAGCCGACAAATCTGCAGCAACTGCGTGATGCCATCATGTCACTATGGAGCAAAATCTCTGAGGAACGTTTCCAACACCTCGTTGTATCTATGCCACCAAAAATGAAGGCAGTTCTGAAGGCAAAAAGGGGTCCAACCCGGTACTAGCAGGTGAGTGTATATGGAACATCTTAGGATATTACTGGGCAGCAAACTCCATATAGATGCTGTTCTTGGTGGGAAGTGAAGCGTTCTTGGTGGTAAGTGAAGCGTTCTTGGTGGGAAGAGAAGTGTTCTTGGTGGTAAGTGAAGCAATCTAGGTGGGAAGTGAAGCGGTCTTATGCCCCGTACACACGGTCGGATTTTCCAAAGGGAAAATGTCCGATCGGAACGTGTTGTCGGAAATTCCGACCATGTGTGGGCTCCATCGGACATTTTCCATCGGATTTTCCGACACACAAAGTTGGAGAGCAGGAGATAAAATTTTCCGACAACAAAATCCGTTGTCGGAAATTCCGATCGTGTGTACACAAATCCGATGCACAAAGTGCCACGCATGCTCAGAATAAAGAGATGAAAGCTATTGGCTACTGCCCCGTTTATAGTCCCGACGTACGTGCTTTACGTCACCGCGTTTAGAACGATCGGATTTTCCGACAACTTTGTGTGACCGTGTGTAGACAAAGCAAGTTTGAGCCAACATCCGTCGGAGAAAATCCTAGGATTTTGTTGTCGGAATGTCCGAACAAAGTCCGACCGTGTGTACGGGGCATTAGTGGGAAGTGAAGCATTCTTGGTGGAAAGTGAAGCAGCCTTGGTGGGAAGTGAAGCGGTCTTGGTGGGAAGTGAAGCGCTCTTGGTGGGAAGTGAAGCAGTCTTGGTGGGAAGTGAAGCGGTCTTGGTGGGAAGAGAAGCGTTCTTGGTGGTAAGTGAAGCGTTCTTGGTGGGAAGAGAAGCGGTCTAGGTGGGAAGTGAAGCGGTCTAGGTGGGAAGTAAAGCGGTCTTGGTGGGAAGTGAAGCGGTCTTAGTGGGAAGTGAAGCGGTCTTAGTGGGATGTGAAGCGTTCTTGGTGGAAAGTGAAGCAGCCTTGGTGGGAAGTGAAGAGGTCTTGGTGGGAAGTGAAGCGCTCTTGGTGGGAAGTGAAGCGGTCTTGGTGGGAAGTGAACCGGTCTTGGTGTGAAGTGAAGCGGTCTTGGTGAGAAGTGAAGCGTTCTTGGTGGAAAGTGAAGCGGTCTTGGTGGGAAGTGAAGCGGTCTTGGTGGGAAGTGAAGCGGTCTTGGTGGGTAGTGAAGCGTTCTTGGTGGGTAGTGAAGCGTTCTTGGTGGGAAGTGAAGCGGTCTTGGTGGGAAGTGAAGCGGTCTTGGTGGGAAGTGAAGTGTTCTTGGTGGGAAGTGAAGCGGTCTTGGTGGGAAGGGAAGCGTTCTTGGTGGGAAGTAAAGCGTTCTTGGTGGGAAGTGAATCGGTCTTGGTGGGAAGTGAAGCGGTCTTGGTGGGAAGTGAAGCGGTCTTTGTGGGAAGTGAATCGGTCTTGGTGGGAAGTGAAGTGTTCTTGGTGGGAAGTGAAGCAGTCTTGGTGGGAAGTGAAGCAGTCTTGGTGGGAAGTGAAGCGGTCATGGTGGGAAGTAAAGCGTTCTTGGTGGGAAGTGAAGTGTTCTTGGTGGGAAGTAAAGCATTCTTGGTGGGAAGTGAAGTGTTCTTGGTGGGAAGTGAAGCGGTCTTGGTGGGAAGTGAAGCGGTCTTTGTGGGAAGTGAATCGGTCTTGGTGGGAAGTGAAGTGTTCTTGGTGGGAAGTGAAGCAGTCTTGGTGGGAAGTAAAGCAGTCTTGGTGGGAAGTGAAGCGGTCATGGTGGGAAGTGAAGCGGTCTTGGTGGGAAGTGAAGTGTTCTTGGTGGGAAGTGAAGCGGTCTTGGTGGGAAGTGAAGCGGTCTTGGTGGGAAGTGAAGCGTTCTTGGTGGGAAGTGAAGTGTTCTTGGTGGGAAGTAAAGCGATCTTGGTGGGAAGTGAAACGGTCTTGGTGGGAAGTGAAGCAGTCTTGGTGGGAAGTGAAGCGTTCTTGGTGGGAAGTAAAGCGATCTTGGTGGGAAGTAAAACGGTCTTGGTGGGAAGTGAAGCAGTCTTGTTGGGAAGTGAAGCGGTGGTCCTGGTTCAGACGCTTTTAAACCAATGTTACACCTAAGTGAAGAGTTGATAAAGATGTTTTATGAAAAATATGCAAAGAATCCATCTAAAGGACCCCTCCTCCCCCCTCACGCTAGAAGAATATTGTTCTGCCATAGCCTCCTCTTATGAAGTTGTCTTCTTCGCACGGTTCATCGGTCTTTCTATTATCACCGTCTTGTCACATTATTTGGGCCAGTGCTCAATAACTCAGGCCACGTATGATTCACCAACAAACGTTTTCCGTTTTTAGCAGGCGGCTCATCGCTCCCGTCTGTAGTGCGAATCCGTCCTGACAAGTGTTGGAACTGCTGGAGACAAAGGTAACATGCATAGCCCCGACCCCCGTAATTACGCCTGAGAAGAAGGCTCGGTGTAGAACTCGTTCTCGTAGGACGTCGTGATTCAAAGGGATTGTGGCACATTGTCTTTATGGAGGCTTGCAGAAAGTTGTCACCTTGTAGGTGACACACAGTTCCATTTGGGAGAATACTAATGCGGCCTCCTCTCACCTGCAAAAAAGGAAGAGACAGCAACATTCGTGCTGACGTTCAAGATGTTGAAAATGTTCTAATTGCCGGGGTTTCCGAGGCAGCCAGGTGACCTTGCATACGCCAGCTGCCGGCTTCGGTAAATGTTATCGGCGTTATCGCTGATTGGGAACGATGCTGCTACGAAGCAGCAAGGACTATGACTGTGCAATGTAAGAACTGGCGTGCCACCCAACTTCTGACATAAGGAAAATATGTCAAAGAATGTCAGGCAAAGGACACACCCCTGCCACACCCCCGAGTTACCACAAAGGACCACAAAGAATTAATAAACAAAAATGATTGGTTAACCACTTGCCAACCCATTTCACAGAACTCTTACTGCAAACAGGCAGCAGCTGATGGTGTACTGGTATGTCACGGTGCGCATGCGCACCCCTGGGACGCACAGTGGCGCGATCCCACGGTCTCTGTGAGAAGCCAGGGTATCATGTGATTGGTCATTATGATCACATGATTACAATGTAAAGCAAAACATTCATGAATGGCTTCCCATCATGACTTTTTTGCTTCCTATTGTGATGCTGTGATTGGCCCACAGCTATCACATGGTACCTGGGCCAATCACAGCACCCTGTACCATGTGATTGGCTGTAGCCAATCACAGATCACAATAGTAAGTGAGCAGTCATGAATCACATTTTTAATGTCACACAGTATTTGCGCAGCGGTTTTGCAAACCAAAAAAAAATACACTTTAACGTATAAAAAAAAAAGAAACAATATATAGGTACATTTTTTGTAAAATGTGAAAGATGATGTTACGCCAAGTAAATAGATACCTAACGTGTCATGTGTTAAAATTGTGCACGCTCGTGGAATGGCGACAAACTACAGTACTTAAAAATCTCCATAGGCGATGCTTTAAAAGCCTTGACAGGTTACCAGTTTAAAGTTACAGATAAGGTCTAGCGCTAGAATTATTGCTCTCGCTCCAATGTTTGCAGCGATTCCTCAGATGTGTGGTGTAAACACCATTTACTGCGTGCGAGCACAGAGTTATGGGGCGCTTTCATTTATTTATTTATTTTACTTATTTTTTTATTTTTTTTACACTGTCCCTTTTTTTTCTTTTTTATTTCTATTACAAGGAATGTAAACATCGCTTTAATGATGAAATACGCATGACAAGTCCTCTTCATTGAGAGAGCTGGGATCAAAAAGACCCCAGATCCCTCATTTACCTTTAAAATCAAAATATCAGAAAAAGAAAACATTTTGATCTTTTTGCTTTAATTGCGCAAAAAAAAAAAAAAGATTAACTTTCAGCCTGGACTGGAAGTGAGCTCATCATGTTGCTCCAGTCCTCCAAGGCCACAGAGGCGATCAAAGAGGGCTGGTCCCACCCAGCCAGTGTAGGTCCCACCCAGCCAATTGTGTGACATTAGCAAATTAATATTCGCTAACGTCTTCCTGTTTTTTCCTCCCGGCCAATCAGGAAGCAGGTCCTGAGTCCCGATTGGCCAAGAATCTGAAGACCCCTTTGACCGGATTCCAGGACTCCTGATTGGCCGGGAGGAGACAGCAGGGACTCGGGGGCTGGAACTCGGGAAGAGAGACGGATGAAGTTAAGTTCGGGGCTGACAGGTGAAAGGCGAGCGAAGTGGCGAGCGACGGGGGGGTTGGCGGCGATTAATTGAGCGATGGGAGGAGTGGGAGGGGGGTTTGGTGGTGGCCAGATAGATGGCTGGCTGGAGGGGGGAAACTGGCTGGCTGGGTGGGATCACTTTTAGAAGCGGCTGGAGAGGTGCCCACCCCTTGCCGTTTCCCGGGCTAATGTTGTCCGTGAGTCCTGGAGCCATCCGGCATTGGCAGGGTTTTCCCATAGAGATAAGCGTTGGCAACTGGTTATCTCTATGCCCATGGAGGACCAGAGCGATGTCATGAGGTCACTTCCGGTTCTCGGGCCATGTAAACATAATTTTTTTCTTTTCTTTTCCTAAAGCGAAAGATCAAAAACATTTTTGGGGTGATCTTTTGCTTTTAAGGGTAGAGGAGAGGTTTAAGGTCTTTTAGACCCCAGAACTCTTCATAAAGAGGACCTGTCATACTTTATTTCTATCACAAGGGATGTTTGCATTCCTTGCATGTGATGTTTTTAAGGTGACAGGTTCTAAAAGACCCTCTGGGACCCTATCTCCTCTGGGCTCCACTGAAGGTATTGCAATGCAAATCACACTGCAATACATCCCCTCCCAGCTATGCTAGCCAGGGACACCGAGATGACCCGGAAGTGACGTCATACACGTTGTTTTCCAGGTGACAGCAAGAATGGGAGGAGAGCGTCCGCTCTTCTCTTCTCCTTCTCCCCAGCCAGGGTCACCACTTGTCCCGGATTGCCCGGGACAGTCCCGCATTTTTCAGGTCTGTCCCGGGTCCTGGGTACCTTAATTCCGGAACAATACAGTTTCCTGGAATAAAACTGACACTGACACCCTGCACAGTGCATCTGCACCCTAAATGGGCAAAGCTTTGCCCAATCAGGGCGCAGTAAAAGCTAGTTGTAAAGGAGCGGGGCTTGGCCGGGCCATCCTTAACAAGCAATGAGTCATCAGCTGTCAATGGGCAAAAATGCCGTTCCCCCCCAAATCCATACCAGACCCTTATCCGATCATGCAGCCTGGCAGGTCAGGGAAGGGGGGGGACAAGCAAGCGCCCCCCGAACCATACTCGGCCACATGCCCTAAACATGGGGGGATGGGTGCTTGGGGGGCTCTTTCCCCCCCCACCCCAAAGCATCTTTTCCCCATGTTGATGGGGACAAGGGCCTCATCCCCACAACCCTGGCCCGTGGTTGTAAAAGTCTGCGGGCAGGGGGCTGTTTTTTGTTTTTTGTTCTGTTTTTTTTTTTTCGGGTCGGTGGTGCAGCAGGTGGCGTGATTAACAATGGATTTACATCGGGGAACATTGTTTTTTTATTTTTTATTTTTTTAAAAAGGAATTCTAAAAAAACATTTTTTTGTGTTTTTATTACTTTTTGACACTTTCTTGGTGAATGTACCCCATACTCATTCACATAAGGAGGAGTCAGGATCTGGGGGCCCCCTTATTAAAGGGGGCTACCGGATCCCAATAAGCTCCCCGCCCGCATACCCTCACAACCACCGCCCAGGGTTGTGGGCAAGAGACCCTTGTGCCCATCAATATGGGGACAAGGTGCTTTGGGGTGGGAGGGCAGAACACCCTCTGCCCCAAAGCACCCCCCTCCTCCATGTTGAGGGCATGTGGCCTGATATGGTTCAGGAGGAGGGGGGGTTCTCACTCGCCCCCCTCCTTTTCCTGACCTGCCAGGCTGCTTGCTTGGATAAAAGTCTGCAAGGGATTTCAGGGGGACCCCTTTTTTTTAAAAAAATGTTGGCGTGGGGTTCCCCTTCAGATCTGGTATGAACTGGGGGGGACCCTAGGACATCTCTTTTTTTATTTGCAACCGTGAATCAATTAAAATGGGATTTGACTTGTTTTTTTTTTTATCTTTAGAAATGTCATTTTTGCTGCAGTATCTTCTATACATGCTACAGATGCGCCACTTTACAGGCAGACTAAGGGGACCCCTGTGATGTACAAAGTACGCCGCTGTCACTAAGTGACTTAGTTAAAGCAGGTGCACATTGTATATCATCTTTCTAAACTGGTGACCACTGTTTGATTTTGTTTTTCTAAAATTTGGCAAAAAAAACGGTGACCACATTTCCAAACTGCCATTGTTGGTCCGGGGCCTGCAAATGGGCAAGCAGAGCCCAGAAAACATGGAGGGCGTGCATGCGAGGGGGAGGGGGGGTGCTTGAGCAATCGGGCGGCAGCTCAGCCACCAGAATGCTTCCACCTGACAGGTAGAAGTCTGCCTTTCAGTTTCAGCCACCAGGTTGTGTGTGAACCGCCCCCCCCCCTCCGCTGTCAGGTCCAGTTGACGTACAAACCTGGCAGCGGAGGGGTTAATAACATTTAATTACAACATGCCTTGTGTAGCAATTGTATACAGTAGATTATTTTTATCTTTATTTGCCATTTTGTTTTCCCATGTTAGAAGAGTTACCGTTTAGTTGGAACCATGCATGACTTGGATACCAAGTTTGAGTGAATTTACCCTTCAAATATGTAGATAACTTTTTTCTTCCCCACTTTTACGTTATACATGGGGTCAGGGGCGGACTGACCATTCGGGCACTCGGGCACTGCCCGAGGGCCCCATGCCACTAAGGGGCCCCATCAGGGTTGCCAGCCTCAATAAAACCAAGGACAGTATGTAAAAATTGGTGTTTTTTTAAAAACCCCAAGATTATAGCTGCCCCGTCCTCTCCAGTACGGCCTGTGTATGTGTATTCTGTGTGTGTATACTGTATGTGTGTCTGTGTGTGTATACTGTATGTGTGTGTGTGTATACTGTGTGTGTATGTGTATTCTGTGTGTGTACACTGTATGTGTGTGTGTGTGTGTATACTGTGTGTGTATGTGTATTCTGTGTGTGTATACTGTATGTGTGTGTGTGTGTATACTGTGTGTGTATGTGTATTCTGTGTGTGTGTATACTGTATGTGTGTGTGTGTATACTGTGTGTGTATGTGTATTCTGTGTGTGTATACTGTATGTGTGTGTGTGTATACTGTGTGTGTATGTGTATTCTGTGTGTGTATACTGTATGTGTGTGTGTGTATACTGTGTGTGTATGTGTATTCTGTGTGTGTATGTGTATTCTGTGTGTGTATACTGTATGTGTGTGTGTTTATACTGTGTGTGTATGTGTATTCTGTGTGTGTATGTGTATTCTGTGTGTGTATACTGTATGTGTGTGTGTTTATACTGTGTGGCCCCATAATCTATTGCCTGGGGAACCCATAATCTCCTATTGCCTGGGGGCCCCATAATCTCCTATTGCCTGTGGGCCCCATAATCTTCTCCTAATGCCAGGGGGCCCCATAATCTTCTCCTATTGCCTGGGGGGGCCCCATAATCTCCTATTGCCCGGGGGCCCCATGAGTTGTCAGTCCGCCCCTGCACGGGGTCATTTTTTTACCCTCCCCCTTTTTACTGCACACACATTTTATCAGATAAGAAATGATGACAAAGGGAAAACAAAGATGTCTGCCATGTCTTTGTTTTAGTTATTTTTTTTTTAATATTGAGAACATGAAGCAGATTTCTATTCACGGGGGTCCACCTGATAAAAATAATAATAATCACTGACAGATAATATCGCCGGCGTGGGAAGCACACCTGAGCCCGGCTCAATATCAAACTCATAACTCTTTAAAAAACAATTAGAAGTGAAGTGCTGTGGGGGGTGATAAAAAGTTTATTAAAGCATTAAGCTAATAATCAGCCAAAAATATAAATTTTAGGCCACCACTCTGGGTGTTGTACCGGGGGGTTGAAGAGGCATTTCTTATGGCTTAAAGTGATTGTTTTTTTTTCCTGCTTTCCTGCAATGTAAAAGCCATCATAGCGGCTGTTTAGCCCCCTGATTGCTTTTACAGGCGGCGGGAGGGGACTTCCCTCGTCCTCTCCCATGCGATCGGGGAGCCGGAGAAGGAATCCGCCAACGGCACCCGTTTACCATAGAGCTGCCCAGGGACCAAATGGTCCCTGGCCATCTCTATGACCCTCGGAGGCCTGAAAGTGACATCATGACGTCACTTCCGGCGCCGGTAGATGTAAACACTGCCGATTTTTTTTTTGCTGTAAACCCTGAGATTGATTTTTCTTTTTTTTTACCTCAGTCTTTCCAGCATGGAGGAGAGATGTGGGGCCCTATTTTTATTACAAGGGATGTTTACATTCCTTGAACTAGGAATAATAGTGACCCAAAAAATCAAAAAATAAAGGGAAAGTGTACAAAAAAAAAAAAAATAAAATAAAATAATCAATGAAAAAAAAATAAAAAGCACCATCCCCTCGTGCTTGTACACAGAAGCGAACGCATGCGTAGGCGTTCAAACCACACATCTGCCGTATCACATAAATACAAGCAGGGGGGGGACTTTAAAAGGCACCAATGACCATCAACAATCAGGGCCGTCTTTAACGCAGGGCAAACGGGGCACCTGCCCTGGGCCCAATCTTTGTTGGGGGGCCCAAAGCATTGAGCCCACGCTACCTGCGAATTGTCAGCAGTCTCTGATTGTCACCTGTAGCATGTCCGCAGTCTCTGATTGTTACCTGTAGCATGTCCGCAGTCTCTGATTGTTACCTGTAGCATGTCCGCAGTCTCTGATTATCACCTGTAGCATGTCCGCAGTCTCTGATTGTCACCTGTAGCATGTCTGCAGCCTCTGGCTGTCACCTGTAGCATATCCGCAGTCTCTGATTGTCACCTGTAGCATCTCCGCAGTCTCTGATTGTCACCTGTAGCATCTCCGCAGTCTCTGATTGTCACCTGTAGCATCTCCGCAGTCTCTGATTGTCACCTGTAGCATGTCCGCAGTCTCTGATTGTCACCTGTAGCATGTCCGCAGTCTCCGATTTTCTCCTGTAGCATGTCCGCAGTCTCTGATTGTCACCTGTAGCATGTCCGCAGTCTCTGATTGTCACCTGTAGCATGTCAGCAGTCTTTGATTGTCACATGTTGCATGTCCACAGTCTCTGATTGTCACCTGTAGCATGTCCACAGTCTCTGATTGTCACATGTTGCATGTCCACAGTCTCTGATTGTCACCTGTAGCATGTCCACAGTCTCTGATTGTCACCTGTAGCATGTCCACAGTCTCTGATTGTCACCTGTAGCATGTCTGCAGTCTCTGATTGTCATCTCCTGCAGCATATTTGCAGTCTCTGATGCTCTCCTGCAGTATATTTGCAGTCTCTGATCCTCTCCTGTAGTATTTGTATTAATGTTCCGTTTTACTTGCTCAATTATTTGCTCCACTTCTCAGTGAGTGGTAATAATGTGCATTAACCTGTAGCAACCAATCAGTGAACAGTAGCGATCTGCTGTAATCTCTAGCAACCAATTAGTGAGTAGTAATGATGTGCTGTAACCCCCAGCAACCAATCAGTGAGCACTAATAATGTACAGTAACCTCTAGCAACCAATCGGCAAGCAGAAATTATGTGTTGAGTCCACCTGCTATTTTTTGTATGTCTCAGAATGGGGGGGGGGCAAGAAAATGTTTGCCCAGGGCCCAATCAATATTAAAGACGGCTCTGTCAACAATTATGTAAAAAAACTACAAAGATTTTATTAAACCATAATTAAAAACATCAGAAAAAGTTGGACATAGTATGTGCAAAGTAGAAATAAGCAGATCTATTACTACTCTAGATCTGCCAAAAGGGCTGACCCACCTACGCATTTCAACTCAAGTCTTCTTCAGGGGGTTCTGATGGACAGAGATAGTAGTGATTTCTATAAAACAATAACCATATATAAAAAAAAAAAAATAAAGTATCACCTATGGAGATTTTTAAGTACCGTAGCTTGGCGCCATTCCACGAGCGTGTGCAATTTTAAAGTGTGACATGTTTGGTATTTATCTATTTAGTGTAACATCATCTTTCATATTGTACAAAAAATTGGGGTAAATATTGTGTTTTGTTCTTTTAATAATACATGAAAATGTTTTTTTTCCCAAAAAAAACACATTTGAAAAATTGCTGTGCAAATACCGTTGCCAAAAAAAATTGCAACAGCCACCATTTTATTCCCTAGCATCACTGCTAAAATATATATATGATGTTTGGGGGTTCTGAGTAATATTCTAGCATTATGATTATGATTTTTACATGTACTGTAGGAGAGAAATGCTAGGCTTGGGTGGCAAGTGGTTAAAATGATATAAAATGATATTGGGTACAGTGTTGCATGAGTAATTGTCATTCAAACTCTCACAGCACTAAAAAATAGCCTGATAAGAAGGCTGGTACTCAAGTGGTTAAGGATTTTGAGGATTCAATGGGTTTTTTTTGTATCCTTTTTTCCAACCAAATAAGACCCAGTCACCGGTCCGCACGTGACATTTGGTAGATGCCGCACCACCAATGAGGTCTTCCTGTGTTGTCACCCGTGTTATGATGCAAAGGAGATTACTTCCAAAATTTCACTTAACGAGGACCTCTCCGAAAAACAGCCGTTGATTGCGGGCGCCGAGACCTCTGTGCGCTGTGAATTTCTTGGAGATTAGGAACCAGTCATCCGTGTCGTCGGAATTATACAGCCGTCGGGGACGTTATTTCCTGACATTTCGCCGCCGTGCCTCGCCCGGCGCTTTCCGAGCCGCAGTCAGGCATTTCAAATCCTATGGATTATTCGAGTAACTAGGTGATGCAAAAATATAGATAATACATCACATTGATTTTCTTTGGCCGCGTTTTCCAGACGCTGCTTCTGCTTTATCCCTTGTTAAATCCATATTTTCTCCTTCCTTTCAGAAAGCAGCGGCATTTACACGCAGCTTTTATCACCGGCTACAAGACGAATTCAAGACAAACTGTCTGCTGTCAACTATTTAATATGGAATAAATATACGTTGTGTATATATATATATATATATATATATATATATATATATATATATATATATACATACATACACACACATACACACACATATACAGTATATATTTCTATATATTCTATATATTATTTTATATTTATTTTATTATTATTTATTGTTTTTGGGTAAAAGTCTTTTTTTTTTTTTACATCATTTTCATCTTTTTCACTAGCTTGCTGGCACCCAGGGGTCTTTAAACATTTTAAACAAAGGGCCCATTGTCAGTATCAGTGTAAGGAATAGTGCCCCATCATTGGTGTCAGTGGGAGGAATAGTCAAACAAACAAGATATTTGGTGGGCACACCTTCACATTAAAGCTGGTGCAGCCATAAGACCATACAATAGAAGAAAAATATTACAGCGCACACATGCAAAAAAAGATTCACCTCCACAGCAAGGCTAGTTAAAAACACCTAAACATTCTCAAAAAGACATTTTCAAAAATATGGGGATTTGGTCACACCATATTGCTATATGGTGCTAAGCCCACTTACTGCGACAAAGTACCCCATGATTAATGGGTCCTACACTTTCCATAGATTTGTGAGATCCTGCTTCTCTGAACCATGAGAGCTACACTCTTCTAAATGGGAGAATTTAAAGGTCTCCACCTAGTGGGAGAAATAGTGCCTCACCATTGGTATCAGTGAGAGGAATAGTGCCCCATCATTAGTATCAGTGGGAGGAATAGTGCCCCATCATTAGTATCAGTGGGCGGAATAATGCCCCATCATTGGTATCAGTGTAAGGAATAATTCCCCATCATTGGTATCAGTGTAAGGAATAATTCCCCATCATTGGTATCAGTGTAAGGAATAATTCCCCATCATTGGTATCAGTGTAAGGAATAATTCCCCATCATTGGTATCAGTGTAAGGAATAATTCCCCATCATTGGTGTCAGTGGGAGGAATAGTGCCTCATCATTGGTATCAGTGGGAGGAATAGTGCCCCATCATTGGTATCAGTGGGAGGAATAGTGCCCCATCATTGGTATCAGTGGGAGAAATAGTGTCCCATCATTGGTGTCAGTGGGAGAAATAGTGTCCCATCATTGGTATCAGTGGGAGGAATAGTGCCCCATCATTGGTATCAGTGGGAGGAATAGTGCCCCATCATTGGTATCAGTGGGAGGAATAGTGCCCCATCATTGGTATCAGTGGGAGGAATAGTGCCCCATCATTGGTATCAGTGGGAGAAATAGTGTCCCATCATTGGTGTCAGTGGGAGAAATAGTGTCCCATCATTGGTATCAGTGGGAGGAATAGTGTCCCATCATTGGTGTCAGTGGGAGGAATAGTGCCTCATCATTGGTATCAGTGGGAGGAATAGTGCCCCATCATTGGTGTCAGTGGGAAGAATAGTGCCCCATCATTGGTGTCAGTGGGAGGAATAGTGCCCCATCATTGGTGTCAGTGGAAGGAATAGTGCCAAATCATTGGTGTCAGTGGAAGAAATAGTGCCCAATCATTGGTATCAGTGGGAGGAATAGTGCCCCATCATTGGTGTCAGTGGGAGAAATAGTGCCCCATCATTGGTGTCAGTGGGAGGAATAGTGCCCCATTATTGGTGTCAGTGGGAGGAATAGTGCCCCATCATTGGTGTCAGTGAGAGGAATAGTGCCCCATCATTGGTATCAGTGGGAGGAATAGTGTCCCATCATTGGTGTCAGTGGGAGGAATAGTGCCCCATCATTGGAGCACAGGTGTGTCAGAAGGAAGGTGTCTCTGAAGCTGCTCCAGGTGATCTGTGTGAGAGGGGAGTGGTGGTGAAATCTCTCCCAGCTCTCCTGGCCCCTTTCTGGGGAAGCCATGGAGGCCAGCGGGGCCTCTCCCGCTGGAAGCTCGCAGCCATCTCCTGGGCCGTCGGGTGACATGCCTGCCCCTGTACAAACCATGGCTGGTGATCTTTCTGCCCCTGGTGAGGATGAAGGCTCGGAGGCCATTCAGGAGCGAGTGGTGGCCGGGATTAAGGTCCTGAATAGGGAGAGAGACACGCTTTATAAAATGAGAGCAGAGCTGAAACATTTGCGAAGGCAGCATGAGGGCTTGCATAGCCGGAAACGCGGAACAATGGATTTGGAAATCCAATTGGCTAAAGTCCAGGTGGAACACCAGGAGACTATTGTGTCCACGATGGAAGGAAGAGATGGGCCCTTCAAGGAGAAATTTGTCAATGACCGAAGGTTTGCAAGGATGACAAAGATGGAGGTGGAGGAGGAGACCCCCCAGTTCTAACCCCTGCCCCCTCAGGGAGAGGTAGATAGTTACATAGTCAGGTTGAAAAAAGTCCATCTAGTTCAACCATAAAAAATAAAATAAAAAATATCAAACAATCCCATATACTCAATCATATATCCACAGTTGATCCAGAGGAAGGTGAAAACAACCCCAGAAAAGCATGATCCAAAAGCTGAGGACAATCCAGGCAATGCAGTCTCCTATGCGGGGGGATCAGCTGGCGTTTGATGATGAGGACATTACTGATGATGTGTCTGATAATGTCAAGCCCCAAGCAGGGGATAAAACTGTTTTTGTGCCATTTGACACCGTGACTGATGCTGACAGTGTGCCCAGTGACAATCACACTGCTAATCCTGTGGGCAGCAATGCTGTGCCTGCTGATGTTGCAGTGCAACAAAAGTTCCATTTAAAAAAAATGTCATTTCTGCAGAGGAACTGCAAGAATCAGCAGAACCCGTTAACCCTCCTTTAGTACATTCAGTCCAAAGCTGTTTGCCCCACAGCTGCTAAAGACTCTACAGCGCAGCTTCAGGAAACAGCTGGTATTGCAGCAGAAACTGTGACTATAGCTGATGGGAAATTGAATGTGTGTGTGACTGATAGCAATCGTCCCGGTCCATGTGTGATGAACAATCGTCCCGCTACAGATGTGGAGAACAATCCTATCACTAAATGTGTGATGAACAATCCTGTACAGGCTAATGTTACATCAGTGTGGGACCTTGGTCCTGATAACTCCACTTCCAAGGGTCTTTTCCCCCTACAAGCTACCACTTTACGCACCCCGGGATCTGGTCTTGGGTCTCTGGCTTCTGCTGGGGGTCCAAGGCGAAATGCAGTCCTTCTAAAATGGGAAGGTGGTGCAATCCCTCCAGCACGGCGTGCAGTGGTGGACATGATTTTGGAGATGGGTTTTGGGGCAAATGACCTGTATGCCCTAATACATGTAGCTGGGAGCCGGGAATATACCATTAGCTTCACCAGGCCAGAGGGTCTTGACCTGTTCTGGGATCGATATGAGGCTCGGTGCAGGTCAAGACCTGAATGGGAAGGTCTGTCACAGGTTGCAGTTTCACAAAGGTCAACGGTAAAAAAGATCACAATTATTCTCACTAATGAGAGTGTTCCTGATCAGGATCTGGAGGTCTGGTAAGGGAATTATGGTGAGGTTTTGACAGCACCAGATAAAATCCTTGAGGAACGTAGCATCTGGACTGGGGGTTGGTCTGTAACAGGTTGACCAGGGATGGGAATGTTGTCCGTCACCTGCCCTCATCAGCTTTCACAGGGAGGGATAGGATGACTATTTTCTACCCTGGTCAGCCGATGCTGTGTCACCGTTGTGGAGAAAAGGGGCATTTGAGCTCCACCTGTTCAGCCTTGATATGTTCAGTGTGTCGGGGTCAGGGTCATGTGGCTAAGGACTGCACCAAGATGATAAGGTGCAACCTGTGCCTGCGCCTTGGTCACCCCTACAGCCGATGTCCTGAGGCCTGGCACAATATGGAGAAGGAGGTAATAGTTTACCTGTTGAGGCTGGACAGGTTGGAGGCTGAGGCCCATGGTGTACCTTCCTCCTCTGCGGTGACCGACTTCCAATTCCTGTGGCCACCCCTCCTGTGTCTGTAAGTATTCCTTTTGTATCTGTCTCTGTGTCCCCCCAGCCTACTGTACCCTCTCCTCTTGTGTCAGAACCTTCCAAGTCTGTGCCCCCCCCCACCCGAGTCCGTCACCCCCCCCCCCCCCACGAGTCTACCCCTCCCAAGTCTGACTTAAAGGAAGGTCCCGTCCCCCCCACCAGGAGTTGTGGAGGGTACTAAAAAGGGTACTGCTTCTTCCTCTGTAAAGAAGTCTTCTGTGAAGGCTTTAAAGTAAAAAGCTAGAGATGAGAGCATCTCTGAATCTGACCTGCAGTACCTGGAGGAGAGAAGGAAGGTTGGGTGGCAGAAGAGGCAGGCGGTGAGGACGGGACAGGGACGGGAAGCTCCAGTGCCTGTCTCCAACCGTTCTCCGTTAAAAGTGGTGACAATAAATGTCGCCAGCATTAAGTCAGTAAGAGCTCGTTCTTTGGCCTTCTTTTTGTTCAGCCAATTAGATGCTGAAATTTTATTTTTGCAAGAGACTAGGCTCACCTCCTTGGCAGATATTCATATGGCCAAGAGAGAGTGGAGGTATGGTCCATCTTACTGGTCTCTTGCGGCCGAGCCTTATGGCGGTGTGGCGGTGTTGTTTAAAACTGGCATGGTAGCTGTCCGGCAGGTTATTGAGGTGGAGATTGGGAGATGTATGGTCTTAGACGTCATTGTGGGAGGGCAGGACCTGCACCTAATTAATGTTTATGGGCCGCACACAAAGTGGGACAGGAAATGCCTTTTTACAAGGATCAAGCCATTTCTTTTTACGTCCCGGCAAGTGGTCTTTGGAGATGACTTTAATTCAGTAACTGGGCCCAAGGACAGGAAGGACTTCAAGGACAGGAAGGACTTCAAGGACAGGAAGGACTTCAAGGACAGGAAGGACTTCAAGGACAAGCTGGGATATGATAGCACTTTTTTTAATAGTATGGTTAAGGATGCTGGTCTTGTGGATGTGCACATTAAGCACCTCCCAGATGACACCGGGTTCAGCTTTCATCCAGGTAGTAGTCAGAGTAGGATAGATGGTTTTTTGTTTTTTTAAGGAGACCTCTGCTTCCTCACCCCCAGTGGTGCAGGTAGTGGAGTTCTCTGATCACTGTATGCTATCTGTGAGCCTGAATGCTTCAGCCGCCCCTCGGAGGGGTAAGGGCATCTGGAGATTGAATTCAACTCTACTCAAGGAAGAACATGTTAGACAATCCTTTGAGGAATTCTTTCAGGCACAGGTGACCATCCTGGACTTTTGAAGCAGCAAGGCTGAGTGGTGGGAGCTGACCAAAAAGAGGACTGCTGGATTCTTCAGGGGCCTAGCCAATAGAATACAGTTTAATAAATACATGACCTACCAACGTTTACGGAGGAAGCTGGATATTCTTGTCTCATGTAGTTGCTAAAGAACAGACCACAAATTGCTGTATACAGGCAGCTCCTCTTGGGAGGAATTATGCAAATATTAAAATGTCTTGATGATTGGGTGTCAGTCTGGAGGAGTGGGCATTCCTAGACAGGCTGTATTTGCATAGGTAACGCCCCTCCATGTGATGCTGAACCTCCATGATCGAAAGAACTGAAATCCAAACGAATGAAAGGGGTGGGGCCAGGGCTAGATATTGTTGGATGTCCTCCAGCCACGCTATAGCTGAAAGATGGCTATAGCGTATGCTGACTTTGCCGGGACGGCATCTATGGACATCCTCCCGTGTTCGGGCTTCCTCTGCGCCACCCTGCAATGCACATTGGCATTGGCATTGGACACAGCTGATCACAGATCGGGGTTAAAAGCCAATCACAGCTGATCACAGTGTAAACAGGATTTGCTGGTTATCAGCCTTCCTCTCCTCACGCTGACAGTGCATGAGGAGAGGAGAGGCTGATAACCAGCAAATCCACACAGGGGACATCTACACTGATAATGAGGGCACCGATCATCAGTGCCCTGATGATCAGTGATGCCCATCAGTGCCACCTATCAGTGCTCATTAGTGTCCTCTATTAGTGCCGCCTATCAGTGTCCATCAGTGCAGCCTCATCAGTGCCCATCAGTGCTTCCTCATCAGTGCCGCCTTATCAGTGGCCATCAGTGCAGCCTCATCAGTGCCCATCAGTGCAGCCTCATCAGTGCCAGCTCATCAGTACAGCCCCATCAGTGCAGCCTCATCAGTGCCCATCAGTGCAGCCTCATCAGCGTACAACAGACAACAACGAAGGAGAAAAAATACTTATTTACAGAACTTTTTTTTTTTTCCAAATTTTCAGTCTTTATTCGTTTGTTTAGCTAAAAAAATAAAACCCCAGTGGTGATTAAATACCACCAAAAGAGAGCTCTATTTGTCTCAAAAAAATGATACCATTTCATATGGGTACAGTGTAGCATGACTGCGCAGTTGTCATTCAAATTGTTACTGCGCTAAAATCTGAAAAATTGGCCTGGGCAGGAAGGGGATGAAAGTGCCCGGTAGGCGAATGGTACAGGAAAGCTTTCACCGAGCATACAGCATGCAATTCAGCCAAATGGGGAAGACCATTGTGGAGGATTCTGCCTGGATTGCAGCCATGTGAAGGACAGTGAGGGAAAGGACGGGGAATTTCCTGTGCTGCGCACTTTCCACGCGTTAGCCTGAGAGCCACGCAGGAGCGAAGGAAGGCTCGGCCTTAGGACGCGTGGTTGGAGTTGGCTTGATTGTGTTTATTTGGAGTTCAGTGCGAGCAGAAGAACTCCCAGGGTGCCAATGAGTGGGAAGGTCTCAGTCAGCAGATTTTAAATGAACTTTGTTCTGATAGTCCCAGCGTTCGTGCAAAGTGAAAATGATTGACTTCTCTGACATCATTAACTTCAAGAATGCTAAATAGGAAGAAAAAGGAAAGCGACCCCCTTTCTGTTCTGTCAATACTCACTTACTGCTCCCCAGAGATCGGCCAGGTAAGCTCCTGAGCCGCTCGTGTTTCAAGCTACTGGTTAAAGGGAACCTGTCAGCACGGCAATAAGGCAAAGGTCAAGGCAGACTTGGTTCTTAAAGGGCCAAGCCAAGGGCTGTCATCCTTACCCAGGATTCTCTACCCAGTACTCTCATTGGACAAAAGTTTGTTGACACCTGACCATCATACCCATATGAGGTTGTTGGACATTGGATTCCAAGACCATGGCCATTAATACGGAGTTGACTCCCATGGCCAATATGATGGAGTCTCCCACCCAATCGCATTTAATATGGAGTTGCCCTATCTGGCTATAACATCCTTCGGGTACTGACGTTGGATGAGAAGACCTACCTAACCACTGGCATTCCAAGCTCTGGGCAGGCTACTTGATTTGGACACCCCATCCTAAAACTTTGGTCATGAATACATACAAAGTAGTTGATTTTGGCTATACCATGTTTGATGCTCCACCACTCTGGGAAGGCTTTCCAAGTGTAGTGTGTGTATGGGAAATTTGTGCCTGTTTGTGAGGTGTGGAAAAGAAGACCTGGCTCACCATTGGCATTCCAAACTCTGGGCAGGCTACTTGAGTTGGGGGTCTCCTCCTAAAAGCTTTGTCATGAATATGTACAACATTGAAGTTGGTTGTGGCTTTACCATGCTCCACTATTCTGGGAAGGCTTTCCACAAGAGTTTGGAGCGTAGTGTGTTTGTGAGGGGGAGTTTATGCCCATTTGTGAGGTCAGGTACTGATATTGGATGAGAAGACCTGGCTTACCAATGTTATTTCAAGTTCAGGGTAGGCTACTTGAGTTGGAGGTCTCCTCCTAAAAGCTTTGTCATGAATATGTACAACATTGACATTGGTTGTGGGTTTACCATGCTCCACTATTCTGGGAAGGCTTTTCACAAGAGTTTGGAGTGTAGTGTGTGTGTGTGTGGGGGGAGTTTATGCCCATTTGTGAGGTCAGGTACTAATATTGGATGAGAAGACCTGGCTTACCAATGGTATTCCAAGTTCTGGGCAGGCTACTTGACACCCCATCCTAAAACCTTGGTCGTGAATATGTACAAGGTAGTTGGTTGTGGCTATACCATGCTCCACCATGCTGAGAAGGCTTTCCACAAGAGTGTAGTGTGCTTGGTTGATAATTTGTGTCCATTTGTAAGGTCAGGCACAGATGTTGGATAAGCAGACCTGACTCGTAATCAGCATTCCAATTCATCCCAATGGTGATTGGTAGGTTTGAGGGATCTGTAGATCACCAAGTTCCCCCACATTAAAGTGGTCAAACCATGTCCTAATGGAGCTGGCTTCATTTTTACTTACATTATGGTCCCAGATCTGGTACCCGATTAACCCTGCCTATGGTCTGAATTTTGTCTGCCCAG
Organism: Lithobates clamitans; assembly: GCA_037952925.1. Taxonomy (NCBI): domain Eukaryota; kingdom Metazoa; phylum Chordata; class Amphibia; order Anura; family Ranidae; genus Lithobates; species Lithobates clamitans. Next base: position 260,433 of record JBBGZY010001466.1, read on the forward strand.
TTTCTGGTTAGGTTTGTCCAATTCACGCCCATTTCACAGATTGTTTCTGTCCAGACTCTGCTTCTAATAATGGGGGATCACCCAAAAAGACACGGCCCTGACCCCTACATTGGCAGAACAGAGGGCTAGGATCCAGGTCAATTGGCATGTATGGGGGTTTTGTACACAGGGGCACAGTCATGCTGGAGCAGGAAAAGACCTTCCCCAATACTGTTACTGCAAGGTTGGAAGGGTACAATTGTCTAAGGCAACTGGAGTGCTGTGGCACCCTTTCTGTGCCATCTGACATGTTCGGGGTTGCAGTGCCATGTTTGGTATTTTTGCATAGTGTTTTGTTTTTGCATGGTGCAGGCAGACTGGCCACCAACACCATGGAAAGGCATAACACTACTTCAGGGCAGGTGGCATTCAAGGCAGCCACAACATTCAGAAGGGAAAAGAAGTTCACTTCTGTTTAGACCTGCTCTACCTTCCAACTTCTATGCTGCCACCGAGAACTTAGATGTGAAAAGATGAGGGGGACTGAGGACTCTGATGTCAAAAGAGGGAGGGTGAGCTGAGGACTGTGATATCAAGAGAGGGGGGGGGGACACTTTTATGAAAGGGATGGGGGTTACATTGGGCTATGATGTAGGAAGGGGGAGAATGAGAATTCTGTTGCGAAAAAAATTAGAGGTGGGGTTGAAGACCCTTAGGTCAACCATAGGCATTGCAAATCTCTGTCTTGTAACCACGGGGTGGGTGCCAGGAGAACACAGTGATTATTGCTGGTGGCTATAACAGCCAATAGCGATAATCGCATGTAAAATCCGCAGGCTGGTTGTACCCAAGTTGTTCAATCGAGCAACTTAGGTACAGTCAGCCAGCCTGCCCGGCTGAGATTTGAACCTTCCATAGCCAGCTTTATGAAGAGGGATGTGAATGGGGGTATTGAGGAGTCTAGTGTTCAATGACGGGCACTGATATGGCTGCACTGACGGGCACCGATGAGGTGGCACCGATGAGGTGGCACTGATGAGGTGGCACTGACAGGCACTGATGATGGGCACTGATAGGCGGCACTGATGGGCACTGATAGGTGGCACTGATGGGCACTGATAGGCACTCATAGGTGGCACGGATGGGCACTTATAGGTGGCACTGATGGGCACTCATAGGTGGCATTGATGGGCACTCATAGGTGGCACTGATGGTTACTTATGGGTGGCACTGATAGTTGGCACAGATGGGCACGGATGGGCACTGATAGATGGGCACTGATGGGCACGGATGGGCACTGACAGGTGGCATGAATGGACACTGATGGGTGGCACTGATGGCATTACTTGTTTGCAGTGATGCCCCTAAGGGTGGCATTGCTGGGCATCACTGCAACATAATTGTGCCAATCAGTGCCCATTTGTGGGCACTGATTGGCACAGATTTGGCACACTGGGCACATGTGGATGGACATGGGGTACATACCTGGCCATCCACATGTTGCCCCTTCCCTGGTGGTCCTAGTGGCGATCCCTGGTGGTCCAGTGTGGTGATCTGCGGGGGGGCTGCGCTGATAAACAATCAGCGCAGACCCCCCCTGCCAGGAGAGCCGCCTATCGGCTCTCCTCTACTTCCGTCTGTTAGACGCGAGTGAGGAAGAGCCGATCAACGGCTCTTCCTATTGACAGCGTGATCAGCCGTGATTGGACACGGCTGATCACGTGGTAAAGAGCCTCCGCCGGAGGCTTTTTACCAAGATCAGTGTAGTGGTGTGTCAGACTGACACACCGCTCCACCGCCTGCCGCGATGCGCGCCCCCGGGGGCGTGCTGCGGCAGGTTATCCTGCTGGACGTCATATGACGCCCAGTCAGGATAACAGAACCACTTCCCGGACGTCAATCTGCTATAGGGCGGGCGGGAAGTGGTTAATGGCACCCCAGTCTTAGTCTGTAGGGTTCAATATTGAGTTGGCCTTATATGCTTCCTTGCTTTTACCGCAAAGTAACATTAACCACTTAAAGACCGCCCCATAGTAATTTTACTGCTGCGGGGCTGCTATCCTGTGCAGAATCACGTATATACACGTGATTCTGCACTTCCACCTGCAGGGGGCGAGCGTGCCACTTCTGCTGTGATAATTCACTGCAGAAGCCGATCTGCAGGTGCTGGGCACTCGATGTCCGCCGGCACCAGACAATCGACAGTAAAAACGCACAGAACGGGGATCTGCCTATGTAAACAAGGCAGATCTCAGTTCTGACAGGGGGGGAAGTGTCAGGACTGGGCTCAGCCCTTCCTTCTTTGAGCTGGCCACTCAGCTGTCGGCTAATTACCAGCTCCTATCTCTCCACAGTTACTCAGCTGTTGATGATATCCTGCTCGTCAGTCCTGCCTACTTAAGCCGTCCAGCCCAGAGGATCTCTGCCTTTGCCTTGGTCAACATCACAGAAACTATCTCCTGCAATCCTGTTCAAGACTTGCTTTGCTGACATCCCTTCTGGCTCCAGATCCTGCTTGCTGTTTCACTACGCTCATCTCTGGCTCTCTGATGTTTTGACTTGTCTGACTATCCGTTCCGGTTCCTGAATTCTGGCTTTGTTTTGACTATGTCTGTTCTATTTACTTTTATTATTAAACAAGTGTGATTTAACTGTACTTCTGTCTCGGTCTGATTTCACGGTTTCTGACAGGAAGGGATGGATTTTGTGTTCCTGCAAAGCAGGGAATAAAATCTCTTCCCTTAGTAAAAGCAGTACACACACAGTACACAAAAAACGCTGGCTAAGCACACAGTTAACCCTTTGATTACCCCTGGTATCAACCCATTCCCAAGCCAGTGTCATCATTAGTACAGTGACAGTGCATATTTTTAGCACTGATCACTGTATTAGTGTCACTGGTTCCCACAAATTGTCAGTTAGTGTCCGATCGTCTGCCACAATATCGCAGTCCTGCTATAAGTCGCTGATTGCCGTCATTACTAGTGTTAAAAAATAAAATACATAAAAATATTCCATAGTTTGCAGACACTATAACGTTTGCGTAAACCAATCAATATACGCTTATTGGGATTTTTGTTTACCAAAAATATGTAGCAGAATACATATTGGCCTAAATTGATGAGAAACTTGATTTTTTACATTTTTTATTGGGTGTGTTTTGTAGCAGAAAATAAAAAAAATTTTTTTTTTTTTAAATTGTCGCTCTTTATTTGTTTATAGCGCAAAAAATAAGAAACGCAGAGGTGATCAAATACCACGAAATGAAAGCTCTATTTGTGGGGGGGGGGGGGGTGACATCAATTTTATTTGGGTACAACGTTGCATTACCGCGCAATTGTCATTTAAGGTATCGCAAAAAATGGCCTGGTCATTAAGGGGGAGTAAATCTTTCGGAGGTCAAGTGGTTAAAGAGGAACTGCAGTCTGCTCACATAATTTGTAATAAAAACATCTTTGCCATTCTGAAACTTCCCTCCAACCTCTTTGCATATTATTTTATATATACTGTCATTCTGTACTTGCCAAATATGCTGCAGAAATCTCTCCCCACTGAGTCTTAACTGTGGGCAGCTGAAGCTGCTGCCTGTTCACTACCTGGATTTACACAGAGGCACACCTCCAGCTCTGCAGCTCTCATTGGTCCTCTTATGACTCATCCCTCCTCCCTTCCTGGCAAACTCTCAGGAGAGTGAGAAAGAGAGCTGTGCATGATGTCATAAGCCTAGGCTAATGACCAGACAAGAAACAGGAAGTGGGCTGTATAAGATATTTACTGGCAGAAAAAAAAGTGTTATACTATCCAAAGTTAAAACAACAACAAGGACAGAAGATTTAATAGATGGAAAGTTGAAAAAATGACCAAAGGTCCGCTTTAAAAAAGACAAAGCAAAACAATACCCCAGTTGGCCACTAGATGGTATCATAGCATAAAGTAGTGCCATCTAGTGGCCAAATGTGGTATTTTACATTTTAAGTCAATGCAAAATATTCATCCAGCACAGGGTACAGTATAATATTTGTTTTTTTGTTTTTTTTTGCTCCATGTACACTTTCATTGGGGGCGAATAATTGCTACAGGAATCAGCAAAATGCTCTTCTAAAGACAAATCTTTTTTTTTTGTTGTTTTGTTCTCATCAGCGCACACCTCGCAGACCGTACGGATTGTTTTTTTTTTTTTTTTAGCACACATGTATTTGTGCTCCTAATTTTCACCGGGTGATGCAAAAAAAAATAAATAAATAAAAAAAGCTCATTAAATTTGGTTGCTCAACAACTAATACCTCCTGGGCGATTTTCAATCCCCATCTCATCCTCGTGGGATGAATTCTATAATTAATGTTGACAGTTTTTCTCTTCTGGAGAATTTTAAATTGCTCTGACGACTGTGACTTCTATTTGACACATTTTTCTGGGATTGCTGGGGAAGTTTTTCTGACATTTTGACTATTTTTATATGCAATTAACAACGCCTTTCTTTTTCGTTTTTCGGGATCCAGGGTTTCGGCTTTTCGATGTGTCACTCAGGAAAGAGACGCCGCGCGCCGCCAATTAGCCGATAAACCACAAAGCTCCGTGTTATTTGGGGATTAAAAAGTCATTTTTATTAATAAACTCTGTGAAATGTGCGCAATCAGAACTATCCGAAGGTCGGCAGCCAATCGGTGACTCTGCTGAGCAGTGAACCTACCTCTGGCCAGGCCCAGATAGGCGGCAAACATCCGGGGAGAACTCGAAGGATCTCAAAGTATCAAAAGTGTCTGCTTAGGTTTTATTTTAAGATACTGAAGATGGATATCATCTGACCTCCAATCTGACCTCCACCCCCCCCCCCACCACCACCACCACCAGTCTTGCACAGTTGTACCGACTCCTCTCCTGGACTGAAATGTCTTCCTCTAATATATCCGCACACTGCGAGCTTCTCACCATGTGCATTAGAAGCTGCAGACCCTGCCTCAATGTGAACGAATGAACACCCAAACGTTTGACGCAGCTAAACAAGCAGTGGCGACTGGTGCTCAAAATTTTTTTGGGGGCGCAAACAAACAAAAAAAAAAAAAAAGTCAGTTGCAGCCTCACTCTGTCCATCAAACGCAGCCACTGTGCCCATCAATTGCAGCCACTGTGCCCATCAATTGCAGCCATTGTGCCCATCAATTGCAGCTATTGTGCCCATCAAATGCAGCCACTGTGCCATCAATTTCAGCCACTGTGCCCATCAATTGCAGCCATTGTGACCCAACTGACGGCATTTAACCAGCACGCCCGGCCGCTCGTCGTCTGACCGGAACTTACCCCATCTTGGTGGCGGGTCAGGCAAACAAACAAACAAAAAAAAAAACATCAGTTGCAGCCTCACTGTGCCCATCAAATGCAGCAACTGTGCCATCAAATGCAGCCTTTGTGCCCATCAATTGCAGCCTCTGTGCCCATCAATTGCAGCCACTGTGCCCATCAATTGGAGCCATTGTTCCCATCAATTGCAGCCACTGTGCCCATCAATTGCAGCCACTGTGCCCATCAATTGGAGCCATTGTGCCCATCAATTGCAGCCACTGTGCCCATCAATTGCAGCCACTGTGCCCATCAATTGCAGCCATTGTGCCCATCAATTGCAGCCACTGTGCTCATCAATTGCAGCCACTGTGCCCATCAAATGCAGCCACTGTGCCCATCAAATGCAACCACTGTGCCCATCAAATGCAACCACTGTGCCCATCAATTGCAGCCACTGTGCCCTCAATTTCAGCCTTTGTGCCCATCAAATGCAGCCACTGTGCCCATCAATTGCAGCCATTGTGACCCAACTGACGGCATTTAACCAGCACGCCTGGCCGCTCGTCGTCTGACCGGAACTTACCCCATCTTGGTGGCGGGTCAGGCAGTGGGTGATGGCGGCAAGCTGTGGGACGGGCATCGGGTCAGGCAGCGGTGAACTGTGGGTCAGGCGGTGGGTCCTGTGTCCTCCATGCTTCCGCCGTGCATCTCTTCTTTCCTCCTGCTAGGCATCCAATAGGATCGCCTGTCCTTTCAGCCAATCAGGTGACGGGTATTAGACCTGTGCTTCCTGATTGGCGGAGAGGCGGTTCAGTGTTAGAAAAGCGAATATTCATTTGCTTTTCTAACACACCTGGGTGAACTGCGAGTGACAAGCATGGCGCTCGCAGGTCACCTTTTTTGACGCCTATTCGAGCCTATGGCTCTAATCAGGTGCTTAAAAAAAACACCCCCGCCGCTGTAATTCAGGTGCCCGGTGCCCAAAAAGGGGGTCGAACGCACGAATAGGGGGGTGGCCGCAGCGGCCATAGAAAGATTAATGCTATGCACTCATATGGGGGGGGGTGGCGTGATAGAGGGGGCGGCGCTCCTGTGCCCTTAATGGACAGGCCGCCACTGTAAACAAGTCCAACCACATTTGCAAATGTGGCTTTAGTTCTATCCACTGATTGTTACTAAGCTCTGTGGCACAGGTCCCTGCAGTGCACACCTGCCCTAATCAGAAGTGCTTAAATAGACTCCTGGACATTTAGCCTGTGCCTGATCACCAGGTTAGTCTGTTTGCTCATGGCTTGGATCCAGGTCGGTCTGAATTCTTTTTAGGTCCTGGATTACTCTTGCAAAATATTTGGACTTCTTCAGCTGATCTGTGCTTACCCTGCCCTGGTCACTGGCCTGTTATACCATCCGTTATTAGTCATTGCTCTGTCATTGCTCGGTCTGGAACTCGTTCAACTGCTTCAGCTCTTTGGGCGTACTACATACCTCTAGAGGATGAAGGGTGTAAAGCTGTCTATATATGGATCGAAATTCAACTGGTTCGGCAGGGACTGGTCAAGATTCGATCCATGTGTGGCAGGCTGATTGTACCCAAGTCAATCCATCGATCAATTTGAGTACAACCAGACTGTTGGATTTTTTACGTTCAATTACTGCCGGCGGCTATAGCCCTCAGCCGCCATAATTGTGTTCTGTCATCCGGGAAGGCTGCCCATGCCCCCTGTCAGCAGAACACAATAGCGCTGTGGGAGGGATTCCGCCATGAACGCTGACTGTGTTGCTGGGGAAATTGAGCGATTTTCCTTTCACCTGTGGTGGAAGGAAAGGATATCAAGTCTTCTATGGGCTGCTTAAAAGAGAAGTAACGGGTCAAGTTTTTCCCTTGAATCATACTTACCTAGGTGGATGCCGTCTGATCAGTGGCGGCTGGTGGGTTTTTATTTTTTGGGGGGGGGTGGCAAACAACCACCCCTCCTTCCTGGTGGCATCCCCCCCGCTCCTGCTCCGTTGGATCACCCGCACACCCCCACCCCCCCGGGGGTCTCGCGGTTGGTCGTCCCTTATTTAGGTTCCGGGCAGGCAGCGCTGCGACAGGTGACGGGCTGGCATCTCCTCCTTCTCTGCACCACAGTGGCTTCCACCGTGCGTCTTCTCCCTCCTCCTCCTAGGCGTCCAATAGGATTGCCTTTCCTTTCAGCCAATTGGGTGACGGGTCTCACTACCCGCTTCCTGATTGGCCGGGAGGAGGATCAGTGTGAGAATAGTGAATGTTCATTCACTATTCTCACACAACTGGGTGGGCTCAGAGCACAGTGCTCTGCGCCCCGTCCCCAACCTTTTTTGAAGTCTATCAGAGCCTCTGTGTCTAATCACGTGTTTAAACCCCCCCCCCATTGGAATCCATGTATCCGGCGCCCCGAATGTAGATTAGGGGGGGGGGCGGACGCATGGATAGGGGGGGCGGCCCCTGTGTGGACAGGACCGCCACTGGGTTCTGATACTGTATCTGTCCCCCGCCGGCTCTAACACTGAGAACTGAGCGATCAAACACCACCAATCGCTCGGTTCTCAGGGCTCCCTGAACATAGAGCTTCTTAGTTATTATCTGCTCCGACCATCTAACACCTCTCTAGCCCCTGTCCTGCCTGCTAGTCGGTGGGTGACGCATCGGGCCCAGCAAAGTCCACACCACAAACAGCTGGACCCGCAATGGTCTGCTCATTCTACGTGACGCCGCCATCGGAATTTGGAATGCATATGGGCGGGGCCAGGGGTTTGGAACCCGGAGAGGAAAGAATGCACACAGAGACCAGGGATTGCAGTAATGTGTATGTGGCTGGAAGGCAGTTTGGCAACGAGGCACTCAGATGCAGAAGGGCTCCCAGCTGGCGACCCAGGTGAGCCGTCCCTACTAGACATGTGCACTGCCAAAAAATGTGTTCGTTTTTTTGTTTTATTTTGGTTTTTTTGGTTTATAATTTCGCTTTTCGGGTCATTCGTAATGATCGAAATTTGTTATTTCGAATAATAATTCAAAATCCGAAAATTTAAAAATTCAGAAATCCAGAAACCTGAAAATTTGAAAATCTAAAAATTCGGAAATTCGAAAATCCGAAAATTCAAAAATCAAATTTTCAAGAAAATCTGAAAATTCAAAGTAATAACTAACTAACGAATAATAACTATTACTAACTATTTAGTTATAAGTATTGGAATTTCCTTTAAATTTGGCTGTTAGGCCCCTATCACACTGAGGCGTTTTTCAGGCGTTTTAGCGATAAAATTACCGCCTAAATACCGCATGAAAAACGCCCCCCATGTATCTCAGTGTAACCTTTCACACTGAGGCGTTGTGCTGGCTTTGCGTTGGAAAAAATCCTGCAAACAGCTTTTTTGGAGCATCTTTGGGGCGCATAAAATAGCGCTGTAAAAACGTCTATCCCAATTGAAATGAATGGGAAACGCTGTAAAACCGCGGTAAAACCGCTTTAAAAATGCCCAGAAACTGTGGGGAAGATCACATGACCGCATGGTCACATGGTGACATGGTCAGGTTTGCTGACGCTAATGCTTAAAAAACGTTATAAAAACGCGATTAAAACGCATGGGCGTTAGTGCTATTTTTAGCGCTAACGCGGTAAAAACGCTGCAAAAACGGGGTAATAACGCTCATCGTTTTTACTGTGGTTTTGCAACGCCTCAGTGTGAAAGTTAGTGAACGGAACAAATTTATCCAAAGTTACGAATTATCCGAAATAACGAATGCCTTATCTAAATGAATGGAACGTAACAAATGAATAATAATAAATAATAATAATAAAACGTTATTATTTATTATTAATTCCTTATGCTCCATTCATTTAAATGCAGCATTCGTTATTTCGGATCATCTGTAACTTCGGATAAATTCGTATTCATTTCATTCACTAACAGACAAATTTGAAAGGAAATTCCAATACCTATAATTTAATAGTTAGTAAAAGTTATTATTATTAGTTAGTTATTATTTCAGATTTTCGAGATTTCTATTTTTCTAATTCTCGGATTTTCGTTCTTATTTTCAGATTTTCATTCCTTCCTTTTTTTTTCTAGGGAATAAAATGGTGGTCATTGCAACTTTTTATGTCACATGGTATTTTTCAAATGCGATAAAAAAAAAAAAAAACAGTTTCATGAATTAAAAAAAGAAAAAAAAACTTAAGTTAGCCCAATTTTTTTTTGTATAATGTAATATAGAAAGAATTTTTTTTAAAACGGGTTTTAAGTTAATTTGAATATTTCCAAATTAACCAATTTGTCGAATTTCGACGAAAAACTCATTCAGAACTAAATGAAGGTGCAATTCATTTTGTTCCGAATTCATTTTTCGACGAAATTCGACAAATTCGTTAATTTGGAAATATTCAAATTAACATAAAACCTGTTTAAAAAAATGTTAAATTTTAAATTTAAAAAAAATGTCTAGTCCCTACCCTGTCCCCCACCGAAACCTTTCCCTGCACTAAACACACTGCCCCTAACCAGTGGATTCCTGTTCCTAACCTAGCCACTTTGAAAAAACATGCCAACTGAGGGGGGGGGGGGGCTATTTATTAGCACTGCCCCCATTAAGGTGGCCACTGAGGTCATTCAGGGCAGCAGCGCCCAATCAGACAGCTGCTCCCCTGATGAAGCCTGTGGGAGGCCTCAGAGGAACTAGAGTTCCTCCCTCTCCTCTTCTCTCAGGCTACACAGCAGCTGACAAACGGCGCCACCTATGCAGGGAGGCCAAACTGCACCTGCCTACAAGCATTTTTGGCATATCTGGGTAGACTTCATCATTGGGGTCCCCCAAAGATAAAACAAGTCTGCAGCAACCGCCCAAAAAAAAAAAGCCATTAATCAGAGTATGGTGGAGTTTGCCTTTTAGGTAAGCCCAAATGTTTTAATCGTCTATACAATGCCACTTGATTGAATGTGACGCATATAATGGAAAATATTAATTTGTAGTGTTATTGGCTCTCGGAAGGGGGAAAAAAAGACCTTCAGGCTAATAGCTGGGATGGGGAAATCTAAGGAAACAGTAAATGAATATTAAATACGTTTCAGCCGTGTCTATTTGGCGAGATGCGCCCTGAAGGAGCACGGCTCGCGGTACGGCGTCAGACTTGTCAGGTGCTGCTTCTCCTAATGTGCTCTGTCAATGACAAAAGTGATTTTGTTTAAGGTTTGCTTGTGGGCAGTGTTTGCGCGAAGCGTGCGCAGCAAGCCTTCTATGTGCCCAGGAGGGGGGAGCCGGGCTTGTTTTCTGACAGTGCAAGGTGTGCGCGAGGAGCGATCGACTCTACAACAAATCCTCTTAAAAAAAAGGGGGGGGTTTAGCATTTCAAACCTCCCTGCCGTCTCTTCAAACATTGGAAACGGTTTTCTTTTGCAATGTAACATCCCACGTCACTTTATAAAAAGGATGCTGAAATGAAGCAGATTTCTTAAAAGATAACTAAAGCTTCATTTAAAAATAAATTAAAATAATAACAAACATGTCATACTTATCTCCTCTGTGCAGTTGTCAGGACTGAGCTCGGCCCTTCCTTCCTCTGAGCTGGCCCCTCAGCTGTTGGCTAATTGCCAGCTCCTATCGCTCCACAGTGTCTCACCTGTTGATGATATCCTGCTCGTCAGTCCTGCCTACTTAAGCCGTCCAGCCCAGATGAGCTCTGCCTTTGCCTTGGTCAACATCACAGAGACTATCTCCTGCGTTCCTGTTAAAGACTTCCTTGGCTGTATTTCCAGATCCTGCTTGCTGTTCCACTACACCAGCGGTTCTCAACCTGGGGGTCGATTGCCGATTTTCCAGGGGGTCACAAATGCTGGCCGAGACGGACCCGAAGATATTGTGTTACGCCGGAGTCTGTCCGTCTCGGCCAGCGAGATATCACTTCCGGGAGAGGAGAGACCGCACAGAAGTGACGTTCCGTCAGCGCCATCTTGGTACTCTCGTCCGCAGTGAGGCTACACTTAGAAGTCGGCAAGCGGACATCTTTTTACACCCACCGAAGTCCGCTTGCTAAGGACGAGTCTACCAAGATGGCGGCGACGAAACGTCTTTTCCGGTTAACACAGACGGCTTTCTGCTTCTGACGGAACACCTGTGATTTGGTAAGTCAGAGATACTAATTAATAAAATTAGTATCAATTGTACATCAATTGCCGACACTGTGCCTTCAAACTCCACCACTGTGCCATCAAACGCCGCCACTGTGCCCATCAATTGCCGCCACTGTGCCCATTAGTTGGCGCCATTGTGCCATCAAACACAGCCACTGTGCCCATCAAACGCAGCCACTGTGCCATCGAATGCAGCCACTGTGCCATCAAACGCTGCCACTGTGCCCATCAAACGCAGCCACTGTGCCATCAAATGCAGCCACTGTGCCCATCAATTGCAGCCACTGTGCCCATCAATTGCAGCCACTGTGCCCATCAATTGCAGCCATTGTGCCCATCAATTGCAGCCACTGTGCCCATCAATTGCAGCCACTGTGCCCATCAATTGCAGCCATTGTGCCCATCAATTGCAGCCACTGTGCCCATCAATTGCAGCCTCACTGTGCCCATCAAATGCAGCCACTGTGCTATCAATTGCAGCCACTGTACTCATCAATTGCCGCCACTGTGCCATCAAACGCCGCCACTGTGCCATCAAACACCACCACTGTGCCATCAAACGCAGCCACTGTGCCCATCAAAAGCAGCCACTGTGCCCATCAAACGCAGCCACTGTGCCATATCAAATGCTCCCACTGTACCATCAAATGCTGCCCCTGTGCCATACAATGCTTCCGCTGTGCCCGGCCGCCCGCCCGCGTCTGCCCCCTGTCTCTCGATGGGGCATTTTATTCATTTGTAACTTATATGTTAAGTAAATATTTTGCGCTGTATATTACAGATTGTTTTTGTGATTAATCACTACGCTTTAAGATGTTAAATTTGTAGGAATGAAAATACATCCTGCATATCAGATATTTATATTTCGATTCATAACAGTCGCAAAATTACAGCAATTAAATGACCAACGAAAATAATTTTACTGTTAGGGGTCCCCACAACTTGGGAAATTTTATCAGGGGGTCACGGCACTAGTAAGGTTGAGAACCACTGCACTACACTGATCTCTGCCTTCCTACTTTCTGGCTTGTCTGACTATCGGTTCCGGTTACCGAACTTTGCCTATGTTTTGCCAACGTTTGTTCCATTTACTTTTATTATTAAACAAGTGTGATTTAACTGTACTTCTGTCTCGGTCTGATCCAATGTTTGTGACTGAAGTCTCCCCCCTCCTTTCTCTCTCCTGCCTCCGGGCGAGTTAAGTTAAGGTAAGAGGAACTCAGATGTAAAGGGGGTCCTGTGGAATCTGATGTAAGTGGGCTTTGGGAACCCTGATTTAAGGGGGGATGCTGGAAACTCTGATGTAGGTTTGGGGAGCAGAAACCCCCTTACATCAGAGTTCTCCTTTATATCAAAGTCCACAGCGTCCCCCTTAAAAAAAATGTTGCAGTGAGCAACTAAAGTGTTCGGTTTTGGCTTGAAGAAAAGGTGGCAACCCTAGGGACAATCCTAAGGACCATGACCTGGTGACAGTTTGCAGCAGTGGCAGCTGGTGCTTAATTTTTTGGGGGGGCGACAAACAAACCTACCCCCCCCCCCAGGAGACTGACGGTGGCGATCAGTGCCATTCCCTCACGGGAGACGGGTGGCAGTGAGCAGTCCCCACCCCCTGCGGTGCCGATCAGTCCAAACAACCCCCCTGGACGGCGGAGATCAGTGGACTTACCTTAGGAGGCCAATGCCAATGCTGCTCCTTGCTCCAGAGAAGAGCCGGGGCCGTTGCTTCTCCTTGTGGCTGAATAGGAAGTGGGTCCTCCTGGGACCCGATTGGCCGGGAGTCCTAAGACACCCAAGCCAATTGGGTCTCAGGAGCCACTTCCTGATTGGCCCGGGAGGGGAATCAGGAAGACAATGGCAAATATTAATTCGCTATTGTCACATAATTGGTTGGGTTCAGTGTGCAGTGCTCTGCGCTCCGAGCCCACCCTTTTTTAAAGCCGCAGGCTCTAATCATGTGCTTCAAAAAAAAAAAACCCCTATTAATATCCATGTGTCCAGCACTCTGCATGTAGATTAGGGGCCGGGCACATGGATTAGGGGGGCCGGCGCCCCTGCACCCCTAGTGGACAGGCCGCCACTGGTTTGCAGCAAAGTAAAAATGGGACCTCTAGGGTTCTTGGTCCATCTCCGTAATCAGGAGCTCTGGTGAAGACCAACTGCCACTGTGCCCTGTGTGAGCAACTACCTTTCCTGAAAAGGGGAAGCCATAAAAGCCAGTGACCGCAACGCACTTCGCCGGAATGACAAAAATTTCAGACAGACCTTTTCAGAATTTCAATGAAATTTCAGGCAAATGAAAACTCTAATTTTTTGCTCACCTCTATTTGATAACTGCGTGACCTAAAGATAAAAAAAGCAGATTCTGTCCTCCACTTGCATTTTTCATTGCACAATTTAAAAAAAAAAAAACCTTGCAGTCCCCTTTCCTTAGTGAGGAGGAGGATGACCCAATCAAATTTGGTCACCTTGAGGGTACAGCTAATGAAAGCGGTCATATCATAAATAAAACATGTACATTCAAAGGCTGAATATGTGAATCGCGGAGAGCCGTCTACGGAAATAGGTGCCAAAACGATAATGGAAGTTGTTTAAGATGTGCTCTCCTGCTTTTCCTTTCTGAATTTCAATCACACCTCGTACCCCCCCTACAGAGCCCGGAGGGGCTGCAGCGATAGCACAGCGATAAGTGCCTTGGACAAAGAGATGGCAGAACACATCTGCATAGTCGGAAGAGGGGAATTTCATGCCTTGTTAACCAGCTCAGGCCAGATGGATATCAAGTCAAGGAGTCTTCTTAAGACGTAGGTTGGTCCAATGACTGAGCGGCCAAAGTGGGAACAAGGGGGTTCCAAATACAGAACCCAGAGGAGGTGAGGATACCAGATGATGGGTCCAGATGAGGAAACTGAGAATGTTCCTGAGATGTCAGCACTGTGTTCATAATTACCCCGTGTAATTCATATTAATGTTATTGCTACAGGATGGGATGAGAGAATTGATATTGCAACAAAAATTCAAAATTCCCCACTCAATAAAATGTTATCAAAATTGGCCTTGACTTTTTACCATGCAGACAGTGCTGGGACAAGGTCATTCATCGATCAGGGCAAAGATGCCAAACTGCACCCCACCCCACCCCTCTTTCCCTTAGGGTTTGGGGCAGGTCACCCCCAATCCCTGCAATTTCACCCAGGGCAGCCACCCCTCCTGACCACTCCTTGTCCTGGCCCTGCTTGCGGACCACTTGGTTGAGTTTCGCTCAACTAAGTTTGACTTGCCCTGATCAACTCATTGATCAGGGCAAGGATGCCAAACTGCACCCCACCCCTCTTTCCCTTAGGGTTTGGGGCAGGTCACCTCCAATCACTGCAAAAAAAATTGCACCCAGGGCAGCCACCCCTCCTGACCACTCCTTGTCCCGGCCCGGCATGCGGACCACTTGGTTGAGTTTTGCTCAACTAAGATCGACTTGCCCTGATCAACTCATTGATCAGGGCAAGGATGCTAAACTGCACCCCCCACCTCTTTACCTTAGGGTTTGGGGCAGGTCATCCCCAATCCCTGCAAAAAACCATTGCACCCAGGGCAGCCACCCCTCCTGACCCCTCCTTGTCCCGGCCCTGCATGCGGACCACTTGGTTGAGTTTTGCTCAGCTAAGATCGACTTGCCCTGATCAACTCATCGATCAGGGCAAGGATACCAAACTGCACCCCCCACCTCTTTACCTTAGGGTTTGGGGCAGGTCATCCCCAATCCCTGCAAAAAACCATTGCACCCAGGGCAGCCACCCCTCCTGACCCCTCCTTGTCCTGGCCCTGCATGCGGACCACTTGGTTGAGTTTCGCTCAACTAAGTTTGACTTGCCCTGTTCAACTCATCGATCAGGGCAAGGATGCCAAACTGCACCCCATCTCTCTTTCCCTTGGGGTTTGGGGCAGGGCATCCCCCATCCCTGCAATAAACCATTGCACCCAGGGCAGCCACCCCTCCTGACCACTCCTTGTCCCGGCCCTGCATGCGGACCACTTGGTTGAGTTTCGCTTAACCACTTCACCTTCCGGAAGGTTTTACCCCCTTCATGGCCAGGCCATTTTGTGCTATTCAGCACTGCGCTACTTTAACTGGCAATTGATCGGTCATGCAGCACTGTACCCAAATGAAATGGATATCATTTTTTTTTCCACACAGAGCTTTTTTGGTGGTATTTAAGTTATACTGCGGCAGGTTGGCTCCCCTGGGCAAATCGCCGTAGCTGTACGTCGGCCGCTTTAAGAGTTGTAGGGGGGGGGGCGCGATTCGACGTCAGAGCCGATGCACATGGCCGGCGGGCGCAATGCCCCCCCGGCCACCCGCGATCGCTCCTGACAGAGACAAAACTGAGATCTGTCAATGTAAATAGACAGATCTCCATTCTGCCAGGGGAGGAGGGAGGAGGAGAGACAGATCCCCTGTTCCTACTGTTTAGGAACAGCAATCTCTGTTCTTCTCCCGGCAATCCCATCCCCCCACAGTTATAAACACCTCCTTAGGACACACATTTAACCCCTTGATCGCCCCCTAGTGTTAACTCCTTCCCTGCCAGTGATATATATACAGTAATCAGTGGCTATTTTTAGCTCTGATCGCTGTAGAAATTTCACTAGTCCCAAAAAAGTGTCAAAAGTGTCCGATGTGTCCGCCGCAATGTGGCAGTCCTGCTAAAAATCGCAGATCTCCGCCATTACTAGTAAAAAAATAAATAAATAAATAAAAATGCCATAAATCTATTCCCTATTTTGTAGACGCTATAACTTTTGCGCAAACCAATCAATATACGAGTATTGCAATTTTTTTTTTACCAAAAATATGTAGAAGAATACATATCGGCCTAAACTGAGATTTTTATTTTTTTTAGATATTTATTATAGCAAAAACTGCTACTTTGGATGGTGGCAAAGCAATTGCATCTTAGCAAGATGCTCCTTCCTGGTAAAATGAGTATCAACTAGTGCAGCTTCCAACCAGGATTCTGAGGGTTCCTCCTGAGGTTTTAAGGTGTTCTTTGAGCTGTGGACGATGAACTTCCTTCTGGTGGTCCCTGCATAGATTCACGTTCAATGCCACTTAGTAGAGCCAGTGGCATAACACCAATGAATTTGACTGTATGACATTCTTTCCACTGATCACCAATGTAAGGGACATTCTTCTCACTGATCACCAATGTAAGGAACATTCTTCTCACTGATCACCAATGTAAGGAACATTCTTCTCACTGATCACCAATGTAAGAAGCATTCTTCCCACTGATCACCAATGTAAGGAGCATTCATCCCACTGATCACCAATGTAAGAAGCATTCTTCCCACTGATCACCAATGTAAGGAACATTCTTCTCACTGATCACCAATGTAAGGAACATTCTTCCCACTGATCACCAATGTAAGGAACATTCTTCCCACTGATCACCAATGTAAGGAACATTCTTCTCACTGATCACCAATGTAAGGAACATTCTTCTCACTGATCACCAATGTAAGGGACATTCTTCTCACTGACCACCAATGTAAGGAGCATTCATCCCACTGATCACCAATGTAAGAAGCATTCTTCCCACTGATCACCAATGTAAGGAGCATTCATCCCACTGATCACCAATGTAAGAAGCATTCTTCCCACTGATCACCAATGTAAGGAACATTCTTCTCACTGATCACCAATGTAAGGAACATTCTTCCCACTGATCACCAATGTAAGGAACATTCTTCTCACTGATCACCAATGTAAGGAACATTCTTCTCACTGATCACCAATGTAAGGAACATTCTTCCCACTGATCACCAATGTAAGGAACATTCTTCCCACTGCTCACCAATGTAAGGAACATTCTTCCCACTGCTCACCAATGTAAGGAGGATTCTTCTCACTGATCACCAATGTAAGGAGCATTCTTCTCCCTGATCACCAATATGAGGAACATTCTTCCCACTGCTCACCAATGTAAGGAGGATTCTTCTCACTGATCACCAATGTAAGGAGCATTCTTCTCACTGATCACCAATATGAGGAACATTCTTCTCACTGATCACCAATGTAAGGAACATTCTTCCCACTGATCACCAATGTAAGGAACATTCTTCTCACTGATCACCAATATGAGGAACATTCTTCCCACTGATCACCAATGTAAGGAACATTCTTCTCACTGATCACCAATGTAAGGAGCATTCTTCTCACTAATCACCAATGTAAGGAACATTCTTCTCACTAATCACCAATGTAAGGAACATTCTTCCCACTGATCACCAATGTAAGGAACATTCTTCTCACTAATCACCAATGTAAGGAACATTCTTCTCACTAATCACCAATGTAAGGAACATTCTTCCCACTGATCACCAATGTAAGGAACATTCTTCTCACTGATCACCAATGTAAGGAACATTCTTCTCACTGATCACCAATGTAAGGAACATTCTTCTCACTGATCACCAATATGAGGAACATTCTTCTCACTGATCACCAATGTAAGGAACATTCTTCCCACTGATCACCAATGTAAGGAACATTCTTCTCACTGATCACCAATATGAGGAACATTCTTCCCACTGATCACCAATGTAAGGAACATTCTTCTCACTGATCACCAATGTAAGGAGTATTCTTCTCACTGATCACCAATGTAAGGAGCATTCTACTCACTGATCACCAATGTAAGGAACATTCTTCCCACTGATCACCAATGTAAGGAACATTCTTCTCACTAATCACCAATGTAAGGAACATTCTTCCCACTGATCACCAATGTAAGGAACATTCTTCTCACTGATCACCAATGTAAGGAACATTCTTCTCACTGATCACCAATGTAAGGAACATTCTTCTCACTGATCACCAATGTAAGGGACATTCTTCTCACTGATCACCAATGTAAGGAACATTCTTCTCACTGATCACCAATGTAAGGAGCATTCCTCTCACTGATCACCAATGTAAGGACATTCTTCTCACTGATCACCAATGTAAGGACATTCTTCTCACTGATCACCAATGTAAGGAGCATTCTTCTCACTGATCACCAATGTAAGGAACATTCTTCTCACTGATCACCAATGTAAGGGACATTCTTCCCACTGATCACCAATGTAAGGAACATTCTTCTCACTGATCACCAATGTAAGGAACATTCTTCTCACTGATCACCAATGTAAGGAACATTCTTCTCACTGATCACCAATGTAAGGAACATTCTTCTCACTGATCACCAATGTAAGACTTTCTTCCTAATGATCTCTGATTAATTCATTTTAGAATGGGTTCCCTGATATCTAAAAACTATTTTAAGGGTTCCTTTGGGTTAAAAAGGTTGAGAAATGCTGAACTAAAGTCATCCTCCTGGTGGCTCAACTATCTTTGAAGAAGAGCAATGATTGATGTCACTTGTCTCCTCCTGCAATACGTTATTGAAGAGAAAGCAGAGAAGCTGATGAAATAAAGGTTTTGCCATTTAGGGAACCTTCACTGACGAAGGAATAAAGATTTTTTTTTAAAGAAAAAAACATGTTTTCTGCAAATGCAGCCAATAGATTTTTTAGGAAAATGGCAGATTATCTGCAAAAGTAGCTGAGGTCTTCCAAGGTGTGAAGAAAAGGTCTTACCCAGCACAAGCAATGAGTTTTGCCCCATTGACTGCGAGTGCTTATTCCCCGCGAGTCCTAAACTAATCTCAGCACTCACCCCCTGATATTGCTGTGCTCAGCCCACCTGCAAAATTCTGCGGGGATTTCAAACTACAGCACACAGCAAGAAAAATCATTGTTGCTTATTCAAGCAGCAGCATTAGAAAAGGATTAACCGGTTTAGGACACGGATACCTCCGCAATATGCTGGATTCAACGTTTGATGGGTACGAGGAGATCCGCGGAAACTGTCAGGAGATTCTCTTCAGTCTGGAGAGATGGTTTATTAATGACCAGCGCTGTATCCCCCATGAACGCTGTATTCTCCGGGAACACTGTATTCCACAGAAACGCTGTATTCTCCGGGAACGCTGTATTCCACAGAAACGCTGTATTCTCCGGGAACGCTGTATTCCACAGAAACGCTGTATTCTCCGGGAACGCTGTATTCCACAGAAACGCTGTATTCTCTGGGAACGCTGTATTCCCCAGGAACGCTGTATTCTCTGGGAACGCTGTATTCCACAGAAACGCTGTATTCCACAGAAACGCTGTCTTCTCTGGGAACGCTGTATTCCTTGGAAACGCTGTATTCTCTGGGAACGCTGTATTCCACAGAAACGCTGTATTCCACAGAAACTTTGTATTCCCTGGGAACGCTGTATTCCCCAGGAACGCTGTATTCCACAGAAACGCTGTATTCTCTGGGAATGCTGTATTCCCCAGGAACACTGTATTCCCTGGGAACGCTGTATTCCCCATGAACGCTGCATTCCCCAGAAACGCTGTATTCCCCAGGAACGCTGTATTCTCTGGGAATGCTGTATTCCCCATGAACACTGCATTCCCCAGAAACGCTGTATTCCCCAGGAACGCTGTATTCTCTGGGAATGCTGTATTCCCCAGGAACGCTGTATTCCTCAGAAATGCTGTATTCACTGGGAACGCTGTATTCCCCAGGAACAATGTATTCCCTGGGAACATTGTATTCCCCATGAACGCTGTATTCCTCGGGAACGCTGTATTCCCCGGGAACGCTGTATTCCACATGAACACTGTATTCCCCAGGAACGCTGTATTCCTCGGGATCTCTGTATCCCCAATGAATACTGTATTCTCCGGGAACATTGTATTCCCCATGAATACTGTATTCCCCAGGAATGCTGTATTCTCCGGGAACGCTGTATTCCCTAGAAACGCTGTATTCTCCAGGAACACTGTATTCCCCAGAAATGCTATATTCTCTGGGAACGCTGTATTTTCCAAGAACGCTGTGTTCCCCATGAACGCTGTATTCCCCGGGAATGCTGTATTCCTCAGAAACGCTGTATTCCCCAGAAACACTGTATTCCCCAGAAACACTGTATTCCCTGGGAACGCTGTATTCTCCAGGAACACTGTATTCTCTGGGAACAATGTATTCCCCGGGAACGTTTTATTCTCCAGGAACGCTGTATTCCCTTGAAACTATGTATTTCCCTGGAACAATGTATTCCCCAGAAACGCTGTATTCCCCGGGAATGCTGTATTCCCCAGAAACGCTGTATTCTCCGGGAACTCTGTATTCCCTGGAAATGCTGTATTCTCCAGGAATGCTGTATTTCCCAGGAACGATGTATTCTCTGGGAACAATGTCTTCCCCAGAAATGCTGTATTCTCCAGGAGCGCTGTATTCTCCGGGAACGCTGTATTCTCCAGGAACACTGTATTCCCCTGGAATGATATATTCCCTGGGAACGCTGTATTCTCCAGGAACACTGTATTCCCTGGGAACGCTGTATTCCCCGGGAACGCTGTATTCTCCGGGAACACTGTATTCCCTGGGAACGCTGTATTCCCCGGGAATGCTTTATTCTCCAGAAACGCTGTATTCTCCGGGAACGCTGTATTCTCCAGGAACACTGTATTCCCCTGGAATGATGTATTCCCTGGGAACACTGTATTCCCCGGGAACACTGTATTCCCCGGGAACGCTGTATTCCCCGGGAACGCTGTATTCTCCCGGAACACTGTATTCCCCGGGAACGCTGTATTCCCCGGGAACGCTGTATTCTCCGGGAACACTGTATTCCCTGGAAACGCTGTATTCCCCGGGAATGTTTTATTCCCCAGAAACGCTGTATTCCCCGGGAACGCTGTATTCTCCAGGAACACTGTATTCCCCTGGAATGATGTATTCCCTGGGAACGCTGTATTCCCCGGGAACGCTGTATTCTCCGGGAACACTGTATTCCCTGGAAACGCTGTATTCCCCGGGAATGTTTTATTCCCCAGAAACGCTGTATTCTCCGGGAACGCTGTATTCTCCAGGAACACTGTATTCCCCTGGAATGATGTATTCCCTGGGAACGCTGTATTCCCCGGGAACGCTGTATTCCTCGGGAACGCTGTATTCTCCGGGAACACTGTATTCCCTGGAAACGCTGTATTCCCCGGGAATGTTTTATTCCCCAGAAACGCTGTATTCCCCGGGAGCGCTGTATTCTCCGGGACCGCTGTATATATTAAAGGAGGATGAGAGGGGGGTGGGGAGAGGAAGTGGGAGAAGGAGAGAGAGATAAAGAGGGGGACAGAGAGAAATTGGTGTCTGTGGGAGGAAGGAATGTAAACATTGTTTGTTACATAGTATATAGAAACAAGGGATATGTACATTCCTTGTAATAACAATAAAAAGGAGAAAAAAAAACAAAAATGAAAGGGACAGTGTATAAATAAAAAGGAAAACTAATAATAGTAATAATAATAATAATAATAATATTAATATATAATAATAGAAATAAGGATGACAGGTCCTCTTTATGAAGAGATCTTGGGACCCCAAATCTCTTTTCTACCTTTAAAAACAAAAGATACAAAATATATTTATATATTCTTTGATCTTTCGCTTTCATTTTATTTTATTTATTCATAACGTCACTCTCTGGTCCTCCAAGGCCATAGAGTCGATCAAAGAGTGTCAACTCTTTGATTGCCTATGGGAGCAGCTGGCCCCACCATCAGATTTTTTTTGGGCGAACCGGCGGAAACGGTAAGCCCGTAGGTGTGCACCCCAATGCTCAAACACATATATGCATATGCATGTGTATACAATATATACTGCCGGTGTCAGTAGTAGGCAGAGTTTGGTGTCAGTGGACGGTGTCAGTAGTTTTTATTTTTACAATTTTATTTTTTATTATTTAAAATTATTTTTATTTTTTTTACAATTTTATTTATTTTTTCATTATTATTTACAATTTTTTTTTTATTCGTTTTTTTACAATTATTTTTAGGAGCCCCATTAGGGGGCTTTGGTGAAATATCACGGGCCTAAACAGGGGGGCATCTGCAGCATACAAGGTGATTAGGGTGTGCCCAGTCACACCTGGCACACCCTGTGCGCACACCTATGGGTAAGCCCAAGAAACACCGGCGGGTGGTGGGAAAGGACGTCCCAGCGGCTCATGAGAAAGTCAGCCGCCTGCTGAAAAAAAACATTACCGGGGGGGCTGTGGATGGTAATCCCGGCAAACCACTTGCAGAGTGCAACGTATATATATATGTATTGTGGTCGGCAAGTGGATAAGGAAGGGCTATGCGGTGGGGGATGCATACAGATGGGATTTTTTTACCTTAATCCATAGAATGCATTAAGATAAAAACGTTCTGCCTTTTTTATTACTATTATACAGGATTTATATAGCGGCAACAGTTTGCGCAGCACTTTACAACACGAGGGCAGACGGTACAGTTACAATACAAATTAATACAGGAGGGATCAGAGGGCCCCGGCTCGTTAGGGGTCTACAATCTAGGAGAACCACTTTGAGACATCCGCACCACCATGGTTTTATTCGGAGACCCCCCTTAGCATTTGAAACGCATGTCAAAGCCAGGTCTGAGCCAATAAAACAGCGTTTAGTATGAGATCTGATCCATTGCCGACAGTCAATGATAAAAATACAGCTCTGGTTCCAAAACTATTCCCATACCTCTCAACTTTTTAAAATGGGAATGAGGGACACCTATCGGCAAAAGTATGCAGGCATAGGACACACCCCTCGCCACACCCCCTTAAAGGAGACGTGTACAAAAAACAAGATTGGTTAAACTCACAAGGGCTTTTTTTTACCACTACTATTCCTTTATATGGGCTTTTGGAATTTACAAATGCAGCAATTTAGAAATGAGATGAAAGGCTTAGCACTAGGAAACACTTTTTGATAGATAAAAAAAGTGTGTTTTGTATACGGATCAGACCAAAATGAGGGACAAATGAGGAGGAATGAGGGACGGAGGGACATTGCTCCAAATCCGGGACATTGCTCCAAATCCGGGACAGTCCCTCGAAATCAGGGACAGTCCCTCGAAATCCGGGACAGTCCCTCGAAATCCGGGACAGTCCCTCAAAATCAGGGACAGTCCCTCCAATTCCGGGACAGTCCCTCGAAATCCGTGACAGTCCCTCGAAATCCGTGACAGTCCCTCGAAATCCGTGACAGTCCCTCCAAATCAGGGACAGTCCCTCGAAATCAGGGACAGTCCCTTGAAATCCGGGACAGTCCCTCGAAATCAGGGACAGTTGGGAGCTGTGTATTTCCATAAGCTTGGTATTGAGCTGTGTTGGTTGGTGCTGTAATTCTTATGCTGCGTACACACGGGCTGACTTTACGGCAGACTTGGTCCGACGATCTTTCCGACGGACTTTGTAGCGTAGGTGCACCGGACTTACAAACGGACGGACTTGCCTACACACAATCAACCAAAGTCCGACGGATTCGTACGTGATGACGTACGACCGGACTAAAATAAGGAAGTTGATATCCAGTAGGCAATAGCTGCCCTAGCATCGGTTTTTGTCCGTCGGACTAGCATACAGACGAGCGGATTTTTCGACCGAACTGGAGTCCGTCGGAAAGATTTGAAACATTGTTTCATTTCTAGGTCCGTCGACCTTTTGGGGAAAAAAAAGTCCGCTGGAGCCCACACACGATCGAATTATCCGGTCCGCCGGACCAGGTCTGCCGTGAAGTCCGCTCGTGTGTACGCGGCATGAGGAGCGAAGGAAGAATAATATAATAATAATCTACTGTAGGGCATGCCCCTCTTACCAGGATGCTGCGCTAGTGTCTGCGGCGCGGAGAAGGGCAGACGGCGCCGAGCCTGGCGACTACAAACAAGACGGATTCGTATTATCAATTAAGACTTCGGCAGAAGAAGAAGAAGCTTTCATATCTGCCACAACCGGGTGACGGAGCTTTCACCATCTCACTATTGACCGGGCTTAATTGCTCTTTGGTGTTAGTTGATTAAATGCGTTAAGTGCTGTAAATTGTCTTGTTTTATCGGCCTGGGGGAAAACGCAAAGCAGGAGCTTTATTTTTATTTTTTTTATTTTATTTTTTTTTAGAAAACCGTTTGATTCTTGCAGCACCTTTTGTCTTTGGGGGTTATAATTCACTCCAACTTTCTTTAACTGGTACGAACTGATAATAAGTAAAAGTAAAAAAGTAAAAGTAAAAAAGAGCTCCAGGAACTGGCTTCTTTTTTTTTTACGTAGACCGCTTTCATACTGAGGCAGTTTTCAGGTGTTTTAGCGCTAAAAGTAGCGCCTGCAAAGCGCCTCTCCTGTCACTCCAGTGCGAAAGCTAGACATGTGCACAACAAAAAAACTCATTTTGTTTTGTTTCTTTGCGTTTCCGTTGATTTGTAACGATTCGTAATTTCGTAACACGCGAGTTTTTATATTCGGACTCGTTCGTATTTTCGTAAGAGATCTCTTTTCGTTGATACCAAATGATTCGTAATTCCGTCTAATTTTCTTTGATTCGAAATTCGTCATTATTCGGTACTCTACTCGTAATTTAGTCATTGTTACTTTTGTGAGATTTGCCTTTTTCGTGGATTCGTACTTTTGTAGGAAATAAAGAATAATAATCCTAGGCTTTCTTTTCTAATAAGTCCTCCTGTACTTCCTCCAGTCCACTCCCTCAGTCACCAGACCAGACTCCGCCTCCTCCTCAACTCAATCTAAAAAGATTCAGGAATGCCATGTGACTCAAAAGGGATAAGCTGATTGGCTAAAGATATTAGCCACTTGCCGACCGCCGCATGTACATATACATCCTAACTTTAGCGGCGGATGTCGTTGTTATGGCAGCAGCTAGCTGCCATAACCCCGGTATCCCCGTTTTCGTGCGGCGGTCGGCTACAAGATAAAAGGGGTCTCTGCCGCAGATTCGCCGCAAGATCACTTTTATCGGTGGCGGGAGAGGGGGCCCCCCTCCCGCCACGATTCGGTGCCCTCCGCCGATTACCGGAGCCGTCGGTAGTGGCGGAGGCAATCACGTCTATCCTGTAGCTGTGTAAGGAGACGAGTGAGGGGAAGATGGCGCCCACTCGTCTCCATGACACTGCAGGGCGGAAGCGACGTCAAAACGTCACTTCCGCCCAGGGGCGGACTGATAACTCATGGGGCCCCCGGGCAATAGGAGATTATGGGGCCCCCAGGCAATCAGGGATTATGGGACCACCCAGTACACACACACAGCATACAATCACACAGTATACACATACATGTACACACAGTATACACAGACAGCATACAATCACACAGTATACACATACATGTACACACAGTATACACAGACAGATGTAAAAAAAAACACAGATTTATACATACTGTCCCTGGTTTTACTGAGGCTGGCAACCCTGATGGGGCCCCCTAGTGGCCCAGGGCCCTCGGGCAGTGCCCGAGTGGCTCAATGGTCAGTCCGCCCCTGCTTCCACCCATACGTCTTAAAGGCATATTTTTTTCAATGTCATTTTTTTGAATGACTTTTTTGTTTTTTTTTATCGCATTTTAGTGTAAATATGAGATCTGAGGTCTTTTTGACCCCCAGATCTCATATTTAAGAGGACCTGCCATGCTTTTTTCTATTACAAGGGATGTTTACAATCCTTGTAATAGGAATAAAAGTGACACAATTTTTTTTAAACAGTGTAAAAATAAATAAAATCATAAAATAAATAATAAAAAAAAAAAAATTTTAAACGCCCCCTGTCCCGACGAGC
Organism: Lithobates clamitans; assembly: GCA_037952925.1. Classification (NCBI taxonomy): domain Eukaryota; kingdom Metazoa; phylum Chordata; class Amphibia; order Anura; family Ranidae; genus Lithobates; species Lithobates clamitans. The sequence continues at coordinate 286,548 of JBBGZY010001466.1, forward strand.
TCGCAGGCAGAAGCGAACGCATACGTGAGTAGCGCCCGCATATGAAAACGGTGGCCAAACCACACATGTGAGGTATCGCCGCGATTGGTAGAGCGAGAGCAATAATTCTAGCCCTAGACCTCCTCTGTACCGCAAAACATGCAACCTGTAGAATTTTTTAAACGTCGCCTATGGAGATTTTTGAGGGTAAAAGTTTGACGCCATTCCACGAGTGGGTGCAATTTTGAAGCGTGACATGTTGGGTATCAATTTACTCGGCGTAACATTATCTTTCACAATATAAAAAAAAATTGGGCTAACTTTACTGTTGTCTTATTTTTTTATTCAAAAAAGTGAATTTTTTCCAAAAAAAGCACGCTTGTAAGACCGCTGTGCAAATACGGTGTGAAAAAAAGTTGCAATGACCTCCATTTTACTCTCTAGGGTGTTAGAAAAAAAACAATATATAATGTTTGGGGGTTCTAAGTAATTTTCTAGCAAAAAAAAAAATATTTTAAACATGTAAACACCTAAATTCCAAAACGAGGCTGGTCCTTAAGTGGTTAAGTAAGATACATCACTCACTAATACACTGCCCATTCAAAGAACGATTCGAGAACACGAACAAACGAAATTCCGAACAGACGAATGAAAATAAGAACATACAAAATTACGAACGAACAAAGGACTGAAAATACGAAATGTAAATCATTCGTTATAGATGTCATTTTCTTCCTTTTACTGTTTCGTATTTTCGTAAGTTTGTCCGTTCGTAAGTTTGTATTTTCGCGTGTTCTTTCAGCTATTCGGATGTTCAAATTGATCCGAATGTACGAATACTAACAAATTCGTACGAAAATCTATTCGTTACGCACCGAATCGCACATGTCTAGTGAAAGCCCCGTGTGCTTTCACACTGGAGCGGTGCGCTTGCGGGATGTTAAAAAAAGTCCTGCAAGCCGCATCTTTGGGGCGGTTTAGGAGCGGCGTATACACCGCTCCTACACCGCCCCTGCCCATTGGAAATGAATGGGCAGCGCTTCCGAAGCGCCTGAAAAGAGCAACACAGGCGCTTTTAACCCTTTCTTCGGCCGCTAGCGGGGGTTAAAAGCGCCCCGCTAGTGATCAAAAAGTTCCGTTAAAATGACGGTAAAGTGCTGCTAAAATGAGCGATGCTTTACCGCCAACGCAGCCGCGGCCGCAGTGTGAAAGTAGCCATAAACTGACTAAAAATAAAAAGGAACAAAAATAAAAATACAATAACCCCCTGACCCCCCAGGTCTATTCTGACACTTCCCACATACATTATCTCACAAAAGTAAGTACACCCCTCACATTTGTGTAAATCTTTTCTTCTATCTTTTCATGTGACAACACTGAAGAAATGACACTTGTCTACAATGTAAAGTAGTGAGTGTACAGCTTGTATAACAGTGTAAATTTGCTGTCCCCTCAAAATAACTCAACACACAGCCATTAATGTCTAAACCACTGGCAACAAAAGTGAGTACACCCCTAAGTGAAAATGTCAAAGTTGGGCCCAATTAGCCATTGTCCCTCTCCCGTGTCATGTGACTCGTTAGTGTTACAAGGTCTCAGGTGTGAATGGGGAGCAGGTGTGTTAAATTTGGTGTTATCGCTCTCACTCTCTCATACTGGTCACTGGAAGTTCAACATGGCACCTCATGGCAAAGAAGTCTCTGAGGATCTGAAAAAAAAGAATTGTTGCTCTCCATAAAGATGGCCTAGGCCAGGGATATGCAATTAACGGACCTCCAGCTGTTGCAGAACTACAAGTCCCATGGGGCATAGCAAGACTCTGACAGCCACAAGCATGACACCCAGAGGCATGATAGGTCTTGTAGTTTTGCAACAGCTGGAGGTCCGCTAATTGCATATCCCTGGCCCAGGCTATAAGAAGATTGCCAAGACCCTGAAACTGAGCTGCAGCACCAGTGGCAGCTGGTGTTTTTTTTGGGGGGGGGGGGGGGCGGCACTACCACACGGCACTAACAGAGCCCCCCCCCCACAACCACCACCCGCTGTCCTTACCCTGGATGCGGGCGGGAAGAGTGTGGTGGGCTCGGGGAAAGCTGCTCCAGTGACTGGTGTCCTCTCCTGGAGCAGCTTCTGCGGTGTCTCCTCTCCTCCTCCCGGCGCTAGGCGTCCAATGGAATTACCTGCTGTTTTGGCCAATCGGGAAACAGGTTTCATACCTGCTTCCCGATTGTCCAGGAGGAAGAACAGTGTTGCAACAGCAACTGCTCCCAGCAGTCAACAGTTCCTAGTAATTAGTATCCACGTGATGCCGGCTGTTGGGAGGGTATTTAAGTCTCTCCTCTGCTAGTTCACCTTGCCTCAGTGTTTTGACTTGCTTGCTGTGCTAAGTCTGATACTGTTGCCATTTATCCTGCTCCAGATCCTGATCTTGCTCTAGCCCTGCATCCTGTGCCCTGCACCCTGCTGCTCTACTCCCCTTGTTCCTGATCTCAGTCCTGATTCCTCTCTTCCGTGCATGTCTGGTATTCCCTGTTACCCATGCTCCTCATCATATATATTGTACATATTGTATATAGTTAGGTATATAGTTAAGTTATATGGTTGTAGTTCTCTTCTCTTCATGTTTACTTGTTTCTTGTTGTCTGGTGTGTGGAGGTCTTTTGTTTTATTATTAATAAATTGACTTCACTATATATAGACTGGTCTCAGTTTCTAAGTGTAGCCACATAGATCTGACCATCTCTGCTGCAGATTCCTGACCGGGTTAGAACTTCCATTGAGAGCCGGATCCTCTCATCCAACAATACCCGACCTCACAACTGGGCACAGACTCCCCTGCCTAGGCACACTCCAAAATCTTACAGAAAGTTATCCCGAGGAGTGGAGCAGGGGCGGAGCCAGAGTCTAGAAGGGGGAGACACAGGAAGCGCCAACCTGAGTGTAGTATATTAAATGCAACTTATTAGCAAAGTAAGTAATGCACTTGCAAGAAATAACCTAAAAACAAGCTCATCTGTATATAGCGGTGTCTGCGGGTGTAGACCGGCATCCAACAATGGCTTTCTTCTTGTCACCCTTCCATAAAGGGCAGATTTGTGGAGTGCACAACTAATGCCGCGTACACACGGGCGGACTTTTCCACCGGACTGGTGCGACGGACCGAGTCCGGCGGACAATCCGACCGTGTATGGGCTTCATCGGACCTGCAGCGGACTTTTTCAGTCGAAAATCAGACGGACTTTAGATTTGGAACATGTTTCAAATCTTTCCGACGGACTCGAGTCCGGTCGAAAAGTCCGCTCGTCTGTATGCTAGTCCGACGGACGAAAACCGATGCTAGGGCAGCTATTGGCTACTGGCTATCAACTTCCTTATAAGTAAAAAGAGGGAAAAGGGGTAAAAACCCCCAGGGACTTTTAAGGTGCTGAAACTGATGAAGTAAATAGAGTAGAAAGACGTGTATGTAAAAAAATAGAAATGTATTTATTTATACAAATACATAACAATACAAACATTGGTTAAAAAGTCTCCTAATATCCACATCCAACAACATAATTGGTGGGGAGAATACCACTCAGTAACTACCACTCAACATGTTTTGCTCATTTGGAGCTTCCTCAGGAGTTTAGGTATGATTTGTGGTATGCTGGAAATAATAAAAGAAGAGACAAAGCAATAAGAAATCACATGTATCACATAAGGTTTATAACACATGATTGAAACAATGTTTTGTTGTATATGGAAATGGATAGCATCTCTTAGTAATGCCTATATGGCATTACTAAGACATGTTATCCATTTCCATTTACACCAAAAAATTGTTTCATTCATGTGTTATAAACCTTAGTTAGGGGTATCAGAGTAAAGGGGGGCTGAATACAAATGCTTTGTAAAAAAAAAAAAAAAATGAAAACCATTTATCATTTTCCTTCCACTTCACAATTATGTCCGACTTTGTGTTGGTCTATCACATAAAATCCCAATAAAATACATTTACGTTTTTGGTTGCAACATGACAAAATGTGGAAAACTTCAAGGGGTGTGAATACTTTTTCAAGGCACCGTAAGTCAGCAGGGGAAAAAAAATAAATCAGGTCTCCTCCCCTGCCAGACAGGGCTGTGCTGTGTGGCATAGCTGTGTAAATCCCAGGACCGGATTGAAAGATGTACAAATCCTCATATATGTATTTTATTGGTATATTTAGTCATTGCCTGGAGCTCAATAACACGTCGATATTTCACTGAGAACAGATACCGGTGAAGAAGTTGCAGACATCCCCTTAGGAAGGGAAGCTTTTGGCAGAGAATCGGGTTCAAATGAAGCATTAATCTGTAAAAATGAAAGATAATATTCAGAGTGTCTCGGGGGGTGGGGGGGGGAGGGGCCCTGGGCTGTGATTGGTGTTGGTACCCGTTAAATACAACAATTTTTTTTTTTTTAATTACAACAATTTAAAGTCAGGAGGGAGCCTGCACAATGCCTATTGGTGGGAATTGGGGGGAAGAAGTAAATGGATTGGGTGCTAACGTTTAATCTGCTTATAATTTCATTGCCCCCCCCCCCCCATCAACATGCTAATCAAATGTTCAAATAAATCCTTTCCACGTTCATTACATTCCTTACTGAAGACCCACCGATGTCATCACTGGGTCTCTGTGCTTCTCTATGCAATGCGTTGCTAAAAAAAGATTTAATACAATATATTATTTTTGCATGCCTTAAGTGAATTAAAGCTGCTTTAGTTTTGTCTTCCCCTGCCCCCCCCCCCCAATCAATATGCTAATGAAGTTTTTGAATAAAGTCTTTCAATTTCTATTCTTTTTTTTTTTTAGATCCGCTGCAATTCCAGCAGATCTTGGCTGGTTTGAGGGGCCGGCGAGGGGGGGTGTACGTAGGTTACCAAAAACATCACAGCACCCCCCCCCCCCCCCGCCTCAGTACTCCTCTCAAGAGCCCTCAGTCGTGATGCAAGCAGTGGGAGGAGTTATGCAAATATCAAAATGCCTGGATGGTTGTCAGTTTGGAGGAGCGGGTGTTCCTGGGCGGCTGGTGTTTTTTTCTTTTTTTTGGGGGGGGGGGGTGCGCCCCCCCAGTTGGTCGGCTGGCGGCACCTCCCCCCCCTCGCTCTAGATAGGTAGGTAGGTCGGTTGGTTGGGTTACCCGCACTGGTCAGTCATCCAGCCCGGCACTTACCCCACCTAGGTTGCAGGCGGGCAGCGGGCGGTGGCTCTTGTGTCCTCTCCTCCTCTTCTGCATCAAGGTGCGCTTCTCCTCCCTCCTCCTCCTAGGCGTCCAAAAGGATCACCTGTCCTTTCAGCCAATCAGGTGACGGGACTCAGGACCTGCTTCCTGATTGGCCAGGGGGAGGATCAGGGTGGCAATAGCGAATATCTATTGTCACACAACTGGGTGGGCTCGGAGCACAGTGCTCTGCACCCCCCATGCCCACCCTTTTTATGAAGCCTATTAGAGCCTCAGGCTCTAATCACGTGCTTAACCCCCCCCCCCATTTGGAATCCATAGTCTGGTGCCCTGCATGTAGATCAAGGGGCTGGATGCATGGATGGGGGGTCGGCACCTGTGTGCCCCTAATGGACGGGCTGCCACTGCTAGGCAGGCTGTACCTGCTTAGGTAACGCCCATATTTAATGCTGATCCTCCATGATTGAATTTCTGCGCATTTTTTCACGCTCTGCCACGCGTCTCTTATAGGGCAATCCATTGATTTCATTGGGCTGCCCTAGAAGCAAGAAACGTAGAAAAGAAGTCCCCAACTCTTTTCCAAAAACACGCCACACCAGTGGCGGCTGGAGTTCAACATTTTTGGGGGGGCGCAAACAAACTGAAAAATGGTGAAAAAAACTCCATCAATTGCAGCCTCACTGTGCCCATCAAACACAGCCACTGTGCCCATCAATTGCCACCACTGTGCCCATCAAACGCAGTCACTGTGCCCATCAAATGCTGCCACTGTGCCCATCGAACGCTGCCACTGTGCCCATCAAATGCTGCCACTGTGCCCATCAAATGAAGCCACTGTGCCCATCAAACACTGCCACTGCCCATCAAATGCAGCCACTGTGCTCATCAAACACTGCCACTGTGCATCAAATGCTCCCACTGTGCCCATAAAATGCTCCCACTGTGCCCATGAAATGCTGCCACTGTGCCATCAAATGCTCCCACTGTGCCATGAAATGCTGCCACTGTGCCCATCGAGTGCTGCCACTGTGCCCATTGAATGCTGCCACTGTGCCCATCAAATACTGCCACTGTGCCATGAAATGCTCCCACTGTGCCATCAAATGCTGCCACTGTGCCCCCACGAATGCTGCCACTGTGCCCCGCCCACTCGCCATCTGCTTGGCACTTACCCAGTCTCAGTGGGGCAGCGGGTGACAACGGCGAGTGGTGTCCTCCATGCTCCTCTATGTCCTCGATGTCTTCTCCCATCCTCTCCCCCCGTCCTCTCCTATGATTGGACGCCTAATAGGCATCCAATCACAGCGCCTGTCAAATCAAACAATCAGGTGACAGGTAACAGACCCGAGCACCTGATTGGCGGAGAGGCGGTTCAGTGTTAGGAAAGCGAATATTCATTCACTTTTCTAACACACCTGGGTGAACTACGAGCGTCAAGCATGGCGCTCGCAGGTCACCTTTTTTGATGCCTAATAGAGCTTATGGCTCTAATCAGGTGCTTCAAAAACGACCCCCCCGCCTCTGTAATTCAGGCGCCCGAAAAGAGTCCGGGCGCCTTAATAGGGGATGGCAGTGGCGGCCATGGATAGAGTCATGCAATGCATGACTCTATTCATTGGTCATATGGGGGTGGCTGGAGAGACGGGGCGGAGCCCGTGCGCCCTTTTGGACACACCGCCACTGCGCCGCACCCAGGGCCGGGACAAGTGGTGGGCTGGAGGGTTCGGCTACCCAGGGCACAATGGTTTACTGGGGGCGCCTTCCTTCTGTCGCTATGCTGACAGGAGTAGTGATAGCGGCAGTGATTTCGGCAAGCGAGTGACTGCTGGGCGTGGGACCCCCTAAGCTTGCACATCATGAGTGGGGGAAGGGGGTGAAGTTTGGAATCTTTGCCCTGGGCGTTGGATGAACTTGCCCCGGCACTGGCCACACCGAACCACATAGAGTCTCCGCACCATGCGGTTTGATGCGTGCTAACACCTGCACGTTCGCTGATGCTCTGGCGTGACATTACCAAATAATGGCATCTCCGTGCGTCTGCTAAAGTGCAGCATGTTTCCGGGCATGGCGCGAATTTTGCACACGTTCCCGACACACGTAGATGTGAACCAAGCTTTATTGCCTCTGGAAATGAGACAAAAAGGGCAAAAATTGCCATAAAACACGTCTCATCTGTTATTTAATGTGTAAGCGTGTGTCCTTTCCTGGAAATTGTGGGATTTAGAAAAAAATATTACAAGCTCTCTTCCTTGGCCAAAAAAAAGAAAAAGAAAAAAAGAATTAAGTAAAATGAAATCTTACAAAGGCCTGTGGGGAGGGTGAGTGCAATGGGGGGGGGGGGAGTGTTGGGATTCGCATGGAGAGAGAGAGGTGGGAGGGAAAGAAGGAGTGAAAGAATCAGACTGACTAAGCTGTAAACCTCAGTGCAACCCAGAGACTCGGCTCTCAAGCTGCAAGCGTCCTCCTCTCCTGCGAAGATCCTTCACAGGCAAATCCAGAACCCCAACAGGATGTGTAGTAAGGAGATGACTTGTGTGGAATGGGACTAAGGCTGGACATTGGCATGAGATCCAGCTCCGGGGGTCAGAGTTATCTCAGAAGGAAGGGGGCACTCTCAAGTTGGTGAGACCAAATCGCCATCAGTTTTCTAGGACAGGGTAGACTTTTTTTGGAACTTCTGCTTGAAGATGAGTTGCTGGAATTGAAGGCAATTTTACTGGAATAATATGGAACTTGACATACAAAGACGTAGTACCACGGCAAAGGCAGGACAAATATGAATGGGACATCCGCGTCGAAGAAAGCTGGGTCACTCCGGACAAACATGGCCATCTCGCTAAGGGCAAGATGTTCTGTGCTGCACTTCAGCTCTTGATGCTGTGCAGGGTAAGATTCAAAACCCACAGAGATACCCAAAACAGAAGAACCTTAACCTCTAACCTCCTGAACTTAACTCTTGACATTAACTCCAGACCTAACACCTACCTCTTGCACTAACACTATTCCTAACTCCTACCCCTAACACTAACTCTAAATCTAGCATCTACCTCTTACACTAACTCTATCCTTAACTCCTATCCCCAACACTAACACTAACCCTAACTCCTACGCCAACACTAACCCTAACTTCTACCTCTTACACTAAACCTTACTCCTACCCCAACACTAACCCTAACTCCTATCCCTAACACTAACTCCAAATCTAACACCTACCTCTTACACTAACTCTAACCCTAACACCTACCCCAACACTAACCCTAACTCCTATCCCTAACACTAACCCTAACTCCTACCCCAACACTAACCCTAACTCCTATCCCTAACACTAACTCCAAATCTAACACCTACCTCTTACACTAACTCTAACCCTAACTCCTACCCCAACATTAACCCTAACTCCTACCTCTAACACTAACCCTAACTCCTACCTCTAACACTAACCCTAACTCCTAGCTTTAACATTACCCTAACTCCTATCCCTAACACTAACTCCAAATCTAACACCTACCTCTTACACTAACTCTAACCCTAACACCTACCCCAACACTAACCCTAACTCCTACCTCTAACACTAACCCTAACTCCTACCTCTAACACTAACCCTAACTCCTACCTCTAACATTACCCTAACTCCTATCTCCAACACTAACACTAACCCTAACTCCTACCCCAACACTAACCCTTACTCCTACCTCTAACACTAACCCTAACTCCTACCCCAGCACTAACCATAACTCCTATCCCCAACACTAACTCTAACCCTAACTCCTACCTCTAACACTAACCATAACTCCTATCCCCAACACTAACTTTAACCCTAACTCCTACCCCTAATACTAACCCTAACTCCTACCTCTAACACTAACCATAACTCCTATCCCCAACACTAACCATAAGCCTAACTCCTACCTCTAACACTAACCATAACTCCTATCCCCAACACTAACCATAAGCCTAACTCCTACCCCCAACACTAACTGTAACTCCTACCCCTAACACTAACCCTAACTCCTATCCCTAACACTAACTCCAAATCTAACACCTACCTCTTACACTAACTCTAACCCTAACTCCTACCCCAACACTAACCCTAACTCCTACCTCTAACACTAACCCTAACTCCTACCTCTAACACTAACCCTAACTCCTAGCTTTAACATTACCCTAACTCCTATCCCTAACACTAACTCCAAATCTAACACCTACCTCTTACACTAACTCTAACCCTAACACCTACCCCAACACTAACCCTAACTCCTACCTCTAACACTAACCCTAACTCCTACCTCTAACACTAACCCTAACTCCTACCTCTAACATTACCCTAACTCCTATCTCCAACACTAACACTAACCCTAACTCCTACCCCAACACTAACCCTTACTCCTACCTCTAACACTAACCCTAACTCCTACCCCAGCACTAACCATAACTCCTATCCCCAACACTAACTCTAACCCTAACTCCTACCTCTAACACTAACCATAACTCCTATCCCCAACACTAACTTTAACCCTAACTCCTACCCCAACACTAACCCTTACTCCTACCTCTAACACTAACCCTAACTCCTACCCCAGCACTAACCATAACTCCTATCCCCAACACTAACTCTAACCCTAACTCCTACCTCTAACACTAACCATAACTCCTATCCCCAACACTAACTTTAACCCTAACTCCTACCCCTAATACTAACCCTAACTCCTACCTCTAACACTAACCATAACTCCTATCCCCAACACTAACCATAAGCCTAACTCCTACCTCTAACACTAACCATAACTCCTATCCCCAACACTAACCATAAGCCTAACTCCTACCCCCAACACTAACTGTAACTCCTACCCCTAACACTAACCCTAACACCTATCCCCAACACTAACTCTAACCCTAACTTCTACCCCTAATACTAACTTTATTCCTAACTCCTACCCTCAACACTAACTCCTACTCCTAACACTAATCCTAACTCCTACCTCTAACACTAACCCTAACACCTATCCCCACCACTAACTCTAACCCTAACTCCTACCGTTAACACTAAACCTAACACCTACCTCTTACACTAACTCTAACCCTAACTCTAAACCTAACACCTACCTCTTACAACTAACTTTATCCCTAACTCCTACCCCATGCATTAACTAAACCTAACACCTACCTCTTACACTAAGTCTATCCATAACTCCTACCCCTAACACTAACTCTAAACCTAACACCTACCTCTTACTCTAACTCTATCCCTAACTCCTCCCCCCTAACACTAACTCTAACCCTAAAACTTGAACCTGACAATTTAACACATACCTCTAAAATTCACTTTTTTTTTTAATTTCAGGTGTGCTTGTTTTAGTTTTTACTTTAATGTAGCACTGTAGTGAGGAGGCAACTTAAATATATGAATGTGTTTGAATATTATTACATATGACCTTTAGCCTAATAATCACTAATGAGAGCCATACCTTGTGAGTTCCAAACAAAATAGCACTCTGACATTTACGTCCTCAACATAAGACTGAGCTCTTTCACACAATGGTTTAGAGGTCCCCTAACCTGCAAAAGCTCCAAAAACAACAGCAATGGGGCTTCCATAAGTGAGACATCCATGACGATGAAAGCTGGGTCACTCTGGACAAACATGGCCATCTCCATGAGCTCCAAGATGTTATGTGCTGCACTTCCCCACTTGAGGCTGTGAAGGGCAAGATGTAAAAACCAGAGAAATCCATAAAGCAGATAGATCTCAGGTCTTAATCCCCTAAATGTAAACCCTAACATTAACTCTAAACCCAACACCTACCTCTTGCACTAATTCTAACCCTAACTGCTACCCCTAACACTAAATCTAATTCTAACTCCTACCCCTAACACTAATTTCTAACTGCAACCCTTAACACTACCTTCAACCCTAACTACTACCTCTAACACTATAACCCTACAGCCTACTCCTCACATCAACTCGAACCCTAACTCCTACCACAACACAAATTTAAACCTAACTCCTACCCCTAACACTAACTCCAACTCTAACTATAACCCTACATCCTACCCCTAACACTAATTCTAACTCTTACGACTAACACTAATTCTAATTCTAACTCCTACCCCTGCACAACCCTTACTACTACCTCTAACACTAACTATAACCTTATCCTATTTCTAAGACCAACTCTAACCTTAACTCCTACCCCTAACACCATCTTCAACCCTAACTACTACCTCTAACACTAAATATAACACTATATCCTACTCCTAACACCAACTATAACCCTAACTCCAATCCCTAATACTTATTCTAACCCTAACTCCTACCCCTAACACTGCCTTCCATCCTAACTACTACCTCTAACACTAACTATAACCTTATCCTATTCCTAAGACCATCTCTAACCTTAACTCCTACCCTTAACACCATCTTCAACCCTAACTACTACCTCTAACACTGAATATAACACTATATCCTACTCCTAACAACAACTATAACCCTAACTCCAATCTCTAATACTAATTCTACCCCTAACACTGCCATCCATCCTAACTACTACCTCTAACACTAACTAAAATCCTACATTCTATTCTTAACGTCAACTCTAACCCTAACTCCTACCCCTAACACAAATTCTAACCCTAACGCCTACCCCTAACATTAAATATTACCTCTAACACTAACTCCAACCCTATCCTATTCCTAAAACCAACTCTAACCCTAACTCCTACCCCTAACACCATCTTCAACCCTAACTACTACCTCTAACATTAAATATAACACTATATCCTACTCCTAACACCAACTGTAACCGTAACTCCTACCCCTAAGACTATCTTCCACCCTAACTACTACCTCTAACACTAACTGTAACCCTACATCCTACTTCTAACGCCGACTCTAACTCAAATTCCCACTCCTAACACTGCCATCCACCCTAACTACTACTTCTAACACTAACTATAACCCTACATGCTACTCTTAACACCAAGTCTAACCCTAACTCCTACCCCTAACACTATCTTCAACCCTAACTACTACCTCTAACACTGAATATACCCTACCTCCTATTCCTAACACCAACTATAACCCAAAATGTTACCCCTAATACTAACTCCAACCCTAACTACTACTTCTAACACTACCTCTAGCTATACATCCTACTCCTAACACCAACTCTAACTCCTAACACCAACTCCTACCCCTCAAACTAATTGTAACCTTAACTCCTACCCCTAACACTATCCCTAAAATTAATATCCACATCTAGCACCAACTTAACACTTAACCCTAAAACGAACCTTTCTTTAATACAGATGTGTATGTTCCATTTCTTACTGTAATTGTACTACTGTAGTCAAATCCCGTGAAGAAGCGTCTCAAATTTTACTGTTTTTTGTTTTGTTTTTTTTTAATTAAATGTGACCCGTTAGCCTACTAATCTCTTTTGGGATCTGTATCTTTGTGAGCTCCAAAAACAATAGCAATCTGACACCTAGGACCTCCTCATCATAAGATTGAGCTCTTCCTTGCAATGATTTAGAGGTCTCCTACCTAAACCATAAAAGCTTGCAACTTCTTAAGAAAGCCAAATCTGCCTCATGTGAACCAAGATCACAGGTTTGCAGAGGAGAACTAAAGCAATGAGGTAAAATCATTGTTTTTTTAATTCATTGCATTACAACATATCCAGCCATAGACAATCCAAACCTATGGGACCTTCTGCTCAAACCTTGGAATCATTAGTAGCAAATTATGGAGTTGTTGGAGCTCTCAACGTTTCTCTGTTCTTGGCTGCTTCAGATACTTATTCAAATTATTTAATATTATTATTATTATTATTATTATTATTATTTCAGGTACTTAGCGCTTTACCTATATATATATTATTCATTCACATCAGTCCCTACCCTCAAGGAGCTTACACTCTAAGGTCCCTAACTCCCATTCAGACATACTAGGGCTGAATTTAGACAGGATCCAATTAACCTACCAGCATGTCTTTGGAGTTATATTGTAACAATAGTCCAGACTTTGAAATGTTTTAGGGCAAAACATTGTATCATCTGATAAATGGGCTGCAATGTATCCAGGAGCTTTTTGTCTTCAGGATTGCCTTGAAGCTACTCATTAGCACAAGCATCTGGATAGCTGGGTTGTAGCCGGAGAAGTTTGTTGGGGGGGAACTTTTAAGAAGTGCAAATTGTTAGTTATCAATATTACCAAAATAGTATTTGTATTGGCTTCATTCTTTATCATCTCTGATTTTACTACTTACTGTAAAGGCTCATGGAAAAATATACATTCTGGTCATTATTTTTTATTATAATAAATACGCCCCCATCACCATTTTACTGCTGCCCACCTTATGTGTTTATGTTACAAACAGCTACAATGTGTCACAGGCTTACTATGGAGCGATTTATGGTATAGTTGGTGATTCTCTCATTATCCAATTGTTTTATTTTTACATTTATTGATTTGGATGGATTTCTGACTGTTTGAAATGTAATTTATTAATGATTTATTATTATAAACCCTGTATAATATAATAATAAATAATGATTTAAAGGGACGCCGCCCTCTATGTACATGCTGGTATTGGTGAAATTATGGTAGCAAAGTAGCTTAATTCTGGATGATAATTGATTTATTTATAAAAAAAAAAAAAAGGAAAGGTTCCCCCAGGAAGTTTAGCGAAGGGTCACGTGTCAATGAAATGGTGTTATGTGGAACAGGAATATTCCCTGTAAACGACGCTCATCATCCACCCCGGTACAATATTAGCCATGGCTACGATGCTGCCTTGATTAGCAAGTAACAAGTTAGTGATTTCCCAAGACGGAGATAGAAGCAGAACAGACTGGTACCCAGATTTCCTGTCTCCTAGCAACAGCGCGGAAGATGTGAGACCCAGTAAAGAGAAAAAAAAAATGCCAATGTGGCAGGAGTGATAAACATGCCTCTTATGTGTATCAGCGCCGCTGATTTAATGGATTAAATTATTTTCCAGTCTTTCCTTGCGTGCGCGGACAGGCGAGCTTCCCGACTCGGAAGAAGCAAAATCCGCTGAACGCAGGGATTTTTTCTTTTTTGGCTTCTGTCAGGTTAACCCTTTAAATGTTATTCCTTCCTCCCTGGTGTTCTAAGGGACGATAAGACATTTAACGGGGGGAACGAGCTGCCCAAGCTTTGAAGGTCCGGTAATGTCAGTTTGCAATCCCTTTATGCCGTGCTTTGATCGCTCGGGGCTGGTGAACGCATGGCAAACGCACCTCAGACGCGCGTGTGGAGCTCTATAGTCACGCCATCAGAGTTGTACGATTTATGAGGTTCTTTTTATATATATATATATATAGATATACATTTATTTTTTAGATATATAGATATATATCTATATATAGATATATATATATATATATATATATAGATATATATATATATATATATATATATATATATATATAGATATATATATATATATATATATATATATATATATATATATATATATAAAGAACCTCACAAATCATACAACTGTATATATATATATATATATATATAAATATATATATAAATATATATATATATATATATATATATATATATATATATATATATATATATATATACTCGCTGAGGCTACCTTGCAACAATTTGAAACAACAATTTTTTGAAAATTTCAACCAAAATTTACTTACATAAAAATTCAAAAACAAAATAATATTTTTTTTTATTGTTATCAGTGCTCATTGTAATTGTCTTTTTTTATTTTTCTTAAAATGGATTGTTATATATAAATGTAAATAAATAAATAGAATTAATCAAAATCAATGATTTTTTTAGTAATAATTACTTGTCAATGTTAGCAAGAGTTTGTAAAAGGCAAACAATGGTACAAACAGATGCTGATACTTACATGGAACGCCAGCTATGATCTTACAGCAGTGTTAAACCCAAAACCAGAAATGTAGCTCACTGGGCACTTATACCCCCTTCCTGACCAGGCCAATTTCCACTGTTTTTTGGGTTTTTTTGCTTAAGAAAAAAAAGTTTTTCATATTTTTTAACAGGTAATTTTTCTCCTTCACTGATGGGCACTGATAGGTGGCACTGATGAGGCTGCACTGATGGGTGGCACTGATGGGCACTGATAGGTGGGATTGATGGGCACTGATGAGGCAGCACTGGTGGGTACTGATGAGGAGGCACTGATGAGGCTGCACCGATGGGTGTCACTGATAGGTGGCACTGATGGGCACTGATAGGTGGCACTGATGGGCACTGATCAGGAGGCACTGATGAGGCTGCACTGATGGGTGGCACTGATGAGCACTGATAGGTGGCACTGATGGGCACTGATGAGGCAGCACTGGTGTGTACTGATCAGGAGGCACTGATGAGGCTGCACCGATGGGTGTCACTGATAGGTGGCAGTGATGGGCACTGATAGGTGGCACTGATCATGAGGCACTGATGAAGCACTGATTGGCAGAGATTGGCAACACTGATGGGCACTGATAGGTGTCACTGGTGGGCACTGATTATCAGCACTGGGGGGCAGTGGTGGGCACAGATTTGCAACACTGGAGGGCACTGATTAGCACTACTGGTGGGCACTTAGGGGACTGATGTCCCTCTAACAGAAGCCGGTTACTGACTTCATTCTTTTCTTCACACCGACAGCATGAAGAAGAAAAAAAGCCGGCTTCCGTTTACTTCCGTGATCAGCTGTCAAGGGCCTGCTGTGATTGGCCCTTTACCCTGCTCTGTGATTAGCTGAGCCTGAAGGCTTTTTCCTCCTCTGTTTTAACCTGGTGATCTGTCCTGACACATCTATTAGTAGAGTATTAGAGCGCCCCCACTTGGGATGAAGGAGCACAGGGGACACCTTTGGACAACAGCATTATCAGTTTTGGGGGAGGGGGGTGTTAAATGGACTAGCAGATTTAGATACACTAACAAATTAAAGCCAGATTCCACCTAATACTTTATAATCAGTTACAGCAAACAGTTTCTTTTTCTTTTGGGATAAAGGTTTTACATGATCAAATAAAAGCTGAAATTTTGTAAGCACCCCGGTCAGCGGTAAATGAATTGTCTCATCCTTGTAAACTGATACATTCTGCTGGAGAGCTTGTGTTTTTTTAAAAACAACAGACTTACTGGCTGGATCACCACATCAAAATAGAGGAAGTAAAGCCTAATAAAGAAAATGTATACAGCCATCACATCTAAGAATTGGTAAGCTGCAATATAAGAAATGTTTGTGTTTGGGTTTAATACTGTTTTAACAATTTGCCAACCACGCTATGGCCAAAAGAAGGCTACAGCATGGTCATCCAGTTCTAAGAAGGGTGTCAATTGATGTCCTTCCAGAACGGCGCCCGCCATGTGCCCGCTGCAGCACACACCCGGTGCGCTCTTTGATCATTGTGTAATTCGGACCCAGCTGATCATAGATCAGGGTAAATGGCCAATCACTGCAGCCCTTTACCATGTGATCAGCTGCGTCCGATCACAGCTGATTATGATGTAAACTCAATTGCTGGTTATCGATGCTGGACATCTATACTGTCCTGATTATCAGTGCAGTCCCAACAGTGTCCATCAGTGCTGCCTATCAGTGCCCTTCAGTGCCTCCTCATCAGTGCCGCCTATTAGGCCCATCAGTGCCACCTATCAGTTCCCATCATTGCCACCTATTAGTGCCCAGCAG
Organism: Lithobates clamitans; assembly: GCA_037952925.1. Lineage (NCBI taxonomy): Eukaryota > Metazoa > Chordata > Amphibia > Anura > Ranidae > Lithobates > Lithobates clamitans. The sequence goes on from JBBGZY010001466.1 coordinate 303,438, forward strand.
TGCCACCTATCAGTGCCCATCAGTGCCACCTATCGGTGCCCATCAGTGCCACCTATTAGTACCCATTAGTGCCACCTATCAGTGCCCATCAGTGCTACCTATTAGGCCCATCAGTGCCACCTATCAGTGCCCATCAGTGCCATCTATTAGTGCCCATCAGTGCCACCTATCAGTGCCCTTCAGTGCAGCCTAATAGTGCCGCCCATAAGTGCAGCCTATCAGTGCCGCCCATCAGTGCCACATATCAGTGCCCATCAGTGCCACCTATTAGTGCCCATCAGGGCCACCTATCAGTGCCCTTCAGTGCAGCCTATCAGTGCTGCCTCATCAATGCCTCCTCATAAGTGCCCATCAGTGCAGCCTATCAGTGCCGCCCATCAGTGCCGCCTCATCAACGCACATTGGTGAAGAAGAAAATTTACCTGTTTGCAACATTTTATAACAGAAACTAAGATTTTTTTTGCGAAATGTTTAGCCTTTTTTCACTTGTTTAGTAAAAAAACAACCCAGTGCTGAATAAATACCACCGAAAGAAAGCTATAAAAAGAGAAAAAGGCATTTTGGTACAGTGTTGCATGACCGGGCAATTGTCATTCAAAGTGCGACAGCCCTGAAAGCTAAAAATTGGCCTGGGCAGGAAGGGGGTGAAAGTGCCCGGTATTGAAGGGCTTAACCTCTCGTCAATCATGTAAGCCATGTGCGCAGCAGCAAGGAGGTTGAGCTGTAACACCCATGCACTGCACATACAGTGTACATCCATGGGGCGGTAGAGCATCCTGTGCTGCGAGCTCAATGACTCCACTCTCCTAGCACCAAGCTGTCAAAGACCACTCTCTGCTAATGATGGGTAGCTGGTGGTCTCCTGATCACGTGACCACTCTGACAGCCAGTCACAGTGGTCAAATGATCAGCTGATCCTTCCCACCCCCTGGCATAAAAGACCCCATTGTAGGGTTGCTGTGACTGGGCGGGTGGCTTCAAAGGTACATTGGTCCTGCTTGGCACAAATATGTATGTCTCAAACCTGATGGACCGTTATGGAAGCTGACATTGATTGCTGTGATCTAACAGGTCCTGTGCCAAACAGCTGTCCCTCTGTACGGCTGTCCCTCTGTACGGCTGTCCCCCTGTACGGCTGTCCCTCTGTACGGCTGTCCCTCTGTACGGCTGTCCCTCTGTACGGCTGTCCCCCTGTACGGCTGTCCCTCTGTCCGGCTGTCCCTCTGTACGGCTGTCTCTCTGTACGGCTGTCCCCCTGTACGGCTGTCCCCCTGTACACTGGCCACAGGGGAGTCACACTGCACACTTCTATTCATTTAATGTGCAGTGGGGCAGCCAGAGCGGGAAAATCACATCAATCGCTGTACTAATGCCAATAGCTACATCGATTGTCAGCTTCTTCAGCAGCCCCTCAGGTGTGTGATATATACAGTGGGGATGGAAAGTATTCAGACCCCCTTAAATTTTTCACTCTTTGTTATATTGCAGCCATTTGCTAAAATCATTTAAGTTCATTTTTTCCCTCATTAATGTACACAGAGCCCCCCATATTGTACACACAGCACCCCATATTGTACACACAGCCCCCCATATTGTACACACAGCACCCCATATTGTACATACAGCCCCCCATATTGTACACACAGCACCCCATATTGTACACACAGCACCCCATATTATACACACAGCACCCCATATTGTACACACAGCACCCCATATTGTACACACAGCACCCCATATTGTACACACAGCACCTCATATTGTACACACAGCACCTCATATTGTACACACAGCACCCCATATTGACAGAAAAACACAGAATTGTTGACATTTTTTGCAGATTTATTAAAAAAGAAAAACTGAAATATCACATGGTCCTAAGTATTCAGACCCTTTGCTCAGTATTTAGTAGAAGCCCCTTTTGATGAGTCTTTTTGGGAAAGATACAACAAGTTTTTCACACCTGGATTTGGGGATCCTCTGCCATTCCTCCTTGCAGATCCTCTCCAGTTCTGTCAGGTTGGATGGTAAACGTTGGTGGACGGCCATTTTCAGGTCTCTCAAGAGATGCTCAATTGGGTTTAAGTCAGGGCTCTGGCTGGGCCATTCAAGAACAGTCAAAGAGATGTTGTGAAGCCACTCCTTCGTTATTTTAGCTGTGTGCTTAGGGTCATTGTCTTGTTGGAAGGTAAACCTTTGGCCCAGTCTGAGGTCCTGAGCACTCTGGAGAAGGTTTTCGTCCAGGATATCCCTGTACTTGGCCGCATTCATCTTTCCCTCGATTGCAACCAGTCGTCCTGTCCCTGCAGCTGAAAAACACCCCCACAGGATGATGCTGCCACCACCATGCTTCACTGTTGGGACGGTATTGGACAGGTGATGAGCAGTGCCTGGTTTTCTCCACACATACCTCTTAGAATTAAGGCCAAAAAGTTCTATCTTGGTCTCATCAGACCAGAGAATCTTATTTCTCACCATCTTGGAGTCCTTCGGGTGTTTTTTAGCAAACTCCATGCGGGTTTTCATGTGTCTTGCACTGAGGAGAGGCTTCCGTCGGGCCACTCTGCCATTAAGCCCTGACTGGTGGAGGGCTGCAGTGATGGTTGACTTTCTACAACTTTCTCCCATCTCCCGACTGCATCTCTGGAGCTCAGCCACAGTGATCTTTGGGTTCTTCTTTACCTCTCTCACCAAGGCTCTTCTCCCCCGATAGCTCAGTTTGGCCGGACGGCCAGCTCTAGGAAGGGTTCTGGTCGTCCCAAACGTCTTCCATTTGAGGATTATGGAGGCCACTGTGCTCTTAGGAACCTTAAGTGCAGCAGAATTTTTTTGTAACCTTGGCCAGATCTGTGCCTTGCTACAATTCTGTCTCTGAGCTCTTCAGGCAGTTCCTTTGACCTCATGATTCCCATTTGCTCTGCATAGAAACGAATCAGCTTCCAGGTTTTTGTTGTCAAAGCTTAACTGAACAAGCTGAAGTTAGAAGCTCATTGGCTACCGTGCAGAGCTACGCCAGATTTTGCAATTCAACCCCAATACGTATGCAAAATATTAATATTAACTGCTTGCCGACCAGCGCACGACAATATACGTCGGCTCAATTGCACGGCTGCGCAAATGGGCGTACCTGTACGTCACCTTTAAGACGCAGCATTGTGGACGTGCGCCCGCCGCATACTTTGTGACCATGCCCGTGGGTCCTGTGGACTCAATGTCTGCCAGGTGCTCGCGATCGTGTCACGGAGTGGAAGAACAGGGAGATGCCTATGTAAACAAGGCATTTCCCTGTTCTGCCTAGCAACATGACAGGGATCTACTGCTCCCTGTCATCGGGAGCAGTGATCGCTGTCATGCCAGTGGTAGCCCCTCCCCCCCACGGTTAGAATCACTCCCTAGGACACACTTAATACCTTGATCGCCTCCTAGTGTTTAACCCCTTCCCTGCCAGTGTCATTTACACAGTAATCAGTGCATTTTTATAGCACTGATCGCTGTATAAATGACAATGGTCCCAAAATAGTGTCAAAAGTGTCCGATGTGTCCGCCATAATGTCACAATAAAAATTGCAGATCGCAGCCATTACTAATAAAAAAAATGTATAATAAAAATGCCATAAATCTATCCCCTATTTGCGCAAACCAATCAATATACACTTATTGCAATTTTTTTTACCAAAAATATGTAGAAGAATACATATCGGCCTAAACTGGTGAAGAAATTTGTTTTTTGTTTTTTTGGGGGGGGGGATATTTATTATAGCAAAAAGTGCAAGATATTGTTTTTTTCAAAATTGTCAGTCTTTTTTTGTTTATAGCGCAAAAAATAAAAACCGTAGAGGTGATCAAATACCACCAAAAGAAAGCTCTATTTGTGAAAAAAAGTGACGCCATATTTGTTTGGGTGCGATGTCGCACGACCGCGCAATTGTCAGTTAAAACGATGCAGTGCAGTATCGCAAAAAGTGCTCTGGTCAGGAAGGGCGGTAAATTCTTCTGGGGCTGAAGTGGTTAATGTTTAGAACTCCTGATTTACACTTGTGTTCTGGAAATTTCATAGATAGGCAACTCCTATCCTCATATCCTCATAATTTAATAAAAAGGTGAAGAAATACTGCGCTAAATAACAAAGGTAAAAACAAAACCAGCAGCTGCTAAAACCGTGAGATAAACACAGATACAAATATACAATACAAAATAGCAGCACTGCAAAAAACATAAATGAAAAGTAGATTAGTCCAAATCAGTGATGGAGTGTAAACTGATATGCACTGATATTGAACGGAATAGGTGATAATAATAAATGGACAGTCCATATATAACACATGAATGTGAGTTCTTGTGATATGACCCCTATAGAAGACAGTGCACCTCCACCACATAAAGTGCATGCTTACCGGAAGGCAAGCTTTTAGGAGCCTGCGGCTAAATACCCAGCCAGGGCCTTTATCCAGAAAGGGGGATGGTTATCCACAGCAAATGTTGGAAGATAGCTTAGATTAGGCACCAATTGGCATGGAAAACTTGAGCATCAGCCACCAAGGAAGGGGTTCAGGTGTTATCCAAAAAAAATAAAAGAGATACTCCATAGTGTAAAAATGCACCAAATGGACTTAATAGAATAAAGGGATTGCACTTACAAAATACAAGATAAAAACGATCGTAAATAACAGCCGACCAGCAAGCAAACACCCGTCCACCGAGTAAAGCACGACGACGTCAGCGCGTCAACCTCCCTACATGCGTTTCGTCACAATCTGACGTCGTCTCGGCAGCTTGTAGTAGTTATTAATTTGGAACCACTAATCAATATGAGGATAGGGGGTTTCCTATCTTTGAAATTTCTAGAACAGGTGGCGAGCTTTGCCTAGGAGGGGACTTACAGGTGACTCTGAGAATTTGAAACAAAGAGCTTGAGACAATTTTTTTTCCGAAGGAGGTCGGCATGAGCAGTCTATTTTTCTTCTGGCAGGTTTCCTTTAAAGTATAACTGGTAGGCTTGCGATCGTGCTAGACCAGTAAGGATGAGGATTGGTTTTGATGTCCCACAAGACTAGGGAATACCTTTTTGTGGAGATGAACCCATGACACCGGTAAGGTTCATGTACATGGGACATTGTTTAACCTCTCCCGAACGATTTAACTTGACAGCTAGAAACCGGCGTCTAAAAACGGGTGTGTGTAGACCTGATTGGGTCCTAGGCTGCTACCTCTCTGATCACTATAGAGAAATCATTTATCAGAACATCAAATCCTGGATGAGAAGTTAACAGTGACTAGTAAGAATTGGTCCCTCATCTGAAAGTTTGTTAAGATTCTCTATTGAATTGATACATCAGATACAGCCAACATGTTTCAGGGATATGCACTCCCCTTCTTTAAGACTTGAACAACAATATGTATCAGAATCAGGTAGGAATGCACTAAATAGGCAGAATTAAGGCTGGATTGGGCATGGGTGTAAGCGTTACCTGGGTATTCAGGCAATGGGCTACTCTCAATGTAGGCAGGTCACACTGACCACCAGTGCTGGGACATGGTCACCTAGAGCCCAAGGCGAATATGCTAAACTGACCCCCCTCTCAGCTAAAATCTTTGCCTCCTCCATCCCCCAAATTCGAAAGCCACGGAACACCCTTTAAAAGTCTATGGGAGAAATCAAAAGTGCTAATTTTAAAGGCTTGTATGCAAGGTATTGTCATAAAAAGGGTTTGGGGACCCGAGTCCTGCCCCAGGGGACATGTATCAATGCAAAAAAAAAAAGTTTTAAAAACGGATGTTTTTTCGGGAGCAGTGATTTTAACCACTTTAATGCCCCGTACACACCGTCGGATTTTCCGATAGAAAATGTCCGATCGGAGCGTGTTGTCGGAAATTCCGACCGTGTGTGAGCTCCATCGGACATTTTCCATTGGATTTTTTCGACACACAAAGTTTGAGAGCAGGATATAAAATTTTCCAACAACAAAATCCGTTGTCGGAAATTCCGATCGTGTGTACACAAATCCGACGGACAAAGTGCCACGCATGCTCAGAATAAATAAAGAGATGAAAGCTATTGGCCACTTCCCCGTTTATAGTCCCGACGTACGTGTTTTACGTCACCACGTTTAGAACGATCGGATTTTCCGACAACTTTGTGTGACCGTGTGTATGCAAGACAAGTTTGAGCCAACATCCGTCGGTAAAAATCCATGGATTTTGTTGTCGGAATGTCCGAACAAAGTCCAACCGTGTGTACAGGGCATAATACTGGGCACTTATACACCTTCCCGCCCAGGCCAATTTTCAGCTTTCAGCGCTGTCGCAATTTGAATGACAATTGCGCGGTCATCCAACACTGTACCCAAACAAATTTTTTATCATTTTGTACCCACAAATAGAGCTTTCTTTTGGTGGTATTTGATCACCTCTGCAGTTTTTATTTTTTGCGCAACAAATAAAAAAAGACCAAAAATTTTGAAAAAAAACGTTTTTCTTTGTTTCTGTTAAAATTTTTTGTAAATAAGTACGTTTTCTTCTTCAATGATGGGCACTGATATGGCTGCACTGATGGGCACTGATAAGGCGGCACTGATGGGCACCGATGAGGTGGCACCAATGAAGTGGCACTGATGAGGTGACACTGACAGGCACTGATGATGGGCACTTATAGGCGGCCCTGATGGACACTGATAGGTAGCACTGATGGGCACTGATAGGTGGCACTGGTATGTGGCACTCATAGGCGGCACTGATGGGTACTTATTGGTGGCACTAATGGGTACTTATGGGTGGCACTGATAGGTGGCACGGATGGGCACTAATGGGCACTGATAGGTTGGCACTGATGGGCACGGATGGGCACTGATAGGTGGCACAGATGGGCACTGATGGGTGGCACTGTTGACACTGATTGATTTTTTTTTTTTTTTTTTTTTTTTTGGGGGGGGATGAGGGGAGAAAAATATAGATAAGTAAATATTGGTATTCTTAGTGGATAGAAGGGAAAGAGAATTTGTACCTTAAAAGTTTTGTATAAAAATTAGTATATCGCTCTATAAACCACAATGATGCGAAAAAGAGAGGGGGCGCAGCGTAAATGACGCAGCTGACTTAAAAACTCTCTAAAAGATTGCTGATGTGGAAAAAAGAAAAAAAAAAAAAGACACTGATTGGTGGCACTGGTGACATTGATGGGTGGCATTGCTGGGCATCACTGATTTATAATGGTGCCAGTCCGTGCCCATTTGTGGGCACTGATTGGCACATATTGGGCATAATTTGCACATGTGGATGGCCATGGGGTATATACCTGGCCATCCACATGTTGCCCGCTTCCCTGGTGGTCCTGGCGGCTTCCCTGGTGGTCCAGTGTGGGCATCGAGGGGGGGCTGCGCTGAAAAACAATCAGCGAAGACCCCCCTGTCAGAAGAGCTGCCGATCGGCTCCCCTCTACTCGCGTCTGTCAGACGCGAGTGAGGAAAAGCCGATCAATGGCTTTTCCTATTGACATCGTGATCAGCCATGACTGACACACCACTCCACCGATCGACGCGATGCGCGCCCCCACGGGCGCTCCCCGGCTGTTATCCTGAAGGACTTCATATGATGCCCAGTCAGGATAAGTGAACCACCGCCTGTCCGTCAATCTGCTATAGGCCGGGCAGGAAGTGGTTAATAATGCTTAAAGTGAAACAATAAAAGTGAAATATTCCTTTAAATTTCATACCTGCGGGGTGTCTATAGTATGCCTGTAAAGTGGCGCATGTTTCCCGTGTTTACAACAGTCAACAACAGAGCAACATAACATTTCTAAAGGAAAAAAAGTCATTTAAAAGTACTCGCGGAAAAAAAACGGCATGGGATTCCTCCACAGTCCATTACCAGGCCCTTTGGGTCTGGTATGAATATTAGGGGAACACCGAACCAAATTTTTTTTTTAAATTGTGTGGGGGTCCCCCCAAATTCCATACCAGGCCCTTCAGGTCTGGTATGGATATTAAGGGTAACCCTGTGCCAAAATTTTAAAAAATGGCATGGGGGTCCCCCTCAAAATCTATACCAGACCTGATTTTAAGGGGAACCCCCGCACCAAAATTTTTTTTAAAAATGGCGTGGGGGTCCCCCCAAAAATCCATACCAGACCCTTATCGGAGCATGCAACCTGGCAGGCTGCAGGAAAAGAGGGGGGCGAGAGAGCGCCCCCTCTCCTAAACCGTACCAGGCCACATGTCCTCAACATGGGGAGGGTGCTTTGGGATGGCCCCCCAAAGCACCTTGTCCCCATGTTGATTGGGACAAGGGCCTCATCCCCACAACCCTTGCCCGGTGGTTGTGGGGGTCTGCGGGCAGGGGGCATATTAGAATCTGGAAGCCCCCTTCAACAAGGGGACCCCCAGATCCCGGCCTCCCCCCTGTGTGAAATGGTAATGGGGTACAAATGTACCCCTACCATTTCACAAAAAAGTGTCAAAATGGTGAAAATGACAAGACACGTCTTGGGACAAGATCACAATTGGAAAAATTAATTAATTTGTAATTTCAAAAAAATTCATAAATTCAAAAAAATTCGTAAATTTGTAAATCCGAAAACCCGAAAATTTGAAAATCTGAAATAATAACTAACTAATAGCTTAACTATTAAATTATACGTATTGGAATTTCCTTTCAAATTTGGCTGTTAGTGAACTTAACGAATTTATACGAAGTTACGAATTATCCGAAATAACGAATGTCGCATCTAAACGAATGGAACCGAATAAATTAATAAATAATAATAACAATAAAACGTTTTTAATATTATTATTGTTATTTATTATTATCAATTAGTTACATTCCATTCATTTAGATACAGCATTCGTTATTTCGGATAATTCGTAACTTCGGATAAATTTGTATTCGTTCACTAACAGCCAAATTTGAAAGGAAATTCGGATAACTATAATTTAATAGTTAGCAATAGTTAAGTTATTATTAGTTAATTATTATTTCAGGTTTTTGAATTTTTGGATTTTCGAATTTCGAATTTACGAGTTTATGAATTTATGAATTTAACATTTTTTTTTAACTTTACAAATTTTTTCGAATTTTTTTTTAATTTATCAATTTTTTGGAATATACAAATTTTCGAATATTCGAATCTACGAATATTTAGAAAAGTTCCTTAAACGTTTGTTTCTGTGCAGAGCGGCACCAGATTTTGCACTCTGAACTAACGTATTTGTCGAAATTCGTTAAAAAACGAATTCGGGTCAAAACAAATTGCACATGTCTACTTGCCATGTGCTGTCTAAGACTAACTGTGAGATTGGACGGGGCACCTCTCCTCCCTCCATGTCCGTCCAACAACACAGCTAGTAAGGAGATGACTGCTTTCACAAATGGCACTCCTCCAAGCATTTGACTGGAACATTTTAGCTGACAAGCCCCCCCCTTCCCATGCTTATTGGTTTTTGGAGACATAGAAAAGTGCAAGAAAGCATGGTCCATGTTCCTGCAGTGGGGAGAGGAAGCTCCAGGCTGAGTGCTGGAACAAAACCGTTACTGATAAGGGAGAGAAAAAAAATTCAATGAGTGCACCTTGTGTAAGACATAGAGAATCCATACATAAGCTCCTCCTCTTTTCTGCAGGTTCCTCCCAGGAGTTCCCTAGATTTGTCATGTGACCTGTGATGTAGAGAGTCAAAGAATTCCTAGGAGGAACCATGAGAGAAGAAGACACATCACTGAAGCCCCCAAAAATACTCAGTATGGAGATTACATGTTCAGCATCCCTGTCTCCCAGAATGCAGAGCCATACCCGATGGCGGCCACATGGGAGGGGATGGATTTGTTATTTCCTTGTGCGAGTGTTGACTTATTTACAAAGCTGAAACCCACATAGATATCTATAGAGCTCCAGCCGTCTGGATGTGGGGCTACAGAAAATAAGTACTTCACAGGTCTTGCTATGCAGCTTAGTCTATTTTATTTTGTTACAGTTAGATATTCACATAACAATTTAACGTATTTTATTGTAAGTGCTTGAACACGCCCTGATATCAAACTTCTACAGCATTCTAACACAATGAACATTGGAGGGGGAGGGGCACAGGGATCACTTTATCTGTATGCTGCTGTTCATTTTTTTTTCTAATCACAAGCTGCAGTAAAGCTGAACATTGAACCCTGACATATATACAGTATATATATATATATATATATATATATATATAAATATATACAGTGGAACCTCGAATTGCGAGTAACGCGGTTAACGAGCGTTTCGCAATACGAGCACTGTATTTTAATTAAATCGTAACTTCGTTTGCGAGTGTTTGCTCGCAAAATGAGCACGATTCAGGCCAAAGCGGTGTGCAGTACTGCTTTTGGCCTGGGGTGGGGGGGGGCGCCGGAGCCGAGCAGAGCCGAATGTTGCCGATTGCAGCCAATCGGCGCCGTTCGGAAATGCACGGAAAGGCCGTGCTGTCCTTGGCAAATCTCGGGTAGGAAGTCTTTCCGAGGTTTGCCGAGGTCAGCCGAAATGTCCTCGGGCCTTTTTGGCCGTTTCTGAGGCTCTCCGACGCCCCCCGGCCTCTGGCCGCATGCGGTATTGCATCCCATTGAAGTCAATGCAGAACAAATTATTTTCGTTTCCATTGACTTCAATGCGAAAACTCGCTTTGATATGCGAGTACTTTGGATTACAAACACACTCCTGGAACGGATTATGCTCGTAATCCAAGGTTCCATTGTATATATAAATTTACATTTAGTAAATGAAGCTCTGCCTACCCATAATTCAGGCTACCATCAAGACATTTTTTATTCAACAATCCGTGATCCTGAAACACACCTGCGAATGATGCTGGAACACACCTGCTGGTGATGCAACATACCTGTTACAGATGTTGGAAAACTCCTGCTGGTGATCTTGGAACACACCTTCTAATTATGCTGAAACACATCTACTAATGATGCTGGAAAACGCCTTCTAATGATGCTGGAACACATCTGCTAATGATGCTGGAACACATCTTCTAATGATGCTGAAACATATCTGCTAATGATGCTGGAACACATCTTCTAATGATGCTGGAACATATCTGCTAATGATGCTGGAACATACCTTCTAATGATGCTGGAAAACGCCTTCTAATGATGCTGGAACACATCTGCTAATGATGCTGGAACACATCTTCTAATGATGCTGGAACACATCTGCTAATGATGCTGGAACACATCTTCTAATGATGCTGGAACACATCTTCTAATGATGCTGGAACATATCTGCTAATGATGCTGGAACATATCTGCTAATGATGCGGGAACATACCTGCTGGTTATCCTGGAACATACCTGCTGGTTATCCTGGAACATACCTGCTGGTTATGCTCGAACACATCTACTAATGACGCTGGAACACACCTGATGGTGATGCTCGAACATAAATGCTAATGATCCTGGAGCACACACTGAAAGCTATTTGCTGCAGCTCACATACAGAAAGGATGTAATGAAGTCAGTACTAAGCAGCTACTCTTGGATTCAGATGCAAAGCTGCCTGGGAAGTTTGAATGTGATCGGTACATGAAGCAGAGAGTTATTTCACAGCACAGGTTTCAAAAAACACTTTCCTTCCGGCCTATCTTAGAACCACATCTGCTTATGACCATAATGAACTTAGATTACAAGAAACTGAGTGACTGTAGCACAGCTGCAGCATTTGCTGGTTAACAACATCAGCTCAATCATTTGTTTTCTGTTACAGTCTGTGATATACAAATGACCACTAGAGGGAGCATCACATATCTACATATGACAGTTGATAAAGTACACTATATTGTCAAAAGTATTGGGTCGCCTTCCTTCACACGCACAGGAACTTTAATTAGTTTGTAGGGTTCAATATTGAGTTGGCCCGCCGTTTGCAGCTATAACAGCTTCAACTCTTCTGGGAAGGCTGTCCACAAGGTTTGGGAGTGTGTCTATGGGAATGTTTGACCATTCTTCCAGAAGAGCATTTGTGAGGTCAAACAAATTCATAAAAACACAGTGGTGCACTAATTCTCAAAAAAACAATGATAACTATTGTTCATACATCTTGTGAATTAGCGGTTAACACTAGGGGGCGATCAAGGGGTTAAATGTGTTCCCTGGGAGGTGTTTCTAACTGTGGGGGGAGGGGAACCGACTGAAGGAGGAGAGATATCGCTATTCCTGATCACTAGGAACAGCAGATCTCTCTCTTCAGCGGTTAGAGAAGACAGCTGAAAAAAAATCATTAGTGCCCCTCTCCCTTCCATCTTGGACATTTTCCATATGCGATGCTCTAGCAAAGCTACCAGTATCGTGAAGGATCCTACTCATCCCCCCACAGTCTCTTCCAGCTCCTGTCATCATAGTAGAAGGTACCAGAGTATCAACACCCCCCCCCCCCCGGCTGTGAGAGCCCTCAACTCCAATCCCCTCTGAAGTTGCTGCTACAAAGATTCAATAGGAAATGTATAGGGCTTGGGCAGTACGCTACAAATCATCTTGCACTTCGTACTGATTGCCCTGAAATATCTCTTTTACACAATCTTATGTACAGTAGTAATTATGTAGCTCTTATATATATTTATTCACTCACAGTATACAGTGCCTTGAAAAAGTATTCATTCCCCTTGAAATTTTCCACATTTTGTTACAACCAAAAACGTAAACGTATTTTATTAGGATTTTATGTGATAGACCAAAACAAAGTGGCACATAATTGTGAAGTAGAAGGAAAATGATAGATGGTTTTCAATAAATAAATATGTCAAAAGTGTGTGTGTGTGTGGGGGGGGGGCGCATTTGTATTCAGCCCCCTTTACTCTGATATCCCTAACTAAAATCTAGAGCAGTGTTTCTCAACTCCAGTCCTCAAGGCGCCCCAACAGGTCATGTTTTCAGGATTTCCCTCAGATGAAACTGCTGTGGTAATTACTAAGGCAGTGAAATTGATCAAATCACCTGTGCAAAATAATGGAAATCCTGAAAACATGACCTGTTGGGGCGCCTTGAGGACTGGAGTTGAGAAACACTGATCTAGAGGAACCAATTGCCTTCAGAAGTCACCTAATTAGTAAATAGAGTCCACCTGTATGTCATTTAATCTCAGTATAAATACAGCTGTTCTGTGAAGCCCTCAGAGGTTTGTTAGAGAACCTTAGTGAACAAACAGCATTGTGAAAGCCAAGGAACACCACAGACAGGTCAGGGATAAAGTTATGGAGAAGTTTAAAGCAGGGTTAGATTATAAATAAATATCCCAAGCTTTGAACATCTCACGGAGCTCTGTTCAATCCATCATCCAAAAATGGAAAGAGTATGGCACAACTGCAAACCTACCAAGACATGGCCGTCCACCTAAACTGACCGGCCGGGCAAGGAGAGCATTCATCAGAGAAGAGCCAAGAGGTCCATGGTAACTCTGGAGGAGCTGCAGAGATCCACAGCTCAGGTGGGAGAATCTGTCCACAGGACAACTATTAGTCGTGTTCTCCACAAATCTGACCTTTATGGAAGAGTGACAAGAAGAAAGACATTGGTGCAAGAAAGTCATAAGAAGTCCTGTTTGCAGTTTGTGAGAAGCCATGTGGGGGACACAGCAAACATGTGGAAGAAGGTGATCTGGTCAGATGAGACCAAAATTCAACTTTTTACCTTGCTTTTTTTTAAATTTTGGCGCGGGGATCCCCTTAATATCCATACCAGACCTGAAGGGCATGGTATGGAATTTGGGGGGACCCCCACGCATTTTTAAATAAAAAAAATTGGTTTGGGGTTCCCCTGTGGGGAAATCCCATGCCGTTTTTATCAATGAACTTTTATGTGTATTGCCGGACCGGCAATTCATTATATCCGTGAGTACTTTTAAATGACCTTTTTTCCTTTAGAAATGTTATTTTGCTCTCAGGCTGTTCTAAACACAGGAAACATGCGCCCCTTTACAGGCATACTATACACACCGATGTAGACAAAATAATTCTGCGCCGACAAAGCAAAAATAAGCAGCTAACACAACCAACAAGGGTGATAACAATAAGATACAAAATAAGTGTAGCGCTATGAAAATATGAAAAAGTCCAATGTCATAAACATTAAGCTGGCAGTTCAAAGTGGAGCTGACAGAGAAGAGTCTTCCTGAGGAATAAGACGGAAAATCTTCAGGAGCAAGACACTTCAAATTCATACATCATCTGCAGTGAAAATATACACAACACCACCAAAAGTGAAGAGGCTTGCTGTGTCAACCAAACCGATGCCAGTGTGGAACAACCGACACGTAGATTAGGTCCCTCGGAGCGGTGTTGAAAACCAAATGGTGATGATAACAAACAGGAAAAGAAAGGAAGGGCCAAATAGTGTAAATCCTTATAAAACTGGAAATTTTATTTAAAAAATGGGTATATACTCACATGCAGATCCATAAAAAACAGCGCTGTGATAAAAGTGGCGACAGTGGGGTCCTACCCGACGCGTTTCGTCTTCATAGACGTCGTCTGTCATCATCACCATTTGGTTTTCAACACCATTCCGAGGGACCTAATCTACATGTCGGTTGTTCCACACTCCTCGGTTCTGGCATCGGTTTGGTTGACACAGCAACGTGAGAGCCACCTCATCGCTCCTCCGGGCCGTCTGCAGACACTCACCACCTAAGCCTATCTGACCCCTCTCGGCGTATGCCCTGGCGGGTCCATTCACTCAGGTAAGCCTCTTCACTTTTGGTGGTGTTGTGTATATTTTCACTCCAGATGATGTATGAATTTGAAGTGTCTTGCTCCTGAAGATTTTCCGTCTTATTCCTCAGGAAGACTCTTCTCTGTCAGCTCCACTTTGAACTGCCAGCCAAATGTTTATGACATTGGACTTTTTCATATTTTCATAGCGCTACACTTATTTTGTATCTTAATACTATAGACACCCCCCAGGTACAAAATTTAAAGGAATATTTCACTTTTATTGTTTCACTTTAAGCATTATTAAAATCACTACTCCTGAAAAAACTGCCGTATTTAAAACTTTTTTTGCATTGATCCATGTCCCCTGGGGCAGGACCCGGGTCCCCAAACACTTTTTATGACAATAACTTGCATATAAGCCTTTAAAATGAGCACTTTTGATTTTTCATGTTCGTGTCCCATAGACTTTAACGGTGTTCGCGCGTACAAACAAATTTTTTGCCTGTTCACATGTTCTGGTGCGAACTGAACAGGGGGGTGTTCGGCTCATCCCTACTGTCCACAGTAGTTCCTCCTAATCATTCTCTGAATCATTTAGATGTTCATTGAAAAACTTCAGACGGGCCTGTACATGTGTCTTCTTGAGGAGGAGGACCTTGCAGGCGCTGCAGGATTTCAATCCATGGCGGCGTATTGTGTTACCAATGGTTTGTTTGGTGACTTTGGTCGCAACTGCCTTGAAATCATTCAGAAGCTCCTCCCGTGTAGTTTTGGGCTAATACCTCACTTTTCTCATGACCATCCTCACCCCATGAGGCAAAATCTTGCATGGAGCTCCAGACTGACAGCGATTGATGGTTATTTTGTATTTCTTCCATTCGCGAATAATCGCTCCAACAGTTGTCTCCTTCTCACCAAGCTGACATGAAAGATGCAGCAGGCAAGACTTTTTTTAATGGACTACACCTAAACCACACCTAAAAGCACAGGAGTGAATGGGGCCTAACTGATATCATATTAGCAGTTTCAAGCTCACCTCTAGATTGATAGAACAGAGTAAATACAAAAGCAACAATGTTACTTTGTATCTCTCTATTTCCCATCTGAATAATGTATATAAACAATGTTACTTTGTATCTCTCTATCTCCTGTGTGAATAACGTTTATAAAGAATGTTACCTTGTATCTATCTCCCATCTGAATAATGTTTATGAACAATGTTACTTTGTATCTTTCTATCCCCTGTCTGAATGATGTTTATAAACAATGTTACTTTGTATCTTTCTATCCCCTGTCTGAATGATGTTTATAAACAATGTTACTTTGTATCTTTCTATCCCCTGTCTGAATGATGTTTATAAACAATGTTACTTTGTATCTCTCTATCTCCCATCTCAACAATGTTTATAAACAATGTTACCTTGTATCTATCACCCATCTGAACAATGTTTATGAACAATGTTAGTTTGTATCTTTCTATCTCCTGTCTGAATGATGCTTATAAACAATGTCACTTTGTATCTCTCTATCTCCCTTCTGTCAATGTTTATAAACAATGTTACTTTGTATCTTTCTATCCCCTGTCTGAATGATGTTTATAAACAATGTTACTTTGTATCTCTCTATCTCCCATCTCAACAATGTTTATAAACAATGTTACCTTGTATCTATCACCCATCTGAACAATGTTTATGAACAATGTTAGTTTGTATCTTTCTATCTCCTGTCTGAATGATGCTTATAAACAATGTCACTTTGTATCTCTCTATCTCCCTTCTGTCAATGTTTATAAACAATGTTACTTTGTATCTCTCTATTTCCCATCTGAATACTGTTTAGAAACAATGTTACCTTGTATCTCTCTATCTCCTGTCTGAATTATGTTTTTAAACAATGTTACTTTGTATCTCTAAAAAAAGGAAAAGGTGAAAAGAGAGCCTCATCTGCAGTAATTACTAGGGACTAGGGATGGGCTTTATGTTCGGGTCGAACATGAGTTTGACTCGAACATTGGCTGTTCGCCAGTTCGCCGAACAGCAAACAATTTGGGGTGTTCGCGGCAAATTCAAAAGCCGCAGAACACCCTTTAAAAGTCTATGGTAGAAATCAAAAGTGCTAATTTTAAAGGCTTATTTGCATGGTATTGTCATAAAAAGTGTTTGGGGACCCGGATCCTGCCCCAGGGGACATGGATCAATGCAAAAAAAAGTTTTAAAAACGGCCGTTTTTTCAGGAGCAGTGATTTTTAATAATGCTTAAAGTGTAACAATAAAAGTGAAATATTCCTTTAAATTTCGTACCTGGGGGATGTCTATAGTATGCCTGTAAAGTGGTGCTTTTTTCCGTGTTTAGAACATTCTGACAGCAAAATGACATTTCTAAAGGAAAAAAGTCATGAAGTAATAGTGGTGTTGGCTATAGTGAATTGTCAATGGGAGAAATCAAAAGTGCTAATTTTAAGGGTTAATATGCACGTTATTGTCATAAAAAGTGTTTGGGGACCCGGGTCCTGCCCCAGGGGACAAGGATCAATGCAAAAAAAAGTTTTAAAAACGGCTGTTTTTTCGGGAGCAGTGATTTTAAGCTTAAAGTGAAACAATGAAAGTGGAATATTCCTTTAAATATCATACCTGGAGGGTGTCTATAATATGCCTGTAAAGGGGCGCATGTTTCCCGTGTTTAGAACAGTCTGACAGCAAAATGACATTTCTAAAGGAAAAAAAGTCATTTACAACTACTCCTGGCTATAAGGAATTGTGGTTCCGGCAATACACATAAAAGTTCATTGATAAAAACGGCATGGGATTTCCCCACAGGGGAACCCATGAACCAAAATTTTTTTTAAAAATGCGTGGGGGTCCCCCTAAATTCCATACCAGACCCTTATCCGAACACGCAACCTGGCAGGCCACAGGAAAAGAGGGGGGGTGAGAGAGTGCCCCCCCTCCTGGACCGTACCAGGCCACATGCCCTCAACATCGGGAGGGTGCTTTGGGGTAGCCCCCAAAGCACCTTGCCCCCATGTTGATGGGGAGAGGGGCCTCATCCCCACAACCCTTGCCTGGTGGTTGTGGGGTCTGCGGGCGGGGGGCTTATCAGAATCTGGAAGCCCCCTTTAACAAGGGGACCCCCAGATCCCGGTCCTCCCTGTGTAAATTGGCAATGGGGTACATCTTTACCCTTACCATTTCACAAAAAAAGTGTCAAAAAGGTTAAAAAACACAAGAGACTAGTCCTTTATTAATTTCTTCTTCTTTCATCTTCTTTCTTCTGATCTTCCTTCGGTGTACTTCTTCCTCCATCTTCTTCTTCCTCCGCTCTTCTTGTCCCGCATCTTCCTCCAGCTTCTTCTCCGCTCTGTCCCCACGATCCGCCTCAGTCGTAGTCTTCCGTCGTGTGAAGCTTCGGTTCTTCTGACACTTCTTATATAACGGAGGGCTGGGCCACCCAGTGACCCCGCCCTCCTCTGACACACGGGGAAAGCCACAGGGAATTCCCCATAAAGTCCCCGTGCATCAGAGGAGGGCGGGGTCACCGGGTGGCCCCGTCCTCCGTTATATAAAAAGTGTCAGAAGAACTGAAGTGTCACATGGCAGAAGACTCCCACTGAGGCGGATCGTGCGGATGGAGTGGAGAAGAAGCCGGAGGTAGATGTGGGACGAGAAGAGCAGAGGAAGAAGAAGATGGAGGAAGAAGAAAATAGAGAAGAAGATGGAGGAAGAAGAAGAACACCGAAGAAAGACCAGAAGAAAGAAGATGGAAGAAGAAGCGGAAATAGAAGAAATTAATAAAGGACTTGTCAAAAACCGTCTCTTGTGTTTTTTAACCTTTTTGACACTTTTTTGTGAAATGGTACCCCATTACCAATTCACACAGGGGGGGCTGGGATCTGGGGGTCCCCTTGTTAAAGGGGGCTTCCAGATTTCGATAAGCCCCCCGCCCGCAGACCCCCACAATCACTGGGCAAGGGTTGTGGGGATGCGGCCCTTCTCCCCATCAACATGGGGACAAGGGCACCCTCCCAATGTCGAGGGCATGTGGTCTGGTACGGTTCAGGAGGGGGGGCGCTCTCTTGCCCCCCGCTTTTCCTGCAGCCAGGTTGCGTGCTCGGAAAAAGGTCTGGTATGGATTTTTGGGGGGACCCCATGCCATTTTTTTAAATTTTGGCGTGGGGTTCCCCTAATATCCATACCAGAGCTGAAGGGCCTGGTATGAAATTCAGGGGGACCCCCAAGCATTTTTTTTTTAATTTTGGTTTGGGGTTCCCCTGTGGGGAAATCCCATGCCGTTGTTATCAATGAACTTTTATGTGTATTGTCGGACCGACAATTCATTATAGCCATGAGTAGTTTTAAATGAATTTTTTTCCTTTAGAAATGACATTTTGCTGTCAGACTGTTCTAAACACGGGAAACATGCGCCACTTTACAGGCATACTATAGACACCCCCAGGTATGAAATTTAAAGGAATATTACACTTTTATTGTTTCACTTTAAGCATTATTAAAATCACTGCTCCCGAAAAAACGGCCGTTTTTAAAACTTTTTTTTGCACTGATCCATGTCCCCTGGGGCAGGACCCGGGTCCCCAAACACTTTTTATGACAATAACTTGCATATAAGCCTTTAAAATGAGCACTTTGGATTATTCATGTTCATGTCACATAGACTTTAACGGTGTTTGTGCGTTCGAACAAATTTTTTGCCTGTTCGCACGTTCTGGATGCGAACCGAACAGGGGGGTGTTTGGCTCATCCCTACCAGGGTCATGCCGCTTATAGATAAGGGAACTTTATTACACAAAAATATCAAATGGTAATACAAAAAACACCGGATAAAAATCCCATCACCAGCAACTCAGTAAAAAATAAAAACTAGACAACGTTGTCTGATCAAGATGCAGCTGCGTCATAAAAATCCACACACATACATGTCAACGTATCATCCCGGGGTAATAGAGCACCTGACAATATGGTGAAGTGAAATCACTGTTGAAAAACCATAGATAAGGAATATTCCCACAGTGTACGGGATGGTTGGGCAAAAATGGGGGCTCTACAAGTGCAGCGGGGGGGGGGGAGCACAATATGACCTCCGTGGATAGCACCTCCAGGCACTAACGTGCCATATGCAGTGCAATTATGTATCCCAAGTCCAAAGTTTTCCACAGGAGGGTGTAGCATGGATGGTTGTCACATCACCACGTGAATGACGCACTGACGTCACCTTCGATGCCGGCTTGCTAGCCCGCACATGCTCACGGGAATCTGCGAGTACCACGGCATTCATTATAACTAAGGGACACTGAGACCACTATGGGACCGGAGCACATCAAACTGCACCCGCCGCTGACCTAGTGCCTGACCGGCAGCACGGCCACATCCCTGATTCAAAGCCAAAGGATGTGCAGGTGGGAAAGCTACAGCCAGTATCCACGCAAGTCCACCCTGCTTCCAGGCTGGGTGAGCGGACCTGATGGTCCATGCACTATACTCCTATGCTGGGTCTTTTTGTGCTGCAGTGAACACTGGTCACACTGAGAACAATATCCCGTGCTATACGCTGGACTGATATCCTAACCACTATATGACCTTACTGCATCACTACTTCCCAACTTCACACTCCTGTGGAGAACTTTGGACTTGGGATACCTACTTGCACTACATATGGCACGTTAGTGCCTGGAGGTGCTACCCACGGTGGTCATAGGAAAAACTCCCCCCCGCTGCACTCGTAGAGCCCCTATTTTTGCTCACCCATCCCGTACACTGTGGGAATATTCCTTATCTATGGTGTTTCAACAGCGATTTCACTTCACCATAGTATCAGGTGATCTATTACCCCGGGGATAATATGTTGACATGTATGTGTGTGGGTTTTTATGACGCAGCTGCATCTTGATCAGACAACGTTGTCTACTTTTTATTTTTCACTGAGGTGCTGGTGATGGGATTTTTATCCGGTGTTTTTTGTATTACCGTTTAATATTTTTGTGCAATAAAGTTCCCTTATCTATGAGCTGCATAGTCCCTAGTAATTACTGCAGGTGAGGCTCTCTTCTCACCTTTTTCTTTTGTAAGCCTGGCTGATTACCAGGATCACACCTCATTGAGGTGAGTCGGCTATTTGAGGGACGCTGTGTTTGTTCTCAGAGCCTTCCCAGCCCATACACCCCAGAGAGCTACTGGCTATCCAACTGGTTTTCTTTCCTTACTTTGTATCTCTCTGTCTCCCGTCTGGTCAATGTTTATAAAAAATGTTACTTTGTATCTCTCTATCTCCCGTCTGGTCAATGTTTATAAACAACATTACTTTGTATCTCTCTATTTCCCACCTGAATAATGTTTATAAACAATGTTACTTTGTATCTCTCTATCCCCTGTCAGGTCAATGTTTATAAACAATGTTACTGTGTATCTCTCTATTTCCCCTCTGAATAATGTTTATAAACAATGTTACTTTGTATCTCTCTATCCCCTGTCAGGTCAATGTTTATAAACAATGTTACTGTGTATCTCTCTATTTCCCCTCTGAATAATGTTTATAAACAATGTTGCTTTGTATCTCTCTATCCCCCGTCTGGTCAATGTTTATAAACAATGTTACTTTGTATCTCTCTATTTCCTGTCTGATCAATGTTTATAAAAAATGTTACTTTGTATCTCTCTGTCTCCCGTCTGGTCAATGTTTATAAACAATGTTACTTTGTATCTCTCTATCTCCCATCTGGTCAATGTTTATAAAAAATGTTACTTTGTATCTCTCTATCTCCCGTCTGGTCAATGTTTATAAACAACGTTACTTTGTATCTCTCTATTTTCCATCTGAATAATGTTTATAAACAATGTTACTTTGTATCTTTCTATCCCCCATCTGGTCAATGTTTGTAAACAATGTTACTTTGTATCGCTCTATTTCCCATCTGAATAATGTTTATAAACAATGTTACTTTGTATCTTTCTATCCCCCGTCTGGTCAATGTTTATAAACAATGTTACTTTGTATCTCTCTATTTCCTGTCTGATCAATGTTTATAAACAATGTTACTTTGTATCTCTCTATTTCCTGTCTGATCAATGTTTATAAACAATGTTACTTTGTATCTCTCTATTTCCCATCTGAATAATGTTTATAAACAATGTTATTTGTATCTCTCTATCTCATCTCAACAATGTATATAAACACTGTGTCATTTGGTTTGTTGTAGCAGAGTAGCAGCTTCTACAGTGGCTGGATTTACTGCAGGATAGAAGGACAGTGAACACTGCACTCCCCCTGTGTACTTCAGTGAATTTATTTTGGGGGGGGGGGGCATGTGTAGCACACCCAGTGTCTGCAATTGGATACATTAGAGGAGAAGTAAACCCTGATGGGTTTTACTTCCTCTTTTTCCCCCTGCAAAGTAAAAGTATAATGGGCTAGTATGCATAACATACTAGCCCATTATGTTGCACTTACCTGCAAACGAAGCCCGCTGTCCCCACTGGTGGCCGCATCCACCTCCACTCCTCTCCCGGGGCCGTAGACACCGGCTCTGTGACTGGCCAGAGTCAAGTGACGTCACTGATTTTTGCACACCCATATGAGTCTGTGGGAATGCAAAAGCTTCTTGAAGCAGGTGAAATGCAGGTCAGATGGAGGTAGATTTTCGGTTAAATGCACCTGTCAATAATCTCTGAATATTCTCATAAGCTACTCAAACTGATGCCGTCAACACAACCCTGAGGACTCAATGCCAGACATCCCAAGTCTCCCGCGAGGTATCGGAGCCTCCCGCATTTTGGCTGCGGCTCCCGCACACCCGCGAGTGCCCCGCTATATCCTGGCTGCCAGCCCCACAAGAAGAACGGCAGCGCCCACAGTCAAAGAGTAATACATGCCGATGAAACTAATTCCACTTCCTACTTTCTCCCCCCTCCGTGTCTGATCAGCGCTCTCTCATTGGGGACTCACTCCTACAGAGTACACCCCTGAGGGGGAGCCTGCTCCTAGGCTCACATTTTGATTGGGTGGGACTCGGGGAAGGGGTGTGGCTGGCCTTGGAGGTGGTCACACCCAGCCTACCTTCTCTGGTGCAGGAAAGAGCAACATGGAGAGAGGTAAGTGTGCTGTGGCGGCCACTTTCTCTGACTGCACTAAGAAGACATCTTACACCATAGATTACATGGCAGTACAGGTCATACACCCCGACAACAGGAGAGTGTCCTACATCATAAGGAAAGAGGGGAGCTACAGGGATAAATAAGATGGAGAAAAGGATGGTGGGCATGAGGATGATGGGTGATTATGGAGAGAGGGAAGGATAGAGGCTTCTTGAGGCATGAGGATGAAGATGGATCATGTGGTGATAGATAGAGGAAATAGAGGCAAGAGCACATAGAGAATACAAGGATGAGGATGATGGGATACAAAGCAGGGAGGGATGGGGATGATTATGGAGAGTGAAGTTGAGGAAGAAGATGGTTATGGAGAAAGATGAGAATGATGGAGTTACAATTGTGGAGAGAGATGATGATCATTCTGGAGAGGGATGAGGATGATGGGGATGATTATAAGAGGAATGAGGAAGATCAACAAGGATGACTATGGAGATTGAAGTGGATGATGAGGTTACAATGTGGAGAGCAACAAGGATGACTGTGGAGAGGGACAAGGATGATGATTATGGAGGGGGTGTTGAGGATGATGAGGGTACACTGTGGAGAGGAATGAGGACAGATATTTATTAAGAATTCAGGGATGAGGAAGACTTGGATACAGTGTGAAATAGAATGAGGATGATACTAGAGATGGAAGTTAGGGATGAATATGGTCCTGGTGGTTAGTGTTCCTTTAATATCTCTCAGAAGAAGTAAATCTTTGTAAACTGATTCCATTTCATTTGATCATCATGTTAAATGGGGGGGGGGGGGCACAGGAGGAAGCATTTCCTCAGTCTCTCCCCTGGTGATCACATTGCAAGATTGCCACTGTTGGAAGGCAACATAGTTTAATATCATAGTTCTGGAGTTTCTTTCTGATTGACACAACCAAGTTGGAAAGCAACAAGTTGCACATCAAAGCTTTGTAGCATATCAGAATATTCACAGATCAGGCCTCCATCAAGGCTTAACAAAAGCTTGGCTCCTGATTGACTGGTGTGATAACATAGAAATCCTTGATTAGCCCTCTGCAAGCAAGCTTCAAAGGGACCATAGCTGAAAAGATGATTGATGAATGTTACAAAGATCAAAGGATCAACAGGCACTGTATTGACCCAGGATACATTGACATGATACATGGACAATGCTGCCTCTAGAGGCCAATACAGCAGGATGGACAGTAATATAATATATTGAGAAGGACTGCCCCGGAACTACTTTCATTCATCAGAAACCTAAATGGGCAGACAATGGTGTTGGGTCTGGACGGTGTATGGATGAAGTTTAAAAAGTGCACACAGGAGGGAAGTCATCCCTTTTCGCTCTCGGCTCGTGCCTGATGGCTCTCTGAGCCTCATGGCTCTCTCTGTTACTATCATCTTGAACTCAGCTGATGAGACCGTGTCTTGCAATAAGTATCTTTAATGTTCTTTTGTTATATGCTTTGTAATATCTTTCTATAGTATTTTCATGTTAGCATTTTCCTATTTTCTTGGGAAATAAATAAGACGTTGTTTTGTTAAGCAGTGTGTTTGTTTTCATAGCTAACCTTATATTATTGTGCTACCAACAGTAACTATCAGAGTTTTATAGACTGGCTAACTATAGGAATAGACAAATGAATACATTTATGGAATAAATAGATGGAAAACGGAACCCCCCTCGGTATTATTTCAATCTCAGTATTTATTTCAATTAGCACCCCAGATTTTATTTCAGCCACTTTGTTGCCAGTCTCAAGGTGAGAGGCTACAGCAGGGGCTGATCTGTGTCAGACATTTGTGCAAAGGCACCCGTATACAGTGCCTTGAAAAAGTATTCATAACCCTTGAAATTTTCCACATTTTGTCAGGTTAAAACCAAAACACATAAATGTATTTTGTTAGGATTTTATGTGATAGACCAACACAAAGTGGCACATAATTGTGAGGTGGAAGGAAAATGATAAATGGTTTTCAAAATGTTTTATTAAAAAATATGTGAAAAGTGTGGGGGGGCATTTGTATTCAGCCCCCTTTACTCTGATACCCCTAACAAAAATCTAATGGAACCAATTGCCTTCAGAAGTCGCCTAATTAGTAAATAGAGTCCACCTGTGTGTAATTTAATCTCAGTATAAATACAGCTGTTCTGTGAATCCTTCAGAGGTTTGTTACAGAACCTTAGTGAACAAACAGCATAATGAAGGCCAAGGAACATACCAGACAGGTCAGGGATAAAGTTGTGGAGAAGTATAAAGCATAAAGTATAAGTATAAAGCAGGGTTGGGTTATAAAAAAATATCCCAAGCTTTGAACATCTCACGGAGCTCTGTTCAATCCATCATCCGAAAATGGAAAGAGTATGGCACAACTGAAAACCTACCAAGACATGACCGTCCACCTAAACTGACCGGCCGGGCAAGGAGAGCATTCATCAGAGAAGAGCCAAGAGGTCCATGGTAACTCTGGAGGAGCTGCAGAGATCTACAGCTCAGGTGGGAGAATCTGTCCACAGGACAACTATTAGTCGTGTTCTCCACAAATCTGCCGTTTATGGAAGAGGGACAAGAAGAAAGACATTGGTGAAAGAAAGTCATAAGAAGTCCTGTTTGCAGTTTGTGAGAAGCCATGTGGAGGACACAGCAAACATGTGGAAGAAGGTGATCTGGCCAGATGAGACCAAAATTGAACTTTTTTGCTTAATAGCAAAACGCTATGTGTGGGGGGAAACCAACACTGCACATCACCCTGAACACACCATGCTTTTCTTCAACAGGGACAGGGAAGCTGGTCAGAGTTGCTGGGAAGATGGATGGAGCCAAATACAGGACAATCTTAGAAGAAAACCTGTTAGAGTCTACAAAAGACTTGAGACTGGGGTGGAGGTTCACCTTCCAGCAAGACAACGACCCGAAACATACAGCCAGAGCTACAATGGAATGGTTTAGATCAAAGCATATTCATGTGTTAGAATGGCCCAGTCACAGTCCAGACCTAAATCACATTGAGAATCTGTGGCAAGACTTGAAAATTGCTGTTCACAGACGCTCTCCATCCAATCTGACAGAGCTTGAGCTATTTTACAAAGAAGAATGGGCAAAAATTTCACTCTCTAGATGTGCAAAGCTGGTAGAGACATCCCCAAAAAGACTTGCAGCTGTAGTTGCAGAGAAAGGGGGTTCTACAAAGTATTGACTCCGGGGGGCGCCATAAAAATGTACCCCCCACACTTTTCACATATTTATTTGTAAAAAAAATTTAAAAACCATTTATCATTTTCCTTCCACTTCACAATTATGAGCCACTTTGTGTTGGTCTATCACATAAAATCCCAATAAAATACATTTTAGTTGTAACATGACAAAATGTGGAAAATTTCAAGGGGTATGAATACTTTTTCAAGGCACTCTATATACCTGTGTCATCTCTGAGCCGACATCACAGTCCTGAAAGTGGATGACAACCCTGGATGATGCCTGAACAAAGACGGCGCCATCCTTCTAGACATAAAAAAATAAGAAGAAGGCATTGTCGGGGAGGACTGTGACCTCTGTGAAGAGGGAATAAAAAGCGCTACAATTACAATCGCAGAGAGCAGTAACCTATGGCAGCCGTTCAGTACACTCATCCCAATGAAATATTTATTAAAAAGTCTATAGATTCCCTTTAAGATGGTAAATGTAACTTTTGTGGTGAAGTGATATTTTGTGGGAAGCCGGTGACCCTTGAAAAGATCGAGATACATTTTATCTGCTCCATAAAGCGGGAGCAATGACTCAGAGGAGGCAAGGTCACCCGGAACATCATGAAAATAGCAGACAGGTTTGTAGCCGGAGTCGTTACATTAGGGAACAGTGATAACTTAATGGAATAAGATTTGTACGGAAAGGCGAGGAGAGCAGACAGCCATAACTCTAAAAAACTCTGCGCAGAAACTTTTTTTTTCTTTTTTTTAATGCATTCGGAGGTGGCGGTGTGACTTTTTCTAAAATCGATTCAAATATGTATTTTTTTTTAAAGCTTGTGTCATGTTAATGGCGAGTCGCTCCCATTTATAAAAATTCATAACACACACAAGCGGCCGTTATACAGTTCTGGGGCCAAAAAAGGATATTCCAGATCAGTGGTCTCCAAACTGCGGCCTGCATGTGGCCCTTTGCTTGCTTTTATCGGCCCTTGGGGCATAATTCCCCCCACTGTTGGTGCCACTCTATTCCTCCTACTGACACCAATGATGGGGCACTTTTTTTTCCACTGACACCAGTGATGGGGCACTATTCCTCCAACTGACACCAATGATATGGCACTATTCCTCCCAATGATGCCAATGATGGGGCATTATTCCTCCAACTAACAACAATGACGGGCACTATTCCTCCCAATGACACCAACGATGGGGCACTATTCCTCCCAATGACACCAACGATGGGCCACTATTCCTCCCAATGACACCAACGATGGGCCACTATTTCCCCCAATGACACCAACGATGGGGCACTATTCCTCCCAATGACACCAACGATGGGCCACTATTCCTCCCAATGACACCAGTGATGGGGCACTATTCCTCCAACTGACACAAAAAGATGGTCACTATTCCTCCTACTGACACCAATGATGGGCACTATTCCTCCCACTGACACCAACGATGGGGCACTATTCCTCCCACTAATACCAATGATTGGACACTATTCCTCCCACTGACACCAATGATGGGGCACTATTCCTCCCACTGACACCAACGATGGGCCACTATTCCTCCCAATGACACCAATGATGGGGCACTATTCCTCCCACTGATACCAATGATTGGACACTATTCCTCCCACTGACACCAATGATGGGGCACCATTCCCCCCACTGACACCAACGATGGGCCACTATTCCTCCCAATGACACCTATGATGGGGCACTATTCCTCCCACTGACACCAATGATGGGGCACTATTCCTCCCACTGATACCAATGGTTGGACACTATTCCTCCCACTGACACCAATGATGGGGCACTATTCCTCCCACTGATACCAAAGATGGAGAACTGTTTACTACCACTGACTCCAGGTCATTTTTTACTCCCACTGGTTGTCCAACCTGCCCCCCCCCCCCCCCTTAAGTTTGAAGGACATTAAACTGGCCCTTTGTTTAGAAAGTCTGGAGACCCCTGTTCCAGATCATTCAGCAGTTATGTTTTTTCCTCTCATCAGGATCGGTTGGAGTCATCGGAATATTTTTGAACCTATAGAAGCATCCTGTAAATTGACCCTTTTGATGCCAGAGCCATTTTTGCATTTTTTTTGCGCAAATGTTAAAAAAAATAATAAAATCTGCGCCATCTTTGTTTTAGGCCTGAAGATTACGAAAGCCCCCAAATAGTATATATTTTCCGAAAGCAGAGACCCTGGTGAATTAAATGGTGGTAGTTCCAACTTTTTTTATGTAGTGTGATATTTGCACAATAGTTTTTCAAGCACAAATGTTCAGTACAAAATGCACTCAAATTAATTTCAGGGCATACATGTGCAATATATTAACCTTTTTTTTTTTTGGAAAATAGAAAAGATGAGGTTACACCAAGTAAACAGACACCCAACGTGTCCAGCTGTGAATTTCAATTAAAAAATGCAGTTATCTTTAGGGTGCACAAACACAATATATGTATTATTTATTACAGGTAATTATATGGCTCCACCGATTTCCGCAGTGCTTTACACATATTTATTATACATTCACATCAGTCCCTGCTTTCATTACATTAACCACTTCAGCCCCGGAAGATTTGGCTGCTCAATGACCGGGCCATTTTTTGCGATATGGCACTGCATCGCTTTAACTGACAATTGCGCGGTCGTGCGACGCTGTACCCTAACAAAATTGACGACCTTTATTTTTACCACAAATAGAGCTTTCTTTTGGTGGTATTTGATCACCTCTGCCGTTTTTATTTTTTTGCGCTATAAACAAAAAAAGAGCGACAATTTTGAAAAAAACCCCACAATATTTTGTACTTTTTTGCTGTAATAAACAGCCCCAATTTTTTTTTAAAAAAGCAATCTTTTCCTCAGTTTAGGCCGATGCGTATTCTTCTACATATTTTTGGTAATAAAAATCGCAAAAAGCGTATATTGATTGGTTTGCGCAAAATTTCTATAGCGTCTACAAAATAGGGGATAGATTTATGGCATTTTTATTATTATTATTTTTCTACTAGTAATGGCGGCGATCTGCGATTTTTATCCAGACTGCGAAACTATGGCGGACACATCAGAGACTTTTGACACATTTTTGGGTCGATTGACAATTATATAGCGATCAGTGCTATAAAAATGCACTGATTACTGTATAAATGTCACTGGCAAAGAAGGGGGTTGACACTAGGGGGTGATCAAGGGGTTAACTGTGTTCCCTAGTGTGTGTTCTAACTGTGGGGGAGGGGACTTACTATAGAGATGAGAGATTGGTGTTCCCAGCTCATAGGAACTCACGATCTGGCTCTCCTTTCCTCACAGGACTGGGATGTGTATGTTTACACACACACGTCCCTATTCTGCCTCTCGTGCCCGCAAACGCTCGTGGCCGGCGGTCGCCACGACAGCCAGTCACGAGCATCGACACCCCCGCTGTGCAATGGGCTCACGCCTGCTTTCCCGCTTAAAAGGACCGACGTACAGCTACGACGGTTGGCGGGATCGTGCCGACCTGCCACGGTATAATGACAACGGCGGGTCAGCAAGTGGTTAAATCACAATATAATAATGTATTTGAAAAATTTAAAAGATGAGGTTGCACCGAGTAAATGGAGAACCTGTCACAGTAAATCTGCTATCATGTAGGGGGCTGATGATATGGGATAGCAGAGTTACTGCGACAGGTTCTCTTTAATGAGACATCAAAGGTCAACCCCGGATGTCTCCCCTGCACTTCACTGAAGCTAAAGAAGTACATATAAGCACATCTGTAGCATGTATAGAACCTACTGCAGCAAATATTAAATTTCTAAAGAAAAAAAACGAGTCAAATCACATTTAAATTGACTTCGTGGTTGCAATTGCCGACACCCGGCTATTAAAAAAATAGTGAATAATTGATCTCAAATTAAATAAATAATGAACCAGTGAATTATAAACGTTAATACACATATATTATACTATGGATATAGTTAAAGTGCCTAGTGCATAACTGCGTATTACAAGCCAAAAAAAATATATATATATATATATATATCGTATCGATGCAGGGATTACGCATCTACTTCAGGGGGAAAAGGGTAATGCGAAATCCCTGCATCGATACGCGTTGGGGAGGGGTCAGGACGACACAGCAGGCATCTTGTACACTGAGGAGGACGCCCGCATCATCCCGATGCCACCATTGGTATACATCAGTATAGGCTGACTATAGAGCGGTGCACTGACGCACCTAATCTGTGTGAGTACCCCTGAAGGGGATCTTTTTTTGCGTTATTTAATAAACGGTTCAAACTGTACTTGCACTATCGAGTTTTTTCCTGTTTCATATCCCGGTTGGTGTGCGCTGAGGAATCCAGGAGCCCAATACCATCATAGAGCCCAGAGGCAGTTCACATGCGTGTTCTTTTTTGACTTACCGTATATACTCGAGTATAAGCCGAGTTTTTCGTGCTGAAAATGCCCCCCTCGGCTTATACTCGAGTCAAGCACTTTTCTGCAGCAGAGAATGACATTTTCCAAACCGAATTTGGGGCCCCGTATCTCGGGGGCCACTTGGTGCTAGGAACCCCAGATTTTGAATGCAAACCCAATGGAACTAGCACTACAACATATCCAGAGCTGGGATTCCTACAACAAAGTGGCCCCGAGATACAGGGCCCCAAAATCAGTTCGGAAAATATAATTCTCTGCTGCAGAAAAGTGCTTGACACTTTCCGAACCAACTTTGGGGCCCCCATATCTCGAGACCACTTAGTGCTAGGAACTTCAGCTTTGTAGTGCTAGTTCCAATGGGTTTGCACACCAAAGTTGGGGTTTCTAGCACCAATTGGCCCCGAGATACAGGGCTCCAAAGTTGGTCAACTGTGTCCATCTGCAGCAATGTCATTTCGGGGCCCTTTGGGTCCAGAGACCCCAGATTTTGGCTGCATCTAGGGGGCACCTAGGAACCCTTAACTACCGAGTATGAAGTTCGAGGGACCTATGGCTGAAAATGGGCACAGTGAGGCTACAAATGGGCATTGTTGACCCTCTTTTCCACTTACAGTAGCTGCACATTTCTCACCCTCGTCTTATACTCGAGTAAATACGTTTTCCCAGTTTATTTGTGGTATTAGGTGCCTCGGCTTATATTCGGGTCGGCTTATACTCGAGTATATACAGTAGCTTAATCGCAAAGTCGCACGCTCCAAGGTGAGCATTTATTACCTGAGTGATGACACCTTAGCACGGCTTGGATCACAGCTTTTGGATTACACGGACCTTTATCAATACTGGATTAGTGATGCAATTGGTCACTACTTACATGAGCACCTTGTTATGTGATTTAAATCACTTACAGGATTGTTTTCAGCACGGTCATTATTGACTTATTTGGACACTATATGAAAGCACAGAAGCACTTTGATATATTGTTGCTTTTTTAATATATATATGTTTTTTGATTTTAATATATATATATATATATATATATATATATATATATATATATATATATATAATTTATTTTATTTTTTGGCTTGTAATACACAATTCTGCACTAGGCACTTTAACTATATCCATAGTATGATATATGTGTATTAACGTTTATAATTCACTGGTTCATTATTTATTTATGAATGCTTAGATAAGGGTCTGGTATGGATTTTGTGGGGGGGGTGCTTTCTTTTTTCTTTTTTTGGGGCATGGGAGGCCAACAAGGAGAAGTAGACATTTCCATGCCACTTTGAGGGGGCCAGCAGCGTCTGTGCCCACAGGCAAAGGTGGACGTGGTCTGTCCTCAGGCAGGGCATCATTTCCTTTAGTGATGTTGCCCGTTAGTGTTGGAGGTGAACAGTGCAGCCCTAACAGTTAAGGCTAATGCCACACCAAAAAAAAGAAAATGGCGTGGGGTCCCCCCGCCCCAAATCCATGACAGACCTGATGCCGCAGCCGGCTTCCCAGCCCTGCCCCTTAACAGCCAGCTTTTACTGAGCCCTGATTGGGCAAAGCTTTACCCAATCGGGGCACATAATGCACTGTGCAGCGCGCAGTGCATTGCAGGGCGTTCGGCGGGGCGAACATCCATCAAACACCCTGCAAATTTGGCCAATGTTCGGCCCAAACTCATGCTCAGGCTGAACTGTTCCGCCCCCTCTGACGTCACGAGGAATGCCACAGGGAAGTCCCTGTCAAGTCCCCGTGCGTCAGAGGGTGACCCCGCCCCCCGTTATTTAAGAACCGTCAGAAGAGGAAAAGCGTCACACAGCGGGAGCCTCCCTCCATGCCATCATGGATGCGGAGCGGCCCGAAAAGAAGATGAAGACAAGAAGATGAAGAGAAGAAGATGAAGAGAAGAAGATGAAGAGAAAAAGATGAAGAGAAAAGCGTTACACAGCGGGAGCCTCCCTTCATGCCATCATGGATGCGGAGCGTCCCAAGGAGAAGAAGGGAAGAAGACGCTGCCGCCGCAGAGGAGATGCCGGACGAGAACACCAGAGGAAGAACCAGAAGAACCAGAAGAAGAAGAAGATGGAGGAAGAAACCGAAGGAAGATAGAAGAAAGAAGAAAGAAGATAGAAGAAAAGAAAGAAGATAGAAGAAATAAGAAGCATTTAAATAAAGGAATTGTCAAAAACTGTCTCTTGTCATTTTTAACATTTTTGACAGTTTTTTTGTGAAATGGTAGGGGTACTTTTGTACCCCGTTACCATTTCACACAGGGGGGGGCAGGATCTGGGGGTCCCCTTGTTAAAGGGGGCTTCCAGATTCTGATAAGCCCCCCGCCTGCAGACCCCCACAACCACCGGCCAAGGGTTGTGGGGATGAGGCCCTTGTCCTCATCAACATGGGGACAAGGTGCTTTGGTGGGCTACCCCAAAGCACCCCCCCAATGTTGAGGGCATGTGGCCTGGTACGGTTCAGGAGGGGGGCGCTCTCTCGTCCCCCCCTCTTTTCCTGCGGCCTGTCAGGTTGCGTGCTCGGATAAGGGTCTGGTATGGATTTATAGGGGGACCCCACGCCAATTTTTTTTTTAAATTTTGGCGCGAGGTTTTCCTTAAAATGCATACCAGACCTGAAGGGTCTGGTATGAATTTTGAGGGGGACCCCTACGTCATTTTTTTTTAATTTTGGCGCGGGGTTCCCCTTAATAACCATACCAGACCTGAAGGGCCTGGTATGGAATTTAGGGGGACCCCCACGCCAGTTTTTTTTTTAATTTTGGTTCGGGGTTCCCCTGTGGGGAATTCCCATGCAGTTTTTATCAATGAACTTTTATGTGTATTGTCGGACCGGCAATTCATTAATAGAACCGAGTAGTTTTAAATGGCTTTTTTGCCTTTGAAATGTCATTTTGCTGTCAGACTGTTCTAAACACGGGAAACATGCGCCCCTTTACAGGCATACTATAGACACCCCCAGGTACGAAATTTAAAGGAATATTACACTTTTATTGTTTGACTTTAAGCATTATTAAAATCACTGCTCCCTAAAAAACGGCTGTTTTTAAAACTTTTTTTTGCATTGATTCATGTCCCCTGGGGCAGGACCCGGGTCCCCAAACCCTTTTTAGGACAATGCCATGCAAATTAGCCTTTAAAATTAGCACTTTTGATTTCGAACATTCGAGTCCCATAGACTTCAATGGGGTTCTAACGTTCATGTGAAGTTTTGGTCTGTTCGCAAGTTCTGGTGCGAACCGAACCGGGGGGGGTTCGGCTCATCCCTAAATGACACACTACATTACACTGTACTCACACTATACAGACACACTACACTCACACTACACTGTACTCACACTATACTGACACACTACACTCACATTACACTGTACTCACACTATACTGACACACTACACTCACACTACACTGTACTCACACTATACTGACACACTACACTCACACTACATTGTACTCACACTTTAATGACACACTACACTCACACTACACTGTACTCATACTATACTGACAACTACACTCACGCTACACTGTACACTGTACTCACACTATACTGACACACTACACACACACTACACTGTACTCATACTATACTGACACACTACACTCACACTACACTGTACTCACACTATAATGACACACTACACTCGCACTACACTGTACTCACACTATAATGACACACTACACTCACACTACACTGTACTCACACTATAATGGCACACTACACTTGCACTACACTGTACTCACATTATACTGACACACTACACTCACACTACACTGTACTCATACTATACTGACACACTACACTGTACTCACAATATAATGACACACTACACTCACACTACACTGTACTCACACTATACTGACACTCTACACTCACACTACACTGTACTCACACTATACTGACACACTACACTCACACTACACTGTACTCACACTATACTGACACACTACACTCACACTACACTGTACTCACACTATACTGACACACTACACTCACACTACACTGTACTCATACTATACTGACACACTACACTCACACTACACTGTACTCATACTATACTGACACTACACTGTACTCACACTATAATCACACACTACACTCACACTACACTGTACTCACACTATAATCACACACTACACTCACACTACACTGTACTCACACTTTTCATTCGCTATGGTCACACAACTGGGTGGGCTCAGGGCACCGCAAGCCCACCCATTTTTGAAGCCAATTAGAGCCTCTGTCTCTAATCATGTGCTTAAAAAAAACAACTAGAATCCATGCGTCCAGCGCCCTGCATGTAGATTAGGGGACCAAACGCATGGATAGGAGGGCCGCGCCCTGCATTACGGGCCGCCACTGATGTCTTTCCATTGGAAAGAGAATCAAGGGGGTCTATTGAAAAAATATTTGCATAGCCATTCATCCAGCGAATTGGGTTGTACATACTTTCTGTGTGATTAGGCAAGTCTCTTTGGTCTATTTTCTTTAAAGAATCCTGCACGAATGATCTTTTATTACGGTCATTGTTAAATAAAATAAAAAACATATTATGGCCACTAGATGGAGCTGTGGAGCACAGGAAATACAGTGGAACCTTGGTTAACAAGTAACACGGTTAACAAGCGTTTTGAAAGACGAGCAACTTTTTTTTAAAATCCTGACTCGGTTTACGAGTGTTGTCTCGCAAAACAAGCAGAATTCAAGCCAATGGGGTGTGCAGTACCGCATTTGGCTAGAGGTGTGGGGGTGCCAGTGACACTCAGAACAGTTCGGAGCAGTTCACAAATACTCAGAATCACTCGGAAATACTCAGCTCCCGAGTGTTTCCAAGCCTTTCCGAGGGTTTCCGAGTTCAGCCGAGCTGTCCCCGAGTATTTCCGAGGCTCTCCAGTGTCCCCCCACCTCTGGCCACATACGGTATTGCATGCAATAGAAGTCAATGCGGAACAAATTATCTGCGTTTCCATTGACTTCTATGGGAAAACTCGCTTTGATATGCGAGTGCTTTGGATTACAAGCATTCTCCTGGTACGGGTTATGCTCGTAATCCAAGGTTCCACTGTGCATACATTACATCTTTGTACATCTTTGTACCAAGGGATACAGTGTAACATTTCTACAGAACGTTAGAGCCTGATATGTGTGTGATAGTGTTGGACCGATAGAAGTGAAAAGTGGTTCAGATGGATCAACCGTAAAGTGATTTTTCCTTCAACGAACCAGATCCGTGATTAAAGTATAGTATTGGTGGACCCTGTACTGGTCCTAGGCCACGCCCTCTAGGATAGCAGTACAGTAAACGCTCACCAGATGGTAAATTCTTGATAGTGTACGGAGGAGCATCTGGTACAAAAGTTCATCTCACTTAAAGGACTTTTTGAAACATTAAACCGGTAAGATCATCAGATACAGACAACGCATTTTGGGGGAAGAAGGCTTCCTTCTCTTTCCGGGCCGGACCAGTCAATGGTAATACAATCACAACAGAATGCACTAAGGGACCTGTGTTAGGGAATGGTGAAGACTGGCATCTCCTGGTGAAACTAGAGGGAGCCGAACCCCTAGAGTGCCATCAGTTGACACTAGTCTTCATACATATAGGGCAGGGGATCCATCATGCATCCATGGTATCAAAGAAAGGAAAAAATGCCACAGCACCGGTGGTGTCACTGGGAGGAAAGAAGAGGAGGATCTGGGCTGCTCTGTGCAAAACCACTGCACAGAGCAGGTAAGTATAACATGTCTGTTATTTAAGAAAAAAAAAATACTTTAGAATCACTACAAGAAAGGAGACACTGGGTCCCTTCCTTCTTATAGGAACAGTAGCCATCTGGATTTAATATCAGCAAGAACAGTTAGCATGTGCAGAGATATTGCCTTGGGACTCCTTGCACAGTTCTCTGTCCCCAACATGGCATGGCTGATAGGTTGGGAGTGATTGTGACTGAGGTCCCCCCCCACAACCTGGGCGGTCTCCTCCAATCACATTGCAAGCTGCAAGGAATGGGGCCAGCACCCGTCCGATGGATAGCACTTCTAACCAATCATGACTCATCCTGGTTCCCAGCAGAACCGCCCCCCCGCCGCTGACCTGATGGGCTTTGGGCCTGGTACAGGAGGGTCGGTTGTACCCCCTATCAGCAGCCCTGGGCAGCATTCACACCTTAATCCAAACACCATGGAATGTGTCAAGGAAGATGTTGATTGTCCAAGAACAGGAAGGGAGGCATAGGTGTGTACAGGGGGTGTGCTAGGTGTGCCTGGGCACACCCTAATCACTATGTGCAGTGCCGATTCCCCCTACTGCCCGCCCCCCCACGCTGCAGTGCTGCTGGCTTCCCCCCTCTCGTGCATTAGGGTGTGCACCCCAAAGCTCAAACACCAATGCCTTTCTCTGCAGCCTCAGCTGCGCGGGGCAGTGAATGAATGGGAAGTACTGAGGGGCTCCCTGTTCATTCACAAACTGAAGCATATTAAACACGGTAAACTATGCTTCAGTTATGAATGAACACAGTGAGTGATTGGTACCGATCGCTCTCTGTGTTCATTCAGAAAAGGAAGGGGCTAGTAAATTACATATTTACTAGCCCTCTCCCCGCTCTCCATTCTGGAACCTCCCCCACAGCAGCCGGGGTGAGGAGAGGAGAAGAGGGAAGCCAGCAGCACTGCGGGGCAGGGAGGCCAACGCAAGCGAAACCTGGGCAGTAGGAGCAATCGGTACCGCACGCCTATGGGGGAGGTGTGAAAGCTGCGCAACCACCTTATTCCAGTTACATCATCTCATCAGAAAGCGCCAGACATTTGTATAGGTGTTTATTGATTTGCATGGGTGAAGGCGTAAATTTGCAAATCATCAGGATAGAGATGTTAAAAAAGGCATTTTATGTGGCAAAGAGATGGTGTCAAAGGCCCCCCACCCCTGTTCAGGGATGGTTGTTCCCGTCGGATGTAGATTATTATTATTATTATTATTATTATTATTATTATTATACAGGATTTATATAGTGCCACCAGTTTGCGCAGCGCTTTACAACATCAGGGAAGACAGTACAATTACAATACAATTCAATACAGCAGGAATCAGAGGGCCCTTAGAGCTTACAATCTAGAAGGGAAGGTCAAGTGGAACAAAGGGTAGTAGCTGTGGGGGATGATCAGATGGAAAAAATGAAAATACAGTTGTTGGGTGGGGGTAGGGTAGGCTTCTCTGAAGAGGAGGGTTTTCAAGGATCATCTAAAAGCTAATAGAGAAGGAGATAAACAGACAGATTGGGGTAAGGAGTTTCACAGGCTTGGAGAGGCTCTGGAAAAGTCCTGGAGACGAGCATGGGAAGAGGTGACAAGGGAGCTAGAGAGCAGGAGATCTTGAGAAGAACGAAGAGAACGATTAGGTTGATAATTTGAGACTAGGTCAGTGATGTAGCTGGGGGCAGAGTTGTGAATTGCTTTGTAGGTAGTTGTTAGTATATTGAATTTAATTCGTTGGGTGAGCGGAAGCCAGTGGAGGGATTGACAGAGAGGAGTAGCAGAGACAGAGCTGGTTGGTAAGGTGGATGAGTCTGGCAGCAACATTCATGATGGACTGAAGGGGGGATAGAGTATACAGAGGTAAGCCAACGAGGAGGGAGTTGCAGTAGTCGAGACGAGAGATGACCAGAGAGTGAATTAAGAGCTTTGTTGTGTCATTGGTTAGAAAGGGGCGTATTTTGGAGATGTTCCGGAGGTTGAGGCGGCAAGATTTGGACAGTGATTGGACATGGGGCTTAAAGGAGAGTTCAGAGTCCTGGACTACACCTAGAACCTTGGCATGTGGGGATGGGATGATAGTTGTGCCATCGATTTTGTCAGAGAGATCAGGGGAAGACGTAGATGGCCTCTTTAATTCTTCTTGCAGACTAGTTGTCCTTTCTAGGCTCAAAAATGTCCTTGAAGGACAATTCATACCTTCAAGTACGTAAATCGAGGAATTAACACCTGTGCAGACCTCCTGACACCAAGGATGGGATGATGCAAGTAGAACCGAAGGTTCCACACATTTCAAATCTCCCATCCTGCTCTTGGACAACTAACATCTGCCTTGCCTCAATAGAACTGAAGTAGTAGCCAGTAGTAGTTGTTCAAAATCAACTGAACTTGTTCTGTAATGTTTATTGATGTTTCATTGCTTAGTCAGGCCACTTCTTCTGTTCTTTGAGGCAAGAGAGATGCTGATGCTGTCCAAGAATGGCATGGAAGGTGCAAAAATTGTGGAACCCCTTTTTCTAAATACATACATTCCCATCCTTGGTGTCAAGGAAGTTTGCATAGGTGTTAATCCTCCCATTCACATGGCTAAAAAGAGCCCATTTACATCAAACTGGAGCAACCATCACTGAACAGAGGTGGGGGTATTCAACACCATCTGTCTTCCACATATAACGCCCTTTTCCCAGGCCATTTAACAACAATTCACATTTTTTCAGCTATATGACTCAAAGGATTAACACATATCACAGACACAAAGGATGGAATTATATGACTAGAACAGGCTGAGTACACAACCTTTTATATCTCTCATCCTGCTCTTGAACAATCAACATCTGCCTTGCATCAATAGAAGTGGCCAGTGGTAGCCACAATCAGTTTAGCTTGTTCTGTTGAAGATGTTTCATAGCTTATCCAAGCCACTTCTTCATCCGTTTTTATAGGGTAAGGCAGATTGTCCAAAACAAAGGTTGGGAGGGGTGAGAGTTGTGGAAATGCTGACACTTTG
This sequence comes from Lithobates clamitans, assembly GCA_037952925.1. Taxonomy (NCBI): domain Eukaryota; kingdom Metazoa; phylum Chordata; class Amphibia; order Anura; family Ranidae; genus Lithobates; species Lithobates clamitans. The sequence goes on from JBBGZY010001466.1 coordinate 342,611, forward strand.
GTAGAATCCACAAGCCTTTATGAACCACTTGCCTACCGGGCACCTTCACTCCCTTCCTGCCCAGGCCAATTTTCAGCTTTCAGCGCTGTCACACTTTGAATGACAATTGCGCGGTCATGCAACACTGTACCCAAATGACATTTTTATCGTTTTCTTGAGACAGAGCTTTCTTTTGGTGGTATTAAATTACCACTGGGCTTTTTATTTTTTGCTAAACAAATGAAAGAAGGCCGAAAATGTTGAAAAAAAAATTCTGCGTTTCTGTTATAACATTTTCTAAATAGTAATAGTAATTTTTCTCCTTCGCTGATGTGCGCTGATGAGGCTGTAGGGGTGGGCACTGTTTTCCTGCCTGGGGTGGGGTCCCTTGCCTCAGCTCCGGAACAGACAACCATTTGGGGTCCCATCTTCCTCACTGCCAGCCAAGTACAGTGTAGCCGGCCTGTGAGTATAGATTTCTTTCTCCCCATGAGGTTTTTTCTCCCCTTAAAGGGGTAGAACATATTAATTAATACTATATATCCATTTGTATAGTTTACTTCTGTACCAAACTCCTGATGAATGGCATATAGCCATGAAACGCGTTGAGTTTCCATGGGGTGCTCAGTCAAGCCTGGGCCACTACCTATTCACTGGCCCATATATATCTTTTATACATTTAAAATTCATTGAGTAGTATGTAACCACTCATGTGTATGTGCATCTATCTTACAGCAGCTCTTTTGCATATGGGTTACCAATGCCTGCTAATAGGAAATACCTTGTATTACACTTTATTAATATTTACTATCTCTTATGTGCTGCCAAGTTGACATATATGTATCTATTATGTTTATGCCATGTGTATGTGCAGATTTATGAAAATACTTTTTTTATCTGTTTTATATTATTGTTACAAATAAATAATGTTTACCAACCGCTCTACCTACACAAGTCAGTTGCCTCATTTAAAGTCCCACATTCCCTTTTTCTGTTTACGTACTCGTACCCGGGATGGAGGTACATATAATGTGCCTCATTTAAAGTCCCAAAATCCCCTCCCTCTTGAAGGGATGGGCACTGACCAGGCTGCACTGATATGCAGCACTAGTGGGCATTGACAGGCGGCACTAAAGGGCACTGATAGGCCGCACTGATGGGCACTGATGAGGCGGCACTGATGGGCACTGATGAGGCAGCACTGATGAGTAGGCACTGATATGCAGCACTGATGGGCATTGATAGGCGGCACTAATGGGCACTGATAGGCTGCACTGATGGGCACTGATGGGCACTGATGAGGCAGCACTGATGAGTAGGCACTGATATGCAGCACTGATGGGCATTGATAGGCGGCACTAATGGGCACTGATAGTTAGCACTGGCAGGCATCACTGATGAGATGACCACTGATATGCAGCACTGATGGGCATTGATAGGCGGCACTAATAGGCACTGATAGGTAGCACTGGCAGGCATCACTGATGGCCGCTGATATGCAGCACTGATGGGCATCGATAGTCGGCACTAATGGTCACTGATGAGGCTGCACTGATAGGCATCACTGATGGCCACTGACAGGCAGCACAGATTGGCAGCACTGGTGGGCACAGTTTAGCAGCACTGGGGGGGCACAGACTGGGGTTGCACTGATAATCAGGACACTGTGTGGATTTGCTGGCTATCGGCTCTCCTCTCCTCATGCAGAGTGAGGAGAAGATTGGTGATAACCAGCAAACCCTGTTTACACTGTGATCAGATGTGATTGGACACAGCTGGTCACGTGGTAAAGAGCTGCTGTGATTGCCTCTTTACCCTGATCTGTGATCAGCTGTATCCCAAGGACACAGTGGTCACAAATCCGTGCCGATGCGTGCCGCAGGGGGGTGTGGGAAGAGTAATCACAGGAGGACATCCATGGACGCCCTCCCAGCAATCTGAGCCCGTGCTGTCGCCATCTTTCAGCTTTAGCGCAGACGGGATGTGGGTAAAAAGAGCAACGCATGAAATCCACACAGAGAGGCAACGCTTTCAGCGCTGTCACACTTTAAATGACAGTTGCGCAGTCATGCAACACTGTACCCATATGACTTTTTTATAATTTTTTCACACAAATAGAGCTTTATTTTTAATCACCACTGGGGTTTTATTTTTTGCTAAACAAATGAAAAAAGACAGAAAAAAAAGAAAAGAAAAAAATCTTTTTTTAAGTTTCTGTTATAATATTTTGCAAATAAGTAATTTTCCTCCTTCACTGATGTGCGCTGATGAGACGGCACTGGTGGGCACTGATGAGGCAGCACTAATGGGCACTGATAGGTGGCACTGATGGGCAGCACTGATATGCGGCACTGATGGGCACTGATGAGGCAGCACTAATGGGCACTGATGAGGTGGCACTAATGGGCACCAATAGGTGGCACTGATGAGGCTGCACAGATATGCGGCACTGATGGGCACTGATGAGGCGGCACTAATGGGCACTGATGAGGTGGCACTGATGTGCACCAATAGGTGGCACTGATGAGGCTGCAATGATATGCGGCACTGATGGGCACTAATGAGGCGGCACTGATGAGGCGGCACTAATGGGCACTGATAGGTGGGACTGATAGGCAGCACTGATATACAGCACTGATGGCCACTGATGAGGCGGCACTAATGGGCACTGATAGGTGGCACTGATGGGCAGCACTAATGGGCACTGATAGGTGAGACTGATGGGCAGCACTGATATGCAGCACTGATGGCCACTGATGAGGCGGCACTGATAGGTGGCACTGATGGGCAGCACTGATATGCGGCACTGATGGGCACTGATGAGGCGGCACTAATGGTACTGATGGGTACCAATAGGTGGCACTGATGAGGCTGAACTGATATGCGGCACTGATGGGCACTGATGAGGCGGCACTAATGGGTACTGATGGGTACCAATAGGTGGCACTGATGAGGCTGAACTGATATGCGGCACTGATGGGCACTGATAAGGTGGCACTAATGGGCACTGATATGCAGCACTGATGAGGTGGCACTAATGGGCACTGATAGGTGGGACTGATGGGCAGCACTGATATGCAGCACTGATGGGCACTGATTAGGCGGCACTAATGGGCACCGGTAGGTGGCACTGATGAGGCTGCTGTGATGCACTGGTGAGGCTGCACTGATATGCGGCACTGATGGGCGGCAGCTTCCACCTAGTGTCAGTTAGTCTCATATTGTCCGCCACAGATTCCCACTATAAGTTGCTGATCACCAACTTTAATAATATAAAAAAAAAAAATGACAGTATATACACCATAGTTTATAGATGCTAGAACTTTCAAGCAAAACAATCAATATACACTGATTGAGATTGTTTACCAAAAGACATGTATCAGAATACATTTTGGCATAAATTTCTGAGGATATTTTTATTTATTTTTTGGATATGTTTTATACCAGAAAGTAAAAAATATTGGTACTGTTCTAAATTTTCGGTCTTTTTCATTTATATAATAAAGAAAATAAAAATCCCGGGAGTGATCAAATACCACCAAAAGAAAGCTCTATTTGTGGGGGAAAAAAATATATATAAATCTCATTTGGGTACAGTGTTACAAAACCGCACAATTACCAGGTAAAGTAGCGCAGTGCCAGATAGCATGTCCTGATCATGAAGGGGGTTGGGGGGGGGTAAAAACTTTCCAAAGCTGAAATGTACAAAGTCCTACTTTTTTATATACTACAAGATAAACCATGACTTGGAAAAATGAGAACCGACATTTTGTCTGCAATAAATAATAATAATAATAATAATAGTTATTATAATTATTATTACTTCCCGAAAGGATACTTTTCCCTGAAGGTCATCCTTACTAATAGATGGAATGGAAGGCTGCCCTTGCACATCGTTTCGTGATTTCCTTGTCAATGAGAAGCTCGGCACATATCGCACCGTCCGCGGACCCTCTGAATAAAACAATTCACACTCTAATTCTCCGCGATGATCTTCAGCACATGTGACAGCGAAGATTTGTAGCAGGAGCTCCTGTTTGCTGTTCCCGCTTCTAGGCAACCCGAGAAACATCTCAGTGAAATGTTAGAAGCGGAGATTGATAAATGAAATCACGAGCTGCTCGCAGGAAATCAGATATCTCCGCCGCGGAGGCCGAAAATGGAATTTTAAATCAGGTTTTAGGATATAAGAGGAAGGTATCAGAACACACATCTCACAATCCTCGGGCTTCGTGTACACGAGCGTCGGGCCCGCGAAGGAAGGCGGACGCAGAATCGTTTTCAGGTGCTTTCAGGCAAAAGAGTTCCGGCTGCTTTCTTTTCTTTTTTTTTAATTTTTATTTTTTTTATTTTTTGGGGGTTTACGTCAATTTGCAGGGAGAGAAAAGGCAGATGAGGACGGGCCGTATTTTCCTAACTGCAATGCAAAATTCAAATGTTGCATTCAAATCCTTTTATAGGTCTGCAAAGATTAAAGTTATATTAAAGGCTCAGCTTTTCTGTAAAAATAAAAATAAAATAAAAAACTTCACGCTTAACCTGCTCTGTGTGATGGTTTTGCAAAGAGCAGCCTCGATCCTCCTCTTCTCGGCGCTCCTGGCTCCTCCCCCTTGACTAGTGCCCCCCAATAGCAAGCCACATACTATGGGGGGGGGGGGGCACTGGTGCGTGCTCACTCCTAAACCGCTGCTCTGTATATCCATTCACACACAGAGCCGCGGCTCAGTAGCGCCACCTCTCTCTCCTCATTGGCTGTGATTAGACATGTGCAATTCGTTTTGTTCTGAATTTGTTTCGTTAATTCGGAAACATCCGAATTAACAAAAACCTGTTTAACAAATTTTTCTGAATAGTCATAAATAGGAATATTCGCAAATACATGAATTCAAAAATTCGTAAATTCAAAGATTCGTAAATTCTAAAATTCGTAAGTTCAGAAATTCAAAAATTCGCAAGAACGGAAATTCAAAAATTCGGAAATTCAAAAATTTGAAAATTCGGAAATTCAAAAATTCGGAAATTCAAAAATTCGTAAATTCAAAAATTCTAAAATTCATAAATGAAAAAATGTGTAAATTCAAAAATTCAAAAATACGGAAATTCAAAAATTTGGAAATTCAGAAATTCAAAAATTTGGGAAATTCGTAAATTAAAAAATTCATAAGATCGTAAATGCAAAATTTCGAAAAATTTGGAAATTCTAAAATTCGGAAATTTGGAAATTCAAAAATTCGAAAATTCGTAAATTAAAAAATTCGGAAATTCATAAATTCAGAAATTCGTAAATTTTAAATTCTAAATTCGAAAACCCAAAAATTCTAAATATGAAATAACTAACTATTAAATTATGAGTATTGGAATTTTCTTTCAAATTTGGCTGTTAGTGAACTTAACAAATACGAATTTATCTGAAGTTACGAATTATCCGAAATAACGAATGCCATATCTAAACTAATGGAACGTAACAAATTAACAATAATAAATAACAACAATAATAATAATAAAAACGTTTTATTATTATTATTGTTATTTAAAAATTTGTTCCTTTCCATTTGTTTAGATGCGGCATTCATTATTTCTGATCATTTGTATCTTCGGATTAATTCGTATTCGTTACGTTCATTAACATCCAAATTTGAAAGGAAATTCCAATACCTATAATTTAATAGTTAGTTATTATTAATTAGTTAGTTAGTTATTATTTAGAATTTTTGGATTTTCTTTCTTATTTTCGAATTTTCGGATTTTCGAATTTACAAATTTAAAAAATTCACGAATTTATGAATTTTAAAATTTTCACATTTTCAAATTTACAAATTGCGATCATAACGAATGACCCGAAAAACAAAAAAACGAAAACGAAAAACGAAAACAAACAAATATTTCAGCAGTGCACGTGTCTAGCTGCGATTGATAGCAGAGGGATCCAATGGCGCCAAATGTTGCATTCAAATCCTTCCGAGCCGCTAAAATGTCCGAAGCCAAAACCAAATGTCTTTTAAAGGTCTATATACAGTCAGCGCAATATCAAAGTGATATTAAAGGCTTGACTTTTTTGTAAAAAACAAAACAAAAAACAAACATGTAATACTTACCTGCTCTGTGTAATGATCCTCTTCTTCTCGGGTCCCCATCAGTGCTACTGGCTCCTCCCCCTTGACCAGTGCCCCCTATAGCAAGCCACTTGCTATAGGGGCACGCTGTCTATCCATTCACACGCAGAGCCTGGGGCTCGGTTCCGCCACTTCTTTCTCCTTATTGGGATCGGGGGGTGGATGGAGCCAGGATGGAGCAGGGATGGGATCAGGGGGTGGGTGGAGCCGGTATGGTAATGGGGCGGGTGGATGGATAGAGCCGGGGTGGGATCATGGGGGTGGATAGAGTTGGGATGGGACCGGGGGAGCTGGATGGAGCTGGGATAGGATAAGGGGGGTGAATGGAGCCGGGATGGTATCAGGGGGGTGGATGGAGCAGGGATGGGATCAGGGGGGTGGATGGAGCAGGGATGGGATCATGGGGGTGGGATCAGGGGTGGTGTATGGAGCCAGGATAGGATCAGGGGGGTGGATGGAGCTGGAATGGGATCAGGGGGAGATTGATGGAGCCAGGATGGGATCAGGGGGAGATGGATGGAGCCAGGATGGGATCAGGGGGAGATGGATGGAGCAGGGGGGTGGATGGAGCCGGGATGGGATTGGGGGGAGCTGGATGGAGCTGGGATGGGATCGGTGGGGGTGGATGGAGCCGGGATGGGATCAGGGGGATGGGATCAGGGGGAGGTGGATGGAGCCAGGATGGGATCAGGGGGGTAGATGGAGCTGGGATGGGATCGGAGGGAGATGGATGGAGCAGGGATGAGATCAGGGGGGTGGATGGAGCAGGGATGGGATCAGGGGGGTGGATGGAGCCCGGATGGGCTCTTTGATTTGAGGGGGTTAGAGGATATGTGCTAGGGGGTGCTTTGGGAGAGGAGAGGAATTGTGCTGGGGGTTAAACTTTAAATCTGTCCTCCTCCTTCTACTTCTAGTACTACAAGTCCTCTCTAAGCCAAAAAAGCACCCCTAGCACCTATCCTCTAACCCCCCTAAAATCCTGGCAGCATAATTGTTACCTGCCAATGCCCCCCCCCCCATCACTATGTCCCCCTCCTCTGCAATACTCCTGTTATTACATACCTCAGGGCAGGTGCTGTAGCGTGGTGTCCCTCTTCCTCGGCTCTTCCTCCCGACCTGTGTACTTGAAATGTCGGAGCCGAGGAGGAGGTAGCTATAGTCCAATCTGCAGTGTGTGCAGCCAGCCGGGACAGAGATGTGATTGCGGCCGCGGTGTGTGGGGGTGTTATGGACAATCGGAGTCGGACCAGGGTGCCCTATCTCTCTGCCTCACTCCCTCATCCCCCCACTCTCTCTCCCCGCAGATTGCGTGGAGCAGAGAAGATCCCGGATGGGAGAAAGGCAGCCGCTGAGTGGCACCCTCTCAATGCGGCTCCGGTGCCAGTCTGAGGCGAGCCTGGTGTCACCCTCTGCCGGGTGACACCTGCACCCTCATAGCAACGCCACTGGTGCAGGCCCATCTGAAGTTTGCTAATGAACATCTGAATGATTCCTAGGAAAACTGGGTGAAAGTGTTGTGGTCAGATGGGACCAAAATCAAGCTCTTTGGCATAAACTCAACTCGCCGTGTTCGGAGGAGGAGGAATGCTGCCTATGACCCCAAGAACACCATCCCCACCATCAAACATGGAGGTGGAAACATTATGCTTTGGGGTTTTTTTCTGGTTAAAAGGACAGGACAACTTCATGTGCAATTTGTTTCGTTCCGAATTCGTTTTTCATAAACATTCCGCATATTCGTTAATTCGGAAACACCGGACCGGAATTAACGAAAAACCTTTTAATGAATCTTTCTGAATTTTCAAAAAGAACGAAAATTCGAAAGAACGAAAATCCAAAATTCGAAAAATTCGAAAGAACGAAAATCCGAATATTGGAAAGAACAAAAATCTGAAAATAAGAACGAAAATCCGAGAAATCCAAAAGAACAAAAAACATTCTGATCATTTCTATTATAATGAAATTATTACGTTTATTAACCATTATTATAGTTTTTTTTGCATTATTATTATTTATTATTAATAATAATAACAATAATAGTAATAAAACTATAATAATAGTTATAAACTATTAGATTATAGGTATTGCAATTTCCTTTCAAATTTGGCTGCCTGTTAGTGAACGTAACAAAAACGAATTTTCCCGCATTTATGAATTTTCGAAATAACGAATACTGCATCTATACCAATGGAACTTACAGAATTAGAATTTTTCCAAATTTATTCTAAATAACTAATTTTGATCATAACGAATGATCCGAAAAACGGGAAAAAAACGATTTTTTTCGGCAGTGCGCATGTCTACTTCACCGCATCAAAGGGACTATCAATGAGACCATGCACTGTCAAATCTTGGGTGAAAACCTCCTTCCCTCAGCCAGGGCATTGAAAATGGGTCATGGATGGGTATTCCAGCATGACAATGACTCAAATTACACATCAAAGGCAACAAAGCAGTGGCTCAAGAAGAAGCACATTAAGGTCCTGGAGTGGCCTAGCCAGTCTCCAGACCTTAATCCCATAGAAAATATGTGGAGGGAGCTGAAGGTTCAACTTACCAAACATCAGCCTGGAAACCTTAATGACTTGGAGAGGAACTGCAAAGAGGAGTGGGACAAAATCCCTCCAGAGATGTGTGAAGACCTGGTGGCCAACTACAACGTCTGACCTCTGTGATTGCCAACAAGGGTTTTTCCACCAACTACTAAGTCATGTTTTGTGTAGGGGTCAAATACTTATTTCACACATTAAAATGCAAATTTCTGGCTCACTTCACCTCAGCAAACTGAGCTGGAAATGAGAGTCGGGTATCTGTCAAAAGCGGGTACCCCGCTCCCCCTCCCTCCCAAAAGGTACCAAATGTGGCAGCAGAGGGGGGAGGAGGCAAACAAGCCTTATTTTAGACACAGTGATAGAAACATAGAAGAGTGACAGCCAATAAAAACAGAGTAGTCCATTGAGTCTGCCCGTTTTTTGTTTTTTTTTCTTGTTTGTTTTTGTTATTTATTTTTTTTTTGTTTTTGGTAACTTTTTTTTTTGTCTGAGTATAGATCTATGTTTGTCCCAAGCACGTTTGAAGCCATTTACTGTTGACTGTCTCACTACCTCTGCTGGAAGTTTATTCCAAGCACCAACTACCCTTTCAGTAAAATAGTGATGTAGGTGCTGGGTCTCTGTGCTTCTCTACTCAATGCAGGCATATCATGGCTGCTGGGAGGGGCTGGCCTAAGTGTTCCTCTCAAGATTAGGGTTGCCACCCGTCCGGGATTCACCCGGACAATTCCGGGTTTAGAATTGTGTGTCCGGGATTCAGAACTTCTCAATCCCGGACACATTATTGAGAATGGACTGCGGTTCCCCAACTAACTGAGTATCACAACCGCCAAGGACATAGTTGTGAGCATGGGCCCCACCCCCATACATGGACAGGAGAGGAGAGAGGGTTTGATTCCCTTCTGCTGTTCATGCCTTTATGTCAGAAACCATACATGGACAGGAGAGGAGAGAGGGTTTGATTCCCTTCTGCTGTTCCTGCCCTTATGTCAGAAACCATGAAATCAGACCGAGACAGAAGTACAGTTAAATCACACTTGTTTAATAATAAAAGTAAAAAGAACAAACGTAGTCAATACATAGCCAAAGTTCAGTAACCGAAATGGATAGTCAGCCAAGCCAGAAGTCAGGGATCAATGTAGTGGAACAGCAAGCGGGATCTGGAGCCAGAAGGGATGTCAGCAATGCCAGTCTTGAACAGGATCGCAGGAGTTTCTGTGATGTTGACCAAGGCGAAGGCAGAGATCCTCTGGACTGGACGGCTTAAGTAGGCAGGACTGACGAGCAAGATATCATCAACAGCTTAGTAACTGTGGAGAGATAGGAGCTGACAATTAGCCGACAGCTGAGTGGCCAGCTCAGAGAAGGAAGGGCTGAGCTCTGACACCTTATCCCTCTGTCTGCCCACCCACACTCCAATCCCTGGTCTTCTGTGGTCAGGAAAGGGATGCATGGCCTGGAAATTTGATACTCAGAAGCCGGAAGATACTTGTGGGTGAAAGGTGTCAATGCTTGAGCCTCCATCCTCGTCTAAGTGAGCTCACCGTCCAATGTCTGAAGTCTCCCCCCTTCCTCTCTTCTCTCTCCTGCCTCTGAGCGAGTGTGTTCACTACAAGATAAGGGGGACTCAGATATAAAGGGTGCCCGGTGGACTCTGATGTAAGGGGGGACTTTGGGAACCCTGATTTAAGGGGAAATGCTGGAAACTCTAAAGCAAGCGGGAGCTTTTGTGGGCAGAAACCCCCTTACATCAGAGTTCCCCTTTACACCACAGTCCACAGCGTTCCCCCTTCAAATAAATTGCCATGCGCTGCTAAAGTGTTTGGGCCGGGTCGAAGGAAAGGTGGCAACCCTACTCAAGAGCACTCAGCTCTGATTCAGGCAGTGGGAGGAGTTATGCAAATATCAAAAAGCCTTGATTCATGGATGGCAATCTAGAGGAGAGGACGTTCCTAGGCAGGCTGTATTTGCATAGGTAACACCCACATGTGATGCTGAGCCTCCACGATTGAAAGAACTGAAGTCCAATGAATGAAAGGGGCGGGCCAGGGATAGCCAGGCTGGGGAGGAAAGGGTTAGATGATGCTGATTGTCCTCCTGCCAGGAAATGAGGTGGGGCTCTATCTGACTTGCTGCAGCTTCTAATGCACATGGTGAGAAGCTCACAGTGTGCAGCGAAATCAGAGGAAGCCATTTCAGTCCAGGAGAGGAGCCGCTACACCTGTGCAAGACTGACTTGTCTTCTCTGTCCTGTTAGGATGATTTTTTTTATCTTCCTGTAGTAGATAAAACAGGAAGTTAGTGGAAATCTCTCCAAAGGGAGGGTAAATCCCCTCTTAGTTGTCACCTGAACAAGTGTCCATTAGGGGCGCCCGGGCTCCGCCCCCTCTCTCCACGCCAGTCCCTTCTCTCCACACCTACCTCCCCCCATATGACTAATGGATATATTCATGCATAGAATGAGGGCAGGAGATTACGGTTCTCCACCCCCCCCAAAGAAAATTACCACCGGCCGCGACTGCCCCATTGGTAGATAGAATACAGAAGAGTAAAACCCCCCGCCAAGCTTTTATAGTTCAGATCATATAAATATAGAGAGAAGGACCAGCCCAAAAGATGAGAGAGTCCAAGATGTGTTTTATGGTTTTGCCCCATCCCATGAAACAGTCAATAAATTTGGTCACTGGATGGCAATCTACCAAATACCCCTGATGAAGGAGGATTGTCCCCCGAAACGCACTGTCTGTTTTATATGACCAGATTATTAACAATAAAAGCATCTTGGACTCTCATCTTTTGGTTTGAACCCTTTTTTTCCTATAGTTCTATGGTTTGAGTCACTTCCCACCAAGGGAAGCCTGCATGGGAGCCTCCATACCAGAGCCAGTGAGCTAGTTTGAAGTTTTCCATCGCTTGATTGTAAAAAAAATACATTTAGAAGCCCCAGTGATTCTTTGCTATGTTTCCTGAAGCTTTGTTTGCTGTCTGTATGCCCATAAGGGAGAGTCACCCCTTTTTATCCACTCTGGGGATTATTGACCCCCAATTACCATGGGATCTGTCCCTTTCCCTGGTGGTGTAGCCTTTATTGCCATTAAAGTTATTGGTAGCATTGTCTATAATGAGACATCGGGGGTCTATTAGACCCCTAATGTGTCTCCTGCCCCCCATTGAAGTTAATAGCTGTGTTGTCTTTAATGAGACATCGGGGATCTATTAGATCCCTAATGTCTCTCCTGCCCCCCATTGAAGTTAATAGCTGCGTTGTCTTTAATGAGACATTGGGGGTCTATTAGACCCCTAATGTCTCTCCTGCCCCCTGTTGAAGTTAATAGCTGTGTTGTCTTTAATGAGACATCAGGGGACTATGATATTTGATGGCGGCGAAGTGAGCGGACGGATGATCGGCTTGCTCTGTGGGCTCTACATGCCAGATAGCTCTTATTGCGCTAATCCTTTTATGTGACTGGATACTACTTAAGCAATATATTTAGGAGCACTGTACCATATTTTTTGCCCCAGTTCGGATCGTCCTTTTCTGCTTATCCATCGATACACATTCTCCCCCTGGCTTTCTACTTTGGTAAGCTTTGATCCACATTGGCGGTACTGTCCGTCTCGGTGCGCACTGCCCTCTTTTGTGTTTGGGTGGACCAGTGTGGATAAAGTGGGGCCAGCTACACTCCCCCCTTTTTCCCTCCTGGATTCTGGGGTGTTGTTGTTTGATACGGTCGTGGTGAGATTCCAACTATGCTGGGTTTGGTGTGATTTTTGTTCCACTGACTTTCCCTGATGAAGGGACGCTTCAGATAAATCCCGAAACGCGTAGGCCATGTGGAAGACTGCACATACACCATGACTGCTTCACGCTCTTGTTTTTAGTGGTTCTACGATTATTATTATCCTTACGCTTATATGTTTATTGTGACTCTGTACTCAATTTTCTTGTGTTCTTTGTAATTAATAAATTATTCTTTTTTAATACTCTGTTGCCTTTAAAGTCCCATTACCTATTTGGGGTTTTTTTATTCTAGATATTCAGGGATGATGGCAACCCATATGATCTATTCGGATGGCTTCCTCTTTTAAAACATCAGGGGACTATTAGATCCCTAATGTCTCTCCTGCCCCCCATTGAAGTTAATAGCTGCATTGTATTTACTGAGACATTGGGGGTCTATTAGACCCCTAATGTCTCTCCTGCCCCCTGTTGAAGTTAATAGTAGCGTTGTCTTTAATGAGACATCGGGGGGTCTATTAGACCCCCAATGTCTCTCCTGCCCCCTGTTGAAGTTAATATTAGCGTTGTCTTTAATGAGACATCGGGAGGGTCTACTATACCCCTAATGACTCTCCTGCCTTCCACTGAAGTTAACAGCTGCATTGTCTTTATGAGACATCAGGGGTCTATTAGACCCGTCAGAGTGAGAGCAATAATTCTATATATTTTTTTTAAAAAATAGTTTTTTTCATCACGTGTGATGATTTTTAGGTGACCGGTTCTCTTTAATGAGACATGCAGGGTCTAAAAGACTCCCATTGGCTCCTCATTGCTCCACTAAATGTAGTGCTCAGTGCTCCACTGAATGTATGGACATAAGTGGACATGCGTCTGCTCTTCTCCCCCCCTCCACCTGCCGTGTCGGACCCGTGCCCGCAGATGGGCAAGCAGAGCCCGGAAAACATTGCGGGCGCGCACACGCGTGGTGGGGGGCGGTACCGGGGGTGTGTGGAGGAAATCAGGCGCAGCTGCCTGAATGCATCCACCTGACAGACACTGAACTATTCTAGGTGACAATATGTAAAAGAAAAAAATGTAAAAAAGTTTAAAAAAAAAAAGAAAAAAATTGTACAAAATTTTTTTTTTTTATTTTATTTTTTTTACCTAGTGTCACCAGTCAGGATCTCTGATCACCGCAACACCAGTTATATGAGGACGCTGCACTGGGGACAATATGTAAAAACAAAAAAAAAATTATGCTTGAAATCTTTTTCCAAATTATTCAAAAAACTTGCCATGCTCCTTACCAAGTACCTTGGACTGTCTACTTTCCAAAAAGGGGTCATTTGGGGCGGTATTTGTACTGTCCTGGCATTTTGTACTGTCCCGACATTGCAAAATTTTATAACATAAAATAAGAAAAATGTGTTTTTAAAAAATAAAAATAAATTTGGTATTTTTTTTGTTTATATAGCAAAAAATTAAAAAAAAACCCAGAGGTGATTAAATACCACAAAAATAAAGCTCTATATGTCTGAAAAAAAATTATAGTGTAGCATGACCGCGCAATTGTCATTCAAAGTGTGAGAGCGCTGAAAGCTGAAGATTGGCCCGGGCGGAAAGGGGGTGAAAATGCCCGGTATTGAAGTGGTTAAAGTAGCGCAGTGCTGAATAGCAAAAAAAAATGCCCTGGTCATGAAAGGGGTAAAACCTTCTGGAGGTCACATGGTTAAAGTAATGAAAAATAGCCTGTACTCCAAACAACCAATCATGTGTGGGGAAACTCAAACAAAAAAAATAGGGGAAAAAAACGGGGAGGATCTTGTTTTCAGGGGGCGGGGCACACATTAAATAAAAAAGATGAAGATAGAAACATTGTATGGCCAAGAAGCGGATCTCAGGAGGGTGTCAGGCAGGCGGCCGGTGGAGGGGACTCCAGCGGATCTTCGGTGAAATGTAGGAAGTGACAGCGTCTGTTGAAGGAGCCTGTCCGCCTGCAGTTTGAATCTAATAATTGCGGACAAGTTTGTTGCTCCTGGTTCTGCTTTTGTTCACATTACATAAGCTCAGTGCAGCCGGAGCTGGCTTTTATTATTGCACTTGAGGAAGCATTTCTTCGTTGGCCAGCTATTTACCAATGTGCTATGAGAGATGTCTGATACTGTTACCGTAATTGGTTCCACCAAATGATCCGGGAATTGCTTCTTCTTTTTTACTTGGAACTTGGGAACGCTCTGCACGCTCAGTCAGTAAGTTCTAATTTTACGTCAGTAGCGAAATTCAAACATCTCTTTTATGATCTAAAATTAAGGGTAGAAAATATAATAAGAGCACCAATGATTGTAGGGTCCAAGAGGGCTTTCAATTACTTCATACAGGAGTAACAATAAAATAAATCAGCTAACGCATTTCACACGCTTGGGTACCTCCCCCTTTTTTCAGGGTTTTAAAGTTGTGTAAGCTGGAAAGGTAGGACTCCAAGGAACTTATCAGTGGAAATGTATACATAGTTCACTGGGGTTTGTCTGAATTAAAACTTCAATAGCATATAGTAGAAAGTGTGTACTATTGGTTTGGATATGTTCAGTGGCGGCTGGCGCTCTAAATTTTTTTCTTCGGGGGGGGGGCGCAAACAAACTGAAAAATTCTGAAAAAAACCCCCATCAAACGCAGCCACTGTGCTCATGAAACAGCGCCACTGTGCCCATCAAACGCCGCCACTGTGCCCATCAAGCGCAGCACCATGCCCATAAAACGCTGCCAATGTGCCATCAAA
This sequence comes from Lithobates clamitans, assembly GCA_037952925.1. NCBI lineage: Eukaryota > Metazoa > Chordata > Amphibia > Anura > Ranidae > Lithobates > Lithobates clamitans. The sequence goes on from JBBGZY010001466.1 coordinate 357,752, forward strand.
CGCCACCACTGTGCCATCAAGTGCTGCCACTGTGCCATTAAATGCAGCCACTGTGCCCATCAAATGCTGCCACTGTGCTCATCAAATGCTGCCACTGTGCCCATCAAATGCAGCCACTGTGCCCATCAAACGCCGTCACTGTGCCCATCAAATACAGCCACTCTTCCCATCAAACGCAGCCACTGTGCCCATCAAACGCTGCCACTGTGCCCATCAAACACTGCCACTGTGCCATCAAACACTGCCACTGTGCCGATCAAATGCTGCCACTGTGCCATCAAATGCTCCCACTGTGCCCATCAAATGCTCCCACTGTGCCCATTAAATGCTGCCACTGTGCCATCAAATGCTGCCACTGTGCCCATCAAACGCTGCCACTGTGCCCATCAAACGCAGTCACTGTGCCCATCAAATACAGCCACTGTGCCCATCAAACGCAGCCACTGTGCCTATCAAACGCTGCCACTGTGCCCATCAAACACTGCCACTGTGCCATCAAACACTGCCACTGTGCCGATCAAATGCTGCCACTGTGCCATCAAATGCTCCCACTGTGCCCATCAATTGCTCCCACTGTGCCCATTAAATGCTGCCACTGTGCCATCAAACGCTGCCACTGTGCCCATCAAACGCTGCCACTGTGCCCATCAAACGCAGTCACTGTGCCCATCAAATGCTGCCACTGTGCCATCAAATGCTGACACTGTGCCCATCAAATACTGCTACTGTGCCCATCAAACGCAGCCACTGTGCCCATCAAATGCAGCCACTGTGCCCACTGTGTTCCTTACATTGGTGATCAGTGAGAAGAATGTTCCTTACATTGGTGATCAGTGAGAAGAATGTTCCTTACATTGGTGATCAGTGGGAAGAATGCTCCTTACATTGGTGATCAGTGGGAAGAATGTTCCTTACATTGGTGATCAGTGGGAAGAATGTCCCTTACATTGGTGATCAGTGAGAAGAATGTTCCTTACATTGGTGATCAGTGAGAAGAATGTTCCTTACATTGGTGATCAGTGAGAAGAATGTTCCTTACATTGGTGATCAGTGAGAAGAATGCTCCTTACATTGGTGATCAGTGGGAAGAATGTTCCTTACATTGGTGATCAGTGGGAAGAATGTTCCTTACATTGGTGATCAGTGAGAAGAATGTCCCTTACATTGGTGATCAGTGAGAAGAATGCTCCTTACATTGGTGATCAGTGAGAAGAATGTTCCTTACATTGGTGATCAGTGGGAAGAATGTTCCTTACATTGGTGATCAGTGGGAAGAATGCTCCTTACATTGGTGATCAGTGGGAAGAACGTTCCTTACATTGGTGATCAGTGAGAAGAATGCTCCTTACATTGGTGATCAGTGAGAAGAATGTCCCTTACATTGGTGATCAGTGGGAAGAATGTTCCTTACATTGGTGATCAGTGGGAAGAATGCTCCTTACATTGGTGATCAGTGAGAAGAATGTTCCTTACATTGGTGATCAGTGGGAAGAATGTTCCTTACATTGGTGATCAGTGGGAAGAACGTTCCTTACATTGGTGATCAGTGAGAAGAATGTTCCTTACATTGGTGGTCAGTGAGAAGAATGTCCCTTACATTGGTGATCAGTGGGAAGAATGTTCCTTACATTGGTGATCAGTGGGAAGAATGTTCCTTACATTGGTGATCAGTGAGAAGAATGCTCCTTACATTGGTGATCAGTGAGAAGAATGTTCCTTACATTGGTGATCAGTGGGAAGAATGTTCCTTACATTGGTGATCAGTGGGAAGAACGTTCCTTACATTGGTGATCAGTGAGAAGAATGTTCCTTACATTGGTGGTCAGTGAGAAGAATGCTCCTTACATTGGTGGTCAATTAGACGAATGACAACCTTACAGACAGCTAAAAAGATCATTGGTGTCATGCTGTTGCCCTGCCAGGTGGCATTAGCTACATATTTATTCAGCTACTATCATATTGGAGGTCAATCAGCCTCAGCTCAAGGAACCCCGAGCAACCGCTTGAGGTCCGGGCCATAGCCGAATGACGGCCACAGCTCGGACCTCAATTTCTGGGAGGCCGTTATGGGACGTCCTCCCCAGGGCACGCGCTGTGATCACCGAGTCACAGACTCGGATGATCACAGATCCGAGTAAGGGGCCAATCCCGGCACCTTACCATGTGATCAGCTGTCAGCCAATGACAGCTGATCACATGATGTAAACAAAAGCTCGGTAATCGTTTTTTTTTTCTCCTCACGCTGACAGCCAAAAAAGCCAATCACAGGCTTATGTTAAAGAGACATTGGTCCCAAAGCGGAAGGAGGCACATATGCCTTATCTATGCCTGCCAGTGCCACCTGCCATTGCTACCTGCCAGTGCCCACAGTGCCACCTATCAATGCCCACAAGTGCCACCTATCAATGCCCACAAGTGCCACCTATCACTGCCCACCAATGGTGCCAATCAGTGCCACCTAGCAGTGCTGCCATCACTGCCACCCATCAGTGCCCATCACTGCCACCCATCAGTGCCCATCACTGCCACCTATTGGTGCCCATCAGTGCGGCCTCATCAGCGTACATCAATGAAGGAGAAAAATTACCTGTTTGCAAAATTTTATAACAAAATATTTAAAAAATATAAAAAACATTTTTTTTTAAATTCGGTCTTTTTCAATTTTTGTAACAAAAACTAAAAACTGCAGAGGTGATCAAATACCACCAAAAGAAAGCTCTATTTGTGGGAAAAAAAATGATAAAAATTTCATTTGGGTACAGTGTTGTATGACCGCGCAATTGTCATTCAATGTGCAACAGCGCTAAAAGCTGAAAATTGGTCTGGACAGGTGGGGGGTTTAAGTGCCCGGTAAGCAAGTGGTTAATAATCCATTACCCTGTTTTTCCTTCTTCTAGGTGAACCAGAGGAAGGGAAATTTGGATTTTTTGACCAAAATGGTCATCCCTGGGGGAGGAGAAGATGACAGAGGAAGCCAAGAAAAAGAAAGTAAAGAGGAGACAATCCTGGCCATGCTGGGGATCATCGGAACCATACTCAACCTGCTGGTCATCATATTCGTCTACATATATACCACTTTATAACTGGCGGATGGCACGCAGACTCACATTCCAGACAATCCACAAAAACTTTGGGCCAGACTGGAAGTTATAGCAAACTCAAACCACAAGCACAAACTTTAACCGCTTTCTCCTTGGCGGCAAAACGAACGATTTTTTCACTTTTTTCTTGGACAAAGTCCACAAGGGACCATGAAATCTATTATTAGGTGCCATAGAAGCGGAGTGTCTTCCCATCGGCCCATTCGCCGTGTAAATGTTATGCTTTTGTTTTCTATCTGGTTCTTGTGGTCACATGGCGGGCGCGGCGCTGCCTACAGACAATTTGCCGCCTCAGTTTGCAAATGAAAGACTTTTTTTTTTTCTCTCTTTCTTTCTTTTTTTTCTTGCTATACTTCGATTTTAACTTGTTGACATGAATGTTCATACCTGTACTTTTGAAGTAAGTGCAATACTTTTTGCATGTGGCAAATACACATGGGATTTCTTATCGAATAAAGGAAATTTTCTTTATCACGACTCTTTATGAGATAAACTATGTGTGTGTAGTAAATAAATTAAATGGCATGGTGCTAAATGATTACAACACGATAGAAAATATACCATACTTAGTGTGCATAATGTGATAAAAAAATAAAAATAAAAATATACCCAGAAAAATATATTCAAAAATGTGAAAAAAATCCAAATTTATATTTCATAAAAAAAATTCCCCTACATAATGAAATCAATATTGAAATACTCTAAACAAGTAATAAATCCCAATTCACAAATTTAAAAAAATCAAAAAAATTAATAATTGCCACAAAAAAATATCAAGTCCCATATCCAATTAGAAGTGAATGCTGCTCTTATCCAAAAAATATAAGCAATCCAACAAATAGATGGTGATTACATCCAATGCTGATCACCACAGTGATACCACCCATAATATAAGATAAGGTTGGCTCCTTACCAGATAGTGTGGACCATATGCATTGTACAGTATTAAAGCCTACAAAAAAATTGAATAAAATAACTTTGAATAGAGAGTGTGGAAGAGATTAAATTACAGTCTATATTTTCTCTCTGTGACCCCACTAGACATGTGGACTGCCAAAAAAAATTTGTTAGTTTTCGTTTCATTTGTTTCTTTTTCTGTTTGTTTTTTTTTCGGGTCATTCCTTATGATCGCAATTGGTAAATTTTAAAATTTGAAACTTCATAAATTCGTAAATTCGAAAATTCTGAGTAAGAAAGAAAATCCAAAATAATAACTAACTAACTAGCTAACTAACTAATAATAACTAACTATTAAATGATACCTATAATTTAATAGTTAGTTATTATTAGTTAGTTAGTTAGTTAGTTAGTTAGTTAGTTAGTTAGTTAGTTAGTTAGTTAGTTATTCTTTTTGATTTTATTTTTTATTTTCGAATTTAAGAATTTTCAAATTTTCAAATTTACGAATTAATGAAGTGCGATCATTACGAATGGCCTGAAAAAAAAAAAACGAATGAAACGAAAACGAACTTATTTTTTTCTTTCAAATTTTACTGTTAGTGAACGAATACGAATTTATCCAAAGTTCCAAATTATTCGAAATAACGAATGCCGCATCTAAACAAATGGAACTGACCGAATTAATAATAAATAATAATAATACGTTTTTATTATTATTATTGTTATTTATCATTATTAATTTGTTGCGTTCCATTCGTTTAGATGCGGCATTTGTTATTTCGGATCATTCGTAACTTCGGATAAATTCGTATTCGTTCACTAACAGCCAAATTTGAAAGGAAACTCCGATACCTATAATTTGATAGTTAGTAATAGTTAAGTTATTATTAGTTAGTTATTATTTCAGATTTTCGAATTTTCGGGTTTTTGGATTTCGAATTTACGAATTTTCGAATTTATGAATTTACAAAAAAAAATTTTAAACGGGTTTTCGGATATATCCGAATTAATGAATTTGTTGAAATTCATTAAAAAACAAATTCAGAACGAAACAAATTGCACACGTCTAGACCCCAATGTAGAAATTATTCTCCATTTCCTGTCCCTGTGACTCCAGTACAATAAATACTAGAACAGGAAGGCACTGGTAATAAAATAATTTCAGACAGGTGGGTGGGCAGGCGGGGGGGGCGTGGTAAAAATAGGTGTGGGGGGGGCTGGTCACATGAAACAGCCGCAGCATTTTTAACAGGGGCCAAATTTATCCAAAGTTCTGAAGTATCCGAAATAATGAATGCTGCATCTAAACAAATGGAATAGAATGAATTTATAATAATAATAATAATAATAATAATAATAATAATATGTTTTTATCATTATTATTGTTATTTATGTATCTTTGCCCTGGGTGCTGGATGACCTTGTCCCGGCAGTGCATAGATGGAAGGATTGACCAGCTGGGTATGTTTGAAGTGTCTCTGTGGGTGCAATGCCAGCAGAGCCGCCAATAAGCCGAGACTGGGGCCGATGTAGTCCCCGTATTTGCCAACAGTGGAGAGAATCCCCGCCCCTGAACACCGCCGTGAGCACAATGAAACCACAAAGAATGCTGGGAATGTGTATCAAGAGACGTTCCCTTCATCAGACTGATGTGACAGCTGATCACCTGCCAAACTCGCCTATTGGGTTCAGTTGTGCCGTACCACAACCACCAGCCAAAACTTTGGTTTGCAGTTGTGGCTATGTCCCGCAATGTAGAATTGCTGTTGTTTTTTAAAATAGGAAACACAGGATCACCACACCAAAGATAGAGGAGTCGATGAATATTTATGTCATCAGAAAGGCCAAAGACAACAATCCAACATGTTTCGAGGGGGGTCCCCTTTCATCAGGACTAGGAAGCATAAAAACAGTGTAAATATCCACTTCCCGACCAGTGATGTGCAAAAAGGCCATAAAAAACTTGTAAAATTACAAAGAGAAAACACACCGCTCCTGCCGTGAGGTCACGGTGGCAATAATGTCAGTGTATAGGACCCTTCCCAAAAGAAAATTGCAAAACCCACCAATTTATTCTCTAGGGCCTCTTCTTTAAAAAAAAATATACAATGTTTGGGGGTTCTAAGTTCCTGCAGCTGGAGGCATCACCCGTTTTTTTAGAGCCGCTGGTCGGCACTCTTGTAAAAGCAATCCTAGAGGCTAACTACCTGCTGGACTGCTTTTACGAACAGTGGGAGGGGATCCCCCCGCCGTCTTCCATGGCTTGCTTGGGCTCTCCCGTCCCACCGGATGCGCTGGCTGGTCAGGAAGCCGAACAAGTCAGGTTCAGCTTTTAATGGCTGTCCGCTATAGAAACCTGGAAGCCATGACATCCCTTCCAGTTTACCCAGATGTCAATGGCGCCATTTTAAAAAAAAATTGAAAGCATTTGATCTCACCGATCTTGGTGTTTTGAATGCTTTTAAGGGCAGAGGAAGGATTTGGGGGTCTTATAGACCCCAGATCTCTCTATAAAGAGTACCTGTCATGTACCTATTGCTGTCACAAAGGATGTTTACATTCCTTGTGAAAGCAATTAAAGTGAGAGAATTTTTTTTTGTAAAAATAAAAAATATGAAATAAATTAATAATTTAAAAAAAGGCATTCATTCTGGCACCAGACCTCCTAAAGTAGTAACTTGTAAAGGCTTTCAAAGCGTCGCCTATGGATAGTATTATTTACGCCATTTGTTGCCATTGCACAGGCATGCGCAATTTTAAAATGTTTGGTATCTATTTACTTGGCATAACATCATCTGTTATATTTTACAAAAAAAAAATTGGGTTGTGTATTGCGTTTTTTGGCAATAAAATTCCAAAAAGTTTATTTTTTCCCAAAAAATTGCGTTTGAAAAACCGCTGCGCACATACCATATAAAAATAATAAATTGAAAATTGAAAAAAAAAATCAAGTAAAAATAGAGTAAAAACAACATGTGAATATAAAAAAAACATCAATGTATGATTGAACATAAAGTGAAATAGTTCATAGCGATAGCAAGTTGTAAAGTCTGTGAAAACTTCTCTTTTCAAAGAATTTGTGGGGTCTTGCATCAGCAATCGTCTTCCAGGTGGGAGTGGAGTGGACAGCAATGAATCCACATGCCCCTTCAGTGGGGCTAAAAACTGTATAAAAAAAGCTCACCGGGAGCCAAAAATAAAAATTGCGAGGACATGTGCAAAAAGAACATAAAAAACTTGTAAAGTCACAAAGAGAAAACACACCGCTCCTGCCGTGAGGTCGCGGCGGCAATAATGTCAGTGTATAGGACCCTTCCCAAAAGGAAATTGAAAAACCCACCAATTTATTCTCTAGGGCCTCTGTTTTAAAATATATATATAATGTTTGGGGGTTCTAAGTAATTTTCTAACAACAACAAAAAAAACTACTGATTGTTATATGTAAACAAAAAGTGCCAGAAAACGCCTGATATGGAAGAGGATATAAGTAAATAATTAAAAATAAACATAATAATGCACATATTTCAAAAAAACAACAAAAAACTAGAGAGTCTAAAATTGGTGGTAGGTCTGAAAAGTATGTGTTGTATGTACAGTATGTTAAAAAAGTAAAACATAATTCAGTATATATGTATATATATATATATATATATATATATATATATATATATATATATATATATATATACAGTACCTCACAAAAGTAAGTACACCCCTCACATTTTTGTAAATATTTTCTTCTATCTTTTCATGTGCCAACACTGAAGAAATGACACTTTGCTACAATGTAAAGTAGTGAGTGTACAGCTTGTATAACAGTGTAAATTTGCTGTCCCCTCAAAATAACTCAACACACAGCCATTATTGTCTAAACCGCTGGCAACAAGAATGAGTATACCCCTAAGTGAAAATGTCCAAATTGGGCCCAAAGTGTCAATATATTGTGTGGCCACCATTATTTTCCAGCACTGCCTTAACCCTCTTGGGGCATGGAGTTCACCAGAGCTTCACAGGTTGTCACTGGAGTCCTCTTCCCCTCCTCCATGATGACATCACAGAGCTGGTGGATGTTAGAGACCTTGTGCTCCTCCACCTTCCATTTGAGGATGTCCCACAGATGATCAATAGGGTTTAGGTCTGGTGACATGCTTGGCCAGTCCATCACCTTTACCCTCAGCTTCTTTAGCAAGGCAGTGGTGGTCTTGGAGGTGTGTTTGGGGTCGTTATGTTGGAATACTGTCCTGCAGCCCAGTCTCTGAAGGGAGGGGATCATGCTCTGCTTCAGTATGTCACAGTACATGTTGGCATTCATGGTTCCCTCAGTGATCTGTAGCTCCCCAGTACCGGCAGCACTCATGCAGCCCTGGACCATGACACTCCCACCACCATGCTTGACTGTAGGCAAGACACACTTGTCTTTGAACTCCTCACCTGGTTGGCGCCACACATGAAGACTGGAAGAATGGTCAAACATTCCCATAGACACGCTCCTAAACCTTGTGGACGGCCTTCCCAGAAGATTTGAAGCTGTAATAGCAGCAAAGGGTGGGCCAACTCAATATTGAACCCTATGGACTAAGACTGGGATGCCATTAAAGTTCATGTGTGTGTAAAGGCAGGTGTCCCAATACTTTTGGTAATATAGTGTATTACGCTGGCTGCTCTATATAAAGGCTGATAATAGCAAAAAAAAAATTTAGCCTGGAAAAAAAAGAAACAAATGAGGCATATCTAAGGACAAGAAAACCCTGATATATTACATTTATGTTTTTTAGACATGTTTTAACCTATATAAGCCAAATAGTCAATATTCCGCTTTGGTTACTCCAAGAGTGGACAAATGGTGCACCTCAGCCTGCAAAGAACATGCTTGACTAGCTGTGGCTGCTGAGACCTGTAGTCCCTCGCAGCTGGAGGAGGATATAAATAGGAGGTCATTTGTCTTTGTGGACACGTTGCTGCAAAAATGGTTCTAACAAAACTACCAAGAGAAATTAGTATTTCAATGCAATATGTTATTGGATCCATCAGCAAAAAAATACATTCAGGAGGCGTCAGCAGAAATTAGTCGAGTCTAATATCTCACGTATGCTCGATAGAGAAAAGAAGTGTATGTTATTAAGGGAAATTCAAGTATGTTCTAAGTGACAACATATTTGTTGTTATTGCAAGAAAATAAATCGCAGCCCCCTTGGAAGTACCGAAAATTGTTAATAAATGGATTCTGGTTTGATCTCCAACTTATTTGTAATAACAAATGGATTCCCATTTCCCAAACAACAAGAGAAATATTAACATTGTATCTTTACAGAACAAATGTTTCAAACATGACAAGTCCTTAATGGAAGAAGCTTGTGACCCCCTGGGGTAATGACAGCTGGAAACAGGATAATTGGACTGTTGGGTGTTCTTGTGCTCTGAGCAAAATACAATTCTAACATTTTTTAAGGGAGCCTTAGAAGAACATTAGTAGAAATGCATAATGAGCAAAAAGTATACAAAATAATTTCTAGAACTCTGGGAGCCCCATAATCCACCGTCTACAGAAGTCTCTCTCAGAAATGTTACCCCAAAGAACCTTTGAAATTATTTTCAGGTCTAGGTCCTCTGATAGAACCAGTTTATAGGTGATAGAAAGGAAAAATGCTGCGTTCATTGGTGGTCAGTGGGAAGAATGTTCCTTACATTGGTGGTCAGTGGGAAGAATGTTCCTTACATTGGTGATCAGTGGGAAGAATGTTCCTTACATTGGTGATCAGAGGGAAGAATGTTCCTTACATTGGTGATCAGTGGGAAGAATGTTCCTTACATTGGTGATCAGTGGGAAGAATGTTGGTCATCAATGTAAGGAACATTCTCCTCACCGATCACCAATGTAAGGAGCATTCTTCCCACTGATCACCAATGTAAGGAGCATTCTTCCCACTGATCACCAATGTAAGGAACATTCTTCTCACTGATCACCAATGTAAGGAACATTCTTCTCACTGATCACCAATGTAAGGAACATTCTTCCCACTGATCACCAATGTAAGGAACATTCTTTTCACTGATCACCAATGTAAGGAACATTCTTCTCACTGATCACCAATGTAAGGAACATTCTTCTCACTGATCACCAATGTAAGGAGCATTCTTCTCACTGATCACCAATGTAAGGGACATTCTTCTCACTGATCACCAATGTAAGGAGCATTCTTCTCACTGATCACCAATGTAAGGAACATTCTTCCCACTGATCCCCAATGTAAGGAACATTCTTCCCACTGATCACCAATGTAAGGAACATTCTTCCCACTGATTACCAATGTAAGGAAGATTCTTCCCACTGATTACCAATGTAAGGAACATTCTTCCCACTGATCACCAATGTAAGGAACATTCTTCTCATTGATCACCAATGTAAGGAACATTCTTCCCACTGATTACCAATGTAAGGAGCATTCTTCTCACTGATCACCAATGTAAGGAACATTCTTCTCACTGATCACCAATGTAAGGAACATTCTTCTCACTGATCACCAATGTAAGGGACATTCTTCCCACTGATCACCAATGTAAGGAACATTCTTCCCATGATCACCAATCTAAGGAACATTCTTCTCACTGATCACCAATGTAAGGAACATTCTTCTCACTGATCACCAATGTAAGGAACATTCTTCTCACTGATCACCAATGTAAGGAGCATTCTTCTCACTGATCACCAATGTAAGGAACATTCTTCTCACTGATCACCAATGTAAGGAACATTCTTCTCACTGACCACCAATGAACGGAGCATTTTTCCTTCTGATCACCTAAAAAACTGGTTCTTGCAGAGGACCTAGACCTGAAGATTATTTCAAAGGTTCTTTGAGGTAACATTTCTGAGAGAGGCTGCTGTAGACGGTGGATTATGGGGCACCCAAAGTTCTAGAGATTGGCTATTGTCTTCCTGCTTCTTAAGACCAGCTTCCTGATTGGCCGGGAGGAGAAGCGACCGGATTGGCCAGTAGGAGAAGCAGCGGGGAAGTCGCCCGGGAAGCCCACCGAGGAGAAGAAGCAGCTGGAAAGCCGCCAGGGAAGCCCTTGAGGGGGAGAAGCAGAGGGGAAGCCGCCAAAGCTGCCCGCGACCTGGATGGGGTAAGTAGTGCAAGACAATTGACCAATCGGTCGATTGGGGGGGTGCGGGGGGGCAGCTTGGAGGTTTGTTTGCCCCCCCAAAAAATTGAGCACCAGCTGCCACTGGCATTGACACCCCCCTCTACACAGTCTCATAGGCAAACATGTACAGCTGAGGCTCTCAATCACCTTCTAAAGCAGGGGGGAGGGGGGAAATTGGGGAAACTGATCCCCTGGGTGTCTCTCCCGCCAGCAGCTAAAAGCTGGCTTCTCCTTCTCTTCCACCCATCGTCTTTCAGCTGCTGCAGGGAGAAACACATAAGGAATTGGTTCCTATAGTTGACACCCCCCCGTGCTTTACCGATCCTCTACCCTGTCCAGGATTCTTTTCCCCCAACTGCCCACTAATTATGATGATTTTAGTGTTTTTTTAATATAATTTTAATTTTTTTTTTGGGTGGGGGGGGGGGCTGTCAGATAGGCTGTACAGGGCCCCATTTTTTCTAATAGAAGCCCTGGGGATACATACTACAAACCATAATGGGTGCTTTGGTTTAAGCCACACTATAGAGGGATATTGTCAGCCCTTCCTTCTCTGAGCTGGCCACTCAGCTGTCGGCTAATTGCCAGCTCCTATCTCTCCACAGGTACTCAGCTGTTGATGTTGTCCTGCTCGTCATTCCTGCCTACTTAAGCCGTCCAGCCCAGAGGATCTCTGCCTTTGCCTTGGTCAACATCACAGAGACATTCTCTGGCTTTCCTGTTAAAGACTTGCTTGGCTGACATTCCTTCTGGCTCCAGATCCTGCTTGTTGTTTTACTACGCTCATCTTCCGGCTCCCTGACTTTTGGCTTGCCTGACTATCTGTTCCAGTTCCTGAACTCTGGATATGTTTTGACTACGTTTTGGTCTGTTTACTTTTAATTTTTAAACAAGTGTGATTTAACTGTACTTCTGTCTCGGTCTGATTTCATGGTTTCTGAATGATATACTTTGTTCATTTTTCCTTTCAGAGGCTTGCAACCACTTTAAAGTGTATCTAAACCTAAAACATGGATGTAATAAATTGAGGCTTACCCATCCTTAGATGTGCTGGCTGCAATAATTATCTTTTTTTTTTTCCTGGCTTCTTCCTTTATTTTCAGCTGGTGAAAGTAACACACTTCCTGTCCTGTGTGACAACACTCACTCACTGTACTGTATCTATGGAATAACAGCATGGTCACTCTAGGACAGGACTACAGAGCAGAATTTTTTTTCCAATGAGCCCACCCTGTGGGATTTAGTTCTACTTTTTTCCTGAGTTCTCTACTACGCTCCCCCCCCCCCCTGCAGTGGCGCACTTTATTTAGACGCAGAGGCATGGCGAGCGCAGGACATATTTGCACTCCAGAGATGATGATTCGAAGTTTGCTCGCACACACGACCTGATGGAAGGAGTCACCGTGTCTCCTGTCATTTCACATTTACAGCACTCGGCTGCAAAGCAGACGGCACTGTAAATCCCCACTGCTGGTCTACAAGAGATAAGATAAGGTGAAGGAAGAAGGTCCTCTGGGAGGCCTGGACAGAAAACATACTTATCCAACTTAAAGGGAACCCGCCAGGGGTAGACATTCAGGATATCTTGCTGCTGACTTGATCTGGGGGTGAATTTCGCGCTGTGATGTTTAATCTCCGTGGAGACACAGGTGTGAAAGAGGAGCACATGGTGACATAAGGAGGGGGATTTATTAAAGCTGGAGCACTCAGAATCTGGAGCAGCTGTGCATGGGAGCCAAAGCTTCTTACTTCCGCTTCTTCAATTAAGCTTTGACAATAAAGCCTGGAAGCTGATTGGCTCCCAATGCACAGCTGCACCAGATTTTGCACTCTCAAGTTATAGAAAATAAACCCCAAGAGGTCATAGGATGACACAGGATGCTCTGGGTACGTTGGAATCATGAGGGACACAGGGGTCACTAGATGTTCTTGGAGAACTGGAGTAACTGGGTACACTGGGCACACTGGAGTCTCAGGATAAACAGGAGTGCACTGGAGTAACTGGGTGTACTGGACCTACTGGTGCCATAGTGCACTGAAATCACTGGGTAAACTAGGCACACTAGAATCACTGGCATAGCTCCCAACTCTCCCGGATCCTAATTTGGAACAAAGTCCCTCTGTCCCTCTTTCCTCCTCACTTGTCCCTCATTTGGTCATTTTGGTCTGATCTCTATAGTTGTATATAAAATGCACTTTTTATTTTTCAAAAAGTGTTTCCCAGTGCTAAACCTTTCATCCAATCTCGACTTTTTATTGGTAAATGTCAAAAACCAGTATAAAGGAATAATAGTGGTTAAAAAAAAAAGCTCTTTTGGGTCTAACTAATCTTTTACTTTAAATAATTCTCCTTTAAGGGGGGTGTGGCATGGGGTGTGTCCTATGCCTACATACTTTTGCTAATAGGTGTCCCCCATTCCTATTGCAAAAAGTTGGGAGGTGTGCACTGGGTGCAGTGAGTGGAGTCATTCAGTATACAAAGTACACTGGAGTCACTGAGAACACTGGGTACACTGGAGTCACTGAGAACACTGGGTACACTGGAGTCACTGAGAACACTGGGTACACTGGAGTCACTGAGAACACTGGGTACACTGGAGTCACTGAGAACACTGGGTACACTGGAGTCACTGAGAACACTGGGTACACTGGAGTCACTGAGAACACTGGGTACACTGGAGTCACTGAGAACACTGGGTACACTGGAGTCACTGAGAACACTGGGTACGCTGGAGTCACTGAGAACACTGGGTACGCTGGAGTCACTGAGAACACTGGGTACGCTGGAGTCACTGAGAACACTGGGTACACTGGAGTCACTGAGAACACTGGGTACACTGGAGTCACTGGGTTCACTGGGTGCATTGGGGTCACTTGGGACCCTTAGACTGATACAAGTTGGAGGAGGAAATCTATACCCTTCTTTGCTCCTTCCAGCATCTGCATGGTTAATGTCAGCCTCTTCCAACCCCAACATTATAAAGGCTTTGTCAAGTGTCACTTTGCTGTAGACAAAACTTGGCACTCAGAAGCTGCAGGAGCCTGCCAGGGCTACAGGGCATTTTTTTAGAGAGGAACCCGTATAACAAGTCACTTTAGAACGTTAGAAGGAGAGACATTTTAGTTATTATTATTATTATTATTCAGGATTTATATATTGTTATTATTATTATTATTTTTCAGGATTTATATATCATATTATTATTATTATTCAGGATTTATATATTTTTATTATAATTCAGAATTTATATATTATTATTATTATTATTATTCAGGATTTATATATTATATTATTTTTATACACAATTTATATATTATAATTATTATTATTATTATACACCATTTACATATTATTATTGTTATACACTATTTATATATTATTACTATTATTATTATTATACACCATTTATATATTATATTATTTTTATACACAATTTATATTATATAATTATTATTATTATTATTATTATTATTATTATTATTATTATTATTATTATTATTATTATTATACACTATTTATATATTATTATTATTATTATACACCATTTATATATTATTGTTGTTATTATTATTTTTATTATTATTATTATACACCATTTATATATTTTTGTTATTCACAATTTAGATATTATAATTATTATTATTATTATTATTATTATTCAGTATTTATATTATTATTATTATTATTATTATTATTATTATTATTATTATTATTATTATTATTATTCAGGATGTATATATTATTATTATTATTATTATTATTATTATTATTATTATTATTATTATTATTATTATTATTATTCAGGATTTATATATTATTATTATTCAGTATTAATATTTTTATTATTTTTATTATTACTATTCAGTATTTACAGGCATATATTATTATAAATAATAATTATTATTATTATATAGCGCCAACAGTTTGCACAGCACTTTACAATATAAAGGGAGACAGTTTGTTACAATACAATAAAATACATGAGGGTTAAGAGGGCCCCGGTCATAAGAGCTTACAGTCTAATAGTTGCTGCCATTCTCATAGGCTGCATCCCTTTATCAGGGCCCCTGGTAATATGATGGACGGTGCAAGAATTTAGTATGCCAGGCCTTCCCCTCGCCCCTCCACCTCCGCCGCCGGGGGAAAAAAAAAAATTGGATCTTTCTTGCAGTACATGTAATCATTGCTATTGAAGTCGGTATCAAACAGAGCCGCCTTGTGCATTGACCTCCCATGTCCTTATTCATTTTTACATTATTCCCATTATACACAGCATCGGCTTCCAGGGCGGCAAGGCGGCTTTTATAAGGCAGACAAGAGGAGGAAAGGATGTGAGAAGGAAGGGAGGGAGAAGGTGTCCCCATTCAGGATCAGAACAGCAAGGAACATGATATACCTTCTGTAAGCTCCTTGAGGGCAGGGACTGCTGTGAATGTACAATATATATGTAAAGCACCATGTAAACTGACAGCGCTATATAAGTACCTTGTAATACAAAATAAAAAAATAATATACAGCATATTAAACCACTTTAGTTCTCACATCTGTACACCCCTACGGAGCAGAACTCTTTTTACATTACTGCTTTATTTTGCAAAAACTTTATTACTTTAAAAAAAGCGATAACTTGCCGATCAGGCTTTTTCTGGCATTTTTTTATTTACAAGTTTAAATCAGTATTTTTAGCTAGAAAAACAAATATTATACTTTTTTTTTTTTTTTTTTAGCAGAGAACCTAGAGAATATAATGATGACTGTTGCAATTCTTTATATCGCACGGTATTTGTACAGCGTTTTTTTTTTTTTTTTCAAGTGAAATTTTTTGGGACGAAATACACTTTAATGAATAAAAAAAGAACCAAAACACAATAGTTACCCCAATTTTTTTGTATAATGTGAAGGATGATTTTATGCCGAGTAAATAGATACCTAACATGTCACGGTTTAAATTTGCGCACGCTCGTGAAATGGCGACAAACCATGGTACTTATAAATCTCCATAGGGGACGCTTTAAACGCCTTTACAGGTTACCTGTTCAGAGATACAGAGGAGGTCTAGTGCAAGAATTATTGCTCTCGCTCTAACAATCGCAGCAATATCTCACATGTGTGGTTCGAATACCGTTTACATATGTGTAGCGTGCCGTTTACATATGCGCGCGCAAAGGGATGGTGGCGCTTTACATTTTTATATTATTTTTTTTTTACTATTTTTTTTTTCTTATGCTGTCCTTTTAATTTATTTGAGATCACATTTATTCCTATTATAAGGAATGTAAACATCCCTTGTAACAGAAATAAGGATGACAGGTCCTCTTTATGAAGAGATTGGGGGTTACATATGAATACATTTTATTTAAAAAGAAAAAGTTTTGCTTACATGTGTTATTTATGTGCAGCTCAAACCTTATCCTTTCGATCTGCAGATGAAGGAAACAAAGTAGATACAAAAGTAAAAAAAAATATTACTTTGTATCTCTCCATCTCTTGTCTGATCAATCTTTGTAAACAATGTTATTTTGTATCTCTCTATCCCCTGTCTCAACAGTGTTTTTATAAACAATATTTCTTTGATCTCTCTATCTTGCATCTGAACAATGTTTATAAACAATGTTACTTCACATTTGAGGGGGGGATTTACACAAGCAGCTATTACAGCTGCTTTATTCACATAGCAACTCTCTGTTGTCATTTTATATTTTATTATCTCTTATCTTATCTTATTAATGTTAAAATGAATACCCTGCTGGTGTTTTATTATAAGCTGACACATGGACACAAATGTTTTTAGTCATTTTACGTATAGCGGTTTTAATTAACCACTAAGGGACCGAGCCTCTTTCTGAAGTTTGTTCTTTACAAGTTCAAAACTGTTTTTTTTTTGCTAGAAAATTACTTAGGACCCCCAAACATTGTAGCACACAACCGTAATCGCCTGTCGAAAAGCACTGTACTAAACGATCTGAAAATCAGCAGTTCGTTCGTCGAATGAAATTTTTACTTCCGATTTTCATATTGTGTGCACAGGCCTTTAGAATTAGGAGTGTGCGCAAGTGTGCGCACCTCTTTTTTTTACGATGGAACTTTATGCTAAGGAACGTTAACCCCTTCATGCCTGATGTAACACATATATGTGGTCTCATGGTCCTCATAATCGGGACCCAGATCTCGCTCGATTCTGGGTCACCTGATCGCTGTGGTAGCCTCTGATTGGCTACCACTAGGGATGAACTTCGAGTTTGAGTCGAACATTGGCAGTTCGCCGAACATTGGCTGTTCGCCAGTTCGCCGAACAGCAAACAATTTGGGGTGTTCGCGGCAAATTCGAAAGCCGCGGAACACCCTTTAAAAATCTATGGGAGAAATCAAAAGTGCTAATTTTAAAGGCTTATATGCATGGTGTTGTCATAAAAAGTGTTTGGGGACCTGGGTCCTGCCCCAGGGGACATGGATCAATGCAAAAAAAAAGTTTTAAAAACGGCCGTTGTTTCGGGAGCAGTGATTTTAATAATGCTTAAAGTGAAACAATAAAAGTGTAATATTCCTTTAAATTTCGTACCTGGGGTGTGTCTATAGTATGCCTGTAAAGGGGCGCATGTTTACCGTGTTTAGAACAGTCTGACAACAAAATGACATTTCAAAGGAAAAAAAGTCATTTAAAACTACTCGCGGCTAGTAATGAATTGTCGGTCCGACAATACACATAAAAGTTCATTGATAAAAACGGCCTGGGATTTCCCAACAAGGGAACCCTGAACCAAAATTAAAAAATAAATGGCGTGGGGTCCCCCTAAATTCCATACCAGGCCCTTCAGGTCTGGTATGGATATTAAGGGGAACCCCGTGCCAAAATAAAAAAAATGGTGTGGGGGTCACCCTCAAAACCCATACCAGACCTGAAGGGTCTGGTATGGATTTTGAGGGGAACCCTGCGTCAAAATTTTAAAAAAATAGCGTGGGGTCCCCCAAAAAATCCTTACCAGACCCTTATCCGAGCATGCAACCTGGCAGGCCGCAGGAAAAGAGGGGGGGATGAGAGAGCACCCCCCCTCCTGAACTGTACCAGGCCACATGCCCTCAACATTGGGAGGGTGCTTTGGGGTCCCCCCCAAAGCACCTTGTCCCCATGTTGATGAGGACAAGGGCCTCATCCCCACAACCCTTGCCCGGTGGTTGTGGGGGTCTGCGGGCGGGGGGGTTATCGGAATCTGGAAGCCCCTTTAACAAGGGGACCCCCAGATCCCTGCCCCCCCTGTGTGAAATGGTAAGGGGGTACAAAGGTACCCCTACCATTTCACAAAAAAAGTGTCAAAAATGTTAAAAATGACAAGAGACAGTTTTTGACAATTCCTTTATTTAAAGTCTTCTTCTTTCCATCTTCTTTCTTCTATCTTCCGTTACATAACCGGGTGACCCCACCCTCTCTGACATCACGGGGAAACTCATAGGGAAGTCCCCGTCAAGTCCCCGTGCGTCAGAGGGGTTGTGGTCATCGGGTGGCCCCGCCCTCCGTTATTTAAGACGTGTCAGAAGACGAGAAGCGTCACACAGCGGGAGCCTCCCATCATGGATGCGGAGCGGCCCAAGAACGAAGAAGGGAAGAAGACGCCACGGAGGAAGATGCCGGATGAGAACACCAGAGCAAGAAGCAGAGGATCGGAGGAAGAACCAGAGGAAGAAGAAGATGGAGGAAGAAACCGAAGGAAGATAGAAGAAAGAAGATAGAAGAAAGAAGATGGAAAGAAGAAGAGGAATTGTCAAAAACTGTCTCTTGTCATTTTTAACATTCTTGACACTTTTTTTGTGAAATGGTAGGGGTACTACCCCCTTACCATTTCACACAGGGGGGGCCGTGATCTGGGGGTTAAAGGGGGCTTCCAGATTCTGATAAGCCCCCCACCCGCAGACCCCCACAACCACAGGGCAAGGGTTGTGGGGATGAGGCTCTTGTCCCCATTAACATGGGGACAAAGTGCTTTGGGGGGACCCCAAACACCCTCCTAATGTTGAGGGCATGTGGCCTGGTATGGTTCAGAAGGGGGGGCGCTCTTTCATCTCCCCCTCTTTTCCTGCGGCCTGCCAGGTTGCGTGCTCGGATAAGGGTCTGGTATGGATTTGGGGGGGACCTGGTATGGAATTTAGGGGATTCCCACGCCATTTTTAAAAAAATTTTGGTTCGGGGTTCCCCCCATGCCGTATTTATCAATGAACTTTTATGTGTAATGTCGGACCGGCAATTCATTAATAGCCGCGAGTAGTTTTAAATGACTTTTTTTCCTTTGAAATGTCATTTTGCTGTCAGACTGTTCTAAACACGGGAAACATGCGCCCCTTTACAGGCATACTATAGACACCCCCCAGGTATGAAATTTAAAGGAATATTACACTTTTATTGTTTCACTTTAAGCATTATTAAAATCACTGCTCCCCAAAAAACGTCTGTTTTTACAACTTTTTTTTGCATTGATCCATGTCCCCTGGGGCAGGACCCAGGTCCCCAAACACTTTTATGACAATAACTTGCATATAAGCCTTTAAAATTAGCACTTTTGATTTCTCCCATAGACTTTTAAAGGGTGTTCCGCAGCTTTCAAATTTGCCGCGAACACCCCAAATTGTTCGCTGTTCGGCGAACTGGCGAACAGCCAATGTTCAAGTCAAACATGAGTTTGACTCAAACTCGAAGCTCATCCCTGGTTTTGATTATTCATGTTCGAGTCCCAAAGACTTTAAAGGTGTTCGTGTCTTCGAACAAATTTTTTGCCTGTTTGCATGTTCTGGTGCGAACTGAACAGGGGGGTGTTCGGCTCATCCCTAGCTACCACAGTGATCAATCACGATCAGTCACTGTGAAGCCCGCTCCCGTGTCGTTTTTTTTTTTTTTTCCTTTCTGTGAATGGAGAGGAAAGATACAATGTATCATTCTCTTTCCTTGCAGAAAGAAAAATAAAAGTGTTTTTGAAAAAAAAAAAATTACAAATAAATAAATAGTAAAAAAGAAAAGAAAAAAATTAAGAAAAAAATACCTAGATCGAGGTTTGATCAAAGTCAGTGCCCTGATTAGTGTTTGGGGCAAGTAAGGGTCAAAAGGTCAAGGTCTGTATATTTTGACAGGTTTTTTTTTTTTTAATTAGCATCGGTGCCAGTTTGTTTAAGGTAGGACAAAAAATAAATACAAATGCTCACTATTGTTTCTGGGCTGTACTCCGGGTACAAACAAGAAATAACATACACATATGTGGTATTGCTGCGATTGTCAGGAGCAGGAGAATTTATTTTGGATTGTTCTTTGGTGGTAGGCTATGGTAGTAACAAGAAATATGCAGATACATTTTTTAAAATATTACCATTTTGGGCCAGTTTCCCTTTGATAATAGAAAAAAAAATACAAATAAATACATAGTAAAAAAGAAAAGAAAAAAATGAAAAAGAAAATACCTACAGTAGATTAAGGTTTGATCTAGGTCAGTGCCCGAGTTAGTGTTTGGGGCAAGTAAGGGTCAAAAGGTCAAGGTCCGTATATTTTGGGCAGGTTTTTTTTTTTAGTTTTTAATTAGCATCAGTGTCAGTATGTTTAAGGTAGGACAAAAAATAAATAATAATGTGCACTTTTGTTTCTGGGCTGTACTACGGGTACAAACAAGAATTAACATACACATATGTAGTATTGCTGCGATCGTCAGGAGCAGGAGAATTTATTTTGGACTGTTTTTTGGTGGTAGGCTATGGTAGTAACTAGAAATATACAGATACATTTAAAATATATATATTTTTATTACCATTTTGGGCCAGTTTTCCTTTATTAAAAGAAAAAAAATCAGGAGATATCTGTTACCATTTTCCACCTAATGAAAGCCCAATTTGTCCTGAAAAAAATGCGGTATAATTCACCTGGATGCACAAAGTATTTGTGATGATATGTACAGTTTTACTAACACATGTCAAAGTTGCAAAATTGTGCTTAGGCTTTTAGATTTGTTTTACCCTTAGGCAGGAAGGGGTTAATCTATAGATTTTGATTCTTTTCAGGTTCATGGAAAAAAAAAATCTCAAAGCTCCATAAATAATTGGTAGAGGCCAGCTGTACACGATGCGTTTCAGACTATCCTTTACCATCTGAGCTTTGTGTAAAGCAGACCCAATTCATTCATTCTGTCCTCTCATTCACTGGCAGGGCAGCACTGGGACGGCTTCTCTCTACAAGCTAGACGCTTTTCTTTTTCTCTGTACATCGATATTAATAGAACTTTGAGACGGCAGATGTATTTTTGCCTTTTGACCAGATGGTTTTCCCCGTCTGTTGTCCAGCTTCTTTAAATCTTCTACGTATTTGCACCGCGTTGAAAGACTTTTCCAAGTCTATGGGGCTGCTACCGCTTACTGAAAAGAGGCCAAAAAGAGCAAAGCGAGGTTTAAAGGGACAGTCCACCCAAAAAGTGAAATTTTCCAAGTTAGTAAACTCAATTAAAATATTTTTATCTGACCTTCAGTCTTGCACAGTTATACCATCTTCTCTCTGGGATTTAAATGACTTACTCTGATTTCACTGCACACTGTGAGCTTCACTGTAAAGCTGCAGAAAGTCAGACAGAGCCCTGAATCATTTCCTGGCTGGAGGACATCAGCCATCTTTTCCTTCCCACCCTGCTGTCCCTGGCCCCGCCCTTTCATTTTTTTGGATTTCAGGATATTCAAGCATGGAGGCTCAGCATGACATGTAGACAGGGCCAGGACAAGGGGTGGGCAGGAGGGGCAGCTGCCCTGGGTACTATGGTATCATGTGAGGTGGGGGGCATAAGAATGGTTTCATTTATTCAACTCATTCGCAAGTTGATAGGGGTGACGGGGCTTTAGCTTCAGCATAAAACTGTATAATCTCATACTGTGGGTGTCTGTACTAGGGGTGTCTGTACTGATGGGGTCTGTACTAGGTGTATCTTTGTATTTTTCCTGGGGGTGGTCTGTACAAGGGGTGTCTGTACTGATGGGTTATCTGTCCTGAGGGAGGGCCTGTACTGGGGTGGGTGTCTGTACTGATGGGGTCTGTACTAGAGCTGTCTGTTCTGGGGGAGTGTCTGTACTGATGGGGTCTGTACTAGGGGTGTCTGTCCTGGGGGGGTCTGTACTGGGGGTGTCTGTACTGATGGGGTCTGTACCAGAGCGGTCTGTTCTGGGGAGTGTCTGCATTGATGAGGTTTGTACTAGGGATGTCTGTCCTGGGGGAGGGTCTGTACTGGGGGTTTCTGTACCGATGGGATCTGTACTAGGGGTGTCTGTACTGGGGGAGGGTCTGTACTGGGGGTTTCTGTACCAATGGGATTTGTACTAGGGGTGTCTGTCCTGGGGGAGGGTCTGTACTGGGGGTGTCTGTACTGATGGGGTCTGTACTAGAGCGGTCTGTTCTGGAGGAGTGTCTGTACTGATGGGGTTTGTACTAGGGGTGACTGTCCTGGGGGTGGTCTGTACTGGGGGTGGTCTGTACTGGGAGTTTCTGTACTGATGGGATCTGTACTAGGGGTGTCTGTCCTGGGGGGGGTCTGTACTGGGGGTTTCTGTATCGATGGGATCTGTACTAGGGGTATCTGTCCTGGGGGGAGGGTCTGTACTGGGGGTGTCTGTACTGATGGGATCTGTACTAGGGGTGTCTGTCCTGGGGGTGGGTCTGTACTGGGGGTTTCTGTATTGTTGGGATCTGTACTAGGGGTATCTGTCCTGGGGGGAGGGTCTGTACTGGGGGTGTCTGTACTGATGGGGTCTGTACTAGGGGTGTCTGTCCTAGGGGAGGGTCTGTACTGGTGGTGTCTGTACTGATGGGGTCTGTACTAGGGGTGTCTGTCCTAGGGGAGGGTCTGTACTGGTGGTGTCTGTACTGATGGGGTCTGTACTAGGGGTGTCTGTCCTAGGGGAAAGTCTGTACTGGGTGTGCCTGTTATGATGGGGTATCTTTCCTGGGGGTGTCTGTACTAGGGGTGTCTGTCCTGGGAGTGATCTGTACTGGAAGTGTCTGTACTGATGGGGTGTCTGTCCTAGGGGAGGGTCTGTACTGGTGGTGTCTGTACTGATGGGGTCTGTACTAGGGGTGTCTGTCCTGGGAGAGGATCTGTACTGGGGGTGTCTGTTCTGATGGAGTCTGTACTAGGGGTGTCTGTACTAGAGGTGTCTGTCCTGGGGGAGGGTCTGTACTAGGGGTGTCTGTACTAATGGAGTCTGTACTAGGGGTGTCTGTCCTGGAGGATGGTCTGTACTGGGTGTGTCTGTACTGATGGGGTATCTGACCTGGGGGAGGGTCTGTACTGGGGGTGTCTGTACTGATGGGGTCTGTACTAGGGGCATCTGTACTGGGGGAGTTTCTGTGGTGAGGCAGTATGTACTGGGGGGGTTTGAACTGAGGGGGGTCTGTACTGGGGGAGGGACTGTCCTGAGGGGTTAGGATGGGAGGGGGGCTGTACTGGGGGGTCTGTAGTACATGTGGCGCACACGAACGCACGCATGCGCTCTGGCGCACACACAAGTGTTATCCGAACCCAAGTAAGTACTGATCCCTGTAAGTGTCACTTTTACACTTTTGCTGTTCTGCATGTAAATGTGATATAAATAATATTATTAAAGGCACTTGCGATAAAAAAATAAAATAAATGGATATCTTAAGTATTACTATTACAGGTATTAATCCCATACAGTTGCCGGAATACAATATCTTTCTCTATACTGGGATGAAATCCTCTGCACATCTGTATCATTGATGTTCCGGGTTATTCCGGTGTTGGGGGTGATGGGAAGATGTCATGGTCTCACCACGTGAAGACAGTTGGCCTGAGGGTGGAACTCCAATGTTCCGTTCATAACGTGCTTCTATTTCGGGACCTCCAGAATTTCACCTCTGAATTCACAGATTCCCATCAGAGTTCTGTCACCAGCGCCTGACGCCCGGCCAAGCTGAGTCAAAGCTGGTGGCATTTAATAACATGTTGGGGCTTATTTATAGGTCATGGATGTCTTCTCATTCTGCTACAGTAACCCAACCATGGGAGGACCGTCCTCTCCGTGGGGTTACACAGAGCGCCGAGGGGGCGGCAGAGGGGGATGAGTCACCCAACTCTTTATTTATAAATACCGGCGTACTGAATCTCATTCATGAGTGGAAATTATTTGGACCGTTGTCAACAATTCTTAAAGCAGAACTCCAGTCTTAACAATACTTTTATACTTTCTGATGGTAGAACTGTTTATGTCTTTAAGAGGTGTATTTATAAAGCAGTGAATGTGACTTTCACTAAATATTCTCAGGTGGAGAATCAGTCACCTGAAACATGTGCAATGGGAAGCAGTGGTGTACTTAGGGGGAGTGCAGTCCACATCGGGTACCGGCACTGAAGGGGTGTTTTATCCATTTATTTATGTTGCACCATGCAGTGCCTAAGATACCAGCACTGCAGAGCTGCATTTGCTTTTCTGACAGCCGCAATTCAGAGCCAATGGAAGGCTCTTTCTCAGCTCCGGTCACATGACACAGCTCTGGTCACATGGCTTCCCTCACTCTGAACTGCAGTTGCATCTGGTAAGTTGATGAAGAAGATCTACAATGAAGGGAGGTCTGTACTGAGGGGTTAGGCTGGGAGTGGAGTGTGAACTGGGGGGAGGGGGGTATCCGTACTGGGGGTGTCTGTACTGGAGGAGACTCTGTACTGGGAGATGTTTGTGCAAACAAGAACTGTACTGGAGGAGAGTCTGTACTGGGTGGGGTGTCTGTACTGGGGGGTGTCTGTGCAAAGGGGATCTGTATTGGGGGAGTCCATACTGAGTGGCTAAGCTGGGAGGGTGGTCTGTACTGGGGGGGAGTTTGTACTAGTAGGTGACTGTACTGAAGGGGTCTGGGGAAATCTGTTGGGGGGTGTCTGTACAGGGGTGTCAAACTGGGAGAGGGGGCTGTACAGGGGATGTCTGTCCTGGGGGAGGGTCTGTACTGAGGGCATCTGTACTGATGGGTTATGTACTAGGGGTGTCTGTACTGGGGGTGTTTGTACTGGAGGAGAGTCTGTACTGGGGGGATGTCTGCGCAAAAGGGGTTCTGTACTGAGGCAGTCTGTACTGGAGGTGTCTGCCCAGATGGGAATCTGTAGTTGGGGTGTCTGTACTGGAGGAGGATGTGTACTGGGAGCATCTATACTGAGGGACTAGGCTGGGAGGGTAATCTGTACCAGGGAAGTTTGTACTGGTGGGTATCTACACTGAGGTGGTCTGTACTGGGGAAATCTGTACTGGGGGGTTAACCTGGGGGAGAGTCTGTATTGATGGTGTCTGTCCTGGGGGAGGGTCTGTACTAGGGGTGTCTGTCCTGGGGGAGGGTCTGTACTAGGACTGTCTGTCCTGGGAGGAGGTCTGTATTGTGGGGGTCTGTCCTGGGGGAGGGTCTGTACTACGGGTGTCTGTCCTGGGGGAGGGTCTGTACTAGGGGTGTCTGTCCTGGGAGGAGGTCTGTACTAGGGGTGTCTGTCCTGGGAGGAGGTCTGTACTAGGGGTGTCTGTCCTGGGGGAGGGTCTGTACTAGGGGTGTCTGTCTTGGAGGAGGGTCTGTACTAGGGGTGTCTGTCCTGGGGGAGGGTCTGTACTAGGGGTGTCTGTTCTGGGGGAGGGTCTGTACTAGGGGTGCCTGTCCTGGGAGGAGTTCTGTATTGGGGGTGTCTGTCCTGGGAGGAGGTCTGTACTAGGGGTGTCTGTCCTGGGGGAGGGTCTGTACTAGGGGTGTCTGTTCTGGGGGAGGGTCTGTACTAGGGGTGCCTGTCCTGGGAGGAGTTCTGTATTGGGGGTGTCTGTCCTGGGAGGAGGTCTGTACTAGGGGTGTCTGTCCTGGGAGGAGGTCTGTACTAGGGGTGTCTGTCCTGGGGGAGAGTCTGTACTAGGGGTGTCTGTCCTGGGGGAGGGTCTGTACTAGGGGTGCCTGTCCTGGGAGGAGGTCTGTATTGGGGGTGTCTGTCCTGGGAGAGGGTCTGTACTGGGGGTGTCTTTCCTGAGGAAGGGTCTGTACTAGGAGTGTCTGTCCTGGGAGGAGGTCTGTACTAGGAGTGTCTGTCCTGGGGGAGGGTCTGTGCTAGGGGTGTCTGTATTTGTTGCCTGCCTACAGTACTGAGGGAGGGGGCTGTACTGAGGCAATATGTACTGGGTCTGTACTGGGGAAGGGACCATCTTGGAGGTGTCTGTACTGAGGGGTTAGGCTGGGAGGAGGGCTGTACTGGGGTTATTTCTACTGGGAGGTGTATGTACTGGGGGATCTGTATTGATGGGTTAGGCTGGGAAGGAGGGTCTGTACCGGGGTTGCCTGTACTGATGGGATCTATACTAAGGGTTTCTGTACTGGGGGAGGGTCTGTGCATTGGCAGTATGTACTGGGGGGGTTTGCACTGATGAGGTCTGTATTGAGGGGGTCTGTATTGGGGAAGGGACCATCCTGGAGGTGTCTGTTATGAGGGTTTAGGCTTGGGGGGACTGTACTGGAGGTATCTGTACTGGGAGTTGTGTCTTTACTGGGGGGATCTGTACTGATGGGTTAGGCTGGGAGGTAGGTTCTGTGCTTGCAAAGCACTGCGGGTGTCTGCACTTGGGGAGTCCTTACTGGGGGTGTCTGTATTGGGGGTGTCTGTTTTGGGGGTCTGTACTGCAGTGGTCCGTACCGAGGGGTTTGGCTGGGATAGGAGGTTCGTACTGGAGAGGGTCTGTACTGAGGGGGGTCTGAATTGGGGGTCTGTACTGGAGGGATCCGTACCGAGGGGTTTGGCTGGGAAGGGTGGTCTGTACTGGAGAAGGTCTGTACTGAGGGGGGGGTCTGTACCAAGGTGCTGGGCTTGGAGAGGGGATTCAGGGCTGTGGGTGAAGACTTGTACTGGGTGGAGATTGGGTCTGTTGGTTGAAATAGAGTGCCTTGAAAAAGTATTCATACCCCTTGAAATTTTCCACATTTTGTCATGTTAGAACCAAAAACTTAAGTGTATTTTATTGGGATTTTATGTGATAGACCAACACAAAGTGGCACATCATTGTGAAGTGGAAGGAAAATGATAAATGGTTGTCAAAACTTTTTACAAATAAATACTGTATTTGAAAAGTGTGGCGGGGCGTTTGTATTCAGCCCCCTTTACTCTGATACCCCTAACTAAAATCTAGTGAAACCAATTGCCTTCAGAAGTCACCTAATTAGTAAATAGAGTCCACCTGTGTTTAATTTAATCTCAGTATAAATACAGCTGTTCTGTGAAGCCCTCAGAGGTTTGTTAGAGAACCTTAGTGAACAAACAGCATCATGAAGGCCAAGGAACACACCAGACAGGTCAGGGATAAAGTTGTGGAGAAGTATAAAGCAGGATTAGGTTATAAAAAAAATATCCGTAGCTTTGAACATCTCACGGAGCTCTGTTCAATCCATCATCGGAAAATGGAAAGAGTATGGCACAACCGCAAACCTACCAAGACATGGCCGTCCACCTAAACTGACCGGCCGGGCAAGGAGAGCATTCATCAGAGAAGAGCCAAGAGGTCCATGGTAACTCTGGAGGAGCTGCAGAGATCCACAGCTCAGGTGGGAGAATCTGTCCACAGGACAACTATTAGTCGTGTTCTCCACAAATCTGCCCTTTATGAGAGAGTGACAAGAAGAAAGACATTGGAGAAAGAAAGTCATAAGAAGTCCTGTTTGTAGTTTGTGAGAAGCCATGTGGAGGACACAGCAAACATGTGGAAGGTGCTCTGGTCAGATGAGACCAAAATCTAACTTTTTGGCCTAAAAGCAAAACGCTATGTGTGGAGGAAAACTAACACTGCACATCACCCTGAACACACCATCCCCACCGTGAAACATGGTGGTGGCAGCATCATGTGGTGGGGATGCTTTTCTTCAGCAGGGACAGGGAAGCAGGTCAGAGTTGATGGGAAGATGGATGGAGCCAAATACAGGACAATCTTAGAAGAAACCCTGTTAGAGTCTGCAAAAGACTTGAGACTGGGGCGGAGGTTCACCTTCCAGCAGGACAACGACCCCAAACATCCAGCCAGATCTACAATGGAATGGTTTACATCAAAGCATATTCATGTGTTAGAATGGCCCAGTCACAGTCCAGACCTAAATCACATTGAGAATCTGTGGCAAGACTTGAAAATAGCTGATCACAGACGCTCTCCATCCAATCTGACAGAGCTTGAGATATTTTGCAAAGAAGAATTTACAAAAAATATCCCTCTCTAGATGTGCAAAGCTGGTAGAGACATCCCCAAAAAGACTTTCAGCTGTAATTGCAGCGAAAGGCGGCTCTACAAAGTTTTGACTCCGGGGGGCGCTGTACAAAAGAGCCCCCCCCCCACACTTCTCACATATTTATTTGTAAAAAAATTTGAAAACCATTTATCATTTTCCTTCCACTTCACAATTATGAGCCACTTTGTGTTGGTCTATCACATAAAATCCCAATAAAACACATTTATGTGTTTTGGTTTTAACCTGACAAAATGTGGAAAATTTCAAGGGGTATGAATACTTTTTCAAGGCACTGTATACGGGTGCCTTTGCACAAATGTCTGACACAGATCAGCCCCTGCTGTAGCCTCTCACCTTGAGACTGGCAACACAGTGGCTGAAATAAAATCTGGGGTGCTAATTGAAATAAATACTGAGATTGAAATAATACCGAGGGGGGTTACGGATTCCCTCTATTTATTCCATATACGCTTTTTGGTTGTAACATGACAAACTGTGGAAAATTTCAAGGGGTGTGAATACTTTTTTAAAGCACTGTATGTACTGTAGGGGATATGGGCTGTCAGGGTTGCACAGACAAGAGGGGGGTCATTTTTGACTGTACTCTGTGCAGTAGTACCGTGGCACGTGTGCTGTGTACACAATGCTTAGGCTCAAGTTTGACTTAACAACATGCCTCTTTAAGCCCCTCCCACTGTTAGCACAAATCGGCGCATGCGGTGTGTGTGTGTATGCAAACCGCGGTGACTCCCTTTGACTTTAATTGGCGCATTTGACAATTCACCTGCCATCTTTTTTCCACCTCCTGTGAATATTGAGATGTCAGTGCCCCTCCCATTAGGGGGAGGATCCATGACTCCCTATAGTCAGTCCTCAGCTGCTCATCATTCCACCCAGGAGACTGGGGACATCTAGTGGCAAAAGAGGATTAGTGCAGGGGACTTCTGCGGAGAGCAGGTGGGTGAAGAAAGCTAGGCTTTAATAAACAGAATTATTGTAATGAACACAAAGCTGGATTAAATTGACTATTTATAGAATAAATAGCGGTAAGTGTGTCGTGCCAGCGAGTGTCGTCTGAGGTGGGGGGGGGGGGCAGAGTTCCTCTGAGCTGGGCTGTAATTGTTGCAGACAGAAGGCATTGTGATCTACATCTTCCATGGCAAACTCATTGTCTTGACCTGCACTCGGCGCTCCGGTCTCTCCATCTGGCACAGCTGACTGCAACCCTTCCTTTCCTATTCCATCAGTCACGTTGTGTTACCCAGCCGGTGATATGATGTGACAGGTGCAGCCGCCCTCACACAAATGCATCTTCATTCTGGTTTTTATCTGTTTGGGGTTTTTTTTTTTTTTTTTTTTTCAGCTCATTGTCTTTTCTGCCGTTGTTGTGAATGAATCCACCCGATTGATTGAGAATATTGCAGAGTGTCTTTAATGGCCAATTACCAAATTTTGTTGGTGAACATTATCTACAAGTCTATTTTATCGATGGCGTTACACTAGGCGCTTCCAGGAGACTCTTTTTTTATTTAACAAAAAAAAAATGCATTTGCTTCTTTTTGCATATTTGCATTTGAATTTTTAAAGATTTTTTTTAAATCATTTTTTAAATCACTTCTTATTAGGTTTTTTTAAAGATTTTTTTTTTTAAATAATTGTTAAGATCTTTTTTTATTAGGTTTTTTAAAGATTTTTTTAAAATATTTTTTTTAATCACTTCTTATTAGGTTTTTATTTTACATTTTTTTTTTCAAATAAAAAATATAGTAAGGAAAAAAAAAAAAAAAAAAGATTAAATTAAAAAATAAATGAATAAAAGTTACAATTTACAAATTCTGGTTACATAAACAAAAAAGGTAAAAAAAAAAACAAAAACAGTACACTAGATAGATCAACCACAGATAGGTGGAGCATGGCACCGCATCCCAAAAAGTAGGAAAAAATAGAATTGGGAGGGAGGAGGTGCCAAAACAAATAAAATTATAACATGTATTGTAGAAAAGTTGTATTGTACATAGGTTAAAAAAAAATATAACAATCTTAGTGATAAAACATTAAGATCCGACAAAATGTTTTAGCTCGTTGTCTTTTCTGTCGTTGTTGTGAATTAATCCACCTGATTGATTGAGAATATTGCAGAGTGTCTTAAGGCTCCATTCACACTAGGCGCGTTTTTTGATGCATTTTGCATTTTGCAGAAATGCACGGGAATTTTTTAACATGGGTTCCTATGGAACATGTTCACATCAATGCCTTTTTGTTTCTCTGCATTTTTGGAAAGGGTCAGGGACTTTTTTTCATGCAAAATGCAGCGTTTTGCATGTAATAGAATTCAATGGACAAGCATCAAAAACGCAAGTGCACCGTTTTTGCAGCATTTTTGATGCGTTTTTGGTGCATTTTTGATGCGTTTTTGCCGTTTTTTTTTAAAAAATTTTTAAGACTGTAAAAAAAAACTGTGAAAAAAAAAAAAGCAAAACGCAAATCGCGGCAAAAACGCCGCAAAAACGGCACAAAAACGCTGCTCAAAAACGTGGCAACGCAAATCACACCGCAAAGTATCAGTTTTTCGGTATCGGGAGCATTTTGAGTGAGTACCGGTGCTTGGTATCGGTGCATCCCTACTTCTAACCATTCCCTTCTCGATCCTAAACAAAAAAAATAAAAAATGAGCCTGGAGTTGTACTTTAATATCCCGAAGTCTTTTTCTTTTTTTATTCTGAATTACTTCCTGAAAATTCTTCAAAGTTTTTATCCATTCTGGAGTCGAGCGCAATGATTCAGAACATGGTTTCAGTTCTGCAGGACTTGAAAGTCGGGCGAACAAAGGCACGGGGGCGCTTGCTTTGCCTCGCCGGTTCTCAGCTGGGACCTCCTCGGTGCCTCAGCAGAAGACGCTTGTCAAAACCACTTCTGCAGTGATATTTATTAAAGCCGTCTAATTGGAGGTTATCCAAAGGTCCTATTTAATGTTCTCTACAGAGAGAGGAGGATCACATCCCCTTCATGGGCGATGACAGGTAGGCCGCCGACGATAAAGCCTCAAGGAGGCTTCAAAAAAAAAAACCGGCACGAACCATGGTGGCCTCCAAAGTCTGGGGAAATTCAAAGCCCGACCTTCACGTTTCATCCTTGCACGAGACTCGGGCACCTTCCCGGGGAAAGGGAACTGTTTGCATAATTAATTAGGAGACAGTTTAATGCAAGTGATATGTTGACAATGATTAATTAGCTTAATATTTACTCGGCGTTGGGAGACCTCTCTCCGCGAGTCAGAAGTCCTCGTAGAAAACCGAGTCTTTGTTTACCGCGCTAATTGATTACTAAATAACTTGCCAGAAAATTTGGATTTTTAATTGAAACCCCACCACCACCCCTCCTCGCCGGGACGTGAGGGAGTTTTTTTTTTCTTTTTTTTTACTGCAGGCACGAAAAAAGAACAGCATGGAAGAAGACTCACACCGGCTTTGGGGCTGCTCCCAGGTCCTGTTTTGTATCCACCTAATCCACCGATTCACGCAACCTCCCCCCCCTAAGATTCCTCCCTCCACTAACACATTTATGTAGTGTGAAGTGGCACACTGCTATTCCAAATAACTTAAAAACAACTTTACTGATCCAGCAGTAATGAGGACACCCCACTCACGCCTCTTCATGGCATGATTTGCCCCCTACTGGGGGAAGTCATAATAGAGCTTTAAGTGGGGTAAACCCCATCAGTAGAGGTGTGGGGGGGTGTCCTAATTTCTGTTGGATCAATAAAGTTGATTTGAAGCCATTAGGGGGAATGGTTACATACCTCCACTGATGCATTTTGCCCCCTACTGAGGCTTGTTTATAGAGCTCTTCAAATAAGCTCCAGTAGATGCTGAAACGCATAAGTAGTGGTGGAATTGGGGTATCCTAATTTCTGCTGGATCAATAATGTCCTTTTAAAGTTGTTGGGGGGGGGGTTGGTTTCATGCCTCCAGTGACATATTTTACCCCTACTGGGGCTTGTAAGTAAACCTCTTTAATTAGGCACCAGTAGGGGGTGAAATGTGTCAATAGAGGTGTAGGTGGAGTGTCCTAATTTCTGCTGGATCAATAAAGTTCTTTTGAAGCCATTAGGGGTGCTGGTTACACATTTTGCCCCCTACTGGGGCTTGTTTAGAGAAATGTACAATTAAGTGCCAGTAGAGGGTGAAACACGTTGAGAGAGGTGTGGGTGTAGTGTCCTAATTTCTGCTGGATCAATAAAGTTGTTTTGAAGCCATTAGGGGGATCAGTTACATACCCCCACTGATGCATTTTTCCCCTACTGGGGCTTAAATATAGATTTTTACAAATAAGCCCCAGTAGGAGGTGAAACACATCAGTAGAGGTGTGGGTGGAGTGTCCTAATTCCTTCTGGATCAATAAAGTTGTTTTGAAGCCATCAGGGGTTTGGTTACATACCTCCACTGATGCATTTTGCCCTCTACTGGGGCTTGTTTATAGAGCTCTACAAATAAGCCCAAGTAGAGGGTGAAACGGATTGCTAGTGGTGAGATTGGAGTATCCTAATTTCTGCAGGATCAATAAAGTCCTTTTAACCCTTTCATGACTAAGCCTATTTTTGAAATTTGGTGTTTACAAGTTAAAATCCGTATTTTTTGCTAGAAAATTACTTAGAACCCCCAAACATTATATATATTTTTTTAGAAGAGAATCTAGAGAATAAAATGGGAATTGTTGCAATATTTTTTAGCACACGGTATTTGTGCAGCGGTGTTTTAAACGCAAATTTTTGGAAAAGTGACACTTTCATGAATTTTAAAAAATCCAAACAGTAAAGTTACCCCAATTTTTTTGTATAATGTGAAAGATGATGTTACGCCGAGTAAATAGATACCAAACATGTCACCCTTTATAATTGCACGCACTCGTGGAATGGCGACGAACTACGGTACCTATGAATTTTCATAGGCGACGCTTTAAAAAATTTTTACGGTTACCAGGTTTGAGCTACAGAGGAGGTCTAGGGCTAGAATTATTGCTCTCGCTCTGACGATCGCGGCGATACCTCACATGTGTGGTTTGAACACCGTTTACATATGCGGGCGCGACTTCCGTATGCGTTTTCTTCGCTGCGCAAGCTCGCGGGGACAGGGGCACTTTAAAAAAAATTTTTTTTTTTACTTTTATTGCTGTCACAAGCAATGTAAACATCCCTTGTGACAGTAATAGGTGGTGACAGGTACTCTTTATGGAGGGATCGGGGGTCTAAAAGACCCCCCATCCCTCCTTTACACTTCAAAGTATTCAGATCGCCGAAAACGGCGATTCTGAATACTGTGTACTTTTTTAAATTCGGCGCCATTGGCAGCCGAGTAAACGGGAAGTGACGTCATGACGTCGCTTCCGCGTTTTCAACAAGAAGGCTGGAACGAAGCCGCTCGCAGCTTCGTTCCAGTCCGCCCCCAGCCGCCGAAGGCAGCCGAACGGACACCGGGACTCCCGATTGCACGGGAGGCCCGGTAACAGCGGCGGGAGGGGGGGGATGTCCCCTCCCGCTCCTCCGGTATAACAACCGAGCGGCTTTTAGCCGCATCGGTTGTTATATATGGGTAGCCGATCGCCCGCTGAAAACAACGGTACCGGGATGATGCCTGCAGCTGCGGGCATCATCCCGGTATAACCCCGGAAAGCCGAGTACGCATATGTGCGTACGGTCGGCGGAAAGGGGTTAAAGTTGCTGGGGGGGGGGGAGGGGGCGGTTTCATGCCTCCACTGACCTATTTTACCCCTATGGGGGCTTGTTCGTAGAGCTCTATAATTCAACCCCATCAGTAGAGGTGTGGGTGGAGTGTCCTACTTTCTGCTGGACGAATTTGTTTTGAAGCCATTAGGGGGTTTGGCTTCATGCCCCTTCTGACACACTTTGCCCCCTACTTAAGCTCAATCATAGAGCTCCATGATAAGGCCCCCACTAGGGGGAGAAATGCATCAGTAGACAGGTAGGGGGGTATCCTAATATCTGCTAGATTAATAAAGTTGGTTTAAAGTTATTAGGGGGATTTGGCTTCATCATTCTCTGACGTGGTCCACTACCCACCACCCCAGCTCTTGTCCATAGAGCTCTTCGAGTAAGTCCTAGCAGGGTGTGAAATGCGTCAGTGGAGGTGTGGGTGGAGTGTCCTCAATTCTGTTGGATGATAAGGCTGTTTTGAAGTTGTTTGGGGGGTGTGGCTTCATGTTCATTTGAAGCATGGAAAAATAATCATCAATAAAACTCCACCAAAATGGCTGGCACTGACGAAAAATTTCTACGTTTTCGTTTCCATTTTTTTTTTCGTTTTTCGGGTCATTCGTTATGATCGCAATTCATAAATTAGAAAATTCGTAATTTCGTCATTTCGAAAAAAATCCGAAAAAAAGCAAGAAAATTTGAAAATTAGAAAGAACGAAAATCCAAAAATTCTAAATAATAACTAACTAATAATAACTAACTATTAAATTATAGGTATTGGAACTTCCTTTCAAATTTGGCTGTTAGTGAACGTAACAAATATGAATTTATCCAAAATAATGAATGCTGCATCTAAACAAATGGGATGTAACAATTTTATAATAATAATAATAATAATAAAAAGTTTTTATTATTATTATTGTTATTTATTATTATGAATTTGTTACATTCCATTCGCTTAAAATACAACATTCCTGATTTCGGATTATTCGGAACTTCGGAAAAATTTGTATTTGTTGCCAAATTTGAAAGGAAATTCCAATACCTATAATTTAATAGTTCGTTATTATTTCAGATTTTCGAATTTTTCAATTTTGATATTTTTGGAAAAATTAGTTAAACAGGTTTTCGTTAATTCAGATGTTTCCGCATTAACGAATTTGTCGAAATTTGTAAAAGAAAAAAAAAAACGAATTCGGAACGAAATGAATTGCACATGTCTAGCCAGCATGATGAGGTTATTTTTATTGGGTTATGGATTCCTCTACAGCTTTATTTTGTTGCTCTTGCTGTCATTGTTGGGTAAATTAAACCTTTTTTTTTTTTTTTGCACTGTGACAATGAGCAAATAGGGGGGGTCACCTTGGCAGGAAGGCATTGAAAACAGAGGTTCTAACTTTTCCACACTTTATATACTGTGTATCCAAAGCTGTAGTCGGAGTTCCCACCCGCCCCCTGGGCCCCCCTCTTCTTGTCCTGTTATGCAGTGATACAATGATCCGAAACACACCAGCAAGTCCACCTCTGAATGGCTGATAAAAAAAAAAAAATGGAAGTTTTGGAGTGGCCTAGTCAAAGTCCAGACTTTAATCCCATTGAGATGCTGTGGCATGACTTTAACCACTTGCTTACCGGGCATTTAAACCCCCCTCCTGCCCAGACCAATTTTCAGCTTTCAGTGCTGTCACACTTTGAATGACAATTGCGCAGTCATACAACACTTCAACCATGTGAAATTTTTATCATTTTATTCACACAAATAGAGCTTTCCTTTGGTGGATAATTAATCACCACTTGTTTTTTTTATTTTTTGCTAAACAAACATAAAAAGACCGAAATTTTTGAAAAAAATAAATAAAAACATGTTTCATAGTTTGTTAAAAATGTTGAAAACGGGTAATTTTTCTCCTTCATTGATATTCGCTGATGAGGCTGCACTGATGGGCACTGATGGGCTGCACTAATGGGCACTGATGGGCTGCACTGATAGGCACAGATAAGGCAGCACTGATAGGGTGGCACTGATAAGACGGAACTGATGGTCACTGATAGGTGGCACTGATGGGCACTGGTAGGTTGTATTGATAGGCAGCACTGGTGATGAGGCACTGATTGGTGACATTTATAGGTGGCACTGCGGGCACTGATAGGTGACACTGTGGGCACTGATGGGTGGTACTGTGGGCACTGGTAGGTGGCGCTGGTGGGCACAGAAGCCTCTGCAGAGGCTCTCCACGATCGGGACCAATGTCCCTCTCACAGCTGCCGGTGAATGGCTTTTTTTTCTCCTCACACTAGCAGCTAGCGAGGAGAAAAAATAGCCGATTACCGGTTCTGTTTAGGTCACTTGATCAGCTGTCATTGGCTGACATCTGATCATGTGGTAAGGGGTCAGGATCTCATAGACTCGCTGATCACAGAGCGTGCCGTGCGTGCCCTGCAGGGGGTGCGCAGGCCGCTCAAGCACGGGAGGACGTTTATGGACGCCCTCCCGGCAAATTAGGTGCCCAGGCACACCCTAATCACCCCCAGTGCAACGTAGATTCCCCTGCTGCCCGGGGCCAGTTTCATTTGCTGGCCGCTTCCTTTTCTGAAAGAGCACAGTGAGTGATTGGTACAGATCTTTCATAACTGATGTTACGCTCCCAACACAGAGACCGGGGTTCTCCCCGTGAGCCCTTAGGCCCCCTGTACTCCCGATTCTCCCAATTCTGGGTCACCTGATCGCTGTGATAGGCTATCACAGTGATCAGTCATGGTGAAGCCCGCCCCCCCCCCCCCCCCCCCTGTGTTTTCTTTCTCTGTGAATGGAGGAGAGAGATATATTGTATCACTCTCTGTCCTTGCACAGTAAAAAAGTGAGTGCAAAAAAAAATGAATTAAATAAAAATAATAATAAAAAAAATGCACAAAAATACCAAGATCAAGGTGTGCTCTAGGTCAGTGCCGGGGTTAGTGTTTGGGACAGGGTCAGAATTTTTTGGGGGATATCATTTTTAGTTTTAGTAAATTAGCATCAGTGTCAGATAGTGTCAGTGCATTTTAGGTAGGATAAAAAATTTAAAAAAAAAAAGCAAAATGCACACTATTATTTTTGGCCTGTACTACTGGTACATATAACACCTAACATACACATATGTGGTATTGCTGCGATCGTCAGGAGCTGGAGAATTTATTTTGGGTTATTCTTTGGTGGAAGGTTATGGTAGTACCAAAAATATACAGCGAAATTTAAATAATTTTTTTTTTTACTATTTTGGGCCAGTTTTCCTTTGATAATTAAAAAAAGTATAAAAATAATAATACAAAAATATAAATAAATACCTAGATCAAGGTTTGATCTAGGTCAGTGACAGGGTTAGGGTTTGGGTCAGGGTCAGTATTTTTTGGGGTGATAGAATTTTTTGTTTTATTTTGTTTTAGTAAACTAAAGTTACCAAAAAATATACCGCTAAATTTAAATTAAAAAGTTTTACTAGTTTGGGCCAATTTTCCTTTGATAATTAAAACAAAAATCAGGAGATATCCATTACCATTTACCACCAAATGGAAGCCCAATTTGTCCTGAAAAAAACGCAGTATAATCCACCTGGATGCACAAAGTAGCTGTGATGATATGTACAGTTTTACTAACACATGTCCAAGTTGCAAAATTGTGCTTAGGCATTAAGATTTGTTTTACCCTTAGGTGTGAAGAGGTTAACATTTGTTTGAAGCTCTGAATCATTTAAGTGCGACAAATAAGCAAAAAAATCAGGAAGGGGGCACATACTATGTAACAGCATTGTGGGTGTATGATAGGTGGGTACCCTGTACGGGTACAATAGGTAGGTGTATGATAGGTGGGTACCCTGTACGGGTACAATAGGTAGGTGTATGATAGGTGGGTACCCTGTATGGGTACAATAGGTAGGTGTATGATAGGTGGGTACCCTGTACGGGTACAATAGGTAGGTGTATGATAGGTGGGTACCCTGTATGGATACAATAGGTAGGTGTATGATAGGTGGGTACCCTGTATGGGTACAATAGGTAGGTGTATGATAGGTGGGTACCCTGTACGGGTACAATAGGTAGGTGTATGATAGGTGGGTACCCTGTATGGGTACAATAGGTAGGTGTATGATAGGTGGGTACCCTGTACGGGTACAATCGGTAGGTGTATGATAGGTGTGTACCCTGTATGGATACAATAGGTAGGTGTAGGATAGGTGGGTACCCTGTATGGATACAATAGGTAGGTGTATGATAGGTGGGTACCCTGTATGGGTACAATAGGTAGGTGTATGATAGGTGAGTACCCCCTATGGGTACAATAGGTAGGTGTATGATAGGTGGGTACCCTGTATGGATACAATAGATAGGTGTATGATAGGTGGGTACCCTGTACGGGTACAATAGGTAGGTGTATGATAGGTGAGTACCCTCTATGGGTACAATAGGTAGGTGTATGATAGGTGGGTACCCTGTATGGATACAATAGGTAGGTGTATGATAGGTGGGTACCCTGTACGGGTACAATAGGTAGGTGTATGATAGGTGAGTACCCTCTATGGGTACAATAGGTAGGTGTATGATAGGTGGGTACCCTGTATGGATACAATAGGTAGGTGTATGATAGGTGGGTACCCTGTACGGGTACAATAGGTAGGTGTATGATAGGTGAGTACCCTGTACGGGTACAATAGGTAGGTGTATGATAGGTGAGTACCCTCTATGGGTACAATAGGTAGGTGTATGAAAGGTGGGTTACCCTGTATGGGTACAATAGGTAGGTGTATGATAGGTGGGTACCCTCTATGGGTACAATAGGTAGGTGTATGATAGGTGGGTACCCTGTATGGATACAATAGATAGGTGTATGATAGGTGGGTACCCTGTACGGGTACAATAGGTAGGTGTATGATAGGTGAGTACCCTCTATGGGTACAATAGGTAGGTGTATGATAGGTGGGTACCCTGTACGGGTACAATAGGTAGGTGTATGATAGGTGAGTACCCTCTATGGGTACAATAGGTAGGTGTATGATAGGTGGGTACCCTGTACGGATACAAAAGGTAGGTGTATGAAAGGTGGGTACCCTGTACGGGTACAATAGGTAGGTGTATGATAGGTGGGTACCCTGTACGGGTACAATAGGTAGGTGTATGATAGGTGAGTACCCTGTATGGATACAATAGGTAGGTGTATGAAAGGTGGGTACCCTGTATGGGTACAATAGGTAGGTGTATGAAAGGTGGGTACCCTGTACGGGTACAATAGGTAGGTGTATGATAGGTGGGTACCCTGTACGGATACAATAGGTAGGTGTATGAAAGGTGGGTACCCTGTATGGATACAATAGGTCGGTGTATGATAGGTGAGTACCCTCTATGGGTACAATAGGTAGGTGTATGATAAGTGAGTACCCTGTATGGGTACAATAGGTAGGTGTATGAAAGGTGGGTACCCTGTACGGGTACAATAGGTAGGTGTATGATAGGTGGGTACCCTGTACGGATACAATAGGTAGGTGTATGAAAGGTGGGTACCCTGTATGGATACAATAGGTCGGTGTATGATAGGTGAGTACCCTCTATGGGTACAATAGGTGGGTGTATGATAGGTGAGTACCCTGTACGGGTACAATAGGTAGGTGTATGATAGGTGAGTACCCTGTACGGGTACAATAGGTAGGTGTATGATAGGTGAGTACGGGTAGGTACCCCATTCGTCTTCTGGTGCATCATTCTGCTCCTTCAAGGCTCACAGAGATATTGTTAGCAAACAGATGAGGAATTACCATAAACAATTTCTTCTCCCCCCGAGCCGTCCTCTGATCGGTAATGTGACATTCTTCATTATCTTACCGCTAAACCAACCGTCTGCCATCAGAAGGGACTCCGGCTCCGGGGAACGTCAGGATGACAAACTAATCACCAATGAAAAGTCATTTCCTATTCCACATCCGTCTCCCAGATGTGAATTGTTATGTTTTCCACACAAAGTATAAAGTGAAGATTCAAACCTGATGAGGAGAAGACAATCCTCTCCGGGTCACCGATGGACATCTACAGAACTACAGACTGTCTTTAAACTGACTGCTAAGTGGAAGATTCTGCCAGAACTTTAAGGCCCGGATCAGTTACGGTGACAGCTGAGAGGGAGGGCCTGCCACCCCCACATCCACCTGATCAGTCCCGGTGATTGGATAGTGGGAGGGTCTGCCACCCCCACATCCTCCTGTTCAGTCCCGATGATTGGAAAGTGGGAGGGTCTGCCACCCCCACATCCTCCTGATCAGTCCCGGTGATTGGATAGTTGGAGGGTCTGCCACTCCCACATCCACCTGATCAGTCCCGGTCAGGGGCGGACTGACCATTGAGCCACTCGGGCACTGTCCGAGGGCCCTGGGCCACTAGGGGGCCCCAACAGGGTTGCCAGCCTCAATAAAACCAGGGACAGTATGGACCAGAGACAGCCAATAGAAAGTATGGACCAGGGACAGCCAATAGAAACATGTCTGTGTATACTGTGTGTACATGTATGTGTATACTGTGTGTGTATACTATGTGGCCCCATAATCTCTGATTGCCTGGGGGCCCCATAATCTCCTATTGCCCGGGGGCCCCATAATCTCCTGTTGCCCGGGGGCCCCATGAGTTGTCAGTCCACCCCTGGTCCCGGTGATTGGTAAGTGGGAGGGTCTGCCACCCCCACATCTACCTGATCAGTCCTGGTGATTGGTAAGTGGGAGGGTCTGCCACCCCAACATCTACCTGATCAGTCCTGGTGATTGGATAGTGGGAGGGTCTGCCACCCCCACATCCTCATGATCAGTCCCGGTGATTGGAAAGTGGGAGGATCTGCAGTCAGTAAAACATGGTGATGGAAGGGGAAAACTTCCATTGGGGATACTTGTTCTGATGATAGCTGTCTAAAAGTGGGTCCTCTCCTAGGGGTGCCCCAGGTCTTTCTCGGTTCTAGCAACACCTCTGACGTACCCAGGTGTACAGACCCAGGAACTCAGCATCTGGATTGTGAGAACCCCTCATTATGGGCACAGCAGGTGTACAGATCTGGGAACTCAGCACAGGGATGGTGGGAACTGCTCATAATGGGCACAGCGGGTGTACAGACCTGGGAACTCGGCACAGGGATGGTGGGAACCCCTCATAATGGGCACAGCGGGTGTATAGACCCGGGAACTGGGCACAGGGATGGTGGGAACCCCTCATAATGGGCACAGCGGGTGTACAGACCTGGGAACTCAGCACAAGGATGGTGGAAACCCCTAATAATGGGCACAGCAGGTGTACAGACCCGGGAACTTAGCACAGGGATGGTGGGAACCCCTCATAATGGGCACAGCGGGTGTACAGACCCGGGAACTCAGCACAGGGATGGTGGAAACCCCTAATAATGGGCACAGCAGGTGTACAGACCCGGGAACTCAGCACAGGGATGGTGGGAACCCCTCATAATGGGCACAGTGGGTGTACAGACCTGGGAACTCAGCACAAGGATGGTGGAAACCCCTAATAATGGGCACAGCGGGTGTACAGACCCGGGAACTCTATATCTAGTTTCAGTGGATTGATTATGCCGTGCTGGACCACCTTGTATTTGCACAAGGTACAACCTACTCCCAATACAGTCCCTTGCAAAAGTATTCACCCCCTTGGCATTTTTCGTGTTTTGTTGCCTCACAACTTGGAATTAACATGGATTGTTTGATGATTTGCATCATTTAATTTACAGAACATGCCCACAACTTTGAAGATGTTTTTTTTTTTTTATTGTGAAGCAAACAACAAAATAACAGAAATAGTCAATGTGCATAACTATTCACCCCCTAAAGTCAATACTTTGTAGAGCCACCTTTTGCGGCTATCACAGCTCCAAGTTGCTTTGGATAAGTCTCTATGACCTTGCCACATCTTACCATTGGGATTTGTGCTCCTTCTTCCTTGCAAAACTGCTCCAGCTCCTTCAAGTTGGATGGTTTGCGCTTGTGAACAGCAATCTTTAAGTCTGACCACAGATTTTTTATGGGATTGAGGTCTGAGGTTTGACACATTTACATGTTTCCCCTTAAACCACTCAAGTGTTGCTTTAGCAGTGTGTTTGGGGTCATTGTCCTGCTGGAAGGTGAACCTCCGTCCTAGCCTCAAATCACACACAGAGTGGTACGGGTTTTGCTCAAGAATATCCCTGTATTTAGCACCATCCATCTTTCCCTCAACTCTGACCAGTTTCCCAGTCCCGACTGCTGAAAAACATCCTCACAGCATGATGCTGCCACCACCATGTTTCACAGTGTGGATGGTGTTCTTTGGGTGATGTGATGTGTTGGGTTTGCACCAGACATTGCATTTTCTTTGATGGCCAAAAAATTCAATTTTAGTCTCATCAGATCAGAGCACCTTCCTCCATACATTTTGGGAGTCTCCCACATGCATTTTCACAAACTCAAAACGTGTCTTTCTTCTGGCCACTCTGCCATAAAGCCCAACTCTATGGAGCGTACGGCTTATTGTGGTCCTATGTACAGATACTCCAGTCTCTCCTGTGGAACTCTGCAGCTCCTCCAGGGTTACCTTAGGTCTTTGTGCTCCTCTCTGATTAATGCCCTCCTTGCCCGGTCCGTGAGTTTTGGTGTGCGGCCGTCTCTTGGCAGGTTTGCTATTGTGCCATGTTCTTTCCATTTGGTTATGATAGATTTGATGGAGCTCCTAGGGATCATCAAAGATTTGGATATTTTTTTATAACCTAACCCTGACTTGTACTTCTCAACAACATTGTCCCGTATTTGTTTGGAGAGTTCCTTGGTCTTCATGGCAGTGTTTGGTTAGTGGTGACTCTTGCTTAGGTGTTGCAGCCTCTGGGGCCTTTCACAAAGGTGTGTCTATGTAATGACAGATCATGTGGCACTTAGATTGCACACAGGTGGACATCATTTCACTAATTATGTGACTTCTGAATGTAATTGGTGGCACCAGAGCTTTTTATGGGCTTCATAACAAAGGGGGTGAATACATACACACATGCCTATTATCATTTTTTTATTTCTGAAAAATAGTTTTATGTATATATTTTTCTAATTTTACTTCACCAACTTGGACTATTGTGTTCTGATCCATCACATATAATTTAGATTAAAAAAAACATTGACTGTAATGTAACAAAATAGGTAAAAATCCAAGGGGGGTGAATACTTTTTCAAGGCACTGTATGTATAAAATGCTGGGGGGCTATAAATATACTTTATATGATAGTGATTGGGTTACGTCTGGTAATTCAAAGGAGATGAGGCTGGGACTTGTAGTTCCTCAGCTGTCCTCGGGTCCCCATCCACCTTCCTGGTGAGGGCTCGTGGTGACGGGAGGGGGGAACGTCTGATATTTGCGCAGACATGAAGCTGCCGGGAAGACGGGCGGATCGGGGGGAATGAAAACTGCAAATCTGAAGAGCAGAAAAAGGGCAGATTGTCCATTAGAAGACATTCCAGATCCGCTCTCTCTGTAAATGAGGCAGAAGAGATGTTTGAATAAGACACTCAATTATCTTCTGTCCACACCGGCCGGATCAACGCACGCCGCCTGCAACATACTAAGCGATGCGGCCGCGGCTCACATCCAGAGAAATGTCACTCACGTCTTATTGGCTGGACCTAAACTACATCGCTCAGCACAGATTAAATCTGACCTCCCGCCCTCCATTCAGTCCTGCACAGTTCTACCGGCTCCTCTCCTGGACTGAAACGGCTTCCTCTGATTTCACTGCACACTGTGAGCTTCTCACAATAGGCATTAGAAGCTGCAGAAAGTCAAAGAAAGCTCCACCTCATTTCCTGGCTGGAGGACAACCAGCATCATCTAGCTCTTTCCTCCTCAGCCTGTCTGTCCCTGGACTGCCCCCCCTTTCATTCATTGGATGTCAGTTTTATCAACCATGGAGATTTAGAATCAGGTAGGCGTTACCTAAGGGGGGGGGGGTCCTGCAGACTGTTCCTCCATCCTAAGGTATAGTCCTTCAGTTATGGGACTGGACAAAGTGTCAATGGACTACAAGTTTGGTGACATCACAGTATTTGTGTTCCATGGAGAAATAAAAGTCCCCCTGCTGCACGGTGGCTGATGGGATTTGTAGTCTTTTCATTCTCAGGTCTCTGTGACAGAGCTGGAGCCACATTCAGCAATGCCTAATTCAAATAATGACAGGTTCCTGCAGAGAGAAGAACTCCCAGATACTGTAATGGACTCGGGGGATACAGATTGTGAACACACTTCATGTAGTTATAGATAGATAGATAGATAGATAGATAGATAGATAGATAGATAGATAGATAGATAGATAGATAGATAGATAGATAGATAGATAGATAGATAGATAGATAGATAGATAGATAGATAGATAGATACACTATATTGTCAAAAATATTAAGACGCCTGCCACTGATCACCAATGTAAGGAACATTCTTCTCACTGATCACCAATGTAAGGAACATTCTTCCCATTGATCACCAATGTAAGGAACATTCTTCTCACTGATCACCAATGTAAGGAACATTCTTCTCACTGATCACCAATGTAAG
The DNA here is from genome assembly GCA_037952925.1 of Lithobates clamitans. NCBI lineage: Eukaryota > Metazoa > Chordata > Amphibia > Anura > Ranidae > Lithobates > Lithobates clamitans. The sequence continues at coordinate 402,430 of JBBGZY010001466.1, forward strand.
GAACATTCTTCTCACTGATCACCAATGTAAGGAACATTCTTCTCACTGATCACCAATGTAAGGAACATTCTTCTCACTGATCACCAATGTAAGGAACATTCTTCTCACTGATCACCAATGTAAGGAACATTCTTCCCACTGATCACCAATGTAAGGAACATTCTTCCCACTGATCACCAATGTAAGGAACATTCTTCCCACTGATCACCAATGTAAGGAACATTCTTCTCACTGATCACCAATGTAAGGAACATTCTTCCCACTGATCACCAATGTAAGGAACATTCTTCTCACTGATCACCAATGTAAGGAACATTCTTCCCACTGACCACTAGGGATGAGCTTCGAGTTCGAGTCGAACTCATGTTCGACTCGAACATTGGCTGTTCGCAAGTTTGCCGAACAGCGAACAATTTGGGGTGTTCGCGGCAAATTCGAATGCCGTGGAACACCCTTTAAAAGTCTATGGGAGAAATCAAAATAGCTAATTTTAAAGGCTAATATGCAAGTTATTGTCATAAAAAGTGTTTGGGGACCTGGGTCCTGCCCCAGGGGACATGGATCAATGCAAAAAATTTTTTTAAAAACGGCCGTTTTTTCAGGAGCAGTGATTTTAATAATGCTTAAAGTCAAACAATAAAAGTGTAATATCCCTTTAAATTTCGTACCTGGGGGGTGTCTATAGTATGCCTGTAAAGGGGCGCATGTTTTAGAACAGTCTGACAGCAAAATGACATTTTGAAGGAAAAAACTCATTTAAAACTACCGCGGCTATTGCATTGCCGACAATACACATAGAAGTTCATTGATAAAAACGGCATGGGAATTCCCCAAAGGGGAACCCCGAACCAAAATTTAAAAAAAAAATGACGTAGGAGTCCCCCTAAATTCCATACCAGGCCCTTCAGGTCTGATATGGATATTAAGGGGAACCCCGGCCAAAATTTTAAAAAAAAATGACGTGGGGTTCCCCCTAAATTCCATACCAGACCCTTCAGGTCTGGTATGGATTTTAAGCGGAACCCCGCGCAAAAAAAAAAACGGCGTGGGGTCCCCCCAAAAATCCATACCAGACCCTTATCCGAGCACGCAACCTGGCAGGCCGCAGGAAAAGAGGGGGGGGATGAGAGTGCGGCCCCCCCCTCCTGAACCGTACCAGGCCACATGCCCTCAACATTGGGAGGGTGCTTGGGGGTAGCCCCCCAAAACACCTTGTCCCCATGTTGATGAGGACAAGGGCCTCATCCCCACAACCCTGGCCGGTGGTTGTGGGGGTCTGCGGGCAGGGGGCTTATCGGAATCTGGAAGCCCCCTTTAACAAGGGGACCCCCAGATCCCGCCCCCCCCTGTGTGAAATGGTAAGGGGGTACAAAAGTACCCCTACCATTTCACTAAAAAACTGTCAAAAATGTTAAAAATGACAAGAGACAGTTTTTGACAATTCCTTTATTTAAATACTTCTTCTTTCTTCTATCTTCCTTCATCTTCTGGTTCTTCCTCCGGCGTTCTCGTCCAGCATCTCCTCCGCGGCGTCTTCTATCTTCTTCTCCTCGGGCCGCTCCGCACCCATGGCATGGGGGGAGGCTCCCGCTCTTCTCTTCATCTTCTTCTTTTCTTCTCTTCTTCATTTTCTTCTCCGGGCCGCTCCGCACCCATGCTGGCATGGAGGGAGGCTCCCGCTGTGTGACGGCGCTCCTCGTCTGGCAGTTCTTAAATAACGGGGGGCGGGGCCACCCGGTGACCCCGCCCCCCTCTGACGCACGGTGACTTGACGGGACTTCCCTGTGACGTCATGGGGAATGCCACAGGGAAGTCCCGTCATGTCCCGTGCGTCAGAGGGGGGCGGGGTCACCGGGAGAAGAAAATGAAGAAGAGAAGAAGAGAAGAAGAGAAGAAAAGAAGAAGAGAAGAAGATGAAGAGAAGAGCGGGAGACTCCCCCCATGCCATGGGTGCGGAGCGGCCCGAGGAGAAGAAGATAGAAGACGCCGCGGAGGAGATGCTGGATGAGAACGCCGGAGGAAGAACCAGAAGAGCCAGAAGAACCAGAAGATAGAAGAAAGAAGAAGTATTTAAATAAAGGAATTGTCAAAAACTGTCTCTTGTCATTTTTAACATTTTTGACAGTTTTTTAGTGAAATGGTAGGGGTACTTTTGTACCCCCTTACCATTTCACACAGGGGGGGCGGGATCTGGGGGTCCCCTTGTTAAAGGGGGCTTCCAGATTCCGATAAGCCCCCCGCCCGCAGACCCCCACAACCACCGGCCAGGGTTGTGGGGATGAGGCCCTTGTCCTCATCAACATGGGGACAAGGTGTTTTGGGGGGCTACCCCAAAGCACCCTCCCAATGTTGAGGGCATGTGGCCTGGTACGGTTCAGGAGGGGGGGCGCACTCTCGTCCCCCTTCTTTTCCTGCGGCCTGCCAGGTTGCGTGCTCGGATAAGGGTCTGGTATGGATGTTTGGGGGGACCCCACGCCGTTTTTTTTTTTTTGGGGCGCGGGGTTCCCCTTAAAATCCATACCAGACCTGAAGGGTCTGGTATGGAATTTAGGGGGAACCCCACGTCATTTTTTTAAAAAACTTTTGGCCAGGGTTCTCCTTAATATCCATACCAGACCTGAAGGGCCTGGTATGGAATTTAGGGGGACTCCCACGTCATTTTTTTTTTTAAATTTTGGTTCGGGGTTCCCCTTTGGGGAATTCCCATGCCGTTTTTATCAATGAACTTCTATGTGTATTGTCGGCAATGCAATAGCCGCGGGTAGTTTTAAATGGCTTTTTTCCTTCAAAATGTCATTTTGCTGTCAGACTGTTCTAAACACAGGAAACATGTGCCCCTTTACAGGCATACTATAGACACCCCCCAGGTACGAAATTTAAAGGGATAGCATTATTAAAATCACTGCTCCTGAAAAAATGGCCGTTTTTAAAAAAAATTTTTGCATTGAGCCATGTCCCCTGGGGCAGGACCCAGGTCCCCAAACACTTTTTATGACAATAACTTGCATATTAGCCTTTAAAATTAGCACTTTTGATTATTCATGTTCGTGTCCCATAGACTTTAATGGTGTTCGCGTGTTCGAACAAACTTTTTTCCTGTTCGCATGTTCTGGTGCGAACCGAACAGGGGGGTGTTCGGCTCATCCCTACTGATCACCAATGTAAGGGACATTCTTCAAACTGACCACCAATGTAAGGAACATTCTTCTCACTGATCACCAATGTAAGGAACATTCTTCCCACTGACCACCAACGTAAGGAGCATTCTTCCCACTGACCACCAACGTAAGGAACATTCTTCCCACTGACCACCAATGTAAGGATCATTCTTCCCACTGATCACCAATGTAAGGAACATTCTTCCCACTGATCACCAATGTAAGGAACATTCTTCTCACTGATCACCAATGTAAGGGACATTCTTCAAACTGACCACCAATGTAAGGAACATTCTTCCCACTGATTATCAATGTAAGGAACATTCTTCTCACTGATCACCAATGTAAGGAATCTACACTTTATTACCAGAAGTATTGGGATGCCTGCCTTTACACGCACATGAACTTTAATTGAATCCCAGTCTTAGTCCGTAGGGTTCAATATTGAGTTGGCCCACCCTTTGCAGCTATAACAGCTTGACTATTTCTTCCAGAAGTGCATTTGAAAGGTTAGGCACTGATGTTTGTCGAGAAGGCATGGCTCCACTCTAATTCATATCCAAGGTGTTCTATCGGGTTGAGGTCAGGACTCTGTGCAGGCCAGTCAAGTTCCTCCACCCCAAACTCGCTCATCCATGTCTTTATGGACCTTGCTTTGTGCACTGGTGCGCAGTCATGTTGGAACAGGAAGGGGCCATCCCCAAACTGTTCCCACAAAGTTCCCACACCTTTGGGTGTTAGAGCAGAGACTGCAAGCCAGGCCTTCTCGTCCAACATCAGTGCCTGACCTCACAAACGCGATCAAACATTCCCATAGACACACTCCTAAACCTTGTGGACAGCCTTCCCAGAAGAATTGAAGCTGTTATACCTGCAAAGGGCGGAGCCAACTCAATATTGAACCCTACGGACTAAGACTGGGATGTCATTAAAGTTCATGTGCGTGTAAAGGCAGGTGTCCCAATACTTTTGACAATATAATGTATATAGATAGACACTAGGGATGAGCCGAACACCCCCCTGTTCGGTTCGCACCAGAACTTGCGAACAGGCAAAAAATTTGTTCGAACACGCGAACACCGTTAAAGTCTTTGGGACACGAACATGAATAATCAAAAGTGCTAATTTTAAAGGCTTATATGCAAGTTATTGTCATAAAAAGTGTTTGGGGACCTGGGTCCTGCCGCAGGGGACATGGATCAATGCAAAAAAAAAAGTTTTAAAAACGTCCGTTTTTTCGGGAGCAGTGATTTTAATAATGCTTAAGGTGAAACAATAAAAGTGAAATATTCCTTTAAATTTCGTACCTGGGGGGTGTCTATAGTATGCCTGTAAAGGGGCGCATGTTTCCCGTGTTTAGAACAGTCTGACAGCAAAATGACATTTCAAAGGAAAAAAAGTAATTTAAAACTACTCGCGGCTATTAATGAATTGCGGGTCTGACAATACACATAAAAGTTCATTGATAAAAACGGCATGGGAATTCCCCACAGGGAAACCTCGAACCAAAATTTTTTAAAAAAATGACGTGGGGGGTCCCCCTAAATTCCATACAATACCCCCACTGAGCACGCAACCTGGCAGGCTGCAGGAAAAGAGGGGGGGACGAGAGTCTGCCCCCCTCTCCTGAACCGTAGCAGGCCACATGCCCTCAACATTGGGAGGGTGCTTTGGGGTAGCCCCCCAAAACACCTTGTCCCCATGTTGATGGGGACAAGGGCCTCATCCCCACAACCCCTGCCCGGTGGTTGTGGGGGTCTGCGGGCGGGGGGCTTATTGGAATCTGAAAGCCCCCTTTGTCAAGGGGACCCCCAGATCCCGGCCCTCCCCCCGTGTAAAATGGTAAGGGGGTACGAAAGTACCCCTACTATTTCACAAAAAAACTGTCAAAAATGACAAGAGACAGTTTTTGACAATTCCTTTATTTAAATGCTTCTTCTTTCTTCTATCTTCCTTCGGTTTCTTCCTCCATCTTCCTCTTCTTCTGGTTCTTCCTCCGGTGTTCTCGTCCGGCATCTTCCTTCGCGACGCTTTCTTCCCTTCTTCTCCTCGGGCCACTCCGCATACATAATGGCATGGAGGTTCTTAAATAACGGCCCTGCCCCCCTCTGACGCGCGGGGACTTCCCTGTGGCATTCCCCATGATGTCAGAAGGAGGCGGGGTTACGTAACGGGTAACCCAACATGGGGACAAGGTGTTTTTTGGGGCTACCCCAAAGCACCCTCCCAATGTTGAGGGCATGTGGCCTGGTACGGTTCAGGAGGGGGGGCGCTCTCTCGTCCCCCCTCTTTTCCTGCAGCCTGCCAGGTTGTGTGCACGGATAAGGGTCTGGTATGGATTTTTGGGGGACCCCACGCCATTTTTAAAAAAAAATTTGGTGCAAATCCATAAATCCATACCAGACCTGAAGGGTCTGGTATAGATTTTGAGGGGGACCCCACGCCATTTTTTTTTCAATTTTGGCTGGGGTTCCCCTTAATATCCATACCAGACCTGAAGGGCCTGGTATGGAATTTAGGGGGACCCCCCATGCCATTTAATTTTGGTGTGGGGTTCCCCTGTGGGGAATTCCCATGCCGTTTTTATCAATGAACTTTTATGTGTATTGTCGGACCGGCAATTCATTAATACCGTGTTTCCCCGAAAGTAAGACAGTGTCTTACTTTCTTTTTATCCCTAAAAGCCCCACTATGTCTTACTTTCGGGGTATGTCTTATATTGGGAAAATATGTTGGGGGGCTTTGGTGAGATATCAGGGGTCTTAACAGACCTCTGATATCTCCCCCTTGAGACAGAGAAAGAGACAGAGGATAGAGATTCCCCAGTCCCTTTCTCTGCAGCGTCAGCTGCACTGAGAATGAAAGGAGAGAAGACAGCGGCTTCTCTCCATTCATAAACTGACACATTGTAATCACAGGAGATTACAATGTTTCAGTTATGTGAATGGACAGAGTCAGCTGACTCTGTCTATTCACAAAGGAAGGAGGGGGAGGACGGAGGAACGGAGGGGGAGAACGGAGGGGGACAGAGAAGGAGGGGGGAACGGAGGGGACAGCGGGGAGGCACAGAGGAGGAAAGCGGAACGGAGGGGGAGAACGGAGGGGGACAGAGAAGGAGGGGGGAACGGAGGGGACAGCGGGGAGGCACAGAGGAGGAAAGCGGAACGGAGGGGGAGAACGGAGGGGGACAGAGAAGGAGGGGGGAACGGAGGGGACAGCGGGGAGGCACAGAGGAGGAAAGCGGAACGGAGGGGGAGAACGGAGGGGGACAGAGAAGGAGGGGGGAACGGAGGGGACAGCGGGGAGGCACAGAGGAGGAAAGCGGAACGGAGGGGGAGAACGGAGGGGGACAGAGAAGGAGGGGGGAACGGAGGGGACAGCGGGGAGGCACAGAGGAGGAAAGCGGAACGGAGGGGGAGAACGGAGGGGGACAGAGACCCGCACCCCCAGCGGCCCGCACCCCCAGCCCCACTCTTTGTACCGCACGTCACTGGAGGCAAATCCCCCCGTGTTTCCCCGAAAGTAAGACATATGTCTTACTTTCGGGGTACGGCTTATATTAGCTGACCCCTCTGAAACTCCCGATACGTCTTACAATCGGGGGTGTCTTACTATCGGGGAAACACGGTAGCCGCGAGTAGTTTTAAATGACATTTTGCTGTCAGACTGTTCTAAACACGGGAAACATGCGCCCCTTTACAGGCATACTATAGACACCCCCCACCTACGAAATGTAAAAGAATATTACACTTTTATTGTTTCACTTTAAGCATTATTAAAATCACTGCTCCCGAAAAAACGGCCGTTTTTAAAACTTTTTTTGCATTGATACATGTCCCCTGGGGCAGGACCCGGGTCCCCAAACACTTTTTATGACAATACCATGCATATAAGCCTTTAAAATTAGCACTCATGATTTCTCCCATAGACTTTTAAAGGGTGTTCCGCGGCTTTCGAATTTGCCGCGAACACCCCAAATTGTTCGCTGTTCGGTGAAATGGCGAACAGCCGGTGTTTGAGTCGAACAGGAGTTTGACTCGAACTCGAAGCTCATCCCTAATAGACACTGTATATATATATTTATTTTTTTCATACATCAAGCTCATTCTGTGTCTGGAGTATTGTGGTCATTTCACATCACTGGAGACTGCAGAGCACCTATTGTTTTCTGTAAGCAATGTGCACAGAGAAATGTACAGTAGCTGCCCCATGTAAGTAAAGGTAATAATATCATTTACATTGAACGGACGATTGGAATACATTACCCGTCACTGATCGGCTTGTTTACACATGTACTGTATATCCAAAAATAACTTTTAATGGCTACTTTGTTGCTCATTGTTATTTCCTTTAGTTAATGTCATTTCTGAGGTGCCACAGTGCCCTCTGCTGGCCATTTACGCTCATTACCGTACACTCACTTTCATAACACACCAAATTCATGTTATTATTATTATTATTATATAAGATTTATTTGGCTTCAACAGTTTGTGCAGTACAATGACAATACAGAAGGAACAGGAAGGCCCTGCTCATGGATTTACTATAAATAACAAGTTGTCCGGTTTGTTTCCGGATTCATTTATCGAGTTTTTTTAACCACTTCGCGCCCGGCCTATAGCAGAATGACGGGCGGGCGGTGGTTCAGTTATCCTGACTGGGCGTCATATGGGGCGCGCAGCGTGGCAATCGGTGGTGTGGTGTCTCAGTCTGACACACCGCATCACCGATCTCGGTAAAGAGCCTCTGACGGAGGTGCTTGACCACGTGATCAGCCGTGACCAATCACAGCTGATCACCATGTACACGGGAAGAGCCGTTTATCGGCTTTTCCTCACCCACGTCTGACAGACGCGAGTAGAGGAGAGACGATCGGCGGCTCTCCTGACAGGGGGGGTCTGTGCTGATTGTTTATCAGTGCATCCCCCCCCCCCCGCGCGCGAATGCCCGCCCAGGACCACCAGGGACGGTCACCACACAGGACCACCAGGGATAAACCAATCTCCAGACCTAAACCCTATTGATCATTTGTGGGACATTCTCAAACGGAAGGTGGAGGAGCGCAAGGTCTCTAACATCCACCAGCTCTGTGATGTCATCATGGGGGAGGGGAAGAGGACTCCGGTGACAACCTGTGAAGCTCTGGTGACCTCCATGCCCAAGAGGGTTAAGGCAGAGCTGGAAAATAATGGTGGCCACACAAAATATTGACACTTTGGCCCCAAATTGGACATTTTCACTTAGGGGTGTACTCACTTTTGTTGCCAGCAGTTTAGACATTAATGGCTGTGTGTTGAGCTATTTTGAGGGGACAGCAAATTTACACTGTTATACAAGCTGTACACTCACTACTTTACATTGTAGCCAAGTGTCATTTCTTCAGTGTTGTCACATGAAAAGATAGAGGAAAATATTTACAAAAAATGTGAGGGGTGTAAGGGGTGAGCGGGACGGCTCTATACTAAAAGGGCTTATAGCCGGCACCACATTACACGCCTAATTTGCTCCCTTCCGTGCTCCAGGGTTGCCAACCTCCCGCAGCATTTTTTACTGACAAAACATGGAAAATTTACTGGCGGAGCACATTTTTTACTGACAGCCTGAGACATTACAGAACTCCTATTGAAAACTAACACAGTGAATATTTGAACAGTATAAACATGATATGGAAACACAGACAATACCGATAACAAAGTCATTTGCTTTATTTACACCTAAAAAGTCAACACAGCATGAAATGATCAGTCCCTGATATTTACTGGCAGTTGTAAAAAAAACACTGATTTTTACAAACTGTCAGTAAATTTACTGGCAGTTGGCAACCCTGTGCGCCCCATTGGCCCCTGCCTTGCGCCTCTATCAGTGCCTAACTGGCCACTCTAGCGCCCTTTCTGGCTTCTTTCCCTCTCACTACAGCTGACAAACCCCGCCCACCACCTATAGAAAAGGAGCACTGCCCCTAGAAATAAATATGGGCGGAGATTCCCCAACTTTCATTGTAGCTGACACCACCCAGTAGCCTAGCGCTGCACCCGGGAGAGAATATGGGCCAAGACTAGAGTATCGCGCTCCACGTGCTCCACCATTAGGTGGGCTGTGTGGTTGGGGATGTGCTGAGTAGTGAGGTGCTGCAGGGCGGACTGACCATTCATCAACAGTCTCACAATAGAAGACTTACTGACCCTCCCTCTCACCCCCCTCCCCCTTTCACCCTCCCTCTCACCCCCCTCCACCTTCACCCTCCCACCCCTCCTCCTTCACCCTCCCTCTCTCTCACCCCCCTCCCTCCTTCACCCTCCCCTCTCACCCCCCTCCTCCTTCACCCTCCCTCTCACCCCCTCCTCCTTCACCCTCCTTCTCACCGCCCCCTCTTGCTCAACCCTCTCTCTCACCCCCTCCTCCTTCACCCTCCCTCTCACCCCCCTCCTCCTTCACCCTCCCTCTCACCCCCTCCTCCACCCTCCCTCTCTCTCTCACCCCCCTCCTCCTTCACCCTCCCTCTCTCTCTCTCTCACCCCCCTCCTCCTTCACCCTCCCTCTCACCGCCCCTCTTCCTCCACTCTCCTCTCACCCCCCTCCTCCTTCACCCTCCCTCTCACCGCCCCCTCTTCCTCAACCCTCTCTCTCACCCCCCTCCTCCCTTCACCCTCCCTCTCACCCCCCTCCTCCTTCACCCTCCCTCTCACCCCCTCCTCCTCAACCCTCTCTTTCACCCCCCTCCTCCTCAACCCTCTCTTTCACCCCCTCCTCCTTCACCCTCCCTCTCACCGCCCCCTCTTCCTCAACCCCCTCTCTCACCCCCCTCCTCCTTCACCCTCCCTCTCACCCCCTCCTCCTCAACCCTCTCTTTCATCCCCCCTCCTCCTTCACCCTCCCTCTCACCCCTCTTCCTTCACCCTCCCTCTCACTGCCCCTCTTCCTCAACCCTCTCTCACCCCCTCCTCCTTCACCCTCCCTCTCACCCCTCCTTCTTCACCCTCCCTCTCACCCCCCTCCTCCTTCACCCTCCCTCTCACCCCTCCTTCACCCTCCCTCTCACCCCTCCTTCACCCTCCCTCTCACCCCCCTCCTCCTTCACCCTCCCTCTCGACCCCCTCCTCCTTCACCCTCCTCTCCCTCCTCCTTCACCCTCCCTCTCACCTCTCCTCCTTCACCCTCTCTTTCACCCCCCTCCTCCTTCACCCTCCCTCTCACCCCTCTTCCTTCACCCCTCCCTCTCACCCCCTCTTTCTCACCCCTCCTCCTTCACCCTCTCTCTCACCCCCCTCCCCACACTTTCACCCTCTCTCTACCCTCTCTCTCACCCCCCCTCCTCACACATTCACCCTCCCTATCTCACCCCACGCTCACTCTCTTTCCCTCCCCTCTCACCCCTCCCCCTCTCATACACATCCTCTCTCACCCTCACCCCCCCTCTTTCACCCCTCTCTCTCACACCCCCTCTCTCTTTCATCCTCTGCTTCTTTCGCAACCATGCTCTTACATCCTCCCTTTTACACCCCCTCTCCCACACCCCCTCAACCCCCTATGTTTCACCCTCCCCCCTCTCCCTCCCTGCTGACTGTGTAATGGTTCCCTAGACCAGCATTACTGAAACTGTTTTCATTCACGGCACCCTTTGAAATTATGCAAAACCTTGGGGCATCCCAGTCTAAAATGGGGTCCCCCATCAAATCAGAAGTACCCCATTCACAGAGCTCTTAATCATTCAGCCCCCTTGCCACCCCCTTTCACATCAGAGTCCTCGGAACCCCAACACCCCCTTTCACATCAGCCCACATCAGAGTCCTCAGTCTACCCCTTTTCACATCAGAGTCCTCAGTCTCTCCCCCCCCTTCACATCAGAGTTCTCAGTCTTCCCCACTTCACATAAAAGTCCTGAGTCTCTCTCCCCTCTTTCACATCAGAGTCCTCAGTCTCCCCCTTTCACATCAGAGTCCCTAGTCTCCCCCCATTCACAGAGTCCTCAGTCTCCCCCTTTCACATCAGAGTCCTCAGTCTCCCCCCTTTCACATCAGAGTCCTTAGTCTGCCCCCATTCACAGAGTCCTCAGTCTCCCCCTTTCACATCAGAGTCCTCAGTCTCCCCCCTTTCACATCAGAGTCCTCAGTCTTTCCCCTCTTTCAGTTCTCAGCTCCCCCTTTTCTACAAAATCCTCAGCTCCCCTTTTCACATCAGAAACCCTCAGTCCCCCCACACCCCCTTTCAAATCAGTCCCATTACCGCCGCCGCCCCCCCTCACATCGAAGCCCTCAGGTCCTCCCACATCAGATTCCTCTCCTTTCACATCAGACTCCTCAGTCTCCCTCCCCCTTTTCACATTAGAGTCTCAGTCCTTCCTCTCCTTTTCACTTAAGAGCCCCCAGTTATCCCTATCCTTTCACATCAGAGTCCTCAGTCTGCCCTCCGCCCCTTCACATCAGAGTTCTCAGTTCACCCCCCCTTTTCACACCAGAGTCCACAGCCCCCCCCCCCCTTCACATCAGAGCCTATTGCTCTCCTTCCTTTCACATCACAGCCCTCAGTTCCCCCCCCCCCTTTTACATCAAAGTCCTCATTCCCCCCTTCACATCATTGTTCTTATCTCCCCCCCCCTTTCACATCAGAGTCTTCAGACTATGAGGGCGCCTCACCAGCCTTGTAGTTCATCAAGAACCACAAGCCATGTCTGACACATCGGTAGACGGGACTTATAGTTTATTCATTCAACAGAACCTAATGAACGAGGCATCCATGTAGGCGGAGCCCTGCAGAGTTGCACTGTTTGCAAAATGTGACAGCAAGCGTGGGGAGAGGATCCCCGGCCTCTGTCACAGGGAAGGGGGGGGGTGCTGAACATATTACACCCCAAATGAAGGTGTAACATGTTCATAAAGTGTAACTTCTCCTTTGATGGCATGCCAGCACTGGAGTGGATTGTCCTCAGATAATAGACAATGGGTGGATGTGGGAAGGAGCGCAGCGCTGCAAAATATTCTTCCTTCTCCTCTATGGAGGTCATTGTTTTCCAACTTCCTCTATTTGGCTTGTGTGGCTCTGCCGGGATACATACAGGTTCTCAGGTGTCCTGTCTCCCGGCCAAGCGGTGCCATCCTGTTCTACCACATGATAGAGAAGGAGGTTAGCGACCCGGAGATGCACCTGTATGAGCGCCGCGTCCCTTGTGACATATCAGCCTTTCAATTCAGCAGCTGGTGTGGAACTACAGATCCCAGCCTGATCTCTCTGAAACGGTTCCCGAGGTTTATCATAGGCTTTTGCATAAACACACTACATCCATTTAGCATGGTTTCCTATGGATGTAGTTCACATCTGTGCATTTTATGGAAAGGGCCAGGGACTTTTTTTTTTCTGGGTTTTGGTTCCATAGACTTCAATGGAGAGGGGAAAAAAAAAACAAAACAAAAAAAACCAATGCAAAATACACCTGCAATATGCAAACTGCAACCTGCATAGGTGTGAACCAAGCCTTATTCTCTAGGGGGGAGTGGTTTGGGCTTACATGTCAGTTATTAGGGTTGCACCAATATTATTTTTAACCACTTCAGCCCCAGAAGGTTTTCCACCCCACCAATGCGGCACGGCGTTGCTTTAACTGACAATTGAGCAGTCGTGCGACGTTGTACCCAAATCCAATTGATGTCCTTTTTTCCCCCCACAAATAGAACCTTCTTTTGGTGGTATTTGATCACCTCTGCGGTTTTTATTTTTTGCGCTATAAACAAAAAAAAACAAATATTTTTAACCTTCTCCTAGAATACATCCAACACAGAAAAATAATAAGCGTATATTGATTGGTTTGAGTCTACAAACTATTGGATAGATTTAGGGACTTTATTTGTTTTTTACCGTTATGGTGGCGATCAGCGATTTTTAGCGGCACCACAACATTGCGGCCGTTCTGCCTCTCCTGTGAACGATCGCTGGTGGCCGCGGCCGACGGACCTGCTGATTGGCTCCCACAGTGGGAGCAGGGCTCCGGCCCCAGAGCCAAGGTGAGTGAATCACATACAGGTACGCGATTTTGCACTTAGGGGCCGCCCTGCCGCAGTAAATGTAGGTGGGGCGGTCCTTAAGCAGGTAATCAGCGAGTACCACTACCGGTATCAGTGCAACCCTTTTTATGGAGAAGCCACACTGACCCTCTAAGGCAGGACTACAGAACACCTTCCCATCTCCATTACACGGGTCCTTGTTCAAGTACTTCTCTCTCCCCCAATTGTACTGGAAGCCAGTAGAGCAAGCAGTTGTTTCAGCATATATTACATGGGCACGGTCCACCGTTTTCCACCGACGGGGGGCTCTCTGGCCACCTGTGTGAACTAGCCCTTATTGCACAGATGGGCGTCTATGGCTAGCCATGATCATGAGGTCTCAAAGATTACATTTTTCTCGCAAGCCTCCCTTATGGGGCCCTCAATCACCCCCAGGCCCCTATAGCAGCTGCATGGACTGCAATGACTATTATTACTTCACTGGCTGGAGTACATGTAGACCATAGTCGGCTGAAACCTTAATGGGGCCCCCCTCCCTACCTCAGGCTCCTATAGCTGCTGCATGGGCTACTATGGCTATTGCTGCACCACTGGCTAGGGTGCATGTAGACCAGATGGGCCCCCCCCCCCTCCCATTCCAGGTCCCATAGCAGCTGCATGGACTGCAATGACTATTATTACTTCACTGGCTGGAGTACATGTAGACCATAGTTGGCTGAAGCCTTCTTAAATGGGGCCCCTCTAGCAGCTGCATGGGCCACTAAGGCTATTGCTGCACCACTGGCTAGGGTGCATATAGACTAGATGGGCCCCCCCTCCCATTTCAGGTCCCATAGCAGCTGCATTGGCTGCAAAGACTATTATTACACCACTGGCTGGCGTACATGTAGACCATAAGTGGCTGAAGTATAGATGAAGTAAACTTCCTAATGCCCCCCCCCCCCCCCCCCCCAACCCAGGCTCCTATAGCTGCTGCATGGGCTGCTATGGCCAATGCAACACCAACACTGCCTGGAGTACATGTAAACAAGGGATATGCAATTAGCGGACCTCCAGCTGTTGCAGAACTACAATTCCCATGAGGCATAGCAAGACTGATAGCCACAGGCATGACACCCAGAGGCAGGATGTGACTTGTAGTTTTGCAACAGCTGGAGGTCCGCTAATTGCATATCCCTGATGTAAACCATAGGTGGCTGAAGCCTTCTTAATGGGGCCCCCCTTCCCACACCAAGCCCCATACAGCCACATTGACTGCTATGGATATTGCTGCACCACTGGCTAGGGTGCATGTAGACCAGATGGGGCTCCCCCTCCCATCCCAGGCCCCATAGCAACTGCATGGGTTGCAATGACTTGTTACACCACTGACTGGAGAACATGTATACAAAAAGGTGGCTAAAGCCTTCTTAATTGGGCCCCTTCCCACCCCAAGCCTCATAGCACCCGCATGAACTGCTTTGGCTATTGCTACACCACTGGCTATGGTGCATATAGCCCCCTCCCACCTTTAAGCCCCATAGCAGCTGCATGGATTGCTATGGCTATTGCTGTATCACTGAATAGTGATGCTGGTCCCAGGGGAGTCCCCTTCAAGCCCCAAATTTGGTCCCAGTGGGGTCCCCTTCAAGCCCAGGCCCCATAGGGCTGCAAAGACTATTGTTACACCACTGGTTGAAGTACAAGTAGACCATAGAGGAATTAAAACTTCCTAATGCACCCCCCTCCACCCCAGGGCTCCTATATCTGCTGCATTGTTTGCTAGGACTCTTCTAAAGCCAACGACAGATGGATAGAAAAGTCAGCCAGTTAGGCAAGGACCAGCCTAATTTTGCTCCATCTCTGGGTATTTCTTCGAGAGAAGTCGATCTATTGACACCCCCCCCACCCCCCCCCACCCGATCTGGAACAACTAAGATAAAAATCAGTAACAAAGTGATAAATATGAAGTAGATTGTCCACATACAGCTTTCAGATCAAAAGTAAAAACATGAAGCCAGGAGGAGTTTCCTTCTATGGAAGTAAATATTTTATTATGATGTTACATTCTATCATAATAAATCTATCTCTCTCTAGAACAGTGGTCATCATCTGACTATATTACAAGGATAGAGAGCCGCCCCTTATAAACCACACATCCACTAGGGCGGCGATAAGTGGCTTGGTGGCATTCACAGATCTTCTATTACACAAGCGGACAATACAGAATAGGTAGAACAGTTCACTGTGATAAATAATAAGGCTTTTCCGGTGTGCACAGGCCTCGCTCTGGATAAACAGTCCACACAACACGGCCTTCTCCGCTACTTCCTCTCCTGACTTGGCTGCGCGTCCAGCAGTGCGGAACGAATGCCCATCTTTTTCAGCTCTTCCACCAGGTCTCCGTTCTGGTGCATCTGGAGAAGAATGTCGCAGCCTCCGACGAACTCCCCGTTCAGATACACTTGCGGGATGGTGGGCCAGTTGGAGTAGCTCTTAACCCCTGCAAAGGATGAATGAGAAAAACATTAATTTATAATCTAGAAATAATATTCTGGACCAACATCAGGGGACACCGCAGGCCTATTCTACAGAACAGAGCAACCAATCAGAATCCACCTTCTACCGGGTGTGGCTTCACAAAAGTGAACTGCAATTGGTTGTAATGGATTGCTAAAAGGTTTATTCAGCAAGTAGGAAGAAAATGTTGGATATGCAAGAATATTTAATATGTTGTTGCCGCTGTCAAATAAAACGGCTACCACAGTGTTTATAGAAAGAAAGAAGAAAAAGGAGGAAGAAAAAGAAAAAGAAAAAAAAGGAGGAAGAAAAAGAAAAAGAAAAAAAAAGGAGGAAGAAAAAGAAAAAGAAAAAAAAGGAGGAAGAAAAAGAAAAAGAAAAAAAAGGAGGAAGAAAAAGAAAAAGAAAAAAAAGGAGGAAGAAAAAGAAAAAGAAAAAAGGAGGAAGAAAAAGAAAAAAGGAAAAAGAAAAAAGGAGGAAGAAAAGGAAAAAGAAAAAAGGAGGAAGAAAAGGAAAAAGAAAAAAGGAGGAAGAAAAAGAAAAAGAAAAAAGGAGGAAGAAAAAGAAAAAGAAAAAAGGAGGAAGAAAAGGAAAAAGAAAAAAGGAGGAAGAAAAAGGAAAAAGAAAAAAGGAGGAAGAAAAAGAAAAAAGAAAAAAGGAGGAAGAAAAAGAAAAAAGGAGGAAGAAAAAGAAAAAGAAAAAAGGGGAGAAAAGAAAAAGAAAAAGAAAAAAAAGGGGAGAAAAGAAAAAGAAAAAAGGGGAGAAAAGAAAAAGAAAAAAGGGGAGAAAAGAAAAAGAAAAAAGGGGAGAAAAGAAAAAGAAAAAAGGGGAGAAAAGAAAAAGAAAAAAGGGGAGAAAAGAAAAAGAAAAAAAAAGAAAAAAGGGAGAAAAGAAAAAAGAAAAAGAAAAAAGGGAGAAAAGAAAAAGAAAAAAAGAAAAAAAAAGGGAGAAAAGAAAAAAGAAAAAAAGAAAAAAAAAGGGAGAAAAGAAAAAGAAAAAAGAAGAAAAAAAGGGAGAAAAGAAAAAGAAAAAAGAAGAAAAAAAGGGAGAAAAGAAAAAGAAAAAGAAAGAGAAAAGAAAAAAAAAAAGACAAGAAAGGGAAAAGAAAAACCAGGCACACACAATGTTTATAAAGCAGAGCTAAAATAACAATATCTATAAACCTGTATCTCTCCATTTTAGATCTCTCAATGTTTATACACATTTACTTTTATCTTCCCATTTCCCTTGATCAAGGTTTATAACCACTTGACCTCTGGAAGGTTTTACCCCCTTCATGACCTGGCCATTTTTTTGCTATACAGCACTGCATTACTTTAACAGGGTATTTGCACAGTCATGCAACGCTGTACCCAAATAAAATTTATATAATTTTTTTTTCACACAAATAGAGCTTTCTTTTGGTGGTATTTGATCAAATCTGCGTTTTTTATTTTATTACGTGAAAGAAGTTGTTTGAAATCTTTGCAAATTTATATATAAAAAATAAATAAAATAATAAAAAAAGTTCTACACATGAAATCCACATGGCCGCACTTGCGTTCCTAATATTAGTAAGCAAAATTTAGCAAATATTTGACGCCTCTCAACATGCATGAGAACGCACATCAATGATAGATAAACACTTAATAGTGAACGTGAAAAGACTTGCAAAAAAAATATCACCGCCTCCCATCTAATCCATAGAAGGGGGAAGTAGACTGATTACTGTTGGCAGCACAGAAAGTTTTCCTTGCATGTTTTGTTATTTTTGTGTTTTTCTTGTGTCAGGACTAAAAAAAGTGCCAAGTCACAGTTCAGATGGAGATAGATTACCATGCGAGCCGCATTGCACAATCACCCGGGGACACACACCCCGTGTCACCAGACCCATAGGAGAGCATTGATAGCAGACCAGATCACATGGCAGAATAAGCCCAAAGTCCCGACACATG
Organism: Lithobates clamitans; assembly: GCA_037952925.1. Lineage (NCBI taxonomy): Eukaryota > Metazoa > Chordata > Amphibia > Anura > Ranidae > Lithobates > Lithobates clamitans. The sequence continues at coordinate 420,016 of JBBGZY010001466.1, forward strand.
ACAATGCCGTACAAGGCCGTATACATGGGGGGGGCTAATCTGCTCAGGAGGAAAGTACATGTGAAATCCCCACTATCCGCCTCACAAACAAGCTGTCTGTTCCTTTAAATCATATAGATTTTTTTTTCTTAATGCCGGAGGGTTTAATCACATAGCGAATTCCCAGATCTCTCAGAGTGCACATGATGAGATCTTTGGGTCTGTACACCCGCTGTGCCCATTATGAGGGGTTCCCACCATCCCTGTGCTGAGTTCCCAGGTCTGTACACCCGCTGTGCCCATTATGAGGGGTTCCCACCATCCCTGTGCTGAGTTCCCGGGTCTGTACACCTGCTGTGCCCATTATGAGGGGTTCCCACCATCCCTGTGCTGAGTTCCCAGGTCTGTACACCCGCTGTGCCCATTATGAGGGGTTCTCACCATCCCTGTGCTGAGCTAGCAGGTCTGTACACCCGCTGTGCCCATTATGAGGGGTTCCCACCATCCCTGTGCTGAGTTCCCAGGTCTGTACACCCGCTGTGTCCATTATGAGGGGTTCTCACCATCCCTGTGCTGAGTTCCTGTGTCTGTACACCCGCTGTGCCCATTATGAGGGGTTCCCACCAGCCCTGTGCTGAGTTCCTGGGTCTGTACACCCGCTGTGCCCATTATGAGGGGTTCCCACCAGCCCTGTGCTGAGTTCCTGGGTCTGTACACCCGCTGTGCCCATTATGAGGGGTTCCCACCAGCCCTGTGCTGAGTTCCCAGTTCTGTACACCCGCTGTGCCCATTATGAGGGGTTCCCACCAGCCCTGTGCTGAGTTCCTGTGTCTGTACACCCGCTGTGCCCATTATGAGGGGTTCCCACCAGCCCTGTGCTGAGTTCCTGTGTCTGTACACCCGCTGTGCCCATTATGAGGGGTTCCCACCAGCCCTGTGCTGAGTTCCCGGGTCTGTACACCCGCTGTGCCCATTATGAGGGGTTCCCACCAGCCCTGTGCTGAGTTCCCAGTTCTGTACACCCGCTGTGCCCATTATGATGGGTTCCCACCATCCCTGTGCTGAGTTCCCGGGTCTGTACACCTGCTGTGCCCATTATGAGGGGTTCCCACCATCCCTGTGCTGAGTTCCCAGGTCTGTACACCTGCTGTGCCCATTATGAGGGGTTCCCACCATCCCTGTGCTGAGTTCCCAGGTCTGTACACCTGCTGTGTCCATTATGAGGGGTTCCCCCCATCCCTGTGCTGAGTTCCCAGGTCTGTACACCCGCTGTGTCCATTATGAGGGGTTCCCCCCATCCCTGTGCTGAGTTCCCGGGTCTGTACACCCGCTGTGCCCATTATGAGGGGTTCCCACCATCCCTGTGCTGAGTTCCCAGGTCTGTACACCCGCTGTGTCCATTATGAGGGGTTCTCACCATCCCTGTGCTGAGTTCCTGTGTCTGTACACCCGCTGTGCCCATTATGAGGGGTTCCCACCAGCCCTGTGCTGAGTTCCTGGGTCTGTACACCCGCTGTGCCCATTATGAGGGGTTCCCACCAGCCCTGTGCTGAGTTCCTGGGTCTGTACACCCGCTGTGCCCATTATGAGGGGTTCCCACCAGCCCTGTGCTGAGTTCCCAGTTCTGTACACCCGCTGTGCCCATTATGAGGGGTTCCCACCAGCCCTGTGCTGAGTTCCTGTGTCTGTACACCCGCTGTGCCCATTATGAGGGGTTCCCACCAGCCCTGTGCTGAGTTCCTGTGTCTGTACACCCGCTGTGCCCATTATGAGGGGTTCCCACCAGCCCTGTGCTGAGTTCCCGGGTCTGTACACCCGCTGTGCCCATTATGAGGGGTTCCCACCAGCCCTGTGCTGAGTTCCCAGTTCTGTACACCCGCTGTGCCCATTATGATGGGTTCCCACCATCCCTGTGCTGAGTTCCCGGGTCTGTACACCTGCTGTGCCCATTATGAGGGGTTCCCACCATCCCTGTGCTGAGTTCCCAGGTCTGTACACCTGCTGTGCCCATTATGAGGGGTTCCCACCATCCCTGTGCTGAGTTCCCAGGTCTGTACACCTGCTGTGTCCATTATGAGGGGTTCCCCCCATCCCTGTGCTGAGTTCCCAGGTCTGTACACCCGCTGTGTCCATTATGAGGGGTTCCCCCCATCCCTGTGCTGAGTTCCCGGGTCTGTACACCCGCTGTGCCCATTATGAGGGGTTCCCACCATCCCTGTGCTGAGTTCCCAGGTCTGTACACCCGCTGTGCCCATTATGAGGGGTTCCCCCCATCCCTGTGCTGAGTTCCCGGGTCTGTACACCCGCTGTGCCCATTATGAGGGGTTCCCCCCATCCCTGTGCTGAGTTCCCGGGTCTGTACACCCGCTGTGCCCATTATGAGGGGTTCCCACCAGCCCTGTGCTGAGTTCCCAGTTCTGTACACCCGCTGTGCCCATTATGATGGGTTCCCACCACCCCTGAGCCGAGTTCCTGGGTCTGTACACCAGCTGTGCCCATGATAAAGGGATTTCCTCCATCCATTTCAAACATTGGAATTTCTCCTTGATCTGACTGATGCCCTCAGACATATTTAATTCTACTTCATAAAGGTGTACACTTGGCCAGGCATACATGTTGATATCAATGGAGATGGGAGGGGGAAGGTGGACAGCTCCAACATTCAAGCAGGAGAGCAAAAGCGATGAGACAAGTAATCAGAAGGGACAAGACATCACTCATTACGTCTAAAGACAACCAGATTGGGAGACGTTTATCTCCTGGCCTTCTGCTACAAGATCATCACCCAATCTGGACATCATAGAAGCCAACTGGTTGGTATCTTCTGACCTCTACTGAAGTTCTGACCATCTATGCAGAGCTATGAGGACCATCAACACCAATGTAAGAAGCCTGCAGAGTCTCAACATCGACCTCCTGCAGCTCATCACAATGTATCAAAATGTTACAGATTGTCACCGAGAACAGGAAGATCTTTATGTCTGTAGAGGAAGATGAGGACTTTCATCCAACACAACAGCCTCAGGAGAGGAAAAGGGAAGGACAAGGAATCTGAATGTATGGGGGGGGCATTTATGGACACAGGAAGGAAGAGTGGAGCGATTGTCCTCCGAACGTCACTCTTCCTTCTCTATAGGAAACTTGGGATCTGGCCCATTGTTGGTTTCCAAAAATAGCAAAAAAAGGTTAACCGTGTGCACTTCACATCCGGACACTTCTGTACCATCCCCTGAAATCTCAACAATCTGAAAGCTGAGGATGACAGATCTGGAAGCTACGTTCCTCTCCAATGTTCATCACATTTGTATTACTCAATGCCATGGACCCAATGGGACACCTGGCCAACTAAGGGCACCTAAATCAGACATTGTCCCTGAAGGAACACGTAGGGTGTCTGATAGACCTGGCTTCACCTCTGTGACCACATAAATGCCACCTGACCCCAGATATACCCCTGAGATTCCATAGACTCCCTTTGACCCCCCTATGTATCACCCAGCAATCCCCCAACTTCCCTAGACACCTGCGAGACCCTAAAGTTCTATGCCCCACATGTGACACCAAAGACCCTCCTGTGTAGCTTGTTATACTTTATTTGGCCACACAAGTGTCCCAAGACCCCCCCCCCCCGCCAATACCATCAGAGGGATCATATAGACCCCCCCATGGGTCCCTATTGGCTTCCTCATACCCAACAGATTTCCTGTGACTTCATAGGCCCCCCCTCTGACCCGTGTTACCCAAAAGACCTCCTGTGTTGCCCATATAGGTATCACACAACCCCATAGTCCCTGTTAGCCCTCTAAAACCTTCCTGAGTTGCCCTTTTGAACTCATTGATGTCCTCTGAGCAGTGTGTCCTCACAGACCCCCTATAACCTCTCCGTCCCGTGAGGCCCGATAAACCCCTCTGACCTTCATCTGCCACTATAGACCCATCTGATCCCACATACAATATCTCACAAAAGTAAGTACACCCCTCACATTTTTGTAAATCTTTTCTTCTATCTTTTCATGTGACAACACTGAAGAAATGACACTTTGCTACAATGTAAAGTAGTGAGTGTACAGCTTGTATAACAGTGTAAATTTGCTGTCCCCTCAAAATAACTCAACACACAGCCATTAATGTCTAAACCGCTGGCAACAAAAGTCAGTACACCCCTAAGTGAAAATGTCCAAATTGGGCCCAATTAGCCATTTTCCCTCCCCGGTGTCATGTGACTTGTTAGTGTTACAAGGTCTCAGGTGTGAATGGGGAGCAGGTGTGTTAAATTTGGTGTTATCGCTCTCACTCTCTCATACTGGTCACTGGAAGTTCTACATGGCAAAGAACTCTCTGAGGGTCTGAAAAAAAGAATTGTCGCTCTACATAAAGATGACCTAGACTATAAGAAGATTGCCAAGACCCTGAAACTGATCTGCAGCACGGCGGCCAAGACCATACAGCGGTATAACAGGACAGGTTCCACTCAGAACAGGCCTCGCCATGGTCCACCAAAGAAGTTGAGTGCACGTGCTCAGCGTCATAGAGGTTGTCTTTGAGAAATAGTCGTATGAGTGCTGCCAGCATTGCTGCAGAGGTTGGAGGGGTGGGGGGTCAGCCTGTCAGTGCTCAGACCATACGCCGCACACTGCATCAAATTGGTCTGCATGGCTGTCATCCCAGAAGGAAGCCTCTTCTAAAGATGATGCACTAGAAAGTCCACAAACAGTTTGCTGAAGACAAGCAGACTAAGGACATGGATTACTGGAACCATGTCCTGTGGTCTGATGAGACCAAGATAAACGTATTTGGTTCAGATGGTGACAAGCGTGTGTGGGGGCAACCAGGTGAGGAGGACAAAGACAAGTGTGTCTTGTCTACAGTCAAGCATGGTGGTGGGAGTGTCCTGGTCTGGGGCTGCATGAGTGCTGCCGGCACTGGGGAGCTACAGATCATTGAGGGGACCATGAATGCCAACATGTACTGTGACATACTGAAGCAGAGCATGATCCCTTCCCTTCAGAGACTGGGCCGCAGGGCAGTATTCCAACATGATAACCACCCCAAACACACCTCCAAGACCACCACTGCCTTGCTAAAGAAGCTGAAGGTAAAGGTGATGGACTGGCCAAGCATGTCTCCAGACCTAAACCCTATTGATCATCTGTGGGACATCCTCAAATGGAAGGTGGAGGAGCACAAGGTCTCTAACATCCACCAGCTCTGTGATGTCATCATGGAGGAGGGGAAGAGGACTCCAGTGACAACCTGTGAAGCTCTGGTGACCTCCATGCCCAAGAGGGTTAAGGCAGTGCTGGAAAATAATGGTGGCCACACAAAATATTGATTCTTTGGGCCCAATCTGGATATTTTCACTTAGGGGTGTACTGACTTTTGTTGCCAGAGGTTTAGACATTAATGGCTGTGTGTTGAGTTATTTTGAGGGGACACCAAGCCCCCCCACAGACCCTTATAAATGCCCCCCTATGTGAACACCTATAAATATCCCCCCCATGTACCCCTATAAATGCCCCCCCCCCATATGTACCCCTATAAATGCCCTCTCTCTCCCCCCTCCCCCATGTTTGCCCCCTGGTTGCCCTCTGTAGCTCCTCCCCCCCGGGGGGCGGGGTCACACTCACCCTGTCGGAGGTCTTGGTCCTCCAGCACATTATACGCGGCGTATCCGTCCACTCCGTGCATCCGGAGGATCTGCACCACCGCATTACTGAATCCGCACATCGGCTGCTCCGGAGTCCCCTTCATAAACACCACAACCTTATCCTTCTTCACCAACCCTTCCAAGTGTTCCCGGGAACTACTCCCGCTCAGCAGGCGGAGGACGGCCGGGACCCGGACCGCCGATACACGGGAGACCAACCAACTCATGTCCGATCTGTCCCCGATCTCCGCCCGGACACACTCATGTCCCGTCCAGGACACCGTCACCCCGCCCACAGCGCGACCTCATTGGCTGGAGACGTGTGGGCGGGGACGAAATGGACGTTCACCGCACTCTTCGTTGGCTGGAGACGTGTGGGCGGGGGAATAGACGCACACTACTCGTCTCATTGGCTAGGAAGTGTGGGCGGGGAATGGACACCCTTCACTGGCTGGAGACATGTGGGCGGGGGAATAGACGCACACTACGCGTATCATTGGCTAGGAAGTGTGGGCGGGGGAAATGGACGTACACTGCACCCTGCATTGGCTGGAGAGGTGTGGGCGGGAAGAATAGAATTAACCTGAATGCCTGTGTTTTGTCAGATTTGGCGACCCGTCAGAATGTGTAACCGAAGTGACGTTCGGTCGCCGCCATCTTGCTACACCCCGTACTCTTCCATACTAAGGGTGCACTGAGAAGAGGGAAAAGCGGACATCTTGTTACACCCACCGGAGTTTTGCATTTTACACTTATTTTTAACAGTAATGTGAGTTTATATATATATATATGAAATACAGGACTTAGAACTCAGTCTGACTGGTTAAATGTTGCATTTTAAAAGCAGCAGCTTTTAACCTGGAACCTGCTCATTTTATAGGTTTGCTAATCTAACAGAAGTTCGCTGCTTTTTAAAATTCAACATCTCACCAGACAGACGGAGTTCTAAGTACTGTTTTTCACTATATAAACTCACTTTACTGTTCAAAATAACTGTAAAATGCAAAACTCCGGTGGGTGTAACAAGGTGTCCGCTTTCCCCCTTCTCAGTGTATCCTTACTATGGAGGAGTGCGGGGTGTAGCAAGATGGCGGCGACTAAATGTCACTTCCGTGACACATTCTGACGGGTCGCCTAATCTGATGAAACACCTCATTGGCCGGAGCATGTGGGCGGGGAATAGACGTTACACTGCGCGCTTCATAGTATGGGCGGGGAGGGAAACGCACACATCGTACGTGCTTATTGGGTAAGAGGTTTCCCTCTGATTTCGTAAACCAATGAGCAAGCGTGATGGTATGTATGGGGCGTGGTTTGTACATGTTATATATCTGCTCTCGGTCTTGAGCTCAGTAGTGTAGCTGAGCACCGGAAGTATCGCCATGGTGATGAAGGTGGGGGAGGCGTGTGGCCGCCATCTTTGTACAGGGTAAGTCGTGGTTTTCCCTCTTTTTTTTTTAACATAAATTATCCTCTTAGTGATTAATATTTGTCTTTAGTTGTCTTGTGCTCCATGTTTTGCCCCCCATGGTGGGGCGGTCTGCGTCCTCTCCTGAGCCCCCCGTTCTCTGTACTCGGGGCGATCGGAGTCGCAGATAGATCGAATCGCAGAGGAAGCCGAGATATCGCTGTGAAAAGCCCCGACAAGCCGATGTGCCATATTCCTCTCACACTCCGCCTCTGTGGTCACCGAGATGACGATCGCACCGTGTCCTCATCCATCGACTAACAGACAGATCATCGCAGAGCGATATTATTGTCAGAATCAAGACTTCTGATTAATACTGTGACCCTGCGACACCCCCTTCCCCTCCCCCCACCATACACCCCCTTCCCCTCCCCCCACCATACACCCCCTTCCCCTCCCCCCACCATACACCCCCCCCCCCCCCCCCCATATCTGTGTGACGTGACTCCTCTAACGTTCTTTTCTCTTGTCTTCGCAGGAAAGTCCTCCCTGATTCCAGCTGGAAAACTTCCCCCGGGACGGACCGGCCCGACCAGAGGACGCCGGGATCTGATCTCTGCGATGCGATGGAATTCGTCGCTCATTTGTGGCTCGGAGATTCGTCAGGGCGCCGGCTGTGATTGGCTCTGTGATTTGGGGGAGGGGGTGGTGAGCATACAGGAAATATCCAGACAACCACAAAGATATTCAGCATGGGGCCCCCCCCCCCGTAGGTTCGGTTTACACGACCGCAACGTTGCTGCGCGGCTTGCTGGCGTCTTCATTTAACAGAAGTCAATGCAAGTCGTCGTGAAGTCGCCCCCCCCCCAAAAGTAGCGCAGAAACCTTTTCCTGCGACTTCAGCCGCACCGATTACAACGGTTCCACCATTGCAGTTAATGGGGGGGGGGGAGGGGGTGAACTCTCAAGTTGCGGCAGCGTGAACCGAAAGTAAAACCCATTGATTTAACAGTAAAAAAAAAAACCTTCCGTTCCCATCACGTGTCGGCAGTATGATTGTACTCTCAACCAAACGTAAACCGGGTAGGAGCGCCCCCTCTCCCCGCCCACCTCCTTCTCTTGTGCATGCCGGCTCCTGTCCAGTCAGGTACCTGTGTGCACCGGGCTGTGTGGGGTGGGTGAGGCTAGTTGGTGCCAGCAGAGGGCCCCATGGAAGAGGAGCTCAGGGAGGAGAACACCCCCCTCCCCCCTTTCTTGCAACTGCCGCCAGAGATCCTGGTGGAGGATGGGACACAGGCTCAGCTACCCCTCCTCCTGGCACCGCTGGACAGGTGACAGCTGGGAGGACTGGTGCTTCCCTAGGTGTGTGAGGCTGCCCCCCCCCCCCCAATGTCCCACTGCCCCCCTTTAATGACCCTTCCCCCTCCAGTCCCAGCAAGGCCCCGCCTGTCCCGCTGCCCCCTCCTGTCATGCTGCTCTTCACCTATGATACGCCCCCGTGCTCCCTCCCTGTCCCACTTCCCACCCACCCCCCGGGGTAGGAGGAGGAGGATGTGGGACAGCCAGTGGGGGCCCTGGGGAATATTGGCCGCTTAAGCTGTTTAAGGGGTCTCCACTATTTCTGATGGCTGCCCCCTGGTCATAACTGATCACATGTGCAGCACCATGGCAGTTGCAGATTACCACTTAAAGAGGCGCTCCACCCAGAAGGGGTAACTCCGCTTATTTGCGTCCCTCCTTACCCCCCCCCCCCGTGCCACATTTGGCACCTTTCAGGAGGGAGAAGGCGACGGGTATCAGTCCCCACTTCCAGGAGACCAAGATACAGCGAGGCCCCCTGGAAGTTCAACCCTCCGCTGCCGCCGGGCCAGTTAGAAAGCACGGCCCTCTTCGCACGGACGCAGTAGTAGGGAACCGGCTTTCCCTCTACCACAAATGGCGGCATCACCCGTCAGTTAATTGGCAGAGTGCCGACACCGCTGGATTCCTGGACAGGTAAGTCGTCAGCAGCTGCAGTATTTGTAGCTGCTGACTATTAATTTTTGCATAGAAACCAATCAGCTTCCAGGTTTTATTGCCAAAGCTTAATTAATTGAACCAGCTGAGGTTAGAATCTGATTGGTTTCTATGCAGAAGTGAATCGTCTTCTAACCTCAGCTTGTTCAATTAGAGGGGTTGTAATCCCTCGCCAGTTATTTACCTTTAATGCATTCTCTGTGTTATGGTGAAAAACCTTCTGTGCTGCAGCAGCGCCCCCGATTCCCCCCCCCCCCCCCGTTATACTTACCTGAGCCCCGTAATTCCCAGGACGGGGACAAGCACACCAGCTCCAGCCGGTGTCTTGTGTCCTGATTGGATAGATTGAAAGCAGCGCAGCCATTGGCGGCTGCTGCTGTCAATCAAATCCAATGGCGTGGGGGGGCGGAGCCGAGTCCTGCTGTCTGTGTGAATAGAGGCAGCAGCAGGACATGGGAGCGCGCCCGCACTCAAGAAGAGGAGGAGCCAGGAGCGCCGCTGTGGGACCCCAGAAGAGGAGGATCGGGGCCACTGTGCAAAACCAACTGCACAGTGGAGGTAAGTATTTATTTTTTTTAAGGAAAAAAAAAAAGCGGAACCTTTACAGCCCCTTTAATCTTTAGTAATAAAACCTGGAAGCTGATTGGTTTCTATGCAGAAGTGAGACTGAATTTGCACTCCAGCTTTAGTAAATAAACCCCAATATGTTTTACTTTCTGATATAAAACTGCCAATAAAAAAAAAAAAAAAATTCTTCAATTTAACCACTTGAGCCCCGGACCATTATGCTGCCTAAGGACCAGAGGTCTTTTTCCAATTTGGCACTGCGTCGCTTTAACTGCTAATTGCGCGGTCATGCAATGCTCTACCCAAACGAAATTTGCGTCCTTTTCTTCCCACAAATAGAGCTTTCTTTTGATGGTATTTGATCACCTCTGCAGTTTTTATTTTTTGCGCTATAAACGGAAAAAGACCGAAAATTTTGAAAAAAAATGATATTTTCTACTTTTTGTTATAAAAAAAATCCAATAAACTAAATTTTAGTCATACATTTAGGCCAAAATGTATTCGGCCACATGTCTTTGGTAAAAAAAATGTCAATAAGTGTATATTTATTGGTTTGCGCAAAAGTTATAGCGTCTACAAACTAGGGTACATTTTCTGGAATTTACACAGCTTTTAGTTTGACTGCCTATGTCATTTCTTGAGGTGCTAAAATGGCAGGGCAGTACAAAACCCCCCCAAATGACCCCATTTTGGAAAGTAGACACCCCAAGGAAATTGCTGAGAGGCATGTTGAACCCATTGAATATTTATTTTTTTTGTCCCAAGTGATTGAAAAATGACAAAAAAAAAAAAAATATTTACAAAAAGTCGTCACTAAATGATATATTGCTCACACAGGCCATGGGCCTATGTGGAATTGCACCCCAAAATACATTCTGCTGCTTCTCCTGAGTATGGGGATACCACATGTGTGGGACTTTTTGGGAGCCTAGCCGCGTACGGGGCCCCGAAATCCAATCACCGCCTTCAGGATTTCTAAGGGTGTAAATTTTTGCTTTCACTCTTCACTGCCTATCACAGTTTCGGAGGCCATGGAATGCCAAGATGGCACAAAACCCCCCAAAATGACCCCATTTTGGAAAGTAGACACCCCAAGCTATTTGCTGAGAGGCATATTGAGTCCATGGAATATTTTATATTTTGACACAAGTTGCAGGAAAGTGACACTTTTTTTTTTTTTTTTTCATAAAGTTGTCACTAAATGATATATTGCTCACACAGGCCATGGGCATATGTGGAATTGCACCCCAAAATACATTTAGCTGCTTCTCCGGAGTATGGGGATACCACATGTGTGGGACTTTTTGGGAGCCTAGCCGCGTACGGGGCCCCGAAAACCAATCACCGCCTTCAGGATTTCTAAGGGTGAAAATTTTTGATTTCACTCTTTACTGCCTATCACAGTTTCGGAGGCCATGGAATGCCCAGGTGGCACAAAACCCCCCCAAATGACCCCATTTTGGAAAGTAGACACCCCAAGCTATTTGCTGAGAGGCATGGTGAGTATTTTGCAGCTCTCATTTGTTTTTGAAAATGAAGAAAGACAAGAAAAAACTTTTTTTTTTTTTCTTTTTTCAATTTTCAAAACTTTGTGACAAAAAGTGAGGTCTGCAAAATACTCACTATACCTCTCAGCAAATAGCTTGGGGTGTCTACTTTCCAAAATGGGGTCATTTGGGGGGGTTTTGTGCCACCTGGGCATTCCATGGCCTCCGAAACTGTGATAGGCAGTGAAGAGTGAAATCAAAAATTCACGCCCTTAGAAAGCCTGAAGGCGGTGCTTGGTTTTCGGGGTCCCGTACGCGGCTAGGCTCCCAAAAAGTCTCACACATGTGGTATCCCCGTACTCAGGAGAAGCAGCAGAATGTATTTTGGGGTGTAATTTCACATATTTCCATGGCATGTTTGAGCAATATATCATTTAGTGACAACTTTGTGCAAAAAAAAAAAAAAAAAATTTGTCTCTTTCCCGCAACTTGTGTCGCAATATAAAATATTCCATGGACTCGACATGCCTCTCAGCAAATAGCTTGGGGTGTCTACTTTCCAAAATGGGGTCATTTGGGGGGGTTTTGAACTGTCCTGGCATTTTATGCACAACATTTAGAAGCTTATGTCACACATCACCCACTCTTCTAACCACTTGAAGACAAAGCCCTTTCTGACACTTTTTGTTTACATGAAAAAGTTTTTTTTTTTTGCAAAAAAATTACTTTGAACCCCCAAACATTATATATTTTTTTAAAGCAAATGCCCTACAGATTAAAATGGTGGGTGTTTCATTTTTTTTTTTCACACAGTAATTGCGCAGCGATTTTTCAAACGCATTTTTTGGGGAAAAAACACACTTTTTTTAATTTTAATGCACTAAAACACACTATATTGCCCAAATGTTTGATGAAATAAAAAAGATGATCTTAGGCCGAGTACATGGATACCAAACATGACATGCTTTAAAATTGCGCACAAACGTGCAGTGGCAACAAAATAAATACATGTTTAAAAGCCTTCAAAAGCCTTTACAGGTTACCACTTTAGATTTACAGAGGAGGTCTACTGGAAAAATTACTGCACTCGATCTGACCTTCGCGGTGATACCTCACATGCATGGTGCAATTGCTGTTTACGTTTGACGACAGACCGCCGCTTGCGTTTGCCTTAGCGCGAGAGCAGGGGGGAAAGGGGTGTTTTTTTTTTTTGTTTTTTTTTTTTTTTTTCTTTATTATTTTTTTTGCTTTTTTAATCTTACTTTTAAACTGTTCCTTTCATATTTTTTTTTTTTTAATCATTTTTATTGTTATCTCGGGGAATGTAAATATCCCCTATGATAGCAATAGGTAGTGACAGGTACTCTTTTTTGAAAAAATTGTGGTCTATTAGACCCTAGATCTCTCCTCTGCCCTCAAAGCATCTGACCACACCAAGATCGGTGTGATAAAATGCTTCCCCAATTTCCCAATGGCGCTATTTACATCCGGCGAAATCTAAGTCATGAAATACTCGTAGCTTCCGGTTTCTTAGGCCATAGAGATGTTTGGAGCCACTCTGGTCTCTGATCAGCTCTATGGTCAGCTGGCTGAATCACCGGCTGCATTCTCAGGTTCCCTGTTGAGACAGGAGAGCCAGAGAAAAACACGGAAGACAGTGGGGGGGGAGGGGGGCATTCCCTCCCACGGCTTGTAAAAGCAGTCTAGAGGCTAATTAGCCGCTAGGATTGCTTTTACATGAAAGCCGACCGCTGGCTGAAAAGAATGATACCTAAACCTGCAGGCATCATTCTGGTATAACCACTCAAAGTCGTGAATGGCGTACCTGAAGACAAAAAAATGGTTAACAATAAAGCACAGTAAAGTGTAAATAATTACACACCTGAAAAACAAACATGATAAAACATAATAACAATAACAATAAAACATTGCAGAATAGAATACAGTAAAAAAGAGCAGAACAATAGAGAGAGAGAAAAGAGAGAACAATAAAACAACAACTATTTTTTTTTTATTTCATATTTTTTTTTTTTTTTACACTTTTTTTGTAACTAACTTTTATAACGGTAACCGGTTCCAGGTTCGGGTCTCTCAGAATGCGATGGCATCTTGGGAGACCCTGTGAAAGTGTGCCTAGTCTGTACAATGCTGTACCCTACGCTAATACTCAACTAGTGAATGGTAGCGTTCAAAACATTCACCAATGCAAAGACCAGGATTGTCAGGACAGGAGGGACAATAATAGCGGGTGTCACGCCTATATCCGCGCTTGCTGCAGACACGACATCTTTTTTGGGGGGTTCGCTGGGTAGGGGTACTCGGGAGGACATAAAAATGCCTCTCATGCAGCCGACTGCATTTGGTTGGGGATGTGAATGGGGGAAGTACGGGCGCTGCAGAAGCGGTGGGTTCCCAATTAGGATTGGCGAATGCAGCAGGAAGGGCACTATGGGCACGACGGGGCAGTGTTTGTCTTTTTGGTGGCAGCGGGACACTACTTGTGCTTGCCACCTCACCAGCTTGAACTGCACTTATGGGACTCGCCACGTCACCAAGTGTTACTGCAGTGCTGGTTTGACTACGACCGGGGTGTACTAGGCCGCTGGCGCTTGCCAGTTCACCAAAACGCTACCAAAAAACTGTTAGCGATCACAGGGATCCGGCCTGACTCTGCGAACGCTGCAGTTATGCGTTTAGAGTCTTGTAAGTGACAGTGATCGATCTATACTGCACTTGGGTGGGCTGGGCCGGGCCGGGCGGAGGGGCAAAACGCAGGTGCTAGCAGGTATCTGGGCTGATCCCGCTAACACTGCGTTTTTGGGAACCCTAAACTGCTGGTGACGCTAGTATAGATCTGATCGGATCAGATATTGATGCGATCAGATACTATACCACTAAGGGAGGCGTATGCTGCGTGCGTGGGTGTTAGCGGTACTGGCGCTAATCTGACGCTGCCTGGGGCTGGTGCTTGCCAGTTCACCAAAACGCTACCAAAAAAACTGTTAGCGATCGCAGGGATCAGGCCTGACTCTGCGAACGCTGCAGTTATGCGTTTAGTGTTTTGTAAGTGTCAGTAATCGATCAATACTGCACTTGGGTGGGCTGGGCCGGGCGGAGGGGCAAAACGCAGGTGCTAGCAGGTATCTGGGCTGATCCCGCTAACACTGCGTTTTTGGGAACCCTAAACTGCTGGGGACACCAGTATAGATCTGATCGGATCAGATATTGATCCGTTCAGATACTATACCACTAAGAGAGGCGTATGCTGCGTGCGTGGGTGTTAGCGGTACTGGCGCTAACCTGACGCCTGGGGCTGGTGCTTGCCAGTTCACCAAAATGCTACCAAAAAAACTGTTAGCGATCGCAGGGATCAGGCCTGACTCTGCGAACGCTGCAGTTATGCGTTTAGTGTTTTGTAAGTGACAGTGATCGATCGATACTGCACTTGGGTGGGCTGGACTGGGCCCGGGCCGGGCGGAGGGGCAAAACGCAGGTGCTAGCGGGTATCTGGGCTGATCCCGCTAACACTGCGTTTTTGGGAACCCTAAACTGCTGGGGACGCTAGTATAGATCTGATCGGATCAGATATTGATGCGTTCAGATACTATACCACTAAGGGAGGTGTACGGTGCGTGCGTGGGTGTTCGCGGTACTGGCGCTAATCTGACGCTGCCTGGGGCGACGCATATCACCGCCGGGCGATCGGGGGGCTAAACCTTTATTCGGTAATAAACGGCGGGTGCCCTGACACTATAAAAAAATAAACAAACTAACCAGCGTCAACCGTAACGGTTATACGGTGATCAGTGGTGAAAGGGTTAACTAGGGGGCAATCAAGGGGTTAAAACATTTATTAGGTAGTATATGGGGGTCCCTGACGCTATAAAACGCTGACGGCGAACCTAAATATTTACCTCACTAACTAGCGTCACCAGCGACACTAATACAGCGATCAGAAAAATGATCGCTTAGTGACACTGGTGACAGGGGGTGATCAAGGGGTTAAAACTTTATTAGGGGGGTACCCTAGACCTAAAGGGGGGTAATACTAACTGCCCTAACACATTTGAAACAAGAGGCATAGGTTAGGACTTTATATGAGACCATGACCATCCGGTACACAGGTCTCCATCCAATTATATCTGAGAAAAATAAGGGGACCTTATCTATTGACTATATGCGAGTATCATCTATTGCACCTTGTTTCTCATGTGGTATCAATAAATTTACATTTTTTTACATCTGATGACTCAGCCTACCCTAGTGATGTGTTTCATATAAAGTCCCCATTGTCCCCCTTTTTCCCCTAGTCCCCTTATTTTTCTCAGATATAATTGGATGGAGACCTGTGTACCGGATGGTCATGGTCTCATATAAAGTCCTAACCTATGCCTCTTGTTTCAATATGAATATGGGATGGAAACACACACTAAATACTATATATACCATTGCTGTGGTCTTGTGTCATATGCCTAGTTATTATATTTACTTGCTATCACTGGAATATCTTTGTTTTATCCTAGTCATGTTATCTATCCAGGTTGATACTCGGGGGGTGGATCCTTTCCATCCCCGGGAGCTGCGACGCGCACCGTTGCTATCCCCTTATCCCCCTGATCCACCAGTCATGGGATCGGGGGCGTGTGTCCGCTGTGCGTCGACGTTACGCCCCGCACGACGGCACGTTTGGCGTCAATTGACGTCACGTGCCGTCGTGACGCTGATTCCATCTGACGTGCATATTGATGGAGGCCGGAGGTTGCCTATATAGGCGCTAGTCACCTTAGTGGGCTGCCTCCTCTCCTCCCTCCCAGCACGTCTTAGCGTGACGTTGGGGGTTCACCTCGTTGGCTGGCGGGCTGAGACTCTGTCATCTCAGGTAACCGTAGATCTCCTGCACTATGCTTTCTTTATCCCCCTTTATACACCCGTCCTCACTCAACCTGCCTTGCACTATCCCTTCACCTTGTTCGCTTGGTGTTGTGGTGGGCTCTCTTTGTTCTTTCACTCCTCCGGTCTCCCGGACACTATCTGTCTGTTTTTCCTATGTTCACTCCACTGTCACTTTACCTTGTCCCACACTTTATCTTCCACCTAGTGGCCATCCAACATCACTTGTTTTTTACCTATACGTATTTTATTTTATTTATCTACAGTTACCTTGGGTCAATGCTCTATCTTACACCACCATGTTGGAAACCTAGGTGAACTTTTTCACTACCCATTGCTCTACGGCGTCCTGAGCTGCCTCGCCCTGCCGCCTCGTGGTTGCCTCCTCAGCTCCCGTGGGGTTGATGTGTCCACCCTTGGTTATCTCCTACCATCATGAACTTTCTCATATATGCCCTACTACTATTATACCATATATCTACAGGTAAGAGTGTTAGGACTAGCGGTTTTGCTTCCCCTCTTCCTGTTGTAATTAAATATTATTAATTACTACTTTATACGTTACTCTAGATATTTCCAGATAGCTGCTCCTGATGAGTGGACAAACTTCCACGAAACGCGTCGAGCAATACAACTGAACATTCATAACTTCTTGACATGTCACAACGAATATGTATCTATCATGGGCATTTTAGTGTTTTAGCCATCAGTTGGATTTTAATACAATATGAATTACGTATACACATGTGGGGTGTAATTTTGATGATGCTGCAATCTATCTATGTTACAATGTATAACATGTTACTATACTACTATTATATGTTCTACTGCCATGTGTTACATACTTTGTACCTTATCTATTGACTATATGCGAGTATCATCTATTGCACCTTGTTTCTCATGTGGTATCAATAAATTTACATTTTTTTACATCTGATGACTCAGCCTACCCTAGTGATGTGTTTCATATAAAGTCCCCATTGTCCCCCTTTTTCCCCTAGTCCCCTTATTTTTCTCAGCCCTAACACATTTACTGTCACAAACTGACACTATGCAGTAATCAGAAAAAAAAAGAAAAAAAAAAAAATGCTGGTGTCAGTTTGTGACAGGGGGGGGGGTGATTGGGGGGCGATCGGGGGGGGGGGGGGGATCGGGGTGATTTGTGTGCCTGGCATGTTCTACTGTGTGTGTTGTGCACTCACATACTTGTCGTCTCTCCTCGGGCCGGAACGGAAAATACCGACCCGAGGGGAGATGACATCACTTCCTTTGCTGCTGTTTAGCATACAGCAGCAAAGGAAGATTCTCATTGGCCGGCGGCGATCGCGAGGGGGGGCCACGAACGGATGGTCTCCCCCTCATCACCGATCGCCGCTGGACAAACGACGACCGCCTCGGGCACCGGGGGGGGGGTCCGATCGGACCCCCCACCCGCGGAAGGCAAATCACGTACCCTGTACGTGATTTTGCCTGTCCGTGCCACTTTGCCGACGTACATCGGCGTGAGGCGGTCGTCAAGTGGTTAATATATATTCTGCGTATTTTTGGTAAAAAAAAAAAAATTACAATAAATGTATTGATTGGTTTACGTGAATGTTATTGTGTCTACAAACTATGGTATGTATGGGCAGCAATTGGCTATGTATAGTGGGACTGCAATACTGGACGCTGAGACTTTGGGGTTCCCCATGAATAAGCTCCGGGGGAGGGGGGGGGTGTGGAGTGACACGTGTTGGGGGTGTGGCCTGTAGGCTGAGGTTGCCATCCATTCATCACAGTAGGACACCCCAGATGTACAACTTCCAGGGGGGGTCACCCTTTTCTTCCCTGACAGTGACACTAATACTGTGATCAGTGCTAAAAATATACACGGTACTAATGACACTGGCTGTTAAGGGGTTAATTGTGTGCCTAGCCAGTGTTTTGTGTGCTGCCTTTACTAGGGGAAGAGATGGATTTTATACCCTGCTTTGCATGAACACAGAATCCATCCCTTTTGGGTACAGCATTGTGTGTGTGTGTGGGGGGGGGGTCTTCAGAAGGTCAAGTGGTTAAACAGAGGCCAAGATGGCGGCTTCCTTGGCTGAGACTGAGAGTTTAGTAATATATTTGGGTGGCTCAGCAGGAGGTGGACACATTTCAATCCATCTATAGGCAGGCTGGTTATAATGAAGTTGTTCCATCGATCAACTTGAGGACAACCAGCCTGATGTTTTTTTTTTTTTCCTGCTTTTCTCAATCGCTGCCAGCAGAGATTATATTTCTCCACCCCCCGCCAGCAGAACACAATAGCAGAGTGGCAGGAGTTTCCCCATCAACACCAGAGGTCGACCGATATTTGGCGTTTTTTAATCGGCATCGGCCGATTGTGCTGATAAAAAAAGCCGATTATAACTTCAGCGCGACTTGCAAATGACTTCTGTAATAGAAGTCAATAATGCAAGTTGTCTGAAGTCTTCTGTGGAGAGAATTCTCTCCTCCTCTGGGCAGCCAAGTCTGATAAAAGAAGCTAAAAAGATACAATGTTTCCACTTGTCAATGAACTGAACTCTGTGTGAGAAGTTCTCAGTTTAACCATTTAAAGACAATCTTTTCTGACATTTGTTTCTTACAAGTAAAAATCCTGTATTTTCTGCTAGAAAATCACTAAGAACCCTCCAAAATTATATATTTTTAGCAGAGACCCTAGGGAATAAAATAGGGGTTGCTGCAAGCGGTCTTTCAAACGCAATTTTTTTTTTTTTGGAAAAAATGCACTAATGAATTAAAAAAAAAAAAAAAAAAAAAAAACCTAAGCAGTAAAGTTAGCCCATATTATTTATTTTTTTTTGTCAAAAGTTTTGATTACCTGTTTAAATGTAATATTTTCTGTATTACGTATTACTTAAGGTTGCTCTCACACGGGAGCAGGCGGGCGTTGACGGTAAAACGCTGCTAGTTTTAGCGGCGCTTTACCGTTATTTTAGCGGCGCTATTCGGCTGCTAGCGGGGAGCTTATAACCCAGCTAGCGCCTGGAGAAGGGGTTGAATGCGCCCCTGAAGTGCCGCTGCCGAATCGCTTTGCAGGTGCTTCGGAATCGGTGCGCGTTCATTTCAATGGGCAGGAGTGGTGGAGGAGCGGTATCCACCGCCCCAAAGATGCCGCTTGCAGGACTTTTTTAACATCCTGCCAGCGCATCGCCTCAGTGTGAAAGCCCGAGTGACTGCAGGGGAGCCGTTTTACAGGCACTATTTTTAGCCCAAAAGCACCTGAAAAACGCCCCATTGTGAAAGGGATCCAACTGTTAGATTTTATGAGTTGAAGGGAAAAAAAAAAATCTGCATCATTTATCGGCCACCACGATTTCTAAATGTTGGCCAGAGAAAAACCCATATCGGTCAACCTCTAATCAACACTGACTGTCACCTTACAATGTGTGTGCTGCTTTTACTGAGCGATGTGACGGTTTTTATTCCTTGCTTTGCAGGGAGAAAAAAAAAAAAAAGGAAGATCGCTGCTTTCTGTAGAGAGCTCTGTGTAGTTTACCAACACAGAGCTCTCCTGTCATTCACTCAGCCGATCGGCACATCCTGGCCAGATCAGCTCACGCCGAAGAGAATGAAGGCACAACCAGGGCGGCTGGCACACTCTTCCTACCCAGGAATACCGCATCGCGTATATATGTATGATTTGGCGCAGCAGGGCCGCCCGGTTGTACTAGAACAGGGGTTGGCAGTCCTAAAGTGGTTTAAAAAAAAAAAAAAAAATTGGGCTAACTTTACTGGCTTTTTTTTTGTTTGTTTTTTAATTCATTAAAGTGTAATTTTTTTATTTTTTTTTTTTACAAAAAATTGCATTTGAACAAGTGCTGTGCAAATAATGTAACATAAAATATTGCAACAACCACCATTTTATTCTCTAGTGTCTCTACTAAAACGTATGTATGTATGTAAAATATATATATTATTTTTTTTTTTTTTTTTTTTGTGATGGTGTTTCTAAGTAAATTTTCTAGCAAAAAAAAAAAAAAAAAGATTTTAACTTGAAACATATGTCAGAAAAAGGTTTAGTGGTTAAACTTCCCTCATTTAGGCCTCATGTACACTGCTGGTAAAAGGACATTTAGGAGCAGTTGGGCATTTTTTTTTTTTTTTTTTTTGAACTCTCCTCTGTTATCTTATCAGTACATGTACACTGGTTTCTTTAGGCTACATGCCCATGGACGTTTATAAAAAAAGCTGTAAAGCTAGTACAGATGCCAGGAAAAAAGCGGCGTTAACACGATTTTTATCTGCATTTTGCATTGAATTCAATGCGCGTTACTCCATGCTGGCTTTCAGCCGCGTTTCTCTTGTCTCTATTCAAAACCAAAGGTTCCCTATGGGAGCCCATTGATTTGAATAGAGGTCGGATCAAGAGGATCCGACTTGCGGTGCTGACAAACTTGAGGGGGAAATGCGAAAATTTAAAAATTTGTGAGGTTTCCCCCCCTAAGACGATACCAGAACCTTTGGTCTGGTATGGATCTTAAGGGGAACCCCACACCCAAAAAAAAATGGCGTGGCGGTTCCCCCAAGATCCATACCAGACCCTTATCCGAGCACGCAGGTCAGGAAAGGGGGGTGAGCGCCCCCATCTCCTAGACCATACCAAGCCACATGCCCTCAACATAGGGGGTTAGTGCTTTGGGGCAGGGGGGCCCTACGCCCCCCCCCCCACCCTCAAAGCACCTTGTTCCCATGTTGGTGAGGACAAAGACCTCTTCCAGACAAGCCTGGCTGTTGGTTGTTGGGGTCTGTGGGCGGGTGGCTTATCGTAATCTGGGAGTCCCCAGATCCTGGCCCCCCACCCTATGTGAATGAGTATGGGGTACATCGTACCCCTACCCATTCACCTGGGGGAAAAAAGTGTCAATAAAAAAAACGCACTGCACAGGTTTAAAGTAATTTTTATTAGGCAGCTTCGGGGGTCTCTTCCGACTTCTCTGCGCTCTCCAGTGTCTTCTGCCGGGCTCCTCTGCTGTCTTTTGCTAGCGGTTGCCCAGTCTTCTCCATTGTCTTCTTCCCTCTTCTCTTCCAGTGTTTACTAGACGCTCTCCTGCTGTAATGCCGTGTGCGCAACAACTTATAAAGGCATGGGGCGGGGTTCACCCGGTAAACCCGCCCCTTATGACGTCACAATCTCATCATTCCCCGGGACTGTGACGTCATAAGGATGAGAATCACCCGGTGATCCCGCCCCATGCCTATATAAGTCGCACACACGGCATTACAGTGGGAGAGAGAGCGTTGAGTCAACATTGGAAGAGAAGAGGGAAGTAGACAAGAGAAAAGACTGGGCAACCGCTGGCAAAAAAGCAGAAGAAAGCAGAGGAGCCTGGCAGAAGGGTTTTAATAATTTTTTTTTTTTTTTTTTTTTTGCAGCTTAAAAACGGCTATGCCATTTACAGCTCAAAAACGCCATGGTGGGCAGGAGGCCGCTTCAGATCTGGGCCATTGCCAAATGACGGCAACAGCGCGGATCTAAATTGCCGGGACTACGTCTATGTCTGCACGAGCAGCCTGCGCGCCCCGCCCAATGATCAGCGAGTCTATGAGATTCGCCTGATCACAGATCAGAGTAAGGGGTCGGTCCGGACCCCTTGCCACATGATCAGCTGTCGGCCAATGACAGCTGATCATGTGATGTAAACAGAGCCGGTGATCGGCTATTTTTCCTCCTCGCGCTGACAGCGTGAGAGGAAAAAAAAAACCCGATCACCGGCGGCCGTGAGAGGGACATCAGTCCTGATCACGGCGATCTTCTGACACACAGCAATAGGCACCAGCGTCACCCATCAATGCAACCTATCAGTGCCCATCAGTGGTACCTATCCGTGCCACCCATCAGTGCGGCCTTAACTGTGCCCATCAGTGCGGCCTTAACTGTGCCCATCAGTGCGTGTAGCCGCGCTGCCCCATTGATTTTGATGGGCAGGAGCGGTGTATACACCGCTCCAAAGATGTTGCTTTCAGCGTCCTTCCAGCGCACCGCTCCAGTGTGAAAGCTCTCGGGGGGCTTTAACACATTGGAGAGACTTCAGCGGCTGTTTCAGGGCACTTTGCAAGCGCTATTTTTAGCGCTAAAGGGGTCTAAGGAGTTTTTCAAAGCGCCTTTGCATTAAAGGAAAAAAAAAATAAAAAAGGCTTAAGAAAAATGCTTCCCTTCAAAATCAAATAATGTGGGCCGGTGCAGTGAAAAAAAAAAAAAAAAATCCTGCTTGCAGCATGTTTGGGGAGATAAAAAAAAAAAGGCACCTTCCCATTGAAAAATACAGTAAAACCGCTGCACAAAGGCACTTTTGGTGCAGTTTTTTGAGTCGCGTGTCCTTTAAAAACCGCAAACGCGGTAAAAATTGTTTTTGCTGTGGATCAGTGTGAAAGTGCCCTTCGTGAAGAAAATAGTTTGTTTGGGGGGCAGCTTGGTTTAGGTGTACTATTTAACCACTTATAAAAAGGTAAATATCTGTGCTGACCCCTTCAAAATGTATGGAATGAGGTGCTGCAGCTTAAAAATAGCCTAAACACTAAAGCTAAAAAAAAAAAATGTAAAGTGGAACCTTTTATTACGAGCATTATTAGGAGATTTACTTCTATTGCATGGAATACCGCATGTGGCCAGAAGTGGGGGGGGGGCGCCAGAGAGCCTCGGAAATACTTGGGGACAGCACGGCTGAACACGGAAAGGCTCGGGAACGGAGTATTTCTGAACAGCTCAGAACCACTCCGAGTGTCACCGGCGCCCCCCCGCACCTCTGGCCGAATGCGGTACTGCACACCCCATTAGCCTGAATTCTGCTCGTTTTTCAAGACAACACTCGCAAGCCGAGACAGAATTAAAAAAAAAAAAAAAAGTGGCTCGTCTTTCAAAACGCTCGTTAACCGCGTTACTCGTAAACCAAGGTTCCACTGTAAAGTGATGAAAAACAAGCGCGCATCCACTACTGATCAATTTAAAAGGAATAAATAAATTGAAAAAAAAAAGTTGATACCAAAAAAAATACTTAGTGTCATAAAAATGGAAGTGCTCAGAAACATAAAACAATAAATAAAATAATCAGTGTAGGAAAGTGTTCAAAACACTACCGGTATTGCATGTGTTCATAAATCATATAAACAAAAGTCCACATAGGTTAAAACGACCACCATGTGAGACAATGTGTATCTTCCAATGCTCTGAAGTCAGGGGATGATAATATCAAAGCCGCTTACCGGATTCATAGGATCTCATATTCTGGAGATCAAAGACACCTGTGCACAAGCCTGCCGGGAGGACTACGGTTCTCCTGGGGTTCCTCTCGGGGGAAAAGGCTTCTTCTGTTACAGCGGGGTATCCAGTTGGAAAAGAAGCTTGGAGACGAAGGTCATCTATTATCAGATGGTCCTTGGTGGTCTCATTAGTAGAGACTAAAAGAGGAGGACTTCATGGTGTAGTATATCCACAAAATGTATTATAAAATGTAGCAACTCTTACATCCAAGAACACGGTACCAGCTGGCTGTTTGGTGGTGATGTCAAGGACTAGTGCTCCGCCCGACGCGTTTCACCATACAAGGCATCGACTGGGAACAGAGGCCATAGGATGTCATATGCCGTCCTTTGGCTTGCAATGGTTATACCGGGTTTGTTGCCTGCTAGGCATCATCCCGGTCTCGGAATTTGCAGCTGGCGATTCTGTTTTAGACAAAAGTGATTTGAGTGGCTGAACAGGGTCTCCCTCTCCCGCCGCCACCCCCTCTCCCGGGCTCTACCATCCGATCGGGTTTGCTTGCAGAGCAGAATCATTCACTTGAATGGGTCATGTTTGGCCGGCGTTACACCCACCAACCATGGCAGGGCGTATACCTCCTGTGCACACCCCCTGGCCACTGCAACTAAAGGGGGTGCGGTTGGGGCAGGGGGTGATAAAAACAAGTCTTAACTATGGGGTTTTACCCCCCTCCCCCAAACTGCAAATGTAAATGAACTCTTACTGTTCTGAGCCCCCTATAAGGCTGCTTTCACACTGATGTGCTGCAATTTACCTGCACGGCGGGGGCAGCACAGCGCATCTACCACTTTCCTGGGTGAGCTGCTCTTTGCCATAGACTTCTATTATATCCTGCAGGTGCGGGGTTCTTCCTGAAAGCGCCCCAAAACTCCTGCATTCAGGAAGTGTGCCAAACCCCCCCAGATATATTAGAAATCTACGGCTAAGTGCAGGAAAGCTTCAGGTACATTGCACTGCACTGACATCCGCTGAGGATAACTAGACCACTTTGCCACCGTCATATTGCTATATGGTGGGTGGCAAGTGGTTAATGACATCCCGGTCTTAGTCCGTAGGGTTCAATATTGAGTTGGCTCCGCCCTTTGCAGCTATAACAGCTTCAACTCTTCTGGGAAGGCCGTCCACAAGGTTTAGGAGTGTGTCTATGGGAATGTTTGACCATTCTTCCAGAAGAGCATTTGTGAGGTCAGGCACTGATGTTGGATGAGAAGGTCTGGTTCATAGTCTCCACTCTAATTCATCCCAAAGGTGTTCTACCAGTCAAGTTCCTCCACCCCAAACTCACTCATCCATGTCTTTATGGACCTTGCTTTGTGCACTGGTCCAAATCATTTGCTGGAGGGGGGATTATGGCGTGGGGTTGTTTTTCGGGGGTTGGGGTTGGCCCCTTAGTTCCAGTGAAGGGAACTCTTAAGGCGTCAGCATACCAAGACATTTTGGACAATTTCATGCTCCCAACTTTGGGGTGGAGTCCTGACCTCAACCCGATAGAACACCTTTGGGATGAATTAGAGTGGAGACTGCGAGCCAGGCCTTCTCGTCCAACATCAGTGCCTGACCTCACAAATGCCCTTCTGGAAGAATGGTCAAACATTTCCATAGACACCCTCCTAAACCTTGTGGACGGCCTTCCCAGAAGAGTTGAAGCTGTTATAGCTGCAAAGGGCGGAGCCAACTCAATATTGAACCCTACGGACTAAGACTGGGATGCCATTAAAGTTCATGTGTGTGTAAAGGCAGGTGTCCCAATACTTTTGGTAATATAGTGTGTTATTATACTGGATTTATATAGCGCCAACAGTTTACAATGTAGGGGGGGGGGGGGGGGCAGTACAATTACGATACAAAAGGAATGGGAGGATTCCGGCTCGTATGAAAACACCTAAATATTTGTGTGTGGCCATAACATCCAATCAGATTAGTCCGTTCAGTATTGCCCCGCCCCTCTGTAGAGCCCAATTCATCTCCACGCTTCTTTCCTTCCTAGACGGCATTTCTAGTCATTTGGTACGCAGACCTGTAAGTGCAGATACAGATGTGACTCCTAGGTGGCGCCAGAAGACAAATACTGAAATGCCGAATCTCTTTCCCTATCATTTCTCTTGTATTGTAGTCTGTGGTGGGAGATCTCCGGAAATTGGTAGAAGGGGAAAGACAAATGACGAGACAAAGTCTGTACAGACTGAGCGCTGCAATGTACTTATAATACAGCCAACTGCAAATCCTCTATTGGTTGATGTGACGTGACTAATGGAAGATTTGATTGGTTATTATTATACAGGATATACACTCCCCGGACACTTTATTAGGTGCACCTTGCTAGTACCAGGTTGGACCGCCTTAATTAGGTCCCCCTCGCTAGTAGTGGGTTGGACCCCCTTTATTAGGTCCCCCTTGCTAGTAGCGGGTTGGACCCCCTTTATTAGGTCCCCCTTGCTAGTAGCGGGTTGGACCCCCTTTTGTCTTCATTCTTGGTGGCATAGATACAACAAGGTGTTGGAAACGTTCCTCAGAGATTTTCCTCCATAGTGACATGATAACATCACACAGTTGCTGCAGATTTGTCGGCTGCACATCCATGGTGCCAATCCCCCCGTTCCACCACATCCCAAAGGTGCTCTATTGGATGAGATGTGGTGAGTGTGGAGGCCATTGGAGTACAGGGACCTCATTGTCCAGTGGTGAGATGATTGGAGCTTTGTGACATGGTGCATTATCCTGCTGGAAGGAGCCATCAGAAGATGGGGACACTAGTCATAAAGGGATGGACATGGTCAGCAACAATACTCAGGTAGGCTGTGGTGATTAAACCATGATCAGGTACTAAGGGGTCCAAAGTGTGCCAAGAAAATATCCCCCCCACACCATTACACCCCCACCACCAGCCTGAACCGGTGATACCCCATCCCCCACACCATTACACCCCCACCACCAGCCTGAACCGGTGATACCCCATCCCCCACACCATTACACCCCCACCACCAGCCTGAACCGGTGATACCCCATCCCCCACACCATTACACCCCCACCACCAGCCTGAACCGGTGATACAAGGCAGGATGGATCCATGACGCCAAATTCTGACCCCACCATCTGAATGTCGCAGGTGAAATCCAGACTCATCAGACCAGGCGACGTTTTCCCAATCGGAATAGAACAAAAAATTCCGCGCTACCCAGGAAAACAAGCAGCTAACACGGCCAATGGATTATGTACATAAAACAGATAACAAATTAAGTGTAGCGCTAATATAAAAAGTCAAATAACCACATATAGTGTGGCATAAAGACCATTACATTCCTCAAATCAACGGATCCAAATTGAATGGGGGGACATCAAGAAGTGTATCCAAAGATAAAAGGTAGATCATACATAGACATAATGGGATAATAGTCCTCAAAATATGTGTGGCTTCATATGAAAAGTGTCAGTGTGCAGAAGACATCTGGGAGGCTTACCGGAACGTTTGAACCCAAAAAAAAAACCTACGTTCAATTGGGTCAAACAAGCCTGAGATTGAACGGCTGCTGGAGTTCCATAGAAGATGAAGGAAGATCCTAAGATGCTCTGTGGTCCGGTGTGTACCTCAGGGTTGGTGCCCGCAGTGGATGGTGATTACATTGAACAGGAAGAAACAAAAAGAGGCCACATAGTGTAATCCCGTATAAAAAGTATGTACCAAATTTATTGGTTGAAGGAGTAGCAGCTTCTATAAAGTGGCTACAGGTCTGACTCGATCGTTGGCTGACCCAGTGATCCTCCTGTCAGACTGCTGTAGTGTGCTGAATCTGACCATATGATGGTCTCCATACATTGTATCATTCTCTGTCCTTGCAGAGATAGAAAATATATATATATATTAATTTAAAACAATAAATAAATAAATAAAAAATGACCTAGCAGTGCCAAGGTTTTAGTGGGTCAGGGTCAAAGGTCAAAATCAGTATTTTTTTGGGACAGGATTTTTTCCCTTATCCACTTACATACAGATCGGAATATTCTCCCCCCTTAATGCCTGGGCCATTTTTTGTGACATGGCACTGCGTCGCTTTAACTGTCAATTGCGCGGTCGTGCGACGCTGTACACAAACAAAATTGGCGTCCTTCTCTTCCCAAAAATAGAGCTTTCTTTTGGTGGTATTTGATCACCTCTGCAGCTTTTATTTTTGCGCTATAAACAAAAAAAAGAGCGACAATAAAATATTTTTTACTATAATAAATATCCCTCCCAAAAAATGTAATTATAATAAGCGTATATTATATTGACTGGTTTGCGCAAAAGTTATCGCGTCTACAAAATATGGGATAGATTTATGGCATTTTTATTATTTCATTTTTAATTTTTTTTACTTGTAATGGTGACGATCAGTGATTTTTAGCGGGACTTTGACATTGGGGCGGACACTTTTGACATTTTTTGGGGACCAGTGACATTTATACAGCGATCAGAGCTATAAAAATAGCCGCTGATTACTGTATAAATGCCACTGGCAAGGAAGGGGTTAACACTAGGGGGGGCGATCAAGGGGTTAAGTGTTCCCTAGGGAGGTGTTTCTAACTGTGGGGGGGGGGGGGGGGAGAGGACTGACTGGGAGTAGAGAGAGATCGATGTTCCTGATCACTGGGAACAGCAGCACTCGCTCTACTTCCCTAAAAGAACGGGGATCTGTAATGTTTTCCCCTCATCACCGTATATGCGCCCGATGTACATTGACGGCGATTCGCGCAGGAGAGCCAACCTGCCGCAGCTGGTCCTCAAGTAGTTAAATTAGTAGCAGTGTCAGTAAGTTTTAAGGTAGGATATAAAAAATAAATAAATAAATAAAAAAGCAAAATGCGCACTCTTGTTTCTGGGCTGTACTCCGGGTACAAACACCAACTAACTTTTTTTTTTTTTATGATTTTGGCCCAGTTTTTGTTTGATAATATATATATATATATTTTTTTTTTTTAAGAGATATTCATTAGACATGTGCACTGACAAAAACATTCGTTTTCCTTTTCGTTTCATTCTTTTTTTGCTTTTTTTCGAAAATTCGGAAATCCGAAAATTCAGATTTTCAAATTTCCGAATTTTTAATTTTCAAATTTAATTGTTCATATTGCAGAATTCACCAATATGGATTTATAAGAAATGGTTTAAAAAAATAGACACAATATTAAGAGATCTTATATGGAAAGGGGGACAATCAAGGATTAGCTTACAAACCTTGCAATTATCAACTCAAGAGGGGGGTATGGCAGTCCCACATCCCCAATTCTATTTTTTAGCAGCTCAGTTACAGCACATAGGGTCAGGGGATGAAAATAATGAGGGTATAATGACCATGGGAGCGCCACATGAAACATTTATGGAGGTGCTGGAGGCAAATTCTTTTGTCTCTAGACCCCCCACAGTTAAATTAATAATAAAAGCTTGGAAATCCATTAAAGTGCTGGAAGGCGTGGAAGGAAAGGTTAGGTACACTCCCCTTTGGGATAATAAGTATTTACAAGAATTAAAACCAATTGGAAAAATAAAGTCTTGGGAAACAAAAGGAATAGTAAAGTTGGCCCAACTGTATAATGGCAGCACACTCAAAACATTCATTTCACTAAAGGAGGAATTTGATATTCCGAATCATACGTATTATAATTATCTACAAATAAGGCATGCCCTAAAGGCTCAATTTGGGGAACAAGGTCCGAGGTGGAGCCTCTCCCCTATCCTTTGCAGAATGGGTAGTGCGGATGGACACAAAGGTTCCATAGCAGAAATGTATCCATTGTTATGCAGAGGTGGGATGGAGAGTCCAGAAAAGCTCAAGTGTAGAAGCAAATGGGAAAGAGACATGGGCAACATATCGGATGAACAGTGGAGAAAGATGTTGGAGGGAGGACATCAGGTCTCGGTATCACCCGCGCAGAAGTTCTCACACCTAATGCTCCTTCACAGGGCATACTACACACCAAAGAGACTGTTTGAATTTGGGCGACGGGCGGATGCAAATTGTCCAAGATGCCAGAATACGGGGGACCTGATCCATATGATATGGAAATGCCCAAAATTACATCGGTACTGGACAGAAATATTAGAACTTATAAATAAGATCTTTAAAGTAGGACTGAAAATGGATCCAAAGTTATGTGTATTGGGAGTTGGGGAATGCCAAGGGAGAGGAAATAAAATAAACAAAGCAGTGGTAAGATGCCTATTTCAGGCAAGGAAATTGATAGCCCTGAGGTGGCAGGCGGAGAGACCCCCTTCAAAGGATGACTGGATTAGAACAGTGACAGAAACGGTATGGAAAGAAAAGGTAGTATACGTAAGGAGGAAAAATTTGAAGGAGTTCAAAAAAATTTGGGTCCCATGGTTAGAAGAAATAGGGTATCCCTTGTAAAGTGTGTGTAGGAAGAAGTGTTGTAGAAGTATACAGAGGATTAAAGAACTACCGAAGGAAAAACAGTTAGACCCCTGGGTTGGAGGGTGGGGGGATAGGCACGGGGGGGGGAAAAAAAAAAAAAACAGGTGAATAATGTTTTAGGATATTTTATATTTGGAGTGTTGTGCACATGAGTTTGGAATGTTTTATAGTTGATGGAAATTACTGTATAACACTGTGTAATGAATAAAGATTATTTAAAAAAAAAAAAAAAAAAAAAAAAAACTATTAAGTTATAGGTATTGGAATCTCCTTTCAAATTTGTCTGTATATGAACACAACAAATACAAATTTATCTTTAGTTATGAATTATCCGAAACTACAAATGCCGCATCTAAACAAATAGAATGGAACAAATTAATAATAAATAAGATACACAGATACCAAGGATTTTCTTGAGTACTTGTAATCGGGGAAATGTTCCCGATGCTTCCCCCAATACCTGGATAGTCAGCGGTGATCGGTGAGTGGGGGAGTTACAAGCTTCTCCCCCTGCGGCTTTCAGCTGCTCTAGTGAAATGTATACAGCTGTGATTGGTGCTTGTAACTCTCCCACACACGATCACTGCTGACTGTCACCGCATCCTCCTCCATGCCGTTGTACTGTCCCGCTCCGTTCTTCCTCCATGCCCCCTCCGTTCTGCTTCTGTCCCCCTCCGTTCTTCCTCCATGCCCCCTCCGATCTGCTTCTGTCCCCCTCCGTTCTTCCTACATGCCCCCTCCGTTCTGCTGTCCCCTGCCGTTCTGCTTCTGGCCCCCTCCATTCTTCCTCCATGCCCCCTCCGTTCTGCTGTCCCCCGCCGTTCTGCTTCTGTCCCCCTCCATTCTTCCTCCATGCCCCCTCCGTTCTGCTTCTGGCCCCCTCCGTTCTTCCTCCATGCCCCCTCCGTTCTGCTGTCCCCTGCCGTTCTGCTTCTGGCCCCCTCCATTCTTCCTCCATGCCCCCTCCGTTCTGCTGTCCCCCGCCATTCTGCTTCTGTCCCCCTCCATTCTTCCTCCATGCCCCCTCCGTTCTGGTTCTGGCCCCCTCCGTTCTTCCTCCACGCCCCCTCCGTTCTGCTGTCCCACTCCGTTCTGCTTCTGTCCCCCTCCATTCTACTTCTGTCCCCCTCCACTCTGCTTCTGTCCCCCTCCGTTCTTCCTCCATGCCCCCT
The DNA here is from genome assembly GCA_037952925.1 of Lithobates clamitans. Taxonomy (NCBI): domain Eukaryota; kingdom Metazoa; phylum Chordata; class Amphibia; order Anura; family Ranidae; genus Lithobates; species Lithobates clamitans. Next base: position 450,874 of record JBBGZY010001466.1, read on the forward strand.
CCGTTCTGCTGTCCCCCGCCGTTCTGCTTCTGGCCCCCTCCATTCTTCCTCCATGCCCCCTCCGTTCTGCTGTCCCCCGCCGTTCTGCTTCTGTCCCCCTCCATTCTTCCTCCATGCCCCCTCCGTTCTGCTTCTGGCCCCCTCCGTTCTTCCTCCATGCCCCCTCCGTTCTGCTGTCCCACTCCGTTCTGCTTCTGTCCCCCTTGGTTCTGCTTCTGTCCCCCTCCACTCTGCTTCTGTCCCCCTCCATTTTTCCTCCATGCCCCCTCCGTTCTGCTGCCCCCCTCAGTTCTGCTTCTGTCCCCCTCCGTTCTGCTTCTGTCCCCCTCCGTTCTGCTTCTATCCCCCTCCGTTCTGCTTCTGTCCCCCTCCGTTCTGCTTCTGTCTCCCTCCGTTCTTCCTCCACGCCCCCTCCGTTCTGCTGTCCCACTCCGTTCTGCTTCTGTCCCCCTCCATTCTACTTCTGTCCCCCTCCACTCTGCTTCTGTCCCCCTCCGTTCTTCCTCCATGCCCCCTCCGTTCTGCTGTCCCCTGCCGTTCTGCTTCTGTCCCCCTCCATTCTTCCTCCATGCCCCCTCCGTTCTGCTGTCCCCCGCCATTCTGCTTCTGTCCCCCTCCATTCTTCCTCCATGCCCCCTCCGTTCTGGTTCTGGCCCCCTCCGTTCTTCCTCCACGCCCCCTCCGTTCTGCTGTCCCACTCCGTTCTGCTTCTGTCCCCCTCCATTCTACTTCTGTCCCCCTCCACTCTGCTTCTGTCCTCCTCCGTTCTTCCTCCATGCCCCCTCCGTTCTGCTTCTGTCCCCCTCCGTTCTGCTTCTGTCCCCCTCTGTTCTGCTTCTATCCCCCTCCGTTCTGCTTCTGTCCCCCTCCGTTCTGCTTCTGTCTCCCTCCGTTCTTCCTCCACGCCCCCTCCGTTCTGCTGTCCCACTCCGTTCTGCTTCTGTCCCCCTCCATTCTACTTCTGTCCCCCTCCACTCTGCTTCTGTCCCCCTCCGTTCTTCCTCCATGCCCCCTCCGTTCTGCTGTCCCCTGCCGTTCTGCTTCTGTCCCCCTCCATTCTTCCTCCATGCCCCCTCCGTTCTGCTGTCCCCCGCCATTCTGCTTCTGTCCCCCTCCATTCTTCCTCCATGCCCCCTCCGTTCTGGTTCTGGCCCCCTCCGTTCTTCCTCCACGCCCCCTCCGTTCTGCTGTCCCACTCCGTTCTGCTTCTGTCCCCCTCCATTCTACTTCTGTCCCCCTCCACTCTGCTTCTGTCCTCCTCCGTTCTTCCTCCATGCCCCCTCCGTTCTGCTGTCCCCCGCCGTTCTGCTTCTGGCCCCCTCCATTCTTCCTCCATGCCCCCTCCGTTCTGCTGTCCCCCGCCGTTCTGCTTCTGTCCCCCTCCATTCTTCCTCCATGCCCCCTCCGTTCTGCTTCTGGCCCCCTCCGTTCTTCCTCCATGCCCCCTCCGTTCTGCTGTCCCACTCCGTTCTGCTTCTGTCCCCCTTGGTTCTGCTTCTGTCCCCCTCCACTCTGCTTCTGTCCCCCTCCATTTTTCCTCCATGCCCCCTCCGTTCTGCTGCCCCCTCAGTTCTGCTTCTGTCCCTCTCCGTTCTGCTTCTGTCCCCCTCCGTTCTGCTTCTGTCTCCCTGTGTTCTGCTTCTGTCCCCCTCCGTTCTTTCTCCATGCCCCCTCCGTTCTGCTGTCCCCCTCTGTTCTGCTTCTGTCCCCCTCCATTCTGCTATCCCCCTCCATTCTGCTTCTGTCCCCCTCCGTTCTGCTTCTGTTCCCCTCCGTTCTTCCTCCATGCCCCCTCCGTTCTGCTTCTGTCCCCCTCCGTTCTGCTTCTGTCCCCCTCCGTTCTGCTTCTGTCCCCCTCCGTTCTGCTTCTGTCCCCCTCCGTTTATCCTCCATGCCCCCTCCGTTCTGCTTTCCCCCTCCGTTCTGCTTCTGTCCCCCTCCGATCTGCTTCTGTCCCCCTCCGATCTGCTTCTGTCCCCCTCCGATCTGCTTCTGCCCCCCTCCATTCTGCTTCTGCCCCCCTCCGTTCTGCTTCTGTCCCCCTCCGTTCTGCTTCTGTCCCCCTCCGTTCTGCTTCTGTCCCCCTCCGTTCTTCCTCCATGCCCCCTCCGTTCTTCCTCCACGCCCCCTCTGTTCTGCTTCTGTCCCCCTCCGATCTGCTTCTGTCCCCCTCCGGTCTGCTTCTGTCCCCCTCCGTTCTGCTTCTGTCCCCCTCCGTTCTGCTTCTGTCCCCCTCCGTTCTTCCTCCATGCCCCCTCCGTTCTGCTTCTGTCCTCCTCCGTTCTTCCTCCATGCCCCCTCCGTTCTTCCTCCATGCCCCCTCCGATCTTCCTCCAAGCCCCCTCCGTTCTTCCTCCATGCCCCCTCTGTTCTGCTTCTGTCCCTCTCTGGTCTTCCTCCGTGTCCCTCTCCGTTCTGCTGTCCCTCTCCATGTACTCTTCCTTTTCTGTATGGACAGTCAGCTGACTGTCCATTCACATAACTGAAACATTGTAAACTCCTGTGATTACGATGTCTCAGTTTACGAATGGAGAGGAGAAGCTGTCTTTTCCCCATTCATTCTCAGTGCAGCTGAGGCTGCAGAGAAATGGACTGGGGAATCTCTATCCTCGGTCTCTTTCTCTTTCTCTGTCTCAAGGGGGAGATATCAGGGGTCTGTAAGACCCCTGATATCTCACCAAAGCCCCCCAACAGGGCTGATTAAAAAAAAAAACACAAAGTATTGCAATAAATAATAAAAAAAAATATATTATTGTAAAAAATAATAAAAATGTAAATAAAAAACACACAGACACCGTATCGGTAATCGGTATCGGCGAGTACTTGAAAAAAAGCATTGGTACTTGTACTCAGTCCTAAAAAAGTGGTATCAGGACAACCCTAATAATAATAATAATAATAAAAAGATTTTATTGTTATTAATTATTATTAGATCTTTACGTTCCATTTGTTTATATGCGGCATTCGTTATTTAAGATAATTCGTAACTTTGGATAAATTCGTACTCGTTACGTTCACCAACAGCCAAATTTGAAAGGAAATTCCAGTACCTATAATTTACTATTTATTATTAGTTATTTATTATTTCAATCTTTTGAATTTTCAGATTTTATTTCTTATTTTTCGATTTTCAAATTTCCAAATTTTTGAATTTTCAAATTTATGAAATTTCGAATTTCCGAACGTCCGAATTTCCAATCTTTCAAATTTCCGAACTTCCGAATTCGAATTTCCGAAATTTTCCAGTTTCCGAAATTATCCGATTTTCGAATTTTAGAAAATTCGAAAATTCAGAAATTCGGAAATTCAAGATTTCAGAAAATCAAGATTTCGGAATTAACAGATTTGTCAAAATTCGCTAATAAACTAATTCAGAACTAAACGAATTGCACATGTCTAGTATTCATTACCATTTTCCACCAAATGAAAGCCCAATTTTCCTCCTGAAAATAACGCGGTATAATCCACCTGGAAGCACAAAGTAGTTGTGATGATTTGTACGGTTTTACTAACACATGTCAAAGTTGAAAAATTGTGCTCAGGCATTAGGATTTGTTTTACCCTTAGGCAGGAAGGTTTTGTTTTTTTTTGTTTGTTTTTTTTACCACTACTATTCCTTTATATTGGCTTTTGAAATTTACAAATGCAGCAAATTAGAAGTTGGATGAAATGTTTAGCACTGGGAAACACTTTGAAAGATAAAAAAGTGCATTTTATATACAACTATATAGATCAGAGCAAAATGAGGAGGAATGAGGGACAAATGAAGAGGAAAGAAGGACTTTGTTTCATACTGCAATGGGTGGAAAAAAACAGGACCCTTTTAACAATGCCGCCCACCACAAGGCGTGGTATGTCCATTGTGGTGTATTGTGTTCACATTTTAGCATGTGTTGCCACAACCCACAAGTAGGAATGGGCCCTCGTGGTCTCATGAAGCTCTCCTGAGTGGTGGGCAGAGGGTAGATGAGGAGACATCAGACATGGCGTTGAGGACAGGGATGCCGGATCATCTGTAAGTACGTTGGATATGAGGACACAATACAGACACAAGGATTCTCCTCCAGATTAGAGGGCTTTGTGTTCTACTTCTCGGCTCAATTAAATGGGATTATGCTGACCTGCGAGGGGTGCGTTGCGTAAACCGGGAGAACCACATGGAGCTCAGAACTGATAGTCCCATATAGCCAGAGAATGGTCTGCCAAGGAGAATGTAGAGCAGTGATTGCCAACTTACGAGCTAAAGGGGGCCTCAAATGCGGCCCCTGACATCACCAAAGGACCACAAATAATGTATGCTGGAGAGGACTGTCAGAGACTGCAGACCTAATAGAGGAAATGAGGGTCAGAGAGTGAGGACAGGATACATTGTTGGCTGGGGATATGCTGCAGAAGTCGATAGATAGATAGATAGATAGATAGATAGATAGATAGATAGATAGATAGATAGATAGATAGATAGATAGATAGATAGATAGATAGATAGATATGATATGATATGATGTAGAGATATATATAGATATACAGTGTGGGTATATATATATATATATATACAGTATCTGACAAAAGTTAGTACACCCTTCAGTCACATTTTTGTAAATCTTTTCTTCTATCTTTTCATGTGATAATACTGAGGAAATGACACTTTGCTACAATGTAAAGTAGTGAGTGTACAGCTTGTATAACAGTGTAAATTTGCTGTCCCCTCAAAATAACTCAACACACAGCCATTAATGTCTAAACCGCTGGCAACAAAAGTGAGTACCCCCCTAAGTGAAAATGTCCAAATTGGGCACAATTAGCCATTTTCCCTCCCCGGTGTCATGTGACTCAGTGTTACAAGGTCCCAGATGTGAATGTGGAGCAGGTGTGTTAAATTTGGTGTTATCGCTCTCACTCTCTCATACTGGTCACTGGAAGTTCTACATGGCACCTCATGGCAAAGAACTCTCTAAGGATCTGAAAAAAAAGAATTGTTGCTCTACATAAAGATGGCCTAGACTATAAGAAGATTGCCAAGACCCTGAAACTGAGCTGCAGCAAGGTGGCCAAGACCATACAGCGGTATAACAGGACAGGTTCCACTCAGAACAGGCCTCGCCATGGTCCACCAAAGAAGTTGAGGTCACGTGCTCAGCGTCATATCCAGAGGTTGTCTTGGGGAAATAGATGTATGAGTGCTGCCAGCATTGCTGCAGAGGTTGTAGGGGTGGGGGATCAGCCTGTCAGTGCTCAGACCATACGCCGCACACTGCATCAAATTGGTTTGAGGCTTCCAGAAGCAAGCCTCTTCTAAAGATGATGCACAAGAAAGCCTGCAAACAGTTTGCTGAAAACAAGCAGAATAAGGACATGGATTACTGGAACCATGTCCTGTGGTCTGATGAGACCAAGATAAATGTATTTGGTTCAGATGGTGACAAGCGTGTGTGGGGGCAACCAGGTGAGGAGGACAAAGACAAGTGTCTACAGTCAAGCATGGTGGTGGGAGTGTCATGGTCTGGGGCTGCATGAGTGCTGCCGGCACTGGGGTGCTACACATCATTGAGGGAACCATGAATGCCAACATGTACTGTGACATACTAAAGCGGAGCATGATCCCCTCCATTCAGAGACTGGACCGCAGGGCAGTATTCCAACATGATAACCACCCCAAACACACCTCCAAGACGACCACTGCCTTGCTAAAGAAGCTGAGGGTAAAGGTGATGGACTGGCCAAGCATGTCTCCAGACCTAAACCCTATTGATCATCTGTGGGACATCCTCCAACGGAAGGTGGAGGAGCGCAAGGTCTCTAACATCCACCAGCTCCGTGATGTCATCATGGAGGAGGGGAAGAGGACTCCAGTGACAACCTGTGAAGATCTGGTGACCTCCATGACCAAGGGGGTTAAGGCAGTGCTGGAAAATAATGGTGGCCACACAAAATTTTGACACTTTGGGCCCAATTTGGAGATTTTCACTTAGGGGTGTACTGACTTTTGTTGCCAGCGGTTTAGACATTAATGGCTGTGTGTTGAGTTATTTTGAGGGGACAGCAAGTTTACACTGTTATACAAGCTGTACACTCACTACTTTACATTGTAGCAAAGTGTCATTTCTTCAGTGTTGTCATATGAAAAGATAGAAGAAAAGATTTACACAAATGTGAGGGGTGTACTCACTTTTGTGAGGTACTGTATATCCAGTGTATATATACAATACCTTGAAAAAGAATTCATCCACCTTAAAATTTTCCACATTTGGTCATGTTACAATCAAAAACGTAAATGTATTTTATTGGGATTTTATGTGATAGACCAACACAAAGTGGCTCATAATTGTGAAGTGGAAGGAAAATAATAAATGATTTTCAACTATTTTTAAAAATAAATATGTGAAAAGTGTGGGGGGGGGCATTTGTATTCGGCCCCCTTTACTCTGATACCCCTAACTAAAATCTAGTGGAACCAATTGCCTTCAGAAGTCACCCAATTAGTAAATAGAGTCCACCTGTGTGTAATTTAATCTCAGTATAAATACAGCTGTTCTGTGAAGCCCTCAGAGGTTTGTTAGAGAACCTTAGTGAACAAACAGCATCATGAAGGCCAAGGAGCACACCAGACAGGTCAGGGATAAAGTTGTGGAGAAGTATAAAGCAGGGTTAGGTTATAAAAAAATATCCCAAGCTTTGAACATCTCACGGAGCTCTGTTCAATCCATCATCAGAAAATGGAGCATATGGTACAAATGCAAACCTACCAAGACATGACCGTCCACCTAAATTGACCGGCCGGGCAAGGAGAGCATTCATCAAAGAAGCAGTCAAGAGGTCCATGGTAACTCTGGAGGAGCTGCAGAGATCCACAGCTCAGGTGGGAGAATCTGTCCACAGGACAACTATTAGTCGTGTTCTCCACAAATCTGCCCTTTATGGAAGACTGACAAGAAGAAAGACATTGGTGAAAGAAAGTCATAAGAAGTCCCGTTTTTTAGTTTGCGAGAAGCCATGTGGGTAGGGTTGCCAACTCATCCCTTTAAATCCGAACACATATGAATTATGGGTAATTAAACTCACTTGGTGCCTTATCTACTATAAATTAGCCCCAGAGCCTGTGTAATTCATATGTGTTTGGGATTAAAGGGATGAGGTGGCAACCCTACATATGGGGGACACAGCAATCATGTGGAAGAAGGTGCTCAGAAGAAACAAAAATTTAACTTTTTGGCCTAAAAGCAAAACGCTATGTGTGGGGGAAAACTAACACTGCACATCATCCTGAACACAACATCCCCACTGTGAAACATTATGGTGGCAGCATCATGTGGTGGGGATTCTTTTCTTCAGCAGGGACAGGGAAGCTGGTCAGAGTTGATGGGAAGATGGATGGAGCTAAATACAGGACAATCTTAGAAGAAAACCGGTTAGAGTCTACAAAAGACTTGAGACTGGGGCGGAAGTTCATAAAAAGTGATTCCAAAAGATATACACTGTTTTTAGAGAATTGATCTGGAGGGGTGGCCCGGCAAGAATTTGTTTGTGCACTTTACAATTACAAAGACAGAAAGGAGGAGTGGCACTTCCACACCTTTGGAGTTACTTTTTGGCGTTAGAACTCCAGCATATGGGAGAGTATAATAGGCTGGAGGAAGGAGATTTCGGGGGGAGATGCTGCTAAAAAACACCCCACATAAATCAATGGTAGAAGCCATGGAGGCTCCTTCCCTTCTGGGTTCCCTACTCTAAAATCTCGTACACACAATCGGACTTTCCGACGGTAAATGTTCGATGACAGCCTGTTGGCTGAAAATCCGACCGTGTGTATGCTCCATCGGACAATTGTTGTTGGACTTTCCGTGGACAAATGTTGGATGGCAGGTTTTCAAATTTTCCACGGACAGATGTCTGTTGTCGCATTTTTCCGAGCGTGTGTACACAAGTCCTTCGGACAAAAGTCCAAAGTACAAACACGCATGCTCGGAAGCATGGATGAGCCGGAAGCGGTCGGTCTTGTAAACTTGCGTTCGTAATTAACATTCGTGGCGCGGCAAATTATGAAATCTGGAAATGCAGCGCACAATTCTCTTCTTCTTTAATGGGATAATAATGAAGCTGCTTTGCTGGTGATACTGATGGAGTTTTTGCAAATTAATTTTCAAAGGCTTTTTTTTCTAGTGATATCAAAAATAATATTATTATTCTTTTTTTATTTTTATTTTTTTTGGGCAAGTTACCACAACACCATTATCCCGTAGTTTTTAAGATCAAAGATACAACTATGTTGGTGTCTCTTATCCATTTTAAATTGTATTTTTTTAAATGTAACTGCCGACTCCCAAACTGTCATTTGAAGTAAAACACACAGCCAAGTATTATTCTCTATAATTTTTTTATTGTGCATTAAAAAAAGAAAACAAATAAAATTAGACAGGCTATCTGCCAATAGAACTTAACCAAAAAGTGCATTCTGTGCATCCAAAAATATAGAAAATATAACAAATCAAATCATTATTATTCAACCAAAAAATAATGTCAAAGCAATAACTCCAAGGCCAATAATAAATAACACGTTATCTCCTCTGATTCCGCAACATGTCTGGTTGACGAACTGCCGTTCAGAAATGAACTGAAAAGCGTGAAATTAAAAGTGCGAAATTAAAAGCGCGAATCAACACTCACCAAACTTCTACTAATGCCCTGTACACACGACCGGTTTTCCTGTCGGAATAAACTCTGAAGGTTTTTACGGCGGAGTTCCGAAGGAATTCCGCTCAAGCTGTCTTGCATACACACGGTCACACCAAATTCCGACCATCCAGAACGAGGTGACGTACAACACGTACGACGGGACTAGAAAACGGAAGTTCAATAGCCAGCAGCCAATAGCTTCCGTCTCGTACTTGCTTTAGAGCATGAGTCGTTTTTGGCACGTCGGAACAGCATACAGACGAGCGGTTTTTCCGATAGGAATTTGTTCCGTCTGAAAAATATAGAACATGTTCTCTATCTAAGTCCATCTGAATTTTTGACAGAAAAAGTCGGATGGGGCATACATATGGTCCGAATATACGATAAAAAGCTCCCATTGGACTCTTTCTGTCGGAAATTCCGTTTGTGTGTATGCGGGATAACACGACATTAGCAGAAGGAGCCCAAAGGGTGGCGCTAAAGAGCTGAAAAACAACGTGGTACATCATTACGTTCGTAATTGTTGGCCAACAATTGTGTTAGCGTGTGTATGCAAGACAAGTTTGGCCCGACACCCTTCGGACAAAATTCCACGGTTTTGTTGGCGAACAATACGATCGCGTGTATGAGGCTTTAGATTGATGGTGAGAGTATGGGACACAGCGAAGGCATTGCTGGGGTATAGGGGATTCACAGGGTATACGCCTTTGTGGGAAAATAGCAATCTGAGGGAAGTCCAGAAGATGGGGACAATCAAGGAATGGGAAAGGTGTGGAATACATTCATTAACCAGCTATATAAAGATGGTAATTTGAAATTTTTTCCAGGAACTGAGAGAACAATAGGCAATACCGAACAAGTCTTTCTTTAGGTATCTACAGATCAGGCATGCCCTGGGAGTACAGTTTAGAGAGAGGACATTGGAATGGAGTGATATCCCTCTGCTCCAGAAAATTATCAACGCAAACATTTTGAAATGTCTAATATCGAGTGTATACATATATATATAATATGGGCCCCACAAACCTGGATGTTAAGTTATGTGTTCTGGGCTTGGTAGAGGGAGAGGGAAACCCAGGAAATACTCAAATCGCAAATTCTGAGATGTTTATTTCAGGCGAAGGAAACTGATAGCTCAGAGATGGCAATCGGCCCTGCAGTAGAGAATGGGAACGCGGCATTGAATTAGATAATTTTGAAGGAAAAATCGGTATATGTTAGACAAGATGGCGTAAAGAAATACGATAAGATTTGGAAAACCCTGGTGGCATATGAAAGGCATCACTATTTAAATAAGGGAGGGAATGAGGATAATGAAGACGGGATGTGGCGTAATGAAATGGGAGAGCAGTGTAAATGAGAGCGAAAGGTGTTGGATGGCTGGGTGAGATGGATGGCTGTGACTGTGGAGGTTGAATGGTCGGTGCGGGGTTGATGGGGGAGGAGCCTGGAGTAATAGAATGGGGGTTGGGTGGAAGATATTAGGGCCTCCCACTCAATAAACATTTGATTTGTGAAGCTTGTACCTCATATGTTTACTATTTTACTCCTGATTGGCAGGGGGAGGGGTTGGAGGTGAGTGGAGATGGTTGATTGTAAAAATAATAATAATACATTTTATTTATAATGCACTTTACATCAAAAGATCTCAAAGTGCTACTGGTTAAAATGAGCAGTTTATACAATGAAACAAACATCTAAAATTAACAAAAAGCTTTGCTAAAAAGAAATGTCTTAAGACCTTTTTTAAAACGGTCAGTAAATTGAGGAGCCCTCAAGGTGTCAGGTAGGGCATTCCACAGGCGCAGGGCAGCTGCACAAAAAGCCCTGTCTCCTAGTGTCCTGAGTCTAGTTCTAGGTATTTAAAGAAGGTTTGAGTGAATGGAGCGGAGAGAACGTGATGTGTTTTGTGGTTTAAGAAGTTCTTTGAGGTAGGGAGGGACATGTCCTTGTATACATTGGTGTGTGAGGAGGGAAACCTTGTACTCAACCCTGGTGGAGACAGGAAGCCAATGGAGTGAGTGGAGAATGAGGGTAATGTGCTCATGTTTGCATGCAGAGTTTTGGATGTACTGAAGCCTCTGCAGACTCCTTCTAGGAATCCCAATGAGAAGTGCGTTACAGTAGTCCAGTCTGGAGGAGACAAAGGCATGAACCAGCTTTTTGGCATCTGGGAGGGAAAGAATGGGACGGAGTTTAGAGATATTACGGAGGTGATAGAAAGAGGTCTTACATAGGCGATTTATATGGGCTTTAAAAGTGAGTTGGGGAGTCCATTTTTACACCCAGATTTCTAACTGTTGATGAGAGGGGGATATTAGAACCAGAAAAAGTAACGCTGGTTATGAATGATGATTTGGTCTGGTAAGGAGTGCCAATCATGATGACTTCAGTTTTGGAACTGTTTAGTTGAAGAAAGTTGTGCTCCATCCATACCTTTATCTCCTCCAGACAGGTAGTGAGTACCGATAGGGATGACTGTGAAGGTGGAGTTTCAGCTGTTGCATTTACATATAGCTGTGTGTCATCGGCATAGCAGTGAAATGAAATTTTGTGGCGGCTAATAATTTGGCCAAGGGGAGTGAGGTAGAGAATAAAAATAATGGGGCCAAGAACTGACCCCTGGGGGACACCGCAAATAACTGTATGCGGATTTGATTTGAAGTGGCCCATGGAGATGCATTCTGTCCTGTTTGTGAGATATGAATTAAACCAACTGAGAGCTGTATAATTGAGTCCAGCAGTGCAATGGAGCCGGTTTAAAAGAATGCCATGATCAACAGTATCAAATGCAGCCGAAAGGTCCAGGAGAATGAGGAGGTAGAGCCAGTATCAGATGATATGAGGAGGTCTTGAGTGGAAGACTACTTATATGCTGGTCACCGCTGATGTCGCATCGCTCTATACGGCGATATCTCACAGATTGGGCCATGAGGCTTCTCTATCGGGACTCCAATATTTCCACCACGCAATGTAATTTCGTGATGGAGTTATTGAACTTCTTGATGGAGCACAACTATTTCTGGTATAATGGTGTGCATTATCTACAAACAAAAGGAGTGGCCATGGGAGCGAAGCTTGCTCCCAGTATGGCCAATCTTTTTATGGCCAAATGGGAGGAGGATGGGGTTCTACATGACAAGCCACCACAGCTTGTCATGTGGAAAAGATTTATAGATGACGTCTTGTGCATATGGAACGGCGTTGCTGAATCTGTAGCCACTTTCCTATCCTTTCTGCACAACAATGATAGGGGTATCATACTCAGTTATGAAGCTAGCCAGATCCAGATCCATTTTTTGGATTTAGTAATCGCAATCGAGGATGGAAAGATTGTTACATCCACTTTTTTTAAACCGACCGACAGGAACAGTTATATCCCATTGGATTCTTGTCATCACCGTTCCTGGCTGTCGGCTGTGCCAAAGGGTCAATTCCTGCGCCTGAGGCGGAATTGTACCAATGGTGGATGAGTTCCATAGAGAGGCCTTGGTCCTCAAATCCAGGTTTCTAAACAAGGGCTATGACAATGCGGCCCTAGATTCCTTGATCACAGAGGTAGGGAGCAGAGACCGTCAAGCTCTTTTGGGTGACAAACCCCCTCAGGTTGAAAATAGAGAGGATTTCGGCCTGGCCTTTCTTACCACCTATTCTAGCCAGCATTGGGCTATTAAAAAAATAATTAAAAGGCACTGGCCGGTGATCAAAAATGATCGGATTCTCGGGCCTCTTTTGCCGGGTGATCCTCGTGTACTATTTAGGGGAGCCACTAATCTCAGACATTTATTAGCACCTAATGTTCCGGACCCACCCACACGTCCAACTTTCTTTGGGGACTTAAAAGAACTTGCAGAAAGTGCAAGTCTGTAAGGTGAATGCACTACATGACAGGAGACTAACCAAATTCACATCGGAGGGGACAGGTGTCACATATCCCATCAAATCTTTTATAACGGGCACCACCAAGTGTGTTGTGTACTTTTTGAGGTGTCCATGTGGTTTGCAATATGTGGGACGCACTATCCAGATGTTGCACGTCAGGTTAGGGGAGCACATTACAAACATAAAGAAAGATTTTGACAAACATAATGTCTCCAAGCACTACGATCTCAAACACAACAGAGACCCTAAGAAGAACTACATCTAGATCCGAAACTAACTGGATTTACAAGCTCAAATCTCATGTTCCCAATGGTTTAAACATAGAGTGGGACATCAATTGCTTTATTAATGACTGCTGATGTCCCCTCCAATCACTTTCTGTGGTTAGACTCCTTTCTTACATTCACCATTGATCTTACAGTCCAGTCTGTGGCTAAATTAATAATGTTATGACCCCTCTTTTTTCTTTGCACTACATAACATTAGAAACTATGTTGTCTATCCTTTGTTTCAAAACAGTTTTTGGTCACATATATGACTGTTTTTGTATGGATCGTTTTTGTTTTTTAATTTTACTAAATCATGATACTTTTGTCTTGGTAGTGTGGAGGAGCGTATCCTATAATAATAATAACAATATTTTTTCATAAAGGGTTTTTATGTTATAGGCCATTTTTTTATTTGGGTCTGAAATAAGAAATGCTCATTCTACAGTAACGTTTTTCTCTTGCTTTTTCTCCTTTTGGTTTTTCTTTTTTAAGCAGTATTATAACAGTCCACAAGATGGCACTGTTTTTATTACTATTTTCTCACTTACAAAGTATTATCCGGAGCAGTATCAAAGCTGCCCTGTGGGTGTCAGTGATGAGCTAATCTCTCTGCCAGTTAAGATGGTTCTAGTCTGGAGATAAGAGCCACTTGTAATCTGACCAATAAGCTGTGAGTATGGTTTATGGTAACCTATGGCTGCGCTTCTCTGCTCTGCCGGGTGGACTTATAAAGCGCATGCGCGGACGTGTGTACGTACCCCTGATGACGCCAGTTGTGACGAAATGGTCGTAGGGTCGTCACGTATACACGCACTGCGCATGCGCTAATTGTTTTTATAGATACTAGCAGAGCTTTTTACTTGTATCCCTGCAAGGAACACTTTTTATGTATTGGAATCTTTGAAACTTTTAATAAATCATCAAAGGAATCTCTGCACTATTGGAGTCTCTTTTTTCTCCCCTTTTTTGGGAAATCCACTGGATGGATGCCTATGTTTGACCTGTGGAAATGCACGTCCATTGGTGTATAGCGATTGTCTCCTGGGAACGCGCCATTGAAGGTGCTCTTCATTGATGCCAGCCGGTCACCTGTGAAGGAAGTCTATGAGATCTTAGCAGTGTTTCTGTGGTTCTACTAAGCCTGTTTTGACCCCCCTGAGTAAGGGGCGGTCACAGGCTTTCTGGTAGGCCTCCATTGTTTATTGAAAGGTGACGGGCAGCACAAGTGGTGGAAAACATAGACCCAGGGTCTCGCATTGGAAATCTTCCATTTGGATACTTTCACTTACTTTTTTTGTCACAAAAAAAAAAAAATTGTGTGTTTTATATGCATGTTCACTACTAATGGATTAATCATGCATGGACTATTTTTATTAGATGTTTTCATTTGCACCTGATTTTGGTCACTATTGATATATTGGAAATTTATTGTATACATTGTCATCATACACATCATACTCACTTGTAGTATTTTATCCAGTGCTGCACTCCTACCTTTATGGATATGAGGAGGTCGTTTGTAACTCTGACGAGGGCAGTCTCTGTACTGTGAGCAAAGCGGAAACCTGACTGGAATTTTTCAAAGAGGTTAATATGTTTGAGGTGATCCTGAAGGTGAAAGGCAACGGCTTTCTCGAGTACTTTTGATATGAAGGGGAGATTGGAGATGGGCCTATAATTAGGTAGGACTTCCGGATCAAGAGTGGGTTTTTTGAGCAATGGTCTGATAATGGCATTTTTTTTAAAAAAAGGAACGTGACCAGTTTGAAGGGAATGATTTATAACAGCGGTGATCAGGGGACTTAGGACAGTGATATGAGTTTTTACCAGGGAGGTTGGTAGAGGGTCCAAGGGACAGGTAGAGAGTCTCTTCTTCCTGATGATGTTCTGCACCTCTTCCAATGACACCTCAGGAAGGCAGTTTAGGGATTGGGTAGCAAAGGGAAGACACACTAAGGAGAGATTTACGTGCTTCTCACCCCAATATGAACAGAAAAAATGGAGAAAAGGTCCCCCAGGGAGGGTTTTTAGGCAGCTAACTATAGATATGAGCAAAAAAACATTAGATAAAGCATTGAAATTCTTTATTAAAATGCTGAATAAAAAGACTGATAAATGAGTGTTGAAATATGAGCTCAAATGGGAATATGCCCATGCCAAGTACAGGTAATAGCAAACATATAGGTTATACATAGCATATAATAATGACTATTGCATAACAATCATGACGCGTTTCGGCCCATGGTGTTGGGGTCTCTTCAGAGGATGAGTTTGCTAAAAAAAAACAAAGTTTATAATAACATATCAAATTCATTTGAAAGGGTTATAATGTATGCAAAATTGTTAAATAACACATTGCACATAATTACCACTGAATTTGGATATCCCCCTCGATCAGAGCCTCCCCACATAGCCGTCAGACCGTCCAGTGCGCCCGCATGCCACAGCACCCCGGAGGGGGGGGGCAAGGATTTACCAAATGCGACTTACAGAGGGTCACACGTACCGATGTCCCCCACCCAACGCCCCGAGGGGGGTGGGGCCAGAACCTACGACAATTATCAGAGCATTAGCTCATGAATAAACCCATATTAATTTATAGTTATAATATTAATCTATTGGGCGGTAAGAAAATGTTCCGATGATCTGTTACAATTTATAATAATTTATCAAGTAAAAGAAATGATATTAATATAATAGTCCCAAAAGGCTGCCAAGTTGACTATTGTAGTAATCCACTGCTTCGTCGGCTGATTAAAAGTGTGTAGAAAGATGCTGAAAGTCTGCGGCCAAGAGTTCTGGGTTTATGTTTTTTAGGTTTCTGAAACCGATGTTCCGCTTAGGCTTGTAAAGGCTGGATGAGGATGGCAAATCCATGGAAATGGCCTTGTGATCAGACGCGCCTAGGTTATACACCCGCAAGTTGGTAAGAAGAGCCGAGTTTGTAATGACCAGATCCAAGGTATGCCCCCTGGTATGTGTGGGAACATCAACAAGTTGTTTTCAATTAAAACAATCCAGTAGTTGAAGAAATTCAGCTGCAAAACGACAAAAGGGGGTGTCAACGTGGATGTTCATATCGCCCAAAATTATAACATCGGCAGAGGATGTGCAGAAAGTTGTAAGAAGATTTGACATCTCAGTGGTAAATGATGGTTTTTGTTTTGGTGGTCGATAAATGAGGAGGAACAGCACAGGGGAAGGGGACTTACATTTAAATGCAAGGCATTCAAATGAAGACAGTTCAGGTAATGGTTGCAGAGATAGCTCCAGATCACTACGATAAATAACTGACAGGCCCCGACCGCGTCCTGTGCTGCAAGCTTTTTGGAGGTAGCTATATCCTTGGGGACAACTCTCATTTAAAGCAGAAAATGTATTTGGTTGGTGCCAGGTCTCTGTGATGCACATATAGTCCAGACATTTATCCAGGATGTGGTCATAAATGAGGCAGGATCAGGGCTGGTGCTAGACTATTTTGCGCCCTAGGCGAGACCAGCTACTTGTGCCCTCCCCCCCCAAAAAAATCTAAAATAATTGAATAACTTTAGCACCAGAACTGGTCCAGGTGGACAGGAGAGGGGATGCAGTCAGGTGGGGGAAGGATGGAGTCAGGTGGACAGGAGAGGGGATGCAGCCAGGTGGAGGGAAAGAGTCAGGTGGACAGGAGAGGGGGGGTGCAACCAGGTGGGGGAAGGATGGAGCCAGGTGGACAGGAGAGGGGATGCAGTCAGGTGGGGGAAGGATGGAGTCAGGTGGACAGGAGAGGGGATGCAGCCAGGTGGAGGGAAGGATTCAGGTGGACAGGAGAGGGGGGGTGCAACCAGATGGGGGAATGATGGAGCAAGGTGGACAGGAGATAGGGTGCAGCCAGGTGGACAGGAGATGGGAGGTGCAGCCATGTGGAGGGAGGATGGAGCCAGGAGGACAGGAGAGGGGGTGCAGCCAGGTGGAGGGAGGATATAGCCAGGTGGACAGGAGAGGAGGGTGTAGCCAGGTGGAGAGATGGAGCCAGGTGGAGAGGAGGGGGGTGCTGCCAGGTGGAGGGACGATATAGCCAGGTGGACAGGAGAGGGGATTCAGCCAGGTGGAAGGAGGATTTAGCCAGGTGGACAGGAGAGGGGGTGTATCCAGGTGGAGGAATGGAGTCAGGTGGACGGGAGAGGGGAGGTGCAGCCAGTTGAACAGAAGATAGGGGTGCAGCCGGGTGGAGGGAAGATATAGCAAAGTGGACAGGAAAGGGGGGTAGTCAGGTGGAGGGATGGAGCCAGGTGGAGGGATGGAGCCAGGTGAAGGGATGGAGCCAGGTTGAGGGATGGAGCCAGGTGGAGGGATGGAGCAAGGTGGAGGGATGGAGCCAGGTGGAGGGATGGAGCAAGGTGGAGGGATGGAGCCAGGTGAAGGGATAGAGCAAGGTGGAGGGATGGAGCCAGGTGGAGGGATGCAGCCAGGCGGAGGGATGGAGCAAGGTGGAGGGATGCAGCCAGGTGGAGGGATGGAGCCAGGTGGAGGGATGGAGCAAGATGGAGGGATGAAGCCAGGTGGAGGGATGGAGCAAGGTGATGGGAAGGAGCAAGGTGGAGCCAGGTGAAGGGATGGAGCCAGGTGAAGGGATGGAGCCAGGTGGAGGGATGGAGCAAGGTGGAGAGAGGAATGGAGCCAGGTGTAGGGATGGAGCAAGGTGGTGGGAGGGATGGAGCCAGATGATGGGATGGAGCAAGGTGGAAAGGAGGGCGGGTGCACCCAAGTGGAGGGGGTCACACACCAATGATAAGGTCTGACTGGAAGCCTTCATCCCCAGCACTTCCCCCCACCACCTGACAAGTTCTTACCTTGGGGCACTTCTTTCCAGCTCCCAACACATGTCAGGCAGCAGGTGGCAGTCTGTGTCACCAGTCACACACAGAAGACCTCCTCCAGCTCCAACCCCATCAAGCTGATCATTCGGTTCCCCCCCAGGCTCTGGCAGCTGGCCGCAGAGAGGCTGTATAAGCTGGAGGAGCAGCTTTACTTTTGGCTCCCCGCTCCTCCAGGGCAAGTGACCCAGCGGCCTCGGCCCAGCGTGTGTCCTGTGGCCAGTCTGGGCCTGGGTGGATCCATCCTGGCTGTCTCTATGCACAATGCCGCCGGCCCTGCTCCTCCAATGTCTGCACATCACCCAGGGAGGGAGGCGGGGCGGGAAGAGAGCTGTAACCCATGGCTGCTGGACATCAGCATGGTCGCCCCTGGCTTAGTCCGGAGAAGGGGGAGATCTGCCTGCTCCTTCTCCCCGCCCAGCGACTCTGCAGCCAGCCATATGGAGCCACCTCCCACTACACTCTGCACCAGCCACCACCTGCCAGGGGGGAATGGATCCTCTGGAGTGGACCCAGAGGCTGTGGCTGTGCACCTAGTTGGCAGTGCGCTCTAGGCGACTGCCTAGTTCGCCTATTGGGAGCGCCGGCCCTGGGCAGAATTTTTTTGTAATAGACTGTGCATTTTAAAGTTCAATTTTGCTGCTTGATGATGCAACAAGTCTTTGCACCGAATGTAGCAGACTATAGTCTACTTGTAATAGGAATATGACATGACAGGTCCTCTTTACAGTGAGATATGGGGGTCAATAAGACCCCACATCTCACCTCTAGGCTGGGAAGCCTGAAATAAAAAAAAAAACAATCACGACTTCCCAGCTGAATCAGTGCCATTCGTTTGAATGCAGAGGCCGGGCGTGACGTCATAACATTGCGGCCGGCTTCCGACGATCATAGAGACTCCGGCGACCATCTGGTCCGCCAGAAATCTCTATGATGAACATCGGGGGCTGGCGGATCCTGTGTCCGACTCACCGACCGTAGCGGTGAGTCGGTAGAAGCGCCGGAGGGCGGCGGGAAAGGCGGGGACGTCGCCTCCCGTAAGAACGATCAAGCGGCAGAACAGCCGCTATGATCGTTCTTACGGTGCACAGAATTGCCAGCTCTAAAAGACGATATCTGAATGATGCCTGTGGCTACAGACATCATATCCCCGCTCAAAGCCGAGGACGTTATTTGGCGTACGGCGGGAGGGAAGTATTCATACAAATCCTTACAGATTGTCCCACTGCTGCATCCAAACAAAAAGTTCACCAATTTGTCGCCGGGCACTTTAAAACTGATAAACTCTTTGCTCAATATTCACTTTTAAACAGATTTTATTTCATTTGTGCCGATCTTCGATCCTCCACCTGTCAGCACCGCTAGAACAATCTGTGGGCTACCCTCAGTTCCCCCAGGGAATCTTCAGTGGATCTTTCAAACTCTTAGGAGGTTTACCGTAGGGCCGACTGCCTCACTACGTCTCCTGGTCCCGTCTCCCGGCCGGCACCGCAGCTCTGACCGCCAAGTGCCTCCCTCCACTTGTGGACTAACAAGCTCAGCCGCCTCCTTACCCTCTCCCAAACCTCTCTCACAGGTAGGAGGGGGGGAGGAGAGGGACAGCTTCCACCGGAGCCCTCTCCACAGCACTCACGGCCGACGCTTACTCCGGCTCCGTCTGTGCACCCACAGAGAGCCCGCCTCCTGACCTCTCTCACAGGCAGGAACTTGCTCCTACCCTGTTTCCCCAAAAATAAGACCTAGCGTGATTGTCGGTGATGGCTGCAATATAAGCCCTACCCCCCAAATAAGCCCTACCCTGTTTCCCCGAAAATAAGCCCTACCCTGAAAATAAGACCTACAAGGACTTTAACTAGGGCTTATTTGAGGGGTAGGGCTTATTTTTGGGGAAACAGGGTAGGGCTTATTTAGGGGGTAGGGCTTATATTGCAGCCATCACTGACAATCACGCTAGGTCTTATTTTCGGGGAAACAGGGTATGTGCGACGTCTCTCCTCTCTCCACGCTCCTGTGTGTGTGTGTGAAGGCTGGAGAAGCGGTGAACAAACAGCGCCAGCGTCCTCTCCTGTACTGTAGGATGTATAATGAAAAATGTTTCAATAAAGATTATAAAGTAAAAAAAAAAATTGCCCAGTCAAAGTCCTGACCTAAATTCAGTTGAGAATCTGTGGCAACACTTGAAAATTGCTGGTCGCAGACGCTCTCCATCCAATCTGACAGAGCTTGAGATATTTTGCAAAGAAGAATGGGGCAATAATGTCCCTCTCTAGATGTGCAAAGCTGGTAGAGACATCCCCAAAAAGACTTGCAGCTGTAATTGTAGAGAAAGGGGGTTCTACAAAGCATATGTGCATCAAACGCCGTTCCACAGGGAACGGCGTTTTTACACCCACAGCTCCATGTTTGAGGCTTGTTTTACCCCACTTGTTGTAAGTACCCACTCCCCTTTTACAATAAAACCTTTTTTAATGGTACTTCACTATCAGTTCCCTTCTGTTTTCACTTCTGGGGGCCTGTTGTTTTCTGGCTGAGAAACTCCATAAAGAAATCCTGGGATGACCATATCCGTCATCCCAGGATTTCTTTACCAAGCTTTAAATGACCCACCAGGCTGAAAAGCTGGGGGTCGTTGTGATCTGGTGAGTGGGGATACATGAGGGGGTCGTTGTGATCTGGTGAGTGGGGATACATGAGGGGGTCGTTGTGATCTGGTGAGTGGGGATACATGAGGGGGTCGTTGTGATCTGGTGAGTGGGGATATATGAGGGGGTTGTTGTGATCTGGTGAGTGGGGATACATGAGGGGGTTGTTGTGATGTGGTGAGTGGGGATACATGAGGGGGTTGTTGTGATCTGGTGAGTGGGGATACATGAGGGGGTTGTTGTGATCTGGTGAGTGGGGATACATGAGGGGTTGTTGTGATCTGGTGAGTGGGGATACATGAGGGGGTCGTTGTGATCTGGTGAGTGGGGATACATGAGGGGGGTGTTGCGCACCTGAATTTTTCTGAAGCACCTTATATTTCCTTCACTTTGGATTGGAGCACCTTTCAGTCACTTCATTTGGACTTTATTTTCACTTATTGTTTTTTGGACTTTGTTTCCTTTTTGGTCAACATATTTTCACTTATTGTGTTTGCGAGCGCTATATTTATATTTATATTTATATGAAAGTGCCCGGTAGGCAAGTGGTTAAAAAAATAAAAAATAACAATAGTGCATTAATGATTACATATCTGGCGGAGTTCAGCCTCGGGGTCAGAGTGCGCAAATAAACTATAAACTATTCATCGGAAATGTTTGTTTATCCATCTTGACTAATCCAGCTCCTATTGAGGAGTCCTCACATTCCTTTGTACAGCCTCACCTCCGCACACACACACAAGATCCTCATACCCGAGCCAAGCTCTTATCGGCATTGTCCTCGGGATTGTATATCTGAGATCTTGGCCACGAGCGGTGATCGGCTTTGTTGTAGAAGGGTATAGAAGAGGATCATATGAAGGGTTTAATGTGTGAAACCACAAATACAATGTAACTAATCCCAAGAGGAAACAAAATGTAACATATTGCAGTTTACTAATGCTTAGATGTGATGGCTACATTTGTTTTCTTTTTTTTATATGTTGTTTCTCTTTATTTTCACCTGGTCATCCTGCCAGTAACACACTTCCTGTCCCGGGGTGACAACGCTCACTCTTGAGCAGCGAGTCCCCAGATGAAGTCACGAGACGTGAAGTAACGTGTAGGGAGTGGCCGGAATCAGGCGTACACTGGAAGTGATGTGAGAAGGCGCTGAGAACGCCGCTTTTATTGTTTTTGCCTGTTTTTAATGTAAGAGTCTACCCTTTTGACACCTTAATAAACGCACCCATATTCTTCTAACCACTTCCCGCCCGGCCTATAGCGGATTGACGGACGGGTGGTGGTTCCGTTATCCTGACTGGGCGTCATATGACGTCCAGGAGGATAACATGCCGCCGCGCGCCCGCCGATCTTGGTAAACAGCCACAAATGGGCACTGATTGGCACCATTATATTGCAGTGATGCCCAGCAATGCCACCAATCAGTGTCATCAGTGCCACCCATCAGTTTCCATCGGTGCCACCTGTCAGTGCCCATCCGTGCCCATCAGTGCCCACCTATCAGTGCCCTTCCATGCCACCTATCAGTGCCATCCATAAGTACCCATCAATGCCACCTACGAGTGCCCATCAGTGCTGCCTATGAGTGCCCATCAGTGCCACCTATGAGTGCCCATCAGTGCCGCATACCAGTGCCACCTATCAGTGCCCATCAGTGCCGCCTATCAGTGCCCATCAGCGCCACCTGATTGGTGCCACCTCATCGGTGCCCATCAGTGCCGCTGTATCAGTGCCCGTCAGTGCAGCCATATCAGTGCCCGTCACTGAAGAAGAAAGCATACTTATTTACAAAAAATTTTAAGAGAAACAAAGAAAAACTTGTTTTTTTTTTCAAAATTTTCGGCCTTTTTTAATTCGTTGCGCAAAAAATAAAAACCGCAGAGGTGATCAAATACCACCGAAAGAAAGCTCTATTTGTGGGAACAAAATGATAAAAAAAAATTGTTTGAGTACAGTGTAGCATGACCGCGCAATTGTCATTCAAATTGCAACAGCGCTGAAAGCTGAAAATTGGCCTGGGCAGGAAGGTGTCTAATGCCCCTTTCACACTGGGGCGGTTTGCAGGCGTTATTGCGCTAAAAATAGCGCCTGCAAACCGACCTAAAACTGCCTCTACTGTTTCTTTAATGTGAAAGCCTGAGGGCTTTCAAACTGAATCGGTGCGCTGGCAGGAGAAAAAAAAAACTCCTGCAAACTGCATCTTTGGAGCGGTGAAGGAGCGGTGTATTCACCGCTCCTAAACCGCTCCTGCCCATTGAAATCAATGGGGCAGCGCGGCTATACCGTGGCTATAGGGGCTCTATGCGAGCGGTTTTAACCCGAATACCGCCGCAAAAAACCCATTCACCTTATTCTCCTTGGAGGACTGGAAAACATTGATTGTTTTTTGGAGAATTGACATTTGCATGTTTTTTTTTTTATTATTACCTTATTGCCGGATTTTGAACACTAATTAGACATTCATGATATTCTTTTGCACTTTTTTGTGGCGATATTATCATTTGCACTTTAAGACTTTGGCACTTTTTTTTACTCTTTTGTGGATTGCACTTTATTAATCCCTCTGTGGATTGCACTTTATGTGTTTGAGTGATTATTTTTAACACTGCGCGAGATCACCTTATATATTTTATTTACCTTTTTTGCGTATTGTGAACGCTATTAGGTTTTGCTGCAGGTTTATATATATATATATATATATATTATTATCACTCTTTCTGAAAATAGGCACCTTTTATCCATTACTGCAAGTAGCGCGAGGGACACTTTTACACATGTACCTCCATACTGCACGCGATGCGCATGCGCAACGCGTCATACATGCCTTCAGCGGGTGACGTCGGTGCACAGAGGAATTTGCCTGACAAAATGCTCGACCGACTACTGCGCATGCGTGCACGGCAGAAATCAGCTAACGCTTACGAAATTTTACGCTGCTAAGAATCTAGTCATCTGCTCTGCCAGCCAAACGATGTAACTGCGCACAATGTGAAGCGGCAAATACACAGATCAGTTTCCTGATTATCTCTACAGCCCCAACAGTGCCCATCAGTGCTGCCGATCAGTGTCACCTCATCAGTGCCTATCAGTGATGTCTATCAGTGGCCATCAGTGCAGCCTATCGATACCCATCAATGAAGGAGGAAAAATACTTTTTTTACAAAATGTTATAGCGGAAACTAAGAAAAACATTTTTTTTTTGGTCTTTTTTTTTTTTCATTTGTTTAGCAAAAAATAGAAGAAACAGTGGTGATTAACCACTTAAGGACCGGAAGATTTTCCCCCTTTATGACCAGGCCATTTTTTCAATATGGCACTGCGTCACTTTAACTGACAATTGCGCGGTCCTGCAACGTTGCACCCAAACAAAATGTATGTCATTTTTTCCCCACAAATAGAGATTTCTTTTGGTGGTATCCGCAGTTTTTATTTTTTGCGCTATAAACAAAAAAAGACCGACAATTTTGGGAAAAAAAAAAAAAAATTTGGTTTACTTTTTGCTATAATAAATATCCCCCCAAAAAATATTTAAAAAAAAATTTTTCTTAATCAGTTTAGGCCGATATGTTTTCTTCTACATATTTTTGGTAAAAGAAATTGCAATAAGCGTATATTGATTGGTTTGCACAAAAGTTATCGCGTCTACAAAATAGGGGATAGATTTATGGCATTTGTATTATTATTTTTTGTTTTACTAGTAATGGCGGTGATCGGCGATTTTTAGCGGGACTGCGACATTGCAGCGGACATATGGGACACTTTTGACACTTTTTTGAGACCAGTGACATTTATACAGCGATCAGAGCTATAAAAATGCACTGATTACTGTATAAATGTCACCGGAAGGGAAGGACTTAACACTAGAGGGGCAATCAAGGGGCTAAATGTGTTCCCTGGGAGGTGTTTCTAACTGTGGGGGGAGTGCACTGACTGGAGGAGGAGAGAGATCGCTGTTCCTGATCACTAGGAACAGCAGATCTCTCTCTCCTCCCCTGACAGAACGGAGATCTGTGTGTTTACATTGACAGATCCCCGTTCTGGCTCTCTGTGGAGCGATGACGGGTGGCCGGCGAACATTGCGGCCGCAGGCTACGTGCATCAGCTCCCCCCGGCTGTGCAGCGGGCGTGCGGGCACCTGCTATAGATGTGAAACGGACGGACATACAGCTACAGCGATTCGCGGGAACGAGCTGACCTGCCATGGTATGACGGCGGCTGGTCAGGAATTAGTTAAATACCACCAAAAGAAAGTTCTACCTGTCTCCAAAAAATTATAAAAATGTTGTTTGTGTACAGTGTTGCATGACGGCGCAATTGTCATTCACAGTGTGACAGCGCTGAAATCTGAAAATTGGCCTGGGCAGGAAGAGGGTGAAAGTGCCCGGCATTGAAGTGGTTAATGTACTTTGGAGACGATGATGTCCTTTGGAGACGAAACGCGTCGGGACGGTCCTCACTGCTGCCTCTACTGATTTTAAACCAGCGCTGTTTTTACGCATATCCATGTGAGTGTTTTTACATTTCAATAAATGTATCCTTGTTTTTATGGAATTACGCTATGGTCCTTTTTCGTTTTCCTCTTTGATACTCTCCATATGCCCATGGAATTTTTGAGCTTCAGTCTGCTTCTGGTACTACATTTCCCATGATTCCCTCTGGCTGTCGTTTGTTTACACCTGTCTGACGTCACCAACCCAGGATCCATCTAACATAAATCAAGCCTGTTTGACACACAGAGCGCAGGCTCTAGTGTGTTCAAACGATCTGGTAAGCCTTTCCTATATCCGGTGGTGGTTTTGTCCACATGTGCATACATATCCACTGTTTGTAAGATTTCTTCGCACTCTACTGAGAATAGACTCACATTTATTACCAATTATGGACTTTTTTTTAAATTTTAACATTATTGATTGTGTAGACCATTTTATTTAGTATATGCATGTTGTCATTCCAGTGTTAATTCTTGATTTTCGCATAGATTGCACTGGGCACATCAATCTTCAGCGCTACACTTTGATTTACTAGTTAATGTACGATGGCAATTCTTTTTATTCTGGTTTGGAAGTTCATTGATTCCATGTTTGTTCTGCATGCAGTTTATCTGGAAGTCTTCTCCTTTCATGATGTGGAGTGACGTCCCTCCTCTGATTGGTGGGATCCGGGATTGTCTCTGTAGACATATGGCTGTCTAGTCCCGTTAATAGCGGAGATGGTCTGTATAGGACAGCACCAGGCTGCCACTTGTGTGCGTGTGTCAGGATGACGAGGGGGGACATCTGCTCCGAACACTCGTCACCTCCTCTCTCACCAATCTCACCAATCTGGGTGACGGCTCCGAGACGAAACATATGCTGGAGAGCTTTATATAGAGGAGCAAAGATTTCTACTATTTATGTAACAAAAAGAGGCTACAAATAAACAAAGCATCACACACATGGAAGATTCTACAATGTTATATAAACAACCAGAATACACATGGAAGACATGGAAGATTCTACAATGTTATATAAACAAGCAGAATACACATGGAAGACATGGAAGATTCTACCATGTTATATAAACAACCAGAATACACATGGAAGATTCCACAATGTTATATAAACAACCAGAATACACATGGAAGACATGGAAGATTCTACAATGTTATATAAACAAGCAGAATACACATGGAAGACATGGAAGATTCTACAATGTTATATAAACAAGCAGAATACACATGGAAAACATGGAAGATTCTACAATGTTATATAAACAAGCAGAATACACATGGAAGATTCTACAATGTTATATAAACAACCAGAATACACATGGAAGACATGGAAGATTCTACAATGTTATATAAACAAGCAGAATACACATGGAAGACATGGAAGATTCTACAATGTTATATAAACACTCCACAACAACAATTCCACAATGTTACATAAACAACCAGAATACACATGGAAGACATGGAAGATTCCACAATGTTATATAAATAAGCAGAATACACATGGAAGACATGGAAGATTCTACAATGTTATATAAATAAGCTGAATACACATGGAAGACATGGAAGATTCTACAATGTTATATAAACAACCAGAATACACATGGAAGACATGGAAGATTCTACAATGTTATATAAACACTCCACAACAACAATTCCACAATGTTACATAAACAACCAGAATACACATGGAAGACATGGAAGATTCCACAATGTTATATAAATAAGCAGAATACACATGGAAGACATGGAAGATTCTACAATGTTATATAAACAAGCAGAATACACATGGAAGACATGGAAGATTCTACAATGTTATATAAACAACCAGAATACACATGGAAGACATGGAAGATTCCACAATGTTACATAATCAACCAGAATAGACATGGAAGATTCTACAATGTTACATAATCAACCAGAATACACATGGAAGACATGGAAGATTCCACAATGTTATATAAACAAGCCACGATAAACATGGAAGATTCCACAATGTTACATAAACAACCAGAATAGACATGGAAGATTCTACAATGTTACATAATCAACCAGAATACACATGGAAGACATGGAAGATTCCACAATGTTATATAAACAAGCTACGATAGACATGGAAGATTCCACAATGTTACATAAACAACCAGAATACACATGGAAGACATGGAAGATTCCACAATGTTACATAAACAACCAGAATAGACATGGAAGATTCTACAATGTTATATAAACAAACCATGATACATATGGAAGATTCTACAATGTTATATAAACGAACCATGATACACATGAAAGACATGGAAGATTCCACAATGTTACACAATCAACCAGAATACAGATGGAAGACATGGAAGATTCCACAATGTTATATAAACAAGCCATGATAGACATGGAAGATTCTACAATGTTATATAAACACTCCACAACAACAATTCCACAATGTTACATAAACAACCAGAATACACATGGAAGACATGGAAGATTCTACAATGTTATGTAAACAAGCCACGATAGACATGGAAGATTCTACAATGTTATATAAACAAACCGTGATACATATGGAAGATTCCACAATGTTATATACACAAACTGTGGTACACATGGAAGACATGGAAGATTCTACAATGTTATATAAACAAGCCATGATACACATGGAAGATTCCTCAGTGGGGATCATTTACTAAAACTCGCGAGTGCAAAAATCCGGTGCAGCTCTGCATAGAAACCAATCAGCTTCCAGGTTTTATTGTCCAAGTTTAATTGAACAAGCTGAAGTTAGAAGATTATTGGCTCCCATGCACAGCTACACCAGATTCTGAGTGCTCCAGTTTTAGTAAATCTCTCCCCTAATGTTACATAAATAAACCATGACACACATGGAAGATTCTACAATGTTATATAAACAGGTCATGATTACAACCTACGATGGGAGAGACACAGGAAATCATTTTTGCCTGTGGCCATCAAATGATAGAATTCTTCTCTGTGAGTGCCGGATGTGAGGATTTTATCTGGTTTATGATCTGGAGTTTTATGTAGTTTTTATTGAATGTTGTATGCTGATATGTATGTTGTATGTTGTATGCTGATATGTATGTTGTATGCTGATATGTATGTTGTATGCTGATATGTATGTTGTATGTTGTATGCTGATATGTATGTTGTATGCTGATATGTATGTTGTATGCTGATATGTATGTTGTATGTTGATATGTATGTTGTATGCTGATATGTATGTTGTATGTTGATATGTATGTTGTATGTTGTATGCTGATATGTATGTTGTATGCTGATATGTATGTTGTATGTTGTATGCTGATATGTATGTTGTATGTTGTATGCTGATATGTATGTTGTATGTTGATATGTATGTTGTATGCTGATATGTATGTTGTATGTTGATATGTATGTTGTATGTTGTATGCTGATATGTATGTTGTATGCTGATATGTATGTTGTATGCTGATATGTATGTTGTATGTTGATATGTATGTTGTATGCTGATATGTATGTTGTATGTTGTATGCTGATATGTATGTTGTATGTTGTATGCTGATATGTATGTTGTATGTTGATATGTATGTTGTATGCTGATATGTATGTTGTATGCTGATATGTATGTTGTATGTTGTATGCTGATATGTATGTTGTATGTTGTATGCTGATATGTATGTTGTATGTTGATATGTATGTTGTATGCTGATATGTATGTTGTATGTTGATATGTATGTTGTATGTTGTATGCTGATATGTATGTTGTATGTTGATATGTATGTTGTATGCTGATATGTATGTTGTATGTTGTATGCTGATATGTATGTTGTATGCTGATATGTATGTTGTATGCTGATATGTATGTTGTATGTTGTATGCTGATATGTATGTTGTATGCTGATATGTATGTTGTATGCTGATATGTATGTTGTATGCTGATATGTATGTTGTATGCTGATATGTATGTTGTATGTTGATATGTATGTTCTATGTTGATATGAAGGTAAATTATGATTCTGGGTAATGCAAGAGAAAGTGGGTAACTATTTGCATTGTGGTAGTTTGATCCTCTGTTATTTTTTAATCTGTGTTATTTTTTTCCATGTTGTGTTTTATTAGTGTGGATGGTTTATTCAAGTATAGTCCTAATTTAGTTTTGTTTGGTACTAATTGCTGTTATTGGTAATTTTATTGTGTTATTGTGTCTGTTTCCGTTCGTATTTCTTGATCTTGTTTGTTTGTTGTTTGCTGTTGTTGTTGTGATTGTTTTCTTTGTTGAATGTAACTGTAATAATTTTCCTTTGGGATTAATAAAGTATTCTGAATCTGAACCATTATACACAAGGAATACATGGAAGATTCTACATTGTTATATAAGCAAACCAAATGTGCCTTTCGTGTCCTAGCTTAGCCGCCCTGATTGCACCCTTACATTTCTTATTACATTCTTTGTAAAGTTGAAATGCTGATGATGACCCCTCAGCCTTGTATTTTTTTGAAGGCCTTCTCCTTTGCTTATCATGTGAATACCACAAGTTTAGGAGGTATTTACTATACCCACAGGTAAGCGTTATCATAGGCTTACTTGTAGGTACAAGTTCAAAAGCTGGGTATTAAGACTGAATAAAAGCCAACCATCTTGACCAGGTGCAAAGGGCACCATCCTGTGGTAGGCAGTGCACAATATTTTTTTATTTTTTCATCTCTTAAAACATTTTATAAAAATTTTTTTTAAGTTTTAAATAAATCACTGAATTTACTGCCCACCACGATATGTTGCCCCTTTGCACCTGCTCAGGTTGCACAGTAAGGTTGGCTAAAATCCAGTCTTGGGTCTCATACATACATCCTACATGACCATGGTGCAACAAGTATACTGCAAATACCTGCCCCCGAAGGGCCTCAGATGTTCCAATCTCTGCTCAGCCTGTACACCTTAGTGATTGGCTGAAAAGAGCCAAGGCCATCCGCTGCTGTAATCATGTATCCACCTGTATCTGCACATCCAGCGGTGACCTGCAGGTAGGGATACATTTTTGCCGTTGGATAAAATCCCGTTGCATCCAGGGTCAGAAACTTGTCCCTAACAGCAGGTGACCCCTGTGACCCTCGGTTTGTTAGTGTGTCGCTCAGGCTCAATCGATGTGGGAAGTAAAGTAGATGATACCGAATGTGCTGCAGGAGTGCCGGAGAGTCCTGTAGTCACTAAAGGGAACAGAGAAATAAAAAATCCCTGGTGCCGCACATCCACGGAGTCCTATGGTAATGTAGTAGTGTTGGGAGAGACCTCCGCCCGGGTTCCCGCCAGGCCACACCCCAATGTGTTTTGCTTTGTCCCCCGAAGCTTAAACATGGGGAACACTGGATGTGCAGATTATTATTATTATACAGGATTTATATAGCGCCAACAGTTTGCACAGCGCTTTACAACATGAGGGCAGACAATACACTTATAATACAAATCAATACAGGAGGGATCAGAGGGCCCTGCTCCTTAGAGCTTACAATCTAGAAGGCAGGGTCAAGTGGAAACAAAAACGTAATAACTGTGGGGGGTGAGCTGGTGAAGAAAATAAAACTACAGTTGTTAGGTGTGGGTAGGGGAGGCTTCTCTGAAGAGAAGGGTTTTCAGGGATCGTCTAAAAGCGAATAGAGTAGGAGATAAGCGGACAGATTGGGGTAGGGCATTCCATAGGACGGGAGAAGCTTTGGAAAAGTCCTGGAGGCGAGTAATGGGAGGAGGTGATGAGGGAGCTGGAGAGCAGGAGGTCTTGAAAGGAACGAAGAGAATGAGTAGATTGGTATTTGGAGACTAGGCTAGTGATGTAGCTGGGGGCGAAATTGTGGATGGCTTTGTAAGTAGTTGTTAGTATTTTGGATTTACAGTGGAACCTCGGATTGCGAGTGACGCGGTTAACGAGCGTTTCGCAATACGAGCACTGTATTTTTAAAAATCGTAACTCGATTTGCAAATGTTGTTTCGCAAAACGAGCATGATTCCTGCCAAAGCGTGTGCAGTACAGCATTTTGCCTGAGGTGGGAGGGGGGGCGCCATTCAGAAATGCACGGAAAGGCCCGAGGACAGCTCGACTGACCTCGGCAAACCTCGGGAACGGAGTCTTTATGAGGTTTGCCGAGGTGTCCTCGGGCCTTTCCGGCCATTTCCAAGGCTCTCCGTGCCCCCCCTCCGCCCCTGGCGGCATACGGTATTGCATGCCATTGAAGTCAATGCGGAACAAATTATTTTCTTTTCTATTGACTTCAATGGGGAAACTCGCTTTGATATGCGAGTACTTTGGATTACGAGCATTCTCCTGGAACGGATTATGCTCGTAATCCGAGGTTCCACTATAATTCCTTGGGTGAGCCGCAGCCAATGGAGGGATTGACAGAGAGGAGTGGCAGACACAGAGCGATTGGTAAGATGGATGAGTCTGGCAGCGGCATTCATGATGGATGGAAGAGTTGATAGACTATGTAGAGGTAAGCCAATGAGGAGGGAGTTGCAGTAGTCGAGGCGAGAGATGACAAGCGAGTGAATTAAGAGCTTTGTTGTGTGATTGGTTAGAAAGGGGCGTATTTTGGAGATGTTGCGGAGGTTGAGGCGGCAGGATTTGGACAGTGATTGGACGCGGTGCTTAAAGGAGAGTTCAGAGTCCAGGACTACACCTAGGACCTTGGCATGCGGGGATGGATTTATTGTTGTATATATAAAAAAGATCCTGTGAGCCTCCTCTGATTATAAATTGCCTAAATGGCACCGTGAAACAGCTGCAAGCGTTAAACACGTCTCATAAAAACATGCAGATAAAACCAGAAATAAATATATACGCTGCACTTTCAAATATACTCTTCGCATTATATACAGTATATGTGATAACCAAAGTGCAAATATGCGGAATTACAACAGTTTGTATATGCGCCTCCCACTTTTTAAGGGACCAAAAGTAATGGGACAGATTAACAATCATCCACCAAACTTTCACTTTTTAGTACTTGGTTGCAAATCCTTTGCAGTCAATTACAGCCTGAAGTCTGGAATGCATAGACATCACCAGGCGTTGGGTTTCATCCCTGGTGATGCTCTGCCAGGCCTCTACTGCAACGTTCTTCAGTTCCTGCTTGTTCTTGGGGCATTTTCCCTTCGGTTTTGTCTTCAGCAAGTGAAATGCATGCTCAATCAGATTCTGGTCAGGTGATTGACTTGGCCATTGCATAACATTCCACTTCTTTCCCTTAAAAAACTCTTTGGTTGCTTTCGCAGTATGCTTCAGGTCATTGTCCATCTGCACTGTGAAGCGCCGTCCAATGAGTTCTGAAGCATTTTGCTGAATATGAGCAGATAATATTGTCCGAAACACTTCAGAATTCATCCTGCTGCTTTTGTCAGCAGTCACATCATCAATAAATACAAGAGAACCAGTTCCATTGGCAGCCATACATGCCCACGCCATGACACTACCACCACCATGCTTCACTGATGAGGTGGTATGCTTTGGATCATGAGCAGTTCCTTTCCTTCTCCATACTCTTCTTTTCCCATCACTCTGGTACAAGTTGATCTTGGTCTCATCTGTCCATAGGATGTTGTTCCAGAACTGTGAAGGCTTTTTTACATGTTGTTTGGCAAACTCTAATCTGGCCTTCCTGTTTTTGAGGCTCACCAATGGTTTACATCTTGTGGTGAACCCTCTGTATTCACTCTGGTGAAGTTTTCTCTTGATTGTTGACTTTGACGCACATACACCTACCTCCTGGAGAGTGTTCTTGATCTGGCCATTTGTTGTGAAGGGTGTTTTCTTCACCAGGGAAAGAATTCTTCGGTCATCCACCACAGTTGTTTTCCGTGGTCTTCCGGGTCTTTTGGTGTTGCTGAGCTCACCGGTGCGTTCTTTCTTTTTAAGGATGTTCCAAACAGTTGACTTGGCCACACCTAATGTTTTTGCTATCTCTCTGATGGGTTTGTTTTGGTTTTTTTCAGCCTAATGATGGCTTGCTTCACTGATAGTGACAGCTCTTTGGATCTCATATTGAGAGTTGACAGCAACAGATTCCAAATGCAAATAGCACAAATCAAAAGTGGGAGGCACATATACAAAGTGTTGTAATTCCTACACCGTTCACCTGATTTGGATGTAAATACCCTCAAATAAAAGCTGAAAGTCTGCAGTTAAAGCACATCTTGTTCATTTCATTTCAAATCCATTGTGGTGGTGTATAGAGCCAAAAAGATAAGAATTGTGTAGATGTCCCAATATTTATGGACCTGACTGTATATCTGATAGTAAATTAGTGATACGTGAGGAGACAGAGGGAGTGAGCGGAGGGGTAGAGAAATAGATTTGGGTGTCGTCAGTGTAGAGATGGTATTTGAAGCCATGGGAGGCTATCAGCTGACCCAGGGAGGAGGTGTAGATTGCTTTGCTGGCCGTATAGCCGCGCTGTCCCATTGATTTCAATGGGCAGGAGCGATGAAGGAGCGGTATACACTCCGCTCCTTCACCGCTCTGAAGATGCTGCTAGCATGACTTTTTTTCTCGTCCTGCTAGCGCACCGCTCCAGTGTGAAAGCCCCCCAGGGCTTTCACACTGGATACAAAGCAGCGGCACTTTCGGGTCGGTTTGCAGGCAGTATTATTAGCGCAATAGGGCCTGCAAATTACCCTGCGTGAAAGGGCCCTTATGCCGCATATACACGGCCGGACTTCCCGACAGAAAAAGTCTGATGGGAGCTTTCAGTCGGACACTCCGACCGTGTGTATGCCCCATCAGACTTTTTTTGTCGGCATTTCCGAGGGACTCAGATATAGAACATGTTCTAAATCTTTCCGTCGGAAATGCCGACGGAGTTTAGCCCGTTCGCAAGTCGGGCCGTGTGTACGCGGCATTAGGATCACACCGGAGTGCACGCAATTTTGCACATTTCTGTTTTCTACAGCCCATTCATTTCAATGGACTGCACAATTTTTACAACCGCGCCCCGCACCGAACCCACGCATTTCAGTGGCTGCAATCACACACATTTGTTAGATGCGTTTGCTCTGCCAAAAGTGGAGCTGCAGATCACCACAGAATACCACCTGGCTTCGCTGGGTGGGTCAGTCATTTTTTTTGTGGATGCCAAAGCAAGGAAAGTAAGAGGGGTTTTGAACAAGAAAATACATTTAATCCCCTTTAATCCAATGACCGTGAAAAGCATCAAAGTTTCGAAACAAAGTTTGAACGGTGAATTATTCTCCATCTATGTCTGAGATAATTATGTGTCTGTAGATCCCAGGCTGGGGATATTCTGGGGGTTTGCTTCAGGAAATTCACTAATTTGCATAGTAGCAGCTGTTTCAGCTCGAGGCAAAAATGTAAAACAATTATTTATTTTTACAAAATGCAATCTTCATCTCTCCATTGCATATTCATTGTCTGTGAAGGTTCTCATGTATCCAGGTCATGATGTATCTAGTAATAGTCCTCACATTCAACTGGACTTGTTCTGTAATGTTGAAGACATCTCATAGTTTCTCCAAACCTATTCTTCAGTTCTAATGAGTGTTGTGACAGTGCCATGTCCTGCCACTGTGGAAATGTAGAAGAAAATAACACAGGAGTGACATTAAGGGGTTAATGGGAGGTTCCAGACTATCATTTCTGAGTAGAGAAAGAAAGCTGTGTTTTTGGCTCTCTCAGGATTCTGTAGTCCCCGGATTGGGGTCTGGAGCTTGAGACCCCGTTCACACAGGGACGCCTGACAAGTCGCCTCCCGTTCTGTACTATGGAACCGTTCTAAGGGGAGCGACGCAAGTCGCTCCGACTTAGAAAAAGGTTCCTGTACGACTTCGGGGGCGACTTGGGGCGACTTGCATAGACTTCTATACAGAAGTCATTTTGCAAGTCGCCCGGGCAGTCGTGTGCAGGTCACCTCGGTGAGGCGACCTGCAAGTCGTGTTGCCCCTGTGTGAATGGGGTCTGAGGGTTCCAAAGTGTCTTCGGTGGAACGGAACCTTCAATCCCGTATCTGGATTTTACTGGGTGCCTGTAGCTTATTTGAGGACACAGCTGTGCAAGGTCATTAAATACTCAAGCCTGAGGATAGCTCAGGGCTACCAATTTGGAGACAGCTCCCATATAGGGTTGCCACCTGTCCGGGATTCACAAGATTTTGAATCTTGTTTCCAGGTCTCAGGTGGACGGAAACCCGGACACATTATTCAGACCGGGCTGTGGCTCCCCAAGTAACCAAGATAGTCAAACACAAATCTGTTGGCACCGGGGAGCTGCGGGCGGCTGTTTTTGGGGCAGGTTCGGCATCACTGGGGGCACGGTGATGATGTCAGCAAGAGCAATTTAGCTACACCCACTGTTCGCTCCAGCACACTATACGCACCACATTACTACTCTCCTTGGGGCACCCAAAGGTGTCCCAGGCCGCTAAAGTGTTTGGGTGTGGCTTGAAGAAAAGGTGGCAACCCTACTCCCATATTGGAGACAGGAAGTCCTACCCAGGGTTCAGAGGGGCCCCAGCCAGGAGTCAGGAAACAGGAGGTCTCACTCAGGGGTGAGAGGGGTCCCAGCCAAGAGACAGGAGGTCTCACCTAGGGATCAGATGTGCCCCAGCCACGATCAAGAGACAAGAGGTCTCAACCAGGTGTCAGAGGGGCCCTAGCCAGGAGTCAGAAGACAAGAGGTCTCAACAAGGGGTCAGAGGGGCCCCAGCCAGGAGTCAGGAGATAGGAGGTCTCACCCGGGGGTCAGAGGAGTCCCAGCCAGGCATTAGGAGAGTCACGTACCTGGTGGAGATTGAGCTGTAGAGGGGGCTTCTCTTGCACCTCTTGTCCAACACCCCTGGTACTGATGACAGGAGGTGTGAGGACACAGAGGGGCATGAGGGCCGGTATAACAGGCAGCGCCAGCTGAGGTTTCCAGGAAGCAAAGGACCGCGGCTAACCAGACATGAACTGGAACACGGAGAAGCTTGATCAGTTGACAGGAGCGTAGCCAGGACAAAAGTGAAAAGATCTTCAACAGCCGGGCAGTGAAAGTACAGGAACATAAGACGGAGGCAGTGTCAGGGTACAGGCCAGGGTCGGTACAAATTCAGGCATCGAGGCACAAGACAGGAGCAGGGTCAGAGTACAAGCTGAGGTCGCAATAGCCAGGCAGGAATCAAGAAATTGGTCAAGGGCACAGCTAGGCAGATATAGCAGGTCAAGGCGCAGGTTAAACAGGGACTAGCTGAAGACCACTGAGCAATCTGTTTATGCCATAGTCCAGCTTAAATAGGCCATTTGGTGCTAGTGCACGTGCATGCGCATATGCACATTTCTTCTTGTGCACTTGCTAATACTTTTGCACGTGCGTCCTAATTGCCTTAAGATTTCAGTGG
Organism: Lithobates clamitans; assembly: GCA_037952925.1. Classification (NCBI taxonomy): domain Eukaryota; kingdom Metazoa; phylum Chordata; class Amphibia; order Anura; family Ranidae; genus Lithobates; species Lithobates clamitans. The sequence goes on from JBBGZY010001466.1 coordinate 487,055, forward strand.
AGTTTCTCTTACAGGAGGTCTCACCCAAGGGTCAGAGGGGCCCCAGCCAGGAGTTAGAAGGCATGAGTTCTCACTCAGGGCTCAGGGGGGCCCCAGCCAGGAGCCCAGAGATAGGTGGTCTCACCAAGGAGTCAGAGGAACTCCAGCCAGGAGTCAGTAGACAGGAGATCTCACCCAGAGGTTAGAGGGGCCCCAGCTGGGAGTCAGGAGACAGGAGATCTCACCCAGGGGTCAGAGAAGCCCCAGCCAGGAGACAGGAGGTCTTGTCCCAGGAGTCAGGTGGGCTCCAATCAGGGTGTCAGGAGAACCTCTATCCAGAGGCCAGGAGTGGGCCGTGCAGCAGGGTGCTGTGACTAAAGGCTGAGTGAGCCGAGAGAACCAGAAGAGCTGGGCAACACAGTCAGAGGGACTGGTGAGGAGAGCAGTGGTGCTGCTGAAAAGGGAGCCAGTTGACTATTCATGTTGATGGTGGAAACCCCTTCGTGGGCAACTGATGTTTATGTGAACTTTCAGTTTTGTTCAATAAAAGTGGGCTGCCACATCCTAAAATACAGTTTGGACTTGCGCAACACATTGGGAAAAAGCACCTACCACATAAGTATAATCACCCCAATGCCACACAGGTAGCACAGACAACTTCATCCTATCACCAAGTAATGTTGAAAACAGGATAGGAGGTTCGGAAGTTGTGGAACACCCCCCCCCCCCTCGTTTCATCATCCCATTCTTGGTGTCTACATAGGTGTTAATGTTTTGAATCACATGGCTGGAGGTGTGAATTGTTGTTAAATGGGCAGGTTAAATGTTAGAACGGCATCATATGTGGTGGACAGAGGGTCCCGGAGGCCCCCCACCCATGTTTAAGGATGGTTGTTCCAGTTTGATGCCAGTGGCCTGTTTTTTTCCTCTTGCAAATTAGTTGTCCTCTCTGGCCATCGTACTCTTCGCTGTCCCCGAAAGAGGACGATTCACAACTTCAGCCATGTACATTAAGGAACTAACACCTATGCAGACTCCTTGCCACCAAGGATGGCATTATATAACTAAAACAGGGGGGTTCCATAACCAGTGTGAGGAAAGGAATGCCGATAACTGGCTTGTGCTTACATCATGATCAGCTGTCATTGGACACAGTTGATCACATGGTAAAGGGCTGCTGTGATTGGCCCTTTACCCCGATCTAGGATTAGGTGTGTCTTAAGGATGCAGTGATCACAGAGCCCGTCACCTGGTAAATGCTACAAGAATCGTCTGTCCTTACTCAAGATGGCCGCAGCTAGAAATGCTAAAGGGTGTTTTTCAACGTGTTTTCTCAACAAAATTTAGCATGGGGATATGGATGGATGGATGGGGGGGGGGGGGGTTGTGATAAATATTACAAATGAAGGAAATAGCATTTTGGAATTGGTGCTCAGATGCAGTGAAGTTCCTCTTTAGGCAATCTCACCACATCTGGGTCAGTTATAGACAGGGGCGGACTGACCATTGAGCCACTCGGGCACTGCCCGAGGGCCCTGGGCCATTAGGGGGCCCCATCAGGGTTGCCAGCCTCAGTAAAACCAGGGACAGTATGTGTAAATCTGTGATGTCTCTGAAATGTCCCTTACCGACATCCTTTTGGTCTAAAAATCCCGAGATTATAGCTGCCCCACCTCTCCAGTACCTTCTCAGCCAATAGAAACATGTCTGTGTATACTGTGTGCACATGTCTGTGTATACTGTGTGATTGTATACTGTGTGTACATGTATGTGTATACCGTGTGTGTGTATACTGTGTGGCCCCACAATCTCTGATTGCCTGGGGGCCCCATAATCTCCTATTGCCGGGGGGCCCCATGAGTTGTCAGTCTACCCCTGGTTATAGAGATCCCATTTTCAGTGCTTAGATTGCTGAAGCAGAACACTGACACTCGATCATTTCTCTCACTATTACTGGCTGCTGGGGGGGCCACAATAAATACGAAAGGAGCTGCGGGCCGGGCTCCGGGACTCTAAAGAAAGAACACAAGACGTGACGTGTCACCTGCTTTCCTGGCTGTACAGACGACTCGTGATGGTCGGAGCTTCTCTGCTGGGATGGCAAACAACTCTGACATCTGACATTACAGACGGAGGCCGTGTGCTAATCAATTCCCTTTGCAGAGTTCTCTGGTCTCTCGTCTCTGATCTCTCGTCTCTGGTCTCTCGTCTCTGGTCTCTCGTCTCTGGTCTCTCGTCTCTGGTCTCTCGTCTCTGGTCTCTCGTCTCTCATCTCTGGTCTCTCGTCTCTGGTCTCTCGTCTCTGGTCTCTCGTCTCTGGTCTCTCGTCTCTCGTCTCTCATCTCTGGTCTCTCGTCTCTGGTCTCTCGTCTCTGGTCTCTCGTCTCTGGTCTCTCGTCTCTGGTCTCTGGTCTCTCGTCTCTGGTCTCTCGTCTCTGGTCTCTCGTCTCTGGTCTCTCGTCTCTGGTCTCTCGTCTCTCATCTCTGGTCTCTCGTCTCTGGTCTCTCGTCTCTGGTCTCTCGTCTCTGGTCTCTCGTCTCTCGTCTCTGGTCTCTCGTCTCTCGTCTCTGGTCTCTCGTCTCTGGTCTCTCGTCTCTGGTCTCTCGTCTCTCGTCTCTGGTCTCTCGTCTCTGGTCTCTCGTCTCTCGTCTCTGGTCTCTCGTCTCTCGTCTCTGGTCTCTCGTCTCTGGTCTCTCGTCTCTGGTCTCTCGTCTCTCGTCTCTGGTCTCTCGTCTCTCGTCTCTGGTCTCTCGTCTCTGGTCTCTCGTCTCTGGTCTCTCGTCTCTCGTCTCTGGTCTCTCGTCTCTGGTCTCTCGTCTCTGGTCTCTCGTCTCTGGTCTCTCGTCTCTGGTCTCTCGTCTCTCATCTCTGGTCTCTCGTCTCTGGTCTCTCGTCTCTGGTCTCTCGTCTCTGGTCTCTCGTCTCTGGTCTCTCGTCTCTCGTCTCTGGTCTCTCGTCTCTGGTCTCTCGTCTCTGGTCTCTCGTCTCTGGTCTCTCGTCTCTGGTCTCTCGTCTCTCATCTCTGGTCTCTCGTCTCTGGTCTCTCGTCTCTGGTCTCTCGTCTCTGGTCTCTCGTCTCTGGTCTCTCGTCTCTCGTCTCTGGTCTCTCGTCTCTGGTCTCTCGTCTCTGGTCTCTCGTCTCTGGTCTCTCGTCTCTGGTCTCTCGTCTCTCGTCTCTGGTCTCTCGTCTCTCGTCTCTGGTCTCTCGTCTCTGGTCTCTCGTCTCTGGTCTCTCGTCTCTCGTCTCTGGTCTCTCGTCTCTGGTCTCTCGTCTCTGGTCTCTCGTCTCTGGTCTCTCGTCTCTGGTCTCTCGTCTCTGGTCTCTCGTCTCTCATCTCTGGTCTCTCGTCTCTGGTCTCTCGTCTCTGGTCTCTCGTCTCTGGTCTCTCGTCTCTGGTCTCTCGTCTCTCGTCTCTGGTCTCTCATCTCTGGTCTCTCATCTCTGGTCTCTCGTCTCTGGTCTCTCGTCTCTGGTCTCTCGTCTCTGGTCTCTCGTCTCTGGTCTCTCGTCTCTCGTCTCTGGTCTCTCGTCTCTGGTCTCTCGTCTCTCGTCTCTCGTCTCTGGTCTCTCGTCTCTGTTCTTTCTGTGGGAAAAATGAGGACACAATAAGATGTTCCATCAATTCCATTGTGAGTCACAATTTTCTGTTCTGGTAAATCTGTAGTCTTATAATCGTAGATCATTGTAGAATCTCTGGATTCAGAAATGTTTATTAGTGGTCATAGATCTAGTGGAGGCTGGTGTGTGTTTTTTGTTTTTTTTTTGGGGGGGGCGGCAAACAAAAGGCAGCATGGTGCAGCGGTTCGGCTCTATGTCCTCTCCTCCATGGCGGCTTCCAGCTCCTCCCCTCCTCCTCCTAGGCATCCCATAGGATCGCCTGTTCTTTCAACCAATCGGGTGACTGGCAGTGGCGGCCCGTGCATTGAGGGCGCATGGGCGCCGCCCCGTCTCCTGCCACCCCCCCTCTAGCGCCAATAGATAGATTCATGCATTGCATGAACCTATCTATGGCCGGCGCTGCCACCCCCTATTCAGGCGCCCGGGCCCTCTTCGGGCACCTGAATCACAGCGGCGAGGGATGTTTTTAAAGCACCTGATTGGAGCCATAGGCTCTAATAGGCGCCAAAAAAGGTGACCTGCGAGCGCCGTCACTCTGCTGTGTGTTAGAAAAGCGAATGAATATTCACTTTCCTAACACTAAACTGCCTCTCCGCCAATCAGGTGCTCGGGTCTGTTACCTGTCACCTGATTGGCTGAAACGACAGGCGCTGCTATTGGACGCCTATAAGGAGGAGAGGACAGGAGATGAGGATGGCAGGAGACGCACGAAAGACCCCGCTCGTCGCCGTCACCCGCTGCCCCTCCAAGACAGGGTAAGTGCCAGGCAGACAGCGAGTGGGCGGGGGTCACACTGGCAGCATTTAATGGGCACACTGGCAGCATTTGATGGGCACACTGGCAGCATATGCTTGGCACACTGGCAGCATTTGATGGGCACACTGGCAGCATATGCTTGGCACACTGGCAGCATTTGATGGGCACACTGGCAGCATATGATGGGCACACTGGCAGCATTTGATGGGCACAGTGGCAGCACTTGATGGGCACACTGGCAGCATTTGATGGGCACACTGGCAGCATATGCTTGGCACACTGGCAGCATTTGATGGGCACACTGGCAGCATATGCTTGGCACACTGGCAGCATTTGATGGGCACACTGGCAGCATATGCTTGGCACACTGGCAGCATTTAATGGGCACACTGGCAGCATTTGTTGGCACACTGGCAGCATTTGATGGGCACAGTGGTAGCACTTGATGGGCACACTGGCAGCATTTGATGGCACAGTGGCAGTGTTTGATGGCACAGTGGCAACGTTTAAAGGCACAGTGGCATTGTTTGGCACAGTGGCAGCGTTTGGCACAGTGGCTGGGTTTGATGAGCACAGTGGCAGCATTTGATGGCACAGTGGCGGCGTTTGGCACAGTGGTAGCGTTTAATGTGCCGCTATTGGACGCCTATAAGGAGGAGAGGACAGGAGATGAGGATGGCAGGAGACGCACGAAAGACCCCGCTCGTCGCTGTCACCCGCTGCCCCTCCAAGACAGATTAAGTGCCAGGCAGAGGGCGAGCGGGCGGGGGTCACACTGGGGGCATTCAAGGGCACACTGGCAGCATATGCTGGGCACACTGGCAGCATTTGATGGGCACACTGGCAGCATTTGATGGGCACACTGGCAGCATTTGTTGGCACAGTGGCAGCGTTTGATTTGCACAGTGGCAGCATTTGATGGCACAGTGGCAGCATTTGATGGCACAGTGGCAGCATTTGGTGGCACAGTGGTAGCGTTTGATGGGCACAGTGGCAGCATTTGATGGCACAGAGACAGCATTTGATGGGCACACTGGCAGCATTTGTTGGCACAGTGGCAGCGTTTGATTTGCACAGTGGCAGCATTTGATGGCACAGTGGCAGCATTTGATGGCACAGTGGCAGCATTTGGTGGCACAGTGGTAGCGTTTGATGGGCACAGTGGCAGCATTTGATGGCACAGAGACAGCATTTGATGGGCACACTGGCAGCATTTGTTGGCACAGTGGCAGCGTTTGATGGGCACAGTGGCAGCATTTGATGGCACAGTGGCAGCGTTTGGTGGCACAGTGGGAGAGTTTGATGGGCACAGTGGCAGCATTTGATGGCACAGTGGCAGCATTTGATGGCACAGTGGCAGCGTTTTTCACAGTGGCAGCGCTTGGCACAGTGGCTGGGTTTGATGAGCACAGTGGTAGCATTTCATGAGCACAGTGGCAGCGTTTGGCACAGTGGAAGCGCTTGGCACAGTGGCTGGGTTTGATGAGCACAGTGGCAGCATTTGGTGGCAGCGTTTGGCACAGTGGTAGCGTTTAATGTGCACAGTGGCAGCGTTTTCATGGGCACAGTGGCTGCAATTGATGATTTTTTTCAAAAAATTTTGAGCACCAGCCGCCACTGGTGACCAGTGTCAAAACCAGCTTCCTGATTGGCCAGGAGGAGGATCAGTGTTACAACGGCAAATATTCATTCGCTGTTGTAACACACCTGGATAGGATGGGAGCGCACTCTCTGCGACCCAAGCACACCCTATATTGAAGCCTATTAAAGCCTCTGGTTTAACCAATCATTTTTTTTTGTACAATTCTCCTTTAAGGGGGGCGTGGCAGGGGGTGTGTCCTATACCTACATACTTTTGCTAATAGGTTTCCCTCATTCCCATCTCAGAAGGTTGGAAGGTGTACAATACAATGTCACATTCACCAGCCTCTTCCTTTCCTGAATGAACACTATGGGATTTGATTTACTAAAGGCAAATAGACTGTGCACTTTGCAAAGTTTGCAGTTGCTCCAGAGCTTAGTAAATGAGATAAGGCTTCACCCACACCCAATCATGTGCAAGGAAAATGTAAAAAAAACTGCATTTTTGCTCGCACATGATTGGATGATGGAAGTCATTAGAGCTTCTGTTCATTTACTAAGCTCTGCAGCAACTGCTCTTGCAAAGTGCACAGTTTGGGGTTGATTTACTGAAGGCAAAAAGACTGTGCACTCTGGAAAGTGCAGTTGCACACGGAAAGAGCAGTTGCTCCAGAGTTTAGTAAATGAGCAGGTCTGCTGACTTTCATCAACAAATCACGTGCAAGCAAAAATGCTGTTTTTTTTATTTTCCTTGCATGTGATTGGGTATTCTTTGCAAAGTGAAGCTTTACCTCATTTACAAAGCTTTGGAGCAACTGCACTTGTAGAGCGCAATTGCAGTTTCCAAGGTGCACGTTCTATTGGCCTACAGTAAATCAACCGCTCTATTTGCCTTTAGTAAGAGATCGTGAGTTCCTACGAGCTGGGAACCACGATCTCTCATCTCCTCTAGTCAGTCCCCTCCCCCCCACAGTTAGAACACACAGTCAGGGAACACAGTTAACCCCTTGTTCGCCCCCTAGTGTCTAACCCCTTCCCTGCCAGTGACATTAATACAGTAATCAGTGCATTTTTATAGCTCTGATCGCTGTATAATTGTCATTCGACCCAAAAATGTGTCAAAAGTGTTCGATGTGTCCACCCTAATGTTGCAGTCTCAATAGAAATCGCAGATCGCCGCCATTACTCATAAAAAAATAATAATAATAAAAATGCTATAAATCTATCCCTTATTTCGTAGACGCTATTACTTTTGCGCAAACCAATCAATATACACTTTTTGCAATTTTTTTTTTTTTTTACCAAACATATGTAAAGAATACATACCGGCCTAAACTGAGGAAAAAAATTTGCTTTTTTTTAAAAAAAATGTGGGGCTATTTATTACAGTAAAAAGTACAAAATATTGGGGGGTTATTTACGAAAGGCAAATCCTCTTTGCACTAAAAGTGCACTGTGATTGCAGTCGGTGTAGATCTGAGGGGAAGATCTGAAATTAGGGGAAGCTCTGCTGATTTTATCAACCAATCACGTGCAAGCTACAATGCTGTTTTTTTTATTTTCCTTGCATGTCCCCCTCAGATCTACAGCGACTTCACTTCCAAGTGCACTTGCAGTGCAAAGTGGATTTGCCTTTCGTAAATAGTGTTTTTTTTTATTTCCAAAATTGTTGCTCTTTTTTTTTGTTTATAGCGCAAAAAATAAAAACTGCAGAGGTGATCAAATACCACCAAAAGAAATCTCTACTTATGGGGGGAAAAAAAAGGATGTCAATTTTTGTCTGGGCGCAGCGTCGCACGACTGTGCAATTGTCGGTTAAAGCGGCGCAGTGCCGTATCGCAAAAAATGGCCTGGTCATTGAGCATCCAAATCTTCCCGGGGGCCGAAGTGGTTAAACAAAATGCGCCAAACAAGCGCGAGTACCAAATTTTGCACAGAGCCGGGCGCATTGGGCATTGTGATTTTTGCATGTTTTGTCGCTGGACAATGGCGGCAAAAATCACACCGCGTTTGGGGTGCCATTAAGAAGCAATGGCATCGCAGGCGCGTGTTTTGCCGCGATTCTGGTACGCAGAGGTGTGGATGCAGCTTTAGGGCCCATTAAGGCGCTGCAGTGCGTTGGGCTGTACAATGAATGGATGGATGTCAGTGCACCGCACCTAGAGAAGGTGTGTTACCATGCATTGTAGAAGCACATACACGCAATGCACATGTGCAATGGGCCCTTAGATCGATGGATATGCTATAAACAAAATGTATTTTTTATTTTTTGGAAGGATTTCTGTGTCTCTGAGCGGATTTTCCATCTCACAATGCAGCTGACTCGGATCACTAGGCACAGCAGGAGAGATGCCTAATGCCAGCATAGGGGTAAGTATCGCAGCGTGGTGTGTATATGAAAGCTGCCACAACATATGTCACAACACATGGCGAAATCCCGTCCGCTCCCCTGAAGAGAACGCTCAGCTGGCATTCCAATTCATTTCTGTGTCACCAAATACAGGGACGGCTATCCCCCCCCCCAACTTACAGGGGAGCTTGGAGATTTTTTCTTTTTTCTTTCTAGATAGAGCTGAAAAGAGTTTTTGCTGTTTTTTTTTTGTCCCCATTGCAGAGATTTCCCCACACCTCCTGTGTGGTCACCGGGACAGGAAGTGAGCCGACCCTCTCTATGGGCTGCAATAAAAGTCCCAGCCCTTCCCCATTCTATCTAGTTGAGCAATCACTAAACTTCATAATGCACATGATTTTAACCTCTTGCTTACTGGGCACTTTCACCCTTTTCCTGCCCAGGTCGCGGTCATGCTACACTGTACCCATATGACATTTTTAGAATTTTATTCAGACTAATACAGCTTTCTTTTGGCGGTATTTATTCACCACTGGGGTTTTTATTTTTTGCTAAACAAACAAAAAATAACCAGGATGTAAAAGAAAAAAAAACAAAAAACGTTTTTCATATTTTTGTTAAAATAAAATGTTGCAAACAGGTAATTTTTTTCCTTGTCTGATTGGTACTGATCGGTGGCACTGATGAGGCAGCACTGATGGGTGGCACTGATGGGCACTAATATGTGGCACTGATGGGCACTGATAGGCAACACGGAGGTGGCACTGGTGGGTACTGATGATGAGGCACTATTGGGCATTGATTGGCAACACTGGTGGGCACTGATAGGCGGCACTGGTTGGCATTTATTAGCAGTATTGATGGGCATTGATAGGTGGCACTGATTGGCACTGATAGGCAACATTGAGGTGGCACTGATAGATGGTACTGGTGGGCACTGATGATGAGACACTGATGGGCACGGATTGGCAGCACTAATGGGCACTGATAGGTGGCACTGGTGAGCACTAAGAGGTGGAACTGGTGGGCACTGATTAGCAGTACTGATGGGCACTGATAGGTGGCACTGATTGGCACTGTTAGGCAACATGGAGGTGGCACTGGTGGGCACTGATGATGAGGCACTGATGGGCATGGATTGGCAGCACTGATGGGTGGCACTTGTGGGCACTGATTAGCAGTACTGATGAGCACTGATAGGTGGCACTGGTGAGCACTGATTTGCAGCACAGGTGTTTACTAAGGGGATCGATGTCCCTCTAACAGAAGCCGGTTAATGGCTCGCTTCTTTTCTTCACGCTGACATCACGAAGACAGAAAAAAGCCAGAACTGGCTCCTGTTTACTTCCGTGATCAGCTGTCATTGGCTGACAGCTGATCAGGTGGTAAATGGGCCGGTTGTGATTGGCCCTTTACTTTGCTCTGTGATCAGCCGAGTCCCAAGGATTCGGCGATCACAGAGCGCCCTGCGGTCCTCCCGTCTTTCGGCTATAGCGCGGGTGCAAAGTGGTTAAAGTCAGTAGTCAGTATTAGCTAATCACATGACTATTTTAAGTACAATGTATCTCTTCCATCCTATGAATATCTATATACAGTATATACAGTTGTGCTCAAAAGTTTGCCTCCCCTTGTAGAATCTGTAATATACAGGAATGGACCATTTTTAAAGAGTGAGCCGGCAAAACTCATTTCTTGTATTTCTTATGGGATTCATATTCTGTTACTGTAGGTGATAACAAAATGACCCAATCATAAAACAAAACATGGCAACAAGTGAACCAATGAAATGACCCCTGTTCAAAAGTCTTCACCCCCTTAGTCCTTAATTCTGTGTATTGCCCCCTTTAGCATCAATGACAGCGGTCAGTCTTTTATAATAGTTGTGTATGAGACCCCCAAATTCTTGCAGGTGGCAGAGCTGCCCAATTGTCTTGGCAAAATGCCTCCAAGGTCATGCAAAGTCTTTTGTCATCTTACAAGAACCGAACATTGAAGATCTCCCCAGAGCGGCTCGATGATTTTAAGGTCTCTGATGGCCACTCCAGAACTGTAGAGATCTGTAGGGGATCCGGGACTTCGACACTCCAGGAAGTTTTGGTTTCTCTGCAGGCTTTGGGGACATGACTTTGCAGGATCAGAGCAGAGTTCGGTTGCTATAAAGGTGAATATTTACAGTTTTCTATCAAACAGGATTTGTCTGCTTGACTTGCATGTAAGGGCTTGTTTACACTTGTGGTTGGGGGGGGGGGTGTGTAAAAACACAAGCCATGTCCCCCCCCCCTCCTGCTCCCCTGTATACTGCAAAGGCAGTGGCCAGGGTGTGCACGTGCCACGGACGGTCCTGATGGTTTGCTTCACAATCGTGGCACGAGTTAAACCTCCAGTAGTGGTGACAACACTGTACAGTCAGACCCTGCAGGGAAGTGTTGTCACTCTGTAGCAGGAAGTGACTGGAGGGCTTCATTCCAATAAATTAAGGCTGGAGAGGAGACATTGAGCTTTATTTACTAAAGCTGGAGAGTGCAAAATCAGCCTCACTTCTGCAGAGAGACCAATCAGCTTCTAACCTCAGCTTGTACAAATTAAAAGGTTGTAAAAGCGGAAGGTGCATTCTATGCATGAAGATAAAAAAAACCTTCAGCCCCCCCCAATACTTACCTGAGCCCCATCTATATCCTGTAATGTGCATGAGTGCCTCGGCCATCCGGTACTCTCCCTTCTGAGCCATTGGCTCTCGCTGCTGCCAATCAAAGTCAGTTAGCCAATGAGGAGAGAATGGGGGCGGGCCTGAACCGCGGCTCCGTGCCTGAATGGACACAGGGAGCTGCGACTCGACTCGGATACCCCCAAAGCAAGCTGCTTGCTGTGGGGGCTCTCAACAGGAGGGAGGGGCCAAGAGCGCCAGAGAGGGACCCGAGAAGAGGAGGATCGGGGCTGCTTTGTGCAAGACCAATTTCACAGCAGAGGGTAAGTATGACATGTTTGGTATTTTTAACCTCTTAAGGACCGCCCCATGCAGCAGGGCAGCCCCTCCTGCGTGAAATCACGTACCTGTGTGTGATTTCGTGCACGGAGGCTGGAGCGTGCGCGCGTGCCAGTGGCAACCCACTCCCGCTGCAGTGCGCTTGTAGTGCAGAGTGTATTTTCCTTTAGTAAATCAACCCCTTAGTGTCAGATTTGTCAGCCACAATGTCGCAGTCCCGCTAAAAATCGCCCATCGCCGCCATTACTAGTAAAAAAAAATTAAAGAAAATAAAAATTCAATAAATATATCACGTAGTTTGTAGACACTATAACTTTTGTACAAACCAATCAATATACGCTTATTGGGATTTTTTTTTTTTTTTTACCAAGAATATGTAGCAGAATTCATATTGGCCTAAACTGACGAATAAATTTGATTTTTACATTTTTTTTTTAATGGGTATGTTTTATAGCAGAAAGTAAAAAAATATTGTTTATAGCACACAAAAAAAAACGCAGAGGAGATCAAATACCACCAAAATAATTTTATTTGGGTATAGCGTCGCACAACCGCGCAATCGTCAGTTAAAGCAAGGTAATGCCGTATCGCAAAAAAAATGGCCTGGTCATAAAAGAGGGTAAAACTTCCAGGGCTGAAGTGGTTAAATAAAAAAAATAAAAAAACTGGTCTTTACAATCACTTTAAGCTTTGGCAATAAAACCTGGAAGCTGATTGGTTTCTATGCAGAAGTGAGCCTGATTTTGCACTCTCCAGCTTTAGTAAAAAAAACCCCCCATTGCTCCGTTGCTCCTGCTGGGTGTCTCCCCCAGCTGGTTTGACATGTTTGTTTTCTTTATATATTATTGTTTTGATTTAAAAAAAAAAAATTAATGTGTTTGTTATTCACATATTGATCAACAAAACCCGAGAATGGAATGATTACAATGTAGCTGTAGATGTTTCAGATCACATTAATGGTTTTAATCAGATCAAATGGAATGATCGGTGACCTGGAAATGTCATGTTTTAGCCAATACTATTTAGTTGTATGTCTTTTGTTTTGTTACTATTATTATCATTTACATATTTATATATGTAGCACCCCCCCCCCCCCCCAGGGACTTCTGATATCTGATGTGCTTGGATCCCCAACCCTGCACAGCCAGGCACAGTAAATTTTCACAGCAATCCAGAATCAGAGAACAGTCCGTGACTTTGTTTTTGTTATTTATTGAGGGTAATAAATTGGATAGGGATGAGAGATTATGGGATGCCCACTTGACTTCAGCACCCGGCTGACTCTTCACCAGTCCTCCATACAGACTTCAGCAGCCCACCCGGCTGACTTTTCACCAGTCCTCCAGACTGACTTCAGCAGCCCACCCGGCTGACCCTTCACCAACCCACTCGGCTGACCCTTCACCAGTCCTCCAGACTGACTTCAGCAGCCCACCCGGCTGACCCTTCACCAACCCACTCGGCTGACCCTTCACCAGTCCTCCAGACTGACTTCACCAGCCCCCCTGGCTGACTCTTCAGCAGCCCACCTGGCTGACTCTTCACCAGTCCTCCAGACTGACTTCAGCAGCCCACCCGGCTGACTCTTCACCAGTCCTCCAGACTGACTTCAGCAGCCCACCCGGCTGACTCTTCACCAGTCCTCCAGACTGACTTCAGCAGCCCACCCGGCTGACTCTTTATCAGCCCTCCAGACTGACTTCAGCAGCCCACCCGGCTGACCCTTCATCAACCCACCCCGCTGACTCTTCACCAGTCCTCCAGACTGACTTCACCAGCCCCCCTGGCTGACTCTTCACCAGTCCACCAGATTGACTTCAGCAGCCAACCCAGCTGACTCTTCACCAGTCCTCCAGACTGACTTCACCAGCCCCCCTGGCTGACTCTTCACCAGTCCTCCAGACTGACTTCAGCAGCCCACCCGGCTGACTCTTCACTAGTCCTCCAGACTGACTTCAGCAGCCCACCCGGCTGACTCTTCACCAGTCCTCCAGACTGACTTCAGCAGCCCACCCGGCTGACTCTTGACCAGTCCTCCAGACTGACTTCAGCAGCCCACCCGGCTGCCTCTTCACAAGTCCTCCAGACTGACTTCAGCAGCCCACCCGGCTGACTCTTCACCAGTCCTCCAGACTGACTTCACCAGCCCCCCTGGCTGACTCTTCACCAGTCCTCCAGACTGACTTCAACAGCCCACCCGGCTGACTCTTCACCAGTCCTCCAGACAGACTTCACCAGCCCACCCGGCTGACTCTTCACCAGTCCTCCAGACTGACTTCACCAGCCCACCCGGCTGACTCTTCACCAGCCCACCCAGCTGACTCTCAGGATATCTCTCAGGGAAGGGCAAAGACTTAAAGTGGTATGAAACTAATTCATACCACTTGTGCTTACAGGCAAGCTGTACTGTGAATATCACCAAAACTTGCACAGTTTAAGAGATATTCAGAGTGCAGGCAGCTGGTGATGTTACAAGCGCATGAGCTCTGAAGGTCCGGTGTCTTGCCGAATAAGTTCCTTCGGCGGATAGGTTCCCCCCCTGTACTGCGCAGGCGCAGCGCCTGCGCAGTACGTACTACTGTTGGCCGCCGGAGATAGCCGAAGCTCAAACGCTTCGATCAGCTGTACACGGCGCCTGCGCTCTGGATCCAGATTCCTTCCCCACTATCCAAGTGGACCTAGAGGGGGAATCTAAAAGTGCCGAGCGCAGCGAGGCCGTGCCCGAAGCGTGGCGAGCGTCCCTCTTACAGGCGCCGTGTACAGCTGATTTTCAGCTGTTCCGCTTCGGCTATTTCCGCCGGCTTCTACTGCGCATGCGCAGTAGAGGGGGAAACTAATCCGCCGAGCGGAACTATCTCGGCAGAACACCGGCATACAATGCGGGAAACGGTGGCTGCTGTGGGCATGTGCGGGAGTGACGTCATTGCGCCCCCCAAGCCACTCATGTAGCAGGAGGAGGTGAACCCGGAAGGAAGACCGGGGGAAGATGTCAGCCCTCTCAGCAGCTGACAGCGTGACGCTGGAGGGTCTCATTTCTAAGGTAAGTCTCTCATAATGTGACAATATGATATTGCTTGCAGGGGATTTTTTTCCACGATTTACTACCGCTTTAAGCACACCACTGTCTTTAAGGGAAACAGGCTACATGTGGAAGTCTTCCCCTTTGTTAGTCCCCACAGTGCTGCTATTCACTCTGTCCTCTCTTGCTCCCGAGAAAAGACTCCTTCCTTGTGTTGTAGAAGGATCTTTCCAGCGCCCGAGCCCTGGCCCAAGGCAGGACAACCCCTCCCCCCCCCCCTCCTGACTAGTGGGTACCCCTGAGGGACACAGACAGCCTACTCAGCACTGTATCACCATATTCCACCCGACTGCCAATGCTGGCATGGCCCATATCTATTTATGGAGTGGTCTCAGCCCCCTGCCATCCCACCTCTGAGGATTGGCTGATGCTCCATAAAAAATCAAGGCAGCTCCTCCTAACCTCCTCCCATGAATGCTAGAAGATTCTCCAACATTCTAGACCAGTAGGAGGCACCAGAGAGCTGCAAAAATGAGTCACCCAGCCCTGAACTTTACTGAACCCTGACCCAGATTCGATGGCTCAGGCTTAGCCCTGACCTAAACTAAAATGTACCTACAGTACTCTACTTCTAAAATACACTGCACTAACTTCTAGCACACACTAGGGGGTGCTACATATATATATATATTTTTTTTTTCATTTTCCAAGCAAAACATTTATATACTTTTTCCATAACACAAAATATGAAACTTGGAAATGTCTTGTTTTAGCCCCCCCCCCCCCCCCAAAAAAAAAATATATATATATATTTGTCTTTTTAATATTAGTATTATTACTAATTGTTAAAAAAAATCTTTACCAAAGAAAACAGTTAAAGATTTGTTCTATATCACATTAACACAAAATAGAAATGGAATATCGTATATGAAACATTCCACAAAATCAGCCAAACAAGGACACTGGTAGATAGGCATTGCATGCTGGTTCTTGTTGTGCCATTGGCACTTGTGCAGGTGCAGGCACCCTGTCACCGCCATCTGCTGTGGAACTACAAACCCCAGCATGATAGAAACTAACAGCATAAACAAGGTTGCAATCCCAGAACAGTGGGCATATGCTGGAACTTGTAGTTCCACAGTAAGAGTGTTATTCTTTGTGATACTTAGCAGAGACTGCCGGGGCATTCTGGGACTTGTAGTCCTACAGTAACAGTGTATGGTCATGTTGTTCCTTTGTTCTATCAGTCCTATATATATAGAACTATATATATATATATATATATATATATATATATATATATATATATATATATATATATATATATATATAAATATATATATTTTTATTACAGATACTTGTAAGGTGCTGTCAGTTTATGCAGCGCTTTATATTGTACATTCACATCAGTCCCTGCCCTCAAGGAGCTTACAATCTATATGATGCTTAGCAGAGGCTGCCAGGACATGCTGGGACTTGTAATTCTACAACAACAGTGTATGGTCATGTTCTTGCTGCATCAGCCCTATTTCATATTCAGCAGAGGCTACCAGGACTTTCTGGGACTTGTAGTTCCATGGAAGTCCTGAAGAAGCGATCAGCCTGTATTACTTTAACTAAGTCTATGCAAATAATAAGATGGGATTGTAGTTTCATGAGGCTGATGCTGGGAGTTGTAGTCCCTCAGTGAGGGGGAGGAAGCATCCTCCATACAGATCAGGTTTGTGGAATTCTTGTTACATTGTCTCTATGCCAGCCTGGAGTAATAAATTGTTTCAGCGACAGTCCAGGGCTAATACATTGTATCAGTGACAATTCGGGGTAATACATTGTATCGGTGACAATTCGGGGTAATACATTGTATCGGTGACAATTCGGGGTAATACATTGTATCGGTGACAATTCGGGGTAATACATTGTATCAGTGACAATTCGGGGTAATACATTGTATCAGTAACAATTCGGGGTAATACATTGTATCGGTGACAATTCGGGGTAATACATTGTATCAGTGACAATTCGGGGTAATACATAGTATCGGTGACAATTCGGGGTAATACATTGTATCAGTAACAATTCGGGGTAATACATAGTATCGGTGACAATTCGGGGTAATACATTGTATCAGTGACAATTCGGGGTAATATATTGTATCGGTGACAATTCGGGGTAATACATTGTATCAGTGACAATTCGGGGTAATATATTGTATCGGTGACAATTCGGGGTAATACATTGTATCAGTGACAATTCGGGGTAATATATTGTATCGGTGACAATTCGGGGTAATACATTGTATCAGTGACAATTCGGGGTAATATATTGTATCAGTGACAATTCGGGGTAATATATTGTATCAGTGACAGTTCGGGGTGTTACATTGTATCAGCTGCCAGGTCTCGGGAGCGCGCCCCACGCGCCGCACATGCTCAGTGCCATGGCATCCAGCGCTGTATATAGCTCAAGCCACGCCCCCCCCCCCCCCCCCCCCCCCAGCAGCTCCGATCACCTTCAAATCCGGTCCGATCCCCGCCGTCCGCCCGCTGCCCTCCGTACCAGGTACGTCACCGGAGCCCGGGACTGGGGGGAGGGGGGTGTTCTGGAGGGAGGGGTGCATGCTGTATTATTATGAGCTACAATACTTATTACTGAGCACACCGGAGAGTGTCAGAGCTCCGACCCCGGGGAGATCCGGTACATTAGTTGTGTTGGGGATGATTTGCAGAAGAGAGTGCTAGAACTTTATGTCCTGGAGGGACTGTGCTAAATATCCCAGACCAGTCAGTACAGAAGAGGAGCCCTGCTGTATACAGCATGTATTACCGGAGAGTGTTATATATTATACCGGAGAGTGTTATGTATTATACCGGAGAGTGTTATGTATTATACCGGAGAGTGTTATGTATTATACCGGAGAGTGTTTGAACTTCATGTCTTGGAGGGACTACTGAATGCCCCCCCCCCCCCCCCCCATGTGTATAGAGGGCTCTGCCTGCACCCAGCAATGTATTACAGGAGAGTGTTATTTATTATATAGGAGAGTGTTATTTATTATACAGGGGGAGTGTTATTTATTATACAGGGGGAGTGTTATTTATTATACAGGAGAGTGTTATTTATTATATAGGAGAGTGTTATTTATTATACAGGGGGAGTGTTATTTATTATACAGAGGAGTGTTATTTATTATACAGGGGAGTGTTATTTATTATACAGGGGAGTGTTATTTATTATACCTTTTGTACCACCACCCCCTCCCTTTTAGAATGTAAGCTCTACGAGCAGGGCCCTCCTGTACCTTTTGTATTGTACTGTAATTGTGTTGTCCCCCTTATACATTGTAAAGCGCTGAGTAAACTGTTGGCGCTATATAAATCTTGTATAATAATAATAATACAGGGGAGTGTTATTTATTATATAGGAGAGTGTTATTTATTATACAGGGGAGTGTTATTTATTATATAGGAGAGTGTTAGAACTTCATGTCATGGTGGGATTGCTGAATATCACCCCCTGGGATGTGTATAGGACCGGTCAGTACAGGGGAGTCCTGTTTGTACACAGCAGTGTATTACCAGAGAGTGTAAAAACTTGGACTGCTGAATGTCACAGAGGGGCTCTGCCTGTACACAGCAATGTATTACCAGAGAGCGTTAGGGGGTCAGGTCATTGAGGGACTGCTAAATTCCACCCCCCCCCCCCGGATGTGTATAGGAGCGGTCAGTGCAGAGGAGTGCTATCTGTATACAGCAATGTATTACCAGAGAGTGTTACTGATCATACAGGAGACTGTTAGAGGTTGTGGTCACGCTGGGACATTAGCAGTGAATGTGACCTCCTGGGAATGTGGAAGTCTTATCTCTACAGAGAGGGAAAGCTGGAATCCCACACAGTATGGGGTCCCTGTGTCTACATACAGCACTGCAGGGACTGTTTGATCATACAAGAGACTGTTAGAACCTCTCGTCACGATGGTCCCTATCACTGGATGTGACTCTATGGGGTCCCCTGTATGTCCTGTTTCTGTAGAGAGGAAACACTAGGGGGGAGGGGTGATTTACTAAAGGCAAACAGATGGTGCAACCTTCAAGTGCAGTTGCTCCACACCGTAGTAAATGAGGTGAAGCTTCAGCGTGCAAAAAGTACCCAGTCACATGCAAGGAAAATTTTAAAAAACAGCATTTTTGCTTGCACGTGATTGGTTGATGGAAGTCAGCAGAGCTTCCCCTCATTTACTAAGCTCTGGGGCAACTTGCAGTGTGTGCTGTCTAGTTGGCTTTAGTAAATGAACCCCATAGTGTGCGGAATTGCATGCCAGTGCATGTGAGATACACAATTATTAGACACGTATTTTTGAGGATTAATTTCATTATTGAACAACGACAGCGCCCTCAGTCAATCCAAAGTGCTAATAAACCTCAAACCCGAATATTTAGGAAAAAAAAAGTGAGAATATCTCTGTGTGCGCAATTATTATTGGGTAACTAAATGAAAATTTTCTGATCTCAATTGTTTATTTTCATCTATTAACAGACCTATTTTTCAAACTTGTTTACAAGTTAAAATCATTCTTTTTTTTTGCTAGAAAATTACTTAGAATCCCCCAAACATTATATATATATATATATATATATATATATATATATATATATATATATATATATATATATTCAGACAGCCTAGAGAATAATTGCAATAATTTATGTCACACCGTATTTGCGCAGCATTCTTACAAGCACAATTTCTTTTGGAAGAAATACACTTTTTTGAATTAAAAAATGTAACAACAATTTTCTTTTTATATCGTGAAAGGTAATGTTACGCCAAGTAAATTGATACCCAACATGTCACGCTTCAAAATTGCGCCCGCTCATGGAATGGCGGCAAACTTTGACCCTTAAAAATCTCCATAGGCATACGTTTAAATAATTTCTACAGGTTACCAGTTTAGAGTTACAGAGGAAGTCTAGGGCTAGAATTATTGCTCTCGCTCTAACGATCGCGGCGATACCTCACATGTGTGGTTTGAACACCGTTTTCGTATGCGGGCGCGAATTACGTATGTGTTCGCTTCTGCGCGCAAGCTCGGCAGGACGTGGCGCTTTAAAAAAAAAAAAAATCTTATTTATTTTACTTTTTATTTTTCATTTTTACACTGTCCTTTTAAAAAATAATTCCTTGTAATAAAAAAAAAAAAAGCATGACAAGACCTGTTTAATGTGAGATCTGGGGTCAAAAAAGACCTCAGATCTCATATTTATCCCTTCTAGATTGTAAGCTCTAACGATCAGGGCCCTCTGATCCCTCCTGTATCAATTTGTATTGTAAGTGTACTGTCTGCAATCATGTTGTAAAGCGCTGCGCAAACTGTTGGCACTATATAAATCCTGTATAACAATAATATTATTTACACAAAAATGCAATAAAATAAATAAATATCTTTTTAAAAAAATAAAAAAAAATGTCCCCTTAGGACCATTGGGTGGAAATGATGCTTGACGTCGCTTCCGTCATCCAATGTTATGGAGCCGAGTGGGGGGGCTATCATTCAATCACTCGGCTCCAAGCTACTGAGGGGATAGGATCGGATCGTCTCCACCACTACCAGCGGCTCCGGTAAGCAGCAGAGACGATTGGATCATGGCAGGATGGGGGGCCCCACTCCCGCCCCCCGATAAAAGTGATTTCGCTGCGAATCTGCCACCAAGACCACTTTTATCTGAATGCGGACCGCCCATCGTTGAAGAAAATACCAGGGGTTATGGCAGCTATCTGCTGCCATAACCCAAGTACTCTAAGTCAAAGTACCGACGTACAATGACAGCGGTTTGCGGGAAATAGTTAAAGTGAAAATAATAAACAAACAACTCCCAGACACTGTTAAGAGAGGTGTACTGTTTTCCTTCACCATAAATCTCCCATTTAAGAAGGGCCCACAAGTTCTCAATAGGGTTTAGGTCAGGTCAGGGCTGGACTGGGACAGAAATTTGGCCCTGGACTTCATCCAGACCGGCCCTACCTACATTTTAAGTGTCCCATCAGCAGCCCCCTTACATCAGAGTCCCATCAGCAGCCCCCTTACATCAGAGTCCCATCAGCAGCCCCCTTACTTTAGAATCCCATCAGCAGCCCCCTTACATCAGAGTCCCATCAGCAGCCCCCTTACATCAGAGTCCCATCAGCAGCCCCCTTACATCAGAGTCTCCTCACCAGCCCTTTACATCAGAGTCCCATCACCAGCCCCCTTACATCAGTGTGTCCCCCCTCTCCTCCCCCTCCCAGGTGTAATTACAGTTCTGAAGGCAGCTTCTCTTCTTCCTCTCTCCAGTCATGTGATAAGTGACAAGTGATAAGGGGAGAGAGGAAGGAAAGTCTGCCGGCTGTCTATCTCCCCCTGCAGGCTGGAGGGAGCAGAAAGCCTAATGCTCTCTCCAGCAAGTGACGGAAGCTGCTCCTCCTGACAGGGGTGAAAACGCGATCACTCACTGTCAGAGAGGAGCGGCTCCAGGACTGCACCTGACTGGCCCACTGAGCCATCGGCCCACCGGGAAACTCCCGGTAGTCCCGATGGCCAGTACATGCCTGGGTCTGGTGAGGAAGGTGGCCATGTCATTACTCTTTCATCTTTAGGGCCTTTTCTGACTAGCCCAGCCTTTCTCAACCTTTTCAACACAGAGGAACCCTGGAAATAATTCTCCGGTCTTGGAGAACCCCTGATAAAAATGGAAAATCTACAACTCTTCATACATTAGTGTGATGGTCAATGAGAAGAATTCGTCTTACACTTGTGGTTATGGGGAAGAATTACCCTCTTACAGATAACTAAAAAGATCAATGGTGTCCTTGAGAACTTACCTGCAAGGCAGAAATTGACCATTGCTCTGGGAACCCCTAGCAACCTCTAGAGGAACCCAAGGGTTCCACGGAAAACCTTGGTTGAGAAACCCTGGACTAGCCACACAGTGGAGTACTTGGGATACATGCGATGGAGCATTGTCCTGCATAAATATCATGGTCATCCTGAAAGATGCAAACTTTTTCCTGCACCACTGCTTGAAGAAAGTGTCTTCTAAAAACTGGCAGTAGGCTTTCTGAGTTGATTTGGAGTCCATCTTGAACCCGAAAAGGTCCAACCAGCTCATCTTTAATAATACCAGACCTTACCAGTACCCCACTTCCACCTTGCTAGCTTCTGAGTGGATGTGGAGCTCTGTGTCCCTTACTGATCCAGCCACAGGCCCATCCATCTGGTCCTTCAAGAGTCACTCTCATCTCGTCATCAGTCCTTAAAACCTTTGAAATATCGGTCTGCAGATATTTCTTGGCCCAGTCTTGATGTTGCCACCTATGTGTCTTGTTCAGTTGTGGTCGGGTTTCAGCCTCCCCTACCTTGGCCATGTCTCTGGGCACTGAACACCTTGTACTTCTAGGAACTCCAGGTAGGTTTGCAGTTCTGGAATATGACATCGCTGGAGGATAATAGCTTCCTGGTAACTCCAAGTTTGATTCTTCTCAAATCTTTGGCAGTTCATTTGTGTCTTTTGTTCTCAACACGATTCTAGCAACCCTGTTCACTGTTTGCAACAAAACGTTTGATGGTTCTACGATCGCGCCCCAAATATCTTAGCAATTTCAAGTGTGCTTTTGCAGATGCGCACGGGTGCCTTTCATTCTTATTAAACCCCCCCCCCATGCATCTAGCAAAAACGCTCATGCTGTACCATGCGTTTTGGTACAATTTTAAAAATTGTGCCACCCGCCTTTTTTTGCAGGTTTTAGATTCATAGGGCAGCCCATTGAATTTAATAGATTGTCCTAGAGCTGCACGATTAATCGTTAAGAATCGCGATTTTTTTCTCTCCATTGCGATCTTGACAAAGTATTTCCCGATTCTTTCTATGCAGAGAATTCTCTCTGCTCTGCTAAAGCCAACAGCCCTCAAAAGAAAGGAAAAAAAAAAAAAAGGGGGGCAGTCTGCCAAGAATCGCTACATTCTTTAGCAGTGGAACTTAAGTATAAACATTGTAACGATTTGTCCTTTATATCAAAGGAATACACTTTGGTGTGTAAATGAGGGAAGTTTAACCACTTAAACACTAAAACTTTTGTTGGTTTCAAGTTAAAATCATTTTTTTTTTTTTGCTGGAAAATTACTGGAAAATTACTGGAAAATTACTGGAAAAAAACCCCCCAAACATTATATACTGTATATTTTCGCTCTGACGCACCTCCTGGTGTGAATGAGCCCCTCAATCAAATGTATTTTACTGCATGGAAATTTTGTGTATTAAACCCAATTAGTGTATTTATATCTGCTAGTCCATCTCCCCCCCAGACTGACAATGCTGCTGTGTGCTGTGCCCCCCTGTGCTCCTTCATCCACAGTGGGGGTGCTCTAATACAGGAGGTGTGTTACTGGCCAGATCACCAGAGGGGGGGAAAAGCCTAAAAAAAGAAAACGAATGCAGCCGCCACATCTGATGATCGGTAAGCTGCAATATGTGACATTTTGGGGTTTATTATGGCTTTGCTCCTATCCATGAACAGGTGTCTGGGTCACATTTCTGCAGCTGCTCAGCACATTTTTTAAAAAAACAAAAGGCGTGCGGCTTCTCGGTATAAATAGGCGAATGTGGCGGCTCAGGAAGTGAACAGGAAATGCACAGACACAAACTTATAATGAATTTGTCTGCGTTTGTAACCCATCCACCCCACGGGGGATCGTTATTCTGGAGGCTTCTCCTCATTCTGCATGTTGCAACATGCAGAAAAATGCACAAATAATGCATGCCAGTAACACAGAAATGCATATTACTGCACATGCATGGGGTAGAAGGGTCTGTACAGAGGATGAGGGGGGTAGAAGGGTCTGTACAGAGGGTGAGGGAGGAGGGGGGATAGAACAGTCTGTACAGAGGGGGAGGGGAAAGGGGGGATAGAAGGGTTCGTACAGAGGGGGAGGGGTGAGGGGGGGTAGAAGGGACTGTACAGAGGGTGAGGAGGGAGGGGGATAGAAGGGCCTGTACAGAGGGGGAGGAGGGAGGGAGGGGGGTAGAAGGGCCTGTACAGAGGATGAGGGGGGAGGGGGGTAGAAGGGACTGTACAGAGGGTGAGGGGGGAGGGGGGTAGAAGGGCCTGTACAGAGGATGAGGGGGGAGGGGGGTAGAAGGGCCTGTACAGAGGATGAGGGGGGAGGGGGGTAGAAGGGACTGTACAGAGGGTGAGGGGGGAGGGGGTAGAAGGGCCTGTACAGAGGGTGAGGGGGGAGGGGGGTAGAAGGGACTGTACAGAGGGTGAGGGGGGAGGGGGGTAGAAGGGCCTGTACAGAGGGGGAGGGGGAAGGGGGTATAGAAGGGTCTGTACAGAGGATGAGGGGGGAGGGGGGTAGAAGGGCCTGTACAGAGGGTGAGGGGGGAGGGGGGATAGAAGGGCCTGTACAGAGGGTGAGGGGGAAGGGGGGGTAGAAGGGTCTGTACAGAGGGTGAGGGGGGAGGGGGGATAGAAGGGTCTGTACAGAGGGTGAGGGGGGAGGGGGGATAGAAGGGTCTGTACAGAGGGTGAGGGGGGAGGGAGGTAGAAGGGTCTGTACAGAGGGGGAAGGGGGATAGAAGGGTCTATACAGAGGGTGAGGGGGGAGGGGGGGTAGAAGGGCCTGTACAGAAGGGGAGGAGGGAAGGAGGGGGGTAGAAGGGCCTGTACAGAGGGTGAGGGGGAAGGGGGGGTAGAAGGGTCTTTACAGAGGGGGAGGGGGAAGGGGGGATAGAAGGGTCTGTACAGAGGGGGAGGGGGGAGGGGGGTAGAAGGGCCTGTACAGAGGGTGAGGGGGAAGGGGGGGTAGAAGGGTCTTTACAGAGGGGGAGGGGGAAGGGGGGATAGAAGGGTCTGTACAGAGGGTGAGGGGGGAGGGGGGTAGAAGGACCTGTACAGAGGGTGAGGGGGGAGGGAGATAGAAGGGCCTGTACAGAGGGTGAGGAGGGTAGAAGGGCCTGTACAGAGGGGGAGGGGGGAGTGTTGATAGAAGGGCCTGTACAGAGAGGGGGGGGGTAGAAGGGCCTGTAAAGAGGGGGGGGGGGGTAGAAGGGCCTGTACAGAGGGTGAGGGGGGAGGGGGGGAGAAGGGTCTGTACAGAGGGTGAGGGGGGAGGGGGGGTAGAAGGGCCTGTACAGAGGGGGAGGGGGGTAGAAGGACCTGTACAAAGAGTGAGGGGGGAGGGGGGTAGAAGGGTCTGTACAGAGGATGAGGGGGGAGGGGGGTAGAAGGGCCTGTACAGAGAGTGAGGGGGGAGGGGGGTAGAAGGGCCTGTACAGAGGGTGAGGGGGGAGGGGGATAGAAGGGCCTGTACAGAGGGTGAGGGGGGAGGGGGGTAGAAGGGTCTGTACAGAGAGTGAGGGGGGAGGGGGGTAGAAGGGTCTGTACAGAGAGTGAGGGGGAGGGGGATAGAAGGACCTGTACAGAGGGTAAGGGGGAGGGGGTAGAAGGGCCTGTACAGAGGGGGAGGGGGGAGGGGGATAGAAGGGCCTATACAGAGAGTGAGGGGGGAGGGGGGTAGAAGGGCCTGTACAGAGGGGGAGGGGGGTAGAAGGGCCTATACAGAGAGTGAGGGGGGAGGGGGGATAGAAGGACCTGTACAGAGGGTGAGGGGGAGGGGGATAGAAGGGCCTGTACAGAGGGTGAGGGAGGGGGGTGGAAGGGGTCTGTACCGAGGAGTGGGGGGGGTTGGGGGGCCTGTACAGAGGGTGAGGGGGGGGGAAAGAGGTCTGTCTGTACAAAGGGGTGGGGGGGTCTGTACAGCACAGCCTGTGGAGCTCTCACGTCGGAGAGCGGTGTGACTCCTCGTAGCGGCAGACTTGGCATTTGCTGCGGTAGGGTTGGCACTCTGAAGCTTGGAAGTGCCGTGTCACCTCCACAT
This sequence comes from Lithobates clamitans, assembly GCA_037952925.1. Taxonomy (NCBI): domain Eukaryota; kingdom Metazoa; phylum Chordata; class Amphibia; order Anura; family Ranidae; genus Lithobates; species Lithobates clamitans. Next base: position 512,252 of record JBBGZY010001466.1, read on the forward strand.
TGTGGCCCAGCAGTGACGCACCGCAATGTCGCACTTTGCCACTCACTGCACAGGAGCTTTCATTTTCTGTTTTGCCATATTTTTTATTTATTTATTTATTTTTTAAGTAAAATGATTTCAGAGTTTTGGGTACATCTGAAGCTGCTACAAAACCACTTGAAGCAGATCTCTCTCAAATGCAAAAACATATTCCTCAATAGCTACAATGAATGCAGACCCACTTTGTGTGTAGCAATGTAGTTACAAATCCAGATATTGCCTTGTAAAAGTAGCAGTGACATCATCACTGTGCTGTACAGAAAACTACAGGAGGGGGGCGGAGACAAGACCAGTCACCCTGCATAAGGAGAGAGCGGAGCTGTGGGAGGGGCCGAGCAGACTCCACCCACTACAGAAAACTGCAGGAGGGGGCGGAGACAAGACCAGTCACCCTGCATAAGGAGAGAGAGGGAGGGGCCCAGCAAATTTTGTGCAGGAGTAGGGGGGCCCCCACCACCAAAGGAGAGGAGCAAGGGCCCATGACTTTTTTTTTTCGTTTTGTTCTGGAGGGGAGGGGGGAGGAAAATGGTGGGCTCATGGGTGTAAAAGCTGGAGATGTGCTATAGAGCAGGGAAGGTGTAAAAGTACTTGTCTGGCATGTCCACAAAGTCTCATTAATACAAACACCAAAATATTAAAGTGTGAAAGTCCCATAAAAATAACTTCAAGGTCAGAACTCTGAAAATAAAATGACGCTTCCCCTTTAAGCCATCAACGTCTCCTGCACTTTTATAAAACTGAATATTTCATGGCGATCCGTTAAATATTTGATGCAGAATGTCGCTGTCTGTTGTGTCGTCGCGCTCGAGGGGTCTAACGCGTTTGTAGGGCGATGTTTGTGGCGCGGGGACATTTTTGGTTCCTGGGATAGTGGAGGGTGTGTAGAAGCTGCAGACAGTTGTGCTCGGGTTGTATTCTGGCCTCTGAAGAGGCGCTGTGGTCTGTGGCGGTGTACAGGAATTCTGCAGACACCACCCACCGCAGGGGCTGCCATGCTGCAGGCAAGAAAGGCGGCATTCCTGAGCGGCGTGCCAGCTGGGGCTGTTCTTGATTTGCAGAGCTGTGTGTGTCTGTGTATATACAGTATATATATATGTGTGTGTGTATATACAGTATATATATATGTGTGTGTGTGTATACAGTATATATTATATATGTGTGTGTGTATATACAGTATATATATATGTATGTGTGTATATGCAGTATATATATATATGTATGTGTGTGTATACAGTATACCGTATATACTCGAGTATAAGTCGAGTTTTTCAGCACATTTTTTTGTGCTGAAAGTGCCCCCCTCGACTTATCAAGCACTTTTCTGCAGCAAAAAATTTCATTTTCCGAACCGACTTTGAGGCCCCGTATCTCAGGGCCACTTGGTGCTAGAAACCCCAAATTTGGTATGCAAACCCAGTGGACCTAGTACGACAACATATCCAAAGATGAAGGTCCTAGCACTAAGTGGCCCCGAGATACGGGGCCCCAAAATCGGTTCGGAAAATTTCATTCTCCGCTGCAGAAAAGTGCTTGACATTTTCTGAACCGACTTTGGGGCCCCATATCTCAGGGCCACTTAGTGCTAGGAACCCCAAATTTGGCGTGCAAACCCAGTGGACCTGGTACCATAACATATCCAAAGCTTGCGTTCCTAGCACCAAGTGGCCCTGAGATATGGGGCCCCAAAACTGGTTCAGAAAATGTCATTCTCTGCTGCAGAAAGGTGCTTGACATTTTCTGAACTGATTTTTGGGGCCCTGTATCTCGTGGCCACTTGGTGCTAGAAACCCCAGCTTTGGAAATTTTATGGTGCTAGTTCCACTGGGTTTGCACACCAAATTTGCAGTTCTTAGCACTAAGTGGCCCCGAGATACGGGGCCCCAAATTCGGTCAACTGTGTCTACCTGCAGCAATGTCATTTCGGGACCCTTTGGGTTCAGAGACCCCAAATTTTGGCTGCAGCTAGGGGGCATCTAGGAACCCTTAACTACCGAGTTTGAAGTTCGGGGGACCTATGGCTGCAAATGGGCACAGTGAGGCTGCAAATGGGCACAGTGATGCTGCAAATGGGCATTGTTGACTCTCTTTTCCACTTACAGTAGCTGTGCATTTCTCACCCTCGTCTTATACTCGGGTCAATAAGTTTTTCCCATTTTTTTTGTGGTAAATTAGGGCCTCGACTTATACTCGGAACGACTTATACTCGGAACGACTTATACTCGAGTATATACGGTATATTATATATGTGTGTGTATATATTATATATATGTATGTGTGTATATACAGTATATATTATATGTGTGTATATACAGTATATATTAATGACCAGGCCATTTTTTGCAATACAGCACTATCTTACTTTAACTGACAATTGCGCGGTCGTGCGACGTTGTACCCAAATAAAATGTACGTCCTTTTTGCCCACAAATAGAAATTTTTTTTGGTGGTATTTGATCACCTCTGCGTTTTTATTTCTTGCGCTTTAAACAAAAAAAAGTCGACAATTTTGAAAAAAAAAAGCAATATTTTTTTACTTTCTGCTATAAAACGTATCCAATAAAAACAGGGAAAAATCTAATTTCTTCATAAATTTAGACAAATATGTATTATGCTACATATTTTTGTTAAAAAAAAAAAATCCCAATAAGCGCATATTGATTGGTTTGCGCAAAAGTTATAGCGTCTACAATTTATGGGATATATACTGGGATTTTTATTCTAGTAATGGCGGCGAACAGCGACTTATAGCTGTACTGTGATATTTCGGCGAACAGTCAGACACTAACTGACACTTTTGATACTTTTTGAGGACCAGTGACACTAATACAGTGATCAGAAGTGGCAGCTGGTGCTCCATCAGTTGGGGGGGGGGGGCGGCAGACAGACTTCCCCCCTCCCCCCAGTCGCTCCAGCCCACCACCCCACACTAAACCCCCCCCTCACTCAAGACCGCCACCACACACTTAAACCAAACCCCCCGGTCACCACTCATCCTCTGGCCCACCCTCTGGCCCACCAGGCCCCCCGTCAGCCCCGCACTTACCCCAGGCAGGTCACGGCTGCGGTGGCGGGGGGTGGCAGACAGACCTGACCACAGACTTCCCCCCTCCCCCTCATTTGCTCCAGCCCACCACCCCACACTAAACCCTCCCCCTCACTCAAGACCGCCACCACACACCTAAACCAACCCCCCCCCGTCACCGCTCATCCTCTGGCCCGCCAGGCCCCCCGTCAGCCCCGCACTTACTCCAGGCAGGTCACGGCGACGGTGGCGGCAGCTCCCCCCCCCATCTCCTCCATGTCCCGGCCATGGCTCTCCGCCCAGCCAATCAGGTCTTTGGACTCCCGGCCAATGGTGGTCAGTGCTACAAATGTGCACTGTCACTGTATTAATGACACTGGCTGGGAAGGGGGTTAACATCAGGGGCGATCAAAGGGTTAAATGTGTGCCTAGCCAATGTTTGTGTTTGCTGTATGTGGTGCTTTTACTAGGGGAAGTGATGGATTTTATTCCCTGCATTGCAGGAACGCAGATTCCATCCCTTCCGAAACTCTGCTTAGTTTACATAGGTAGAGCTCTGTTCTGAGTCTCTGCCCGACGATCAGCGGGTGCCGGTGGACATCAAGTGCCTGTCACCCGCAGATCAGCTTCTGCTGTGAATAATCGCGCCCCCTGCAGGCGGAAGTGCAGGATCTCATATATATATATATATATATATATATATATATATATATATATGATACATGATCCAGCGCACAGCTGCCGCCCTGTAGCAATAAATCTGGCAAAGGGTGGTCAGTAAGGGGTTAACGGGCGGACGCCAGTCTGGGGGAGTGGGAGTTTCCCTGGCAGGCTACATTTATATGGACAAACGCCCACATGTGCTCCTGAGCCTCCATGATTGAGAGAACTGGAATGCCATGAAAGAAAGGGGCCAGGGGCAGTCAGGCTGGGGAGGAAAGGATTAGATGATGCTGGACGTCCTTCAGCCAGGAAATGAGGCAGGGGTTCTATCTGACTTGCTGCAGCTTCTAATGCACATTATGAGAAGCTATGATCAGACAGAGGAGGATTCAGAATGAAGATGAATGAGGAATGCCGGTTCCTCCTCCTGGCTGTGTCCTCTCTGTAGCGGAATCTGTGACATGGGTCAGGGTCAGGGAGCCCGCGGTATACGCTCCCCCATCCGGGATCACACACAGCCCCGTTGTCTTTGTGTTTTATTTTCTCATGAAATCCCTCTGATGTCGTATTCTTTCTGGTTGGGGATGAACACAGATCTCCTTTGTTTTGCAAATTAATTGCAGACACAAAATAAGCAAATTCAGTTACACAAAGATCCTTTTATCCTGGATGGAGAGCACCGCACTGGATTCAACCAACACGAAGGCTTGGTGGGGAAGGGGGGGGGTCTCCTTCATTGGCAAGTGTTTGTCATTGGGGTGCAGAGAATAAACTGCTTTGTAGAGTGATACCTGGGAGCAAAAACTGGTCAATTTGCAATTTATTTCGATTTTCCTGTATATATATTTCTGCCTTAACAAATAAAAGCTGTAGGAGTGTGATAGGTTTTCAATGTGATTCTTCAGCTGTTGAGGGACCTGAGATCCCAACATGGCCAACAAGTCATTCCAAAAAGAAGTGGGAGCTGGATAGTCTAGGTTTCGCAGCTCCCCACAAAATGGGGTCCCCCTCCCAGAAATGGGAGTCATCTGGGTTAAGAAGTCTATTTATAATTGGTTCCTACATGGCCAACGAGTCTTTCCCAAAAGAAGGTGGGGGCAAGGAGCTGGCTCCAACTATAGCCAGTAGGTGAGAGATCTTTGTACAAGCTGGATAGTCTGGGTTCAGCAGCTCCACATGAAATGCCCCCCACCCCCCAGAGATGGGGTCACCTGGTTTGAGAAGACTATTTATGATTTGGTTCCAACATGGCCAACAAGTCTTTCCCAAAATAAGTGGGAGCTGGATAGTCTAGGTTCAGCAGCTCTCCACAAAATGGAGTCCCCCTCCCAGAGATGGGAGTCATCTGGGTTGAGAAGTCTATTTATATTTGGTTCCAACATGGCCAACGAGTCTTTCCCAAAAGAAGGTGGGGGCAAGGAGCTGGATCCAACTCTAGCCAGTAGGTGAGAGATCTTCGTACAAGCTGGATAGTCTGGGATCAGCAGCTCCACATGAAATGCCCCCCCAGAGATGGGGTCACCTGGTTTGAGAAGACTATTTATAATTGGTTCCAACATGGCCAACAAGTCTTTCCCAAAGGAAGTGGGAGCTGGATAGTCTAGGTTCAGCAGTTCCCCACAAAATGGGCTCCCCCTCCCAGAGATGGGGGCCATCTGGGTTGAGAAGTCTATTTATAATTGGTTCCACGTGGCCAACGAGTCTTTCCCAAAAGAAATGGGAGCTGGATAGTCTGGGTTCAGCAGCTCCACACAAAATACGGGTCCCCCCCCCTAAGTGATGGGGTTACATGGTTTGAGAACACTATTTATAATTGGTGCCAACGAGTCTTTCCCAAAAAAAGCTGGGGGCAAAGAGCTGGATCCAACTCTTTTGCCATTAGGTGAGAGATCTTTGTACAAGCTGGATAATCTGGGTTCAGCAGCTCCCCACAAAATGGGGTCACCCTGCCAGAGATGGGGGACATCTGGGTTGGAAAGTCTATTTATAATTGGTTCCACATGGCTAACGAGTCTTTCCCAAAAGAAGTGGGAGCTGGATAGTCTAGGTTCAGCAGCTCCACACAAAATAGCCCCCCCCAAGAGATGGGGTCACCTGGTTTGAGAACACTATTTATAATTGGTTCCAACACTGCCAACGAGTCTTTCCCAAAAAAAGCTTGGGGCAAGGAGCTGGATCCAACTCTTTAGCCAGTAGGTGAGAGATCTTTGTACAAGCTGGATAGTCCACATCCTTGCCGCTCTTACAGTAAAGAACCCTCTACACAGTCTAAGGTTAAACCTCTTTTCCTCTAATCTTAATGAGTGGCCACGTGTCTTATTAAACTCCCTTCCGCGGAAAAGTTTTCTCCCTATTGTGGGGTCACCAGTACGGTATTTGTAAATTGAAATCATATCCCCTCTCAAGTGTCTCTTCTCCAGAGAGAATAAGTTCAGAGCTCGCAACCTTTCCTCATAACTAAGATCCTCCAGGCCCTTTATTAGCTTTGTTTCACTTCTTTGTACTCTCTCCATTTCCATTACATCCTTCCTGAGAACTGGAGCCCAGAACTGGACAGCATACTCCAGGTGCGGCCGGACCAGAGTCTTGTAGAACGGGAAAATTATTGTTTTATCTCTGGAGTGGATCCCCAATCCAATATTCTGTTTGCTTTCCTTGTAGGTTGTTGCAGCTTGGCATTGCATGCCATTGCTGAGCCTATCATCTACAAGGCCCCCCAGGTCCTTTTACATCCTAGATTCCCCCAGAGGTTCTCCCCCCAGTCTATAGATTGCATTCAGATTTTTGCCACCCAAATGCATTATTTTACATTTTTCTACATTGAACCTCATTTGCCATGTAGTCGCCCACCCCATTAATTTGTTCAGATCTACTTGCAAAGTTTCCACATCCTGCGGAGAAGTTATTGCCCTGCTTAGCTTAGTATCATCTGCAAATACAGAGATTGAACTGTTTATCCCATCCTCCAGGTCGTTTATGAACAAATTAAATAGGATTGGTCCCAGCACAGAACCCTTGGGGACCCCACTACCCACCCCTGACCATTCTGAGTACTCCCCATTTATCACCACCCTCTGAACTCACCCTTGTAGCCAGTTTTCAATCCATGTACTCACCCTATGGTCCATGCCAACGCACCTTATCTTGTACAGTAAACGTTTATGGGGAACTGTGTCAAATGCTTTTCCAAAATCCAGATACACCATGTCTACGGGCCTTCCTTTATCTAGATGGCAACTCACCTCCTCATAGAAGGTTAATAGATTGGTTTGGCAAGAACGATTCTTCATGAATCCATGCTGATCACTGCTAATGATACTGTTCTTATTACTAAAATCTTGTATATAGTCCCTTAACGTCCCCTCCAAGAGTTTACATACTATTAATGTTAGGCTAACTGGTCTGTAATTCCCAAGGATGTTTTTTGGGCCCTTTTTAAATACTGGTGCTACATTGGCTTTTCTCCAATCAGCTGGTACCATTCCAGTCAGTAGACTGTCAGTAAAAATTTGGAACAATGGTCTGGCCATTACTTGACTGAGTTCCTTAAGTACCCTCGGATGCAAGCCATCTGGTCCCGGTGATTTATTAATGTTACGTTTTCCAAGTCTATTTCTAATTGTGTCCTCTGTTAGCCATAAGGGTGCTTCCTGTGATGTGTCATGAGGATAAACACTGCAGTTTTGGTTACTGAAGCCCCCCGATTCACTCGTGAAGACTGAGGAGAAGAATAAATTCAATACCTTCGCCATCTCCCCATCCTTTGTAACCAGATGTCCTTCCTCATTCTTTATGGGGCCAATAAGGTCTGCCTCAATCCAGAGCACTGAGTGTCATTTCTGTCTTCTGCCTTCTTCCTCTGCTATCTGCATGAGTTGCTTCCGACAAGTTTTCCTGACACCAAGAGAAAACTGGTAACAGGGAGGGACCTCCAGCACACAGCCTGTGACTGACAACCTCAGCTTTGTTCTTGTGTGCTGTGTGAAGGGCTGTGTGTCGCTTGTCTCCAATCAGCTGTCAGAGTTCTCCTCTCTGAGCTCTGCAGAGTGTAACTTTAGTTCTCTGCCCCCTTTTTCCTGACAGCTCAGACAAGCTTTATAAATTCTGGACTTTGAATGGCTGCAGAGGGGAGAAGACTAGAGATAAGCAGGTACAACTTATAGAGGAGGTTTTTTAATGTCTGTGTGTTCCCTGAGGTCACTCACTGCGCTGGGTATATGGAAGGCTCTGTATGAAAGTAGGATAGGGTTTACCAATGTGATCCTCCAGAGATCTGAGATACCAGCATGGCCAGCGAGTTGTAGACATGGGAGATCTCTATCGAGGAGGTGTGTATGGCCCCCGGCAGGTAATCATACCCTGAGAAGAAGACAAGCTGTCATTCTGTGACATGAGGATGACAGATTTACATCCGGTCAGAAAAGCCGACAGTCAGGCGGCCCCGGAGACAATCCATGAGTTAAATATCTTTCTGTAGTTCCCTCCTCTGTTTTCTGTGAAAACAATGTTCTGTTTGTTACAGCAACAGCCAAATGTTAGAGGAGATTTCTGAACCTCCAGTAGAAACCTTAAGGCTTCATTCTCACTTGTGCGACCTAAAAATCGAGCGATTTCCATTGTGACTTTACCCTGCGACTTGATGCGACTTTGGATGGGTGCGACTTTGTTACTACTTTGGCTTTGACCAATGTGATCGTTTTGTTGGTGCTCTACAAAGTTGCTAGACATGCGCAGAACGGAAACATTTGTTTCGTTTTGGTTTCTTTATTTTCTAAGAAATTCCAAATTTCCAGAACGATTCGAATTCTGAGGGGGGGGGGGGGCAGGGAGACGTCCGCCACGTTCTTAACAACGGACGACTCATCAGCTGTCAGCGGGTTTCCCTGCTGAATGTAAAAAAAAAAGAATGCTGGCAGTGAAAAAGGGTTAGGGTGGGGAGCACCAGAGCACTGGACAGATTGGGGTAGGGAGTTTCAAGGGATGGGAGAGGCTGTGGTAAAGTCCTGAGGGTGAGAAGGTGAGGAGAGAGCTAAAAAGCAGGAGGCCTTAGGAGGTGCGGAGAGGATGGTTTGGGTGATATGTTGAGATGAGGAATGGGAAGAAGCTGGGGGGAGGGTGGTGGATGGCTTCTTTTATAAGGCGCTCTGGGCGCACGGTTGTACAATGACATCATCATGTACAGTGCAGGGTCAGTCGTCCTGCATTGTATGTAAAGACAGCCGGAGCGGAGGAGGGCACCAGAGCAAGAAGTAATGTAAGTAGTATATCTCTTTTCCTCATCAGTTAGGGATAATGAGCATTTAACGCTTACAATGCAGGGAGTGGGGGAGGGGGAGGGTAGTCTTTGTGTAACTCCTGGATTTAGAGTGTTTCTGAAGGCGGCTTCCGCTGTTATTATACAGACAAAGCACCGCCGCGGTGCGTGCCATTACCTGCTCCGTGTTGTGTCTGCTCCGATTACCGGCGAATGCATTATTCATCGCACAACGCGCGTGTCATGTCGGTCGCACTGCGAGCACCTGTCACCTCCAGTCACCTGACACCTGTCACCGCGAAGGGAGCGCCGTCCAAACACGCAATTATAGAAAATGAAATGACTGTTTATCCTCCGGAGAGCCCAGACAATGAGATTCAGAGGTAATTATCATTCCCTGCTCAGGAAACAAACATATAGGTGGGGGCCGCCAATATCGCCCTGCCCACCGACAGAAGAAGCGCAATTTTGTTATAGAAATTAAAGCGGACCTTCGCCCTAAAATAACTGTCATATTATCCTACCTCCCGCCCCTCCCTCTCTCACAATCGGATAGAAATGTATTTTTTGTAATGACTTTTTTTATTGTTATTAATTATCATTTATTATTATGTATTTGTTATTTATATTACTATTTATGATTTGTTTTTATATCATTATTAGTTATCTTTATTATGTATTTATTATTTATTTTATTATTTATGACTTTTTAAAATATTATTATTAATTATCATTTATTATGTATTTATTATTTATTTTATTATTATTATTATTATTATTCAGGATTTATATAGCGCCAACATTTTACGCAGCGCTTTACAATATAAAAGAGAGACAATACAGTTATAATACAATACAATACAATAGGATTAAGAGGGCCCTGCTCAGAAGAGCTTACAATCTAATAGGGTGGGGCAGGTGGTACAAAAGGTTGTAACTGTGGGGAATGAGCTGGTGGAAGGGGTAGGAGATTAGTTGGAGACGTGATAGGCTTTCCTGAAGAGATGAGTTTTCAGGGATTGCCTGAAGGTAGCAAGAGTAGGGGGATAGCCGGATAGATGGAGGTAGCGAGTTCCAGAGGATGGGAGAGGCTCTGGAGAAATCCTGGAGACGAGCATGGGAGGAGGAGACGGGAGAGCTTGAGCGTAGGAGGTCTTGAGAAGAGCAGAGAGGTTTATTAGGGTGATATTTGGAGACAAGGTTGCTAAATTATTTATTTTACTATTTATGATTTTTTTAAAATATCATTATTAATGATCATCTATTATGCATTTATTATTTATTTTACTATTTATGACTTTTAAAAATATTATTATTAATTATCATTTATTATGTATTTATAATTTATTTTACCTTTTTATGATTTTTTAAAATATCATTATTAATTACCATTTATTATGTATTTATTTTACAATTTGTTTAAATATTATTATTAATTATCATTTATTATGTATTTATTATTTATTTTACTATTTATGGTTTTTTAAAATATCATTATTAATTACCATTTATTATGTATTTATTTTACAATTTTTTTTTTAAATGTTATTATTAATTATCCTGTTTTATGTATTTATTATTATTTATGTTACTATTTATGACCTTTTTACAGTAAAACCTTGGTTTGCAAGCATAATTCGTTCCAGAAACATGCATGTAATCCAAAACACTTTTATATCAAAGCATTTTTTCTACAGGGTATAAAAGAGAAGAGAGGCACCTCTAAGTGTAGCAATAAGTTCCTAAATGTTGTACCTTCATTAAATGTAATCACATTGCTACACTTAGAGGCTCCTCTCTTCTTTTTTTATACTCCAGTTGTGACATGACGCTACTCTTATATCAAGACATCGCTTGTATATCAAGGCAAAATTTATTAAAACATTTTGCTTGTCTTGCAAAACGCTCTCAAATCAAGTTACTCTCAAATTAAGGCTTTACTGTATTTTATTTATTAATGCAGTATTTATTATTTATGACATTGGTCTATTTATTTATTTTTTATTATTTATTTATGTAGTATTTATTATTTATTACATTTATTTGTGCTGCAAAGCTGAACTTTTGCATATTTCGCCTAGGCAAGAATGACGTTTGTGTCTCCCCCCCCCCCTGCACTCCCGAACCTCCTGAAAGGGACCCAACCCTGCCACCCCCCCCCCCCCCCCCCCCTGCCCAGCATTTGTTTTTACATTGTTATGTTTATATCTAGCAGTAGTTGATCATTCTCTAATGGACTTGTTGCTGAAGACGTTTTTCACAATCAACATATGCGTTCTTGGGCCTAATGCTGGCGATCAGCCCCTTTTAATGGGACTGTGATAGTGCGGCGGACAATCTGACACTAACTTACACTGAGGGGGAACTGACTAACTGCCATTGACATCATCAGGGACACTAATACAGTGATCGGTGCAAATACTATGCACTGTCACTGTACTAATGACACTGGCTGGGAAGGGGTTAAACATCTAGGGGTGATCAAAGGGTTAAATATGTTCCTAACTATGTGTAACGCGTGCCGCTTTTACTAATTGATCTCCAAGTTTCTCTTCCCTTGCTTAGCAGGGAGGAGAAACACAGAGATCGTTCCCTCTGTACAGAACTTGAATTTCAACACAGAGCTCCGGGCTGTGATTGGACGAAGCTAATTAGAAGGTCCTGGGCTGGGACTTGCTGACAGGCTCCCGTTGTGTGCAATCACAGTGGGTGTCGGCCGGGGGACACCCGATACCCGGAGGTAGGCAGCGACGTAGGGGGGTACGTTGCTTTGCCTACAGCAGTACCTTGCGGGCGGGCAGTCGTTAAGCGGTTAAAGATTGGAAACAATAGGAAGAATTTATCAAAACCGGAGCAGCTGAAGCTGATTGGTTGCCGTGTACAGCTGATTCAGATTCCGTCTGCTCCGGTTTCCCAACATTCCCCAGAATTTTTAATGACTTAATTGCGGATACAATGTTAATTATTTATTTTTTTACCAGCGTATTATCTGCCCCACCACTCATCTAGTTTTGGCAGAGAAACCAGCTGCCGAGTCCTGTGATAATATACCAAATACCATTAACATTGTATCATCATTAAGGTATAACGTTATATACACTGTTGCCAATCTATAAGCCCTAGGGCCCCTTGCAGGTTCGGGATCTGAGGGATGAGAGTATTTGTGCTGGAGGGGTAGGAAGAAGAGGATTAGTGCTAGAAGGGGGGTTGAGGATTTGTATTGGAAGGAGGAAATTTGGGGGTGGCAGTGGTGCCTGATTTATTTTAGAAGGCTAAATTTGGGGGGGGGGGGGGTTGTACTAGGAGGGGAGATTTGTGATAGGAAGGGGGATTTGGGGGGGAGGATTTGTGCAGGTAGGGATGATTGGGTGGGGGGGTGGATTAGTGCAATGTGGGGGGATTTGGAGGGGAGAGAGGATTTATTCTCAGAGGGGAAATTTGAGGGGTAGATATTGGTGTTATCATTATGGAGGGGTAGATATTGGTGTTATCATTATGGAGGGGGTAGATATTGGTGTTATCAATATGGAGGGGGTAGATATTGGTGATATCGTTATGGAGGGGGTAGATATTGGTGTTATCAATATGGAGGGGGGTAGATATTGGTGATATCGTTATGGAGGGGGTAGATATTGGTGTTATTGTTATGGAGGGGGTAGATATTGGTGTTATTGTTATGGAGGGGGTAGATATTGGCGTTATCGTTATGGAGGGGGTAGATATTGGTGTTATCGTTATGGAGGGGGTAGATATTGGTGTTATCGTTATTGAGGGGTAGATATTGGTGTTATCGTTATGGAGGGGGTAGATATTGGTGTTATTGTTATGAAGAGGGTAGATATTGGTGTTATCGTTATTGAGGGGTAGATATTGGTGTTATCGTTATGGAGGGGGTAGATATTGGCGTTATCGTTATCGAGGGGGTAGATATTGGTGTTATTGTTATGAAGAGGGTAGATATTGGTGTTATCGTTATGGAGGGGGTAGATATTGGTGTTATTGTTATGAAGAGGGTAGATATTGGTGTTATCGTTATGGAGGGGGTAGATATTGGTGTTATTGTTATGGAGGGGGTAGATATTGGTGTTATCGTTATGGAGGGGGTAGATATTGGTGTTATCATTATGGAGGGGGTAGATATTGGTGTTATCATTATGGAGGGGGTAGATATTGGTGTTATCGTTATGGAGGGGGTAGATATTGGTGTTATTGTTATGGAGGGGTAGATATTGGCGTTATTGTTATGGAGGGGGTAGATATTGGTGTTATCATTATGGAGGGGGGTAGATATTGGTGTTATCATTATGGAGGGGGTAGATATTGGTGTTATCATTATGGAGGGGGTAGATATTGGTGTTATCGTTATGGAGGGGGTAGATATTGGTGTTATCATTATGGAGGGGTAGATATTGGTGTTATCGTTATGGAGGGGTAGATATTGGTGTTATCATTATTGAGGGGGTAGATATTGGTGTTATTGTTATGGAGGGGTAGATATTGGTGTTATCATTATGGAGGGGGGTAGATATTGGTGTTATCGTTATGGAGGGGTAGATATTGGTGTTATCATTATGGAGGGGGTAGATATTGGTGTTATTGTTATGGAGGGGTAGATATTGGTGTTATCATTATGGAGGGGGTAGATATTGGTGTTATCGTTATGGAGGGGGTAGATATTGGTGTTATCGTTATGGAGGGGGTAGATATTGGTGTTATCGTTATGGAGGGGGTAGATATTGGTGTTATCATTATGGAGGGGGGTAGATATTGGTGTTATCATTATGGAGGGGGTAGATAGTGGCGTTATCGTTATGGAGGGGGTAGATATTGGTGATATCGTTATGGAGGGGGTAGATATTGGTGTTATCGTTATGGAGGGGGTAGATATTGGTGTTATTGTTATGGAGGGGGTAGATATTGGCGTTATCGTTATGGAGGGGGTAGATATTGGTGTTATCGTTATGGAGGGGTAGATATTGGTGTTATCGTTATTGAGGGGGGTAGATATTGGTGTTATCATTATGGAGGGGTAGATATTGGTGTTATTGTTATGAAGAGGGTAGATATTGGTGTTATTGTTATGGAGGGGGTAGATATTGGTGTTATCGTTACGGAGGGGGTAGATATTGGTGTTATCATTATGGAGGGGGTAGATATTGGTGTTGTCGTTATCGAGGGGGTAGATATTGGTGTTATTGTTATGGAGGGGGTAGATATTGGTGTTATCATTATGGAGGGGGGTAGATATTGGTGTTATCGTTATGGAGGGGGTAGATATTGGTGATATCGTTATGGAGGGGGTAGATATTGGTGTTATTGTTATGGAGGGGGTAGATATTGGTGTTATCATTATGGAGGGGGGTAGATATTGGTGTTATCGTTATGGAGGGGGTAGATATTGGTGTTATCGTTATGGAGGGGGGTAGATATTGGTGTTATCGTTATGGAGGGGGTAGATATTGGTGTTATCGTTATGGAGGGGGTAGATATTGGTGATATCGTTATGGAGGGGGTAGATATTGGTGTTATCGTTATGGAGGGGGGTAGATATTGGTGTTATCGTTATGGAGGGGGTAGATATTGGCGTTATCGTTATGGAGGGGGTAGATATTGGTGATATCGTTATGGAGGGGGTAGATATTGGTGTTATCGTTATGGAGGGGGGTAGATATTGGTGTTATCGTTATGGAGGGGGTAGATATTGGTGTTATCGTTATGGAGGGGGGTAGATATTGGTGTTATCGTTATGGAGGGGGTAGATTTTGGTGTTATCGTTATGGAGGGGGTAGATATTGGCGTTATCGTTATGGAGGGGGTAGATATTGGCGTTATCGTTATGGAGGGGGTAGATATTGGTGATATCGTTATGGAGGGGGTAGATATTGGTGTTATCGTTATGGAGGGGGTAGATATTGGTGTTATTGTTATGGAGGGGGTAGATATTGGTGTTATCGTTATGGAGGGGGTAGATATTGGTGTTATCGTTATGGAGGGGTAGATATTGGTGTTATCATTATGGAGGGGGTAGATATTGGTGTTATTGTTATGGAGGGGGTAGGTATTGGTGTTATTGTTATGGAGGGGGTAGATATTGGTGTTATCGTTATGGAGGGGGTAGATATTGGTGTTATTGTTATGGAGGGGGTAGATATTGGTGTTATTGTTATGAAGAGGGTAGATATTGGTGTTATTGTTATGGAGGGGGTAGATATTGGTGTTATCGTTACGGAGGGGGTAGATATTGGTGTTATCATTATGGAGGGGGTAGATATTGGTGTTATTGTTATGGAGGGGGTAGATATTGGTGTTGTCGTTATCGAGGTGGCATTTGGGGAGGGAGAAAATTTGAGCTGGGATTTAAGTGGGGGGGGGATTTGTGCTATGTGAGGGGATTTGGAGGGGGGAGAGGATTTGAGCTGGGAGGGGATGGTGGGGGCAAAGATTTGTACTAGGTTGAGGTTTTTTTGGGGGGGGGGGGGTTTGTACTGGGAGAGGGTTTTTTTGTTTGGGGAGAATTTTGCAAAGGGCACTTATGTTTAAGGGGTAAGCATGCGGATTGGTGCTCACTTTTTTTGGTGGAAGGGAGGGGATTTTTGCTGACACATAATACCCATACATTCTGGGATGGGGGCACTGCTTGGCATCTTTGCCCTGGGCAATAGATGACTGTGTCCCGACACTGCACAGGAGTGCAGTTATTTCAGCCGACGGCGCTGTTGGCAGATGTCACAGAACCAGTTCAGATTTGCAGGAATACCGACTTTAATGTCGGGATCCACCCGGATGCTGAGAGCCTGAGCCAGCTGCTCCCGCCCCCTCCCCGGCCCGGTGCTCCAGTGAGTGCTGGAGGGGCAGAGCAGAGAGTGGTGACTGACAGTCATCGCTCTCTGCTCAGTAAAGACCGAGGACTGAGTGATCAGCAGTCATGTGATTGCTCAGTTCTCAGTCTTAGAGTCGGAGGGGAACAGCTGCAGCCATATAGGTGAGTATGGATGGGTGTTATTATCTTCGCACATCTCCTATAATACTCCTGTAATACTCCTGTAATACTCATCCTGTTATGTTGGTATGTGGACTTGTTTTACTACATGTGGGATGTCGTGATGATGAGCGATGTGACAATTACTTCTTCATTCTCTATTAAATTGTAAAGGAACTCCCTGGCCAGGGGCCATGCCAAGGCGCCAATACTGGATGCCTTCCGTTTGTTTGTTCTACAGAAATACCTCTTGTTTTTCTTTGTCTTCTTTCACTCCGCCAGTTGTTTTATGATCATCACACTCTGTCACCCTGCCACCCCGGGACCTGTAATCTGTCACCCTGCCACCCCGGGACCTGTAATCTGTCACCCTGCCATCCCGGGACCTGTAATCTGTCACCCTGCCATCCCGGGACCTGTAATCTGTCGCCCTGCCATCCCGGGACCTGTAATCTGTCGCCCTGCCATCCCGGGACCTGTAATCTGTCACCCTGCCATCCCGGGACCTGTAATCTGTCACGCTGCCACCCCGGGACCTGTAATCTGTCGCCCTGCAATCCCGGGACCCGTAATCTGTCACCCTGCCATCCGCGGGACCCGTAATCTGTCACTCTGCCATCCTAGGACCTGTAATCTGTCACCCTGCCATCCTAGGACCTGTAATCTGTCGCCCTGCCATCCTCGGACCTGTAATCTGTCGCCCTGCCATCCTGGGACCCGTAAACTGTCGCCCTGCCATCCAGGGACCTGTAAACTGTCGCCCTGCCATCCAGGGACCTGTAAACTGTCGCCCTGCCATCCAGGGACCTGTAATCTGTCGCCCTGCCATCCTGGGACCCGTAAACTGTCGCCCTGCCATCCTGGGACCCGTAAACTGTCGCCCTGCCATCCTGGGACCCGTAATCTGACGCTCTGCCATCCCGGGACCTGTAATCTGTCGCCCTGCCATCCTGGGACCCGTAAACTGTCGCCCTGCCATCCAGGGACCTGTAAACTGTCGCCCTGCCATCCTGGGACCCGTAATCTGACGCTCTGCCATCCCGGGACCTGTAATCTGTCGCCCTGCCATCCTGGGACCTGTAATCTGTCGCCCTGCCATCCTGGGACCTGTAATCTGTCGCTCTGCCATCCTGGGACCTGTAATCTGACGCTCTGCCATCCCGGGACCTGTAATCTGTCGCCCTGCCATCCCGGGACCTGTAATCTGTCGCTCTGCCATCCTGGGACCTGTAATCTGTCACCCTGCCATCCTGGGACTCGTAATCTGTCACCTTGCCATCCCGGGACCTATAATCTGTTGCCCTGCCATCCTGGGACCTGTAATCTGTCGCCCTGCCATCCCGGGACCTGTAATCTGTCACCCTGCCATCCCGGGACCTGTAATCTGTCGCTCTGCCATACCATATTGCTCAGTTCTCAGTCTTAGAGTCGGAGGGGAACAGCTGCAGCCATATAGGTGAGTATGGATGGGTGTTATTATCTTCGCACATCTCCTATAATACTCCTGTAATACTCATCCTGTTACATTGGTATGTGGACTTGTTTTACTACATGTGGGATGTCATGATGATGAGCGATGTGACAATTACTTCTTCATTCTCTATTAAATTGTAAAGGAACTCCCTGGCCGGGGGCCATGCCAAGGCGCCAATACTGGATGCCTTCCGTTCTGTTTGTTCTACAGAAATACCTCTTGTTTTTCTTTGTCTTCTTTCACTCCGCCAGTTGTTTTATGATCATCACACTCTGTCACCCTGCCACCCCGGGACCTGTAATCTGTCCCCCTGCCACCCCGGGACCTGTAATCTGTCGCCCTGCCATCCCGGGACCTGTGATCTGTCACCCTGCCATCCCGGGACCTGTAATCTGTCACCCTGCCATCCCGGGACCTGTAATCTGTCGCCCTGCCATCCCGGGACCTGTAATCTGTCACCCTGCCACCCCGGGACCTGTAATCTGTCGCCCTACCATCCTGGGACCCGTAATCTGTCACCCTGCCATCCGCGGGACCCGTAATCTGTCACTCTGCCATCCCAGGACCTGTAATCTGTCACCCTGCCATCCTGGGACCCGTAATCTGTCACCCTGCCATCCGCGGGACCCGTAATCTGTCACTCTGCCATCCCAGGACCTGTAATCTGTCACCCTGCAATCCTGGGACCTGTAATCTGTCGCCCTGCCATCCTCGGACCTGTAATCTGTCGCCCTGCCATCCTGGGACCCGTAATCTGTCGCCCTGCCATCCTGGGACCTATAATCTGTCGCCCTGCCATATTGGGACCCGTAATCTGACGCTCTGCCATCCCGGGACCTGTAATCTGTCGCCCTGCCATCCTGGGACCTGTAATCTGTCACCCTGCCATCCTGGGACCTGTAATCTGTCACCCTGCCATCCTCGGACCTGTAATCTGTCATCCTGCCATCCCGGGACCTGTAATCTGTCGCTCTGCCATACCGGGACCTGTAATCTGTTGCCCTGCCATCCTGGGACCCGTAATCTGTAGCCCTGCCATCCTGGGACCTGTAATCTGTCACCCTGCCATCCTGGGACCCGTAATCTTTTGCCCTGCCACCCCAGGACCTGTAATCTGTCGACCTTCTATCCGCGGGACCCGTAATCTGTCGCCCTGCCATCCACGGGACCCGTAATTTGTCGCCCTGCCATCCCGGGACCTGTAATCTGTCGCCCTGCCATCCCAGGATTTGTAATCTGTCACCCTGCCATCCCAGGACCCGTACTCTGTCGACCTGCCATCCTCGGGACCCAAAATATGTCGCCCTGCCATCCCGGGACCTGTAATCTGTCACCCTGCCATCCGCGGGACCCGTAATTTGTCACCCTGCCATCCGCAGGACCTTTAATCTGTCACCCTGCCATCCTGGGACCTGTAATCTGTCGCCCTGCCATCTGCGGGACCTGTAATCTGTCGCCCTGCCATTCTGGGACCTGTAATCTGTCACCCTGCCATCCACGGGACCCGTAATTTGTCGCCCTGCCATCCACGGGACCCGTAATCTGTCAACCTGCCATCCGCGGGACCCGTAATCTGTCGCCCTGCCATCCCCGGGACCTGTAATCTGTCACCCTGCCATCCACGGGACCCGTAATTTGTCGCCCTGCCATCCGCGGGACCTGTAATCTGTCGCCCCGCCATCCTGGGATCTGTAATCTGTCGCCCTGCCATCTGCGGGACCCATAATCTGTCGCCCTGCCATCCCAGGACCTTTAATCTGTCGCCCTGCCATCCACGGGACCAGTAATCTGTTGCCCTGCCATCCCAGGACCTGTAATCTGTCACCCTGCCATCCACGGGACCCGTAATCTGTCACCCTGCCATCCGCAGGACCCGTAATTTGTTGCCCTGCCATCCGCAGGACCTGTAATCTGTCGCCCTGCCATCTGCGGGACCCATAATCTGTCACCTTGCCATCCCAGGACCTTTAATCTGTCGCCCTGCCATCTGCGGGACCTTTAATTACACAAGAAAACGATTTTGAACATTTTAAACATTTTCCACAATTTCCGAATTCCTCGATGATTACTCCGCTCCCTCCTTTACTACACATGTTCTTGAAATACCGGCTTCTGTTTTTATAAACCTTTTCAAACTCATTGAGGAAGAAATTGTAAGTCTTGTTTTTCCACCTCTTTTGTGCACCGCGCCCTTTGCCATTTGCATTATGTGCAGTAGAAGGTGGTGGGTGGCAGGTGTTGTGTGATCGTCACATGGTGGCAGGTGTTGTGTGATCGTCACATGGTGGCAGGTGTTGTGTGATCGTCACATGTGTGACATTCCGGAGGAACGACGAGTTCACAGGTGCTGGATGGAGGGATTGGCGGATATGGAAATGGGCACGTAAATGGCAATGTCAGCTGAGATGTGAGTGAATCTCACATGGCACGATCGTTGCACCTCCAGCACCTTCGTCTCATGGTGAGCCAAGCAGGTATGTTTATTAAGTGTTCTTGCATAAGCAAGACCACTTACTGTTATCTCACATATATATTATTATTATTATTATTACTATTTAAAGTGATACTAAACACGCACTGTGTCATTTACATTGTCCCTATTTCTGTATGAGGATGATGACATTGTATTTATTTTAATAGAAAAAAAAATCATCTAAGTATCTTTTTTCCTAATGGATATCCAGCTGTCACATGACCCGGCTCTCTTCTCCCAGCCTGTCTGCAGGGAAACATAAGGAGGAGGAGCCTCCAGTCCTCTGCTGCTGGTCACATGGTCAAAAATAAAAATAAATGAAAAAAACAGCCTTTGAAATCCAGAGTAAAAAATAAATAATATCAATAAACGGTTTTAACAGATTAGATACCCAAACCAATTCTGACACTTCTTTCCTACATGTAAAAATCTACATTTTTTATTGCTAGAAAATTACTCAGAACCCCCAAAATTTTATATATGTGTATATATATATATGTGCGTATATATATATATATATATATATATATATATATATATATATATATATATTTTAGCAGAGACCCTAACTTTGTAGAAGGAGAAGGCATTTCCTCAGCCCCCCTCCCCCCAGTGACCAGACTGTACATTTTAACTTTGTAGAAGGAGGAGGAGTCATTTCCTCACTCTCCCTTCCCCCAGTGATCAGTCTGTAGATTGTAACTTTGTAGAAGGGGGAGGAGTCATTTCCTCAGTCTCCTCTCCCCCAGTGATCAGACCGTACATTGTAACTTTGTAGAAGGAGGAGGAAGCATTTCCTCACTCCCCCCTCCCCCAGTGATCAGACCGTACATTGTAACTTTGTAGAAGGAGGAGGAATCATTTCCTCAGTCTCCCCTCCCCCAGTGATCAGACTGTACATTGTAACTTGTAGAAGGAGGAGGAAGCATTTCCTCAGTCTCCCCTCCCCCAGTGATCAGACTGTACATTGTAACATTGTAGAAGGAGGAGGAAGCGTTTCCTCAGTCTCCTCTCCCCCAGTGATCAGACTGTATATTGTAACTTTGTAGAAGGAGGAGGAGGCATTTCCTCAGTCTCCCCTCCCCCAGTGATCAGACTGTACATTGTAACATTGTAGAAGGAGGAGGAAGCGTTTCCTCAGTCTCCTCTCCCCCAGTGATCAGACTGTATATTGTAACTTTGTAGAAGGAGGAGGAGGCATTTCCTCAGTCTCCCTCCACAAGTGATCAGACTGTACATTGTAACTTTGTAGAAGGAGGAGGAAGCGTTTCCTCAGTCTCCCCTCCCTCAGTGATCAGACTGTATATTGTAACTTTGTAGAAGGAGGAGGAGGCATTTCCTCAGTCTCCCTCCACAAGTGATCAGACTGTACATTATAACTTTGTAGAAGGAGGAGGAGGCATCTCCTCAGTCTCCCCTCCCCCAGTGATCAGACTGTACATTGTAACTTTGTAGAAGCGGGAGTAGTCATTTCCTAACTCTCCCCTCCCCCAGTGATCAGACTGTACATTGTAACTTTGTACCAAGTCACAAGGTGAGTGGCTGCACCAGGGGCTGATCGATGTCAGGAAGCATTTCCTCAGCACCAAGTCACCAGTAGAAATGAGCAAAGGTTCGGGCTGAACCCAAAACTGTCACATTTCTCAATATAGAAATACAGAAAGGAGCAGCAGACCAAAATTGGATAAAAAAAAGTCCAAGATGATTTAAATGTTGGTAAAAAAAAAAAAAAGTCGTATAAAACCACCAACGCGTTTCGGCGGCTGCAGAAATGAAGATATTTCGGAGGGTACAGCAGTGTACAATCTATGGGGACAGGAACCCAGCCTGTGTTCTGAACTACAAATAACACCGACCATATTTGTTCAGTCGATCACGCAACACGCCAATCACTGTCTGCTGCTTGTGAACAACCTGATCAGAGATCCGGCATTGAGAGGCGGTCGCCCCAGCCAGCCGGGAATCCTGGGTGACATCATCGCCCAAATATGGTCGTGTCCATTGGAGGTTCACCGACTTCCCGCGAGGTTCTCCTACAAACGTAACTTTGCCCGCTTCACTCATCCCCTTCTACCGAGTTGCTCATCAAGTAACAAAGCAGCAAAGAAAGCACCAGACCCCCCCTCCCCCCTCCCCCACCTCCCCAACCGGCTTCACCGTGACATTTCCATTCTGTCTGGAATCTCTCTATTTGCACAAAGTAACATTTGCTGCATTGTCCTCTGACATTTCTGCGTCTGTCGGGAGGACGGGAAATGACTTCCTATGAACAGAATCTATAATTAGCTACTTTGTATCTTCCAAACCTCCTGCCTGCCGTGTGAGAGAACGAAATATTCCGTGCTTGGGGCTCATTCACACCAACGCGTTGCGGGAAAACACACATTTTACTGCACGTTACTGCAACCTATGGGAATACGTGACACTGAGTGCAGACAGGCACCCAGGTAGTGCAGGTAGATGGCACTTGCGTTGCGGCAGACCACTACCTAGATGTAAACTGCCGGTGCGTTACGGTGCACCACTTTTTACTGGGCCCCTCCCACAGCTCTGCTCTCTTTCCTTATTTAGGGCGACTGGTCTTGTCTCCGCCCCTCCTGTAGTTTTTTTTAGTGATTGGGGCCTGCTGGGCCCCTCCCACAGCTCTGCTTTCTTGTGCAGGGTGACTTGTCTCCACCCCTTCTCGTAGTTTTCTATAGTGGGTGGGGTTTGAGGGACCCATCCCACAGCTCTCTCTTTGTGTAGGGTGACTGGTCTTGTTTCCGCCCCCTCCTGTCGTTTTCTGTAGTGGGTGGGGCCTGCTGGGCCCCTCCCACAGCTCTGCTCTCCCCTTGTTCATGGTGACTGGTCTTGTCTCCGCCCCCTCTTGCAGTTTTCTTTAGTAGGTGGGGCTTGAGGGACCCATCCCATAGCTCTGCTCTCTCCTTGTGTAGGATGACTCCGCCCCCTACTGTAGTTTTCTGTAGTGGGTGGGGCCTGCTGGGGCCCTCCCACAGCTCTGCTTTCTTCTTGTGCAAGGTGACTTGTCTCCACCCACTCTTGTAGTTTTCTATAGTGGGTGAGGCTTGAGGGACCCCTCCCACAGTTCCACAGTTCTGCTCTCTCCTTGTGCAGGATGACTGGTCTTGCCTCCGCCCCCTACTGTCGTTTTCTGTAGTGGGTGGAGCCTTCTGGCTTTTTTCAAAGAGGGCCAGATTTGATGAAGTGAACATGCGGGAAGGCCGACCATTTTGCCTGACATTCTTTGAACCATTAAAATTCGGTCTAAAAGTGTGTTCGTCCGAGCACTAATACACTGCCCAACAAAAATTCTCTTGCCTTTGCGGCTGTGTGTGGTGAAGAGATTAGCTCGGGCGTGTTATTTGTATATACCGTATTTATCGACGTATAACACGCACCTTCATTTTAAAAGTTTCAGGAAAAAAATTAAATTTTAAATAAAGAACTGTGAAGCAAAATAAAGGTCAGTGCCCATCAATGCAGCCTAATCAGTGCCCATCAGCAGCCTCTCCATTGCCCACTAATGTAGCCTGCACATTGCCCATCAGCAGCTTTTCTATTGCCCATGGATGCAGCCTGCACAGTGCCCATCAGCAGCCTCTTCATTGCCCACTAATGCAGCCTGCACATTGCCCATCAGCAGCCTCTCAATTGCTCATCAGCAGCTTCTCCGTTGCAAATTAATGCAGCCTGCACATTGCCCATCAGCAGCTTTTCCATTGCCCATGAATGCAGCCTGCACATTGCCTATCAGCAGCCTTTCCATTGCCCATGGATGCAGCCTGCACAGTGCCCATCAGCAGCCTTTCTATTGCCCATGAGTGCAGTCTGAACAGTGCCCATCAGCTGCCTTACCATTGCCAATTAATGCAGCCTGGACGTTGCCCATCAGCAGCCTTTCCATTGCCCATTAATACAGCCTGCACAGTGCCCATCAGCAGAGTTTCCATTGCCCATGAATGCAGCCTGCACAGTGCCCATCAGCAGCCTTTTTATTGCCCATAAATGCTGCCTGCACAGTGCCCATCGTCAGCCTTTCCATTTCCCATGAATGCAGCCTGCACATTGCCCATTAGCAGAGTTTCCATTGCCTATTAATGCAGCCTGCACATTGCCCATCAGCAGCCTTTCCATTGCCCATGAATGCAGCCTGCACATTGCCCATCAGCAGCCTTTCCATTTCCCATGAATGCAGCCTGCACATTGCCCATCAGCAGCCTGCACATTGCCCATTAATGCAGCCTGCACATTGCCCATCAGCAGCCTGCACATTGCCCATTAATGCAGCCTGCACAGTGCCCATCAGCAGCCTTTCTATTGCACATAAATGCAGTCTGAACAGTGCCCATCAGCTGCCTTACCATTGCCAATTAATGCAGCCTGGACGTTGCCCATCAGCAGCCTTTCCATTGCCCATTAATACAGCCTGCACAGTGCCCATCAGCAGAGTTTCCATTGCCCATGAATGCCGCCTCACCACTGTAAATTAATGCCGCCTACACATTCTTGCTCATCTGCAGCCTCGTCGTTTGTGGGATTACACAGTGCTGCGATCTCCTGTGTACTCGGTGATCAGTCACACACAGATCCGCTTGGGATAGACAGAACAGTGGTCCAGTCCTGGGCCAGGAGGCGGGACTATGTGTGACTGATCACCAGGTACTCAGGAGATCTCTGTTCTGTGTAATCTGGCGGCACCCGTCCCCTCCTTCTACTCAGAGACAGCAGGAATCGGCTTATATATATTTTTGTGGCCCCCGCGGCGCTCGGGGATTCGCTGGGGGCCACAAAAAATATATTTATAGCCAAATTACCAGTGGGGCCATTTGAAACCAGAACGCGGGCCGCAATTGGCCCGTGGGCCCGGACTTTGGACATGGCAGATCGCCGTTCTGCCAGAGGGAAAGATGGAGATCTTGTGTTTCTGCTAAGCAGGAACACGGATCTCTGTCTTCCCCCAATCAAAGCACCCCCCCCCACACACACACACACAGTTAGCAAGCTCTCCCTAGGAACACATTTAACCCTTTAATCGCCCCTAATGTTAACCCCTTCCCTGCCAGTGTCATTGGCACAGTGACAGTGCATATTTTTTTTAAGCACTGATTACTGTATTAGTGTCACTGGTCCCTGAAAAGTGTCAAAAGTGTCAGTTAGGTGTCCGATTTGCCTGCCGCAGTGTCACAGTCCAGTTAAAAATAGCTGATCGCCACCATTACTAGTACAAAAAAATAAATAAGAATTCCATAAATTTATCCCATAGTTTGTAGATGTGATAACTTTTGTGCAAACCAATCAATATACGCTTATTGGGAATTTTTTTTACCAAAAATATGTAGCAGAATACATATAAAAAATTAAAAAAATTAAAAAATCTAATTTCTTCATCAGTTAGATTTTTTATTTTTTTTTATTTCTATTTATTTTCTTTTATTTCTATTTTTGTGTGTTTTATAGCAGAAAAAAGAAAAATATATATATTTTTTTTTTAAATTGTCGCTCTTTTTTTGTTTATAGCACAAAAAATAAAAACCGCAGAGGTGATCAAATACCACCAAAAGAAATCTCTATTTGTGGGGAAAGAAGGACATCAATTTTATTTGGGTAAAGTGTCGCACGACCGCGCAATTGTCAGTTAAAGTAACGCAGTGCCATATTGCAAAAAATGGCCTGGTCATGAAGGGAGGGGGGGGGGGGTAAATCTTCTGGGGCTGAAGTGGTTAATGCCTAGAAGAATTGGTTGCCTCCAGGTTGTGTGCTGATTACCCCGGACCTGTCTGTGTCTTCATTATGCGTGTCTTGGGCACAGCTGCGGCCTCCTCGGGAAAGTGGCACGTTCGGTGTTAATCGGTCTCACACGCCAGGGGGGGGGATGTCTGGTCTCACCCACATTACACAAGAAGCCTCTGTAATCCCTGTGATTATGCTAAAACCTTAATTGACTGTCACAAGAAATGGCGGGCGGCTTAGACGCTGTGCGGGGGCGGGGAGTGTTTTTTTTTTTTTTTCGTGTTGCACGCAACTCTAATCACATATTGAAGAGAAACAACATGTAGAGGAGACAATGGCGGCTATTATTTATTTCACAGCACCAACATATTCTGAAGCACTCTATAAAATGTAGAGAACCGGCCGCATCTGTTTCTTACCCACAAGAGCTGACACTCTATTGTCTCCACCGCAGCTCCTCCTCCAACTTCTCTTTGTCTGGAGGAATGGAGTTTTTAGGGTCGCGTTTGCAGAATGGGAAAATAAATCCATGCCGTGTCGTTTCTGCTGGATTGGCCTTGCGTTGGTCAAATCAGGGCAAGAAGGAGGCGATTTCGGTGAAATTAATATCGCTATGAAATGATTGATCAGCGTTTTATCGCCAAACAAAAACTCTCAATTTTTGCTCATTGGAGCTCCCTAAAAATGATCTGCTTTTGTCTTTATTTAACCACTTAAGGGCCTTGCGTATTTTTCAAACTTGTTGTTTACAAGTTAAAATCTTTTTTTTTTTGCTAAAAAAATTACTTAGAACCCCCAAACATTATATATATTTTTTTCAGACACCCTAGAGAATAAAATGGTGGTTGTTGCAATACTTTATGTCACACTGTATTTGCGCAGCACTCTTACAAATGCAATTTTTTGTGAATAAATACACTTTTTGGAATAAAAAAATAATGTTATGTTTTGTTGTGAAAGATAATGTTCCCCCGAGTAAATAGATACCCAACATGTCAGGCTTCAAAATTGCACCCGCTCGTGGAATGGGGACAAACGTTGACCCTTAAAAACCTTCTTTAAAAATGTCCACAGTTTATCAATTTTGAGATACAGAGGAGGTCTAGGACTAGAATTATTGCTCTCGCTCTAACGATCGCGGGGATACCTCACATGTGTGGTTTGAACAGCGTGTTCAGGTGTGAAAAATATTTTTAAAAAATCTATTTTCTCTTCTTTCCTTGTTTTTTCTTTTTTCCTTTCTTTTTTTTTTTTGTATATTTTTCACACCTGTGGCTATAATAGACCAACTAGAAATGCACAATATATCATTACAGAGATATCTTGCATGTGTACACGCTTGCTCCTGATCTTTTTTTTTCTTCTTTTTTTTTTTACCTTCTTTTTTATTTTATTTTTTCGTTCTTTTTTTTTTTTTTTCCTTTTTTTCCCTTTTTTCTTCTTTCTTTTTTTTTTATATACACCTGTGACCTTAACAGACCAACTAGAAATGTACAATATATCATTACAGAGATATCTTGCAGTGTATACACTTGCTCCTGATTTTTTTTTTTCTTCTTCTTTTTTTTCCTTCTTTTTTATTTTATTTTTTCCTTCTTTTTTTTTTTTCCTTTTTTTTTCCTTTTTTTTTTTTCTTTTTTTTTATATACACCTGTGACTATAATACCAACTAGAAATTCACAATATACCATTACAGAGATATCTTGCATGTGTACGGGCTTGCTCCTGATTTTTTTTCCTTCTTTTTTATTTTATTTTTCCTTCTTTTTTTTTTTTCCTTTTTTTCTTCCCTTCTTTTTTTTTTTTTTCCTTTTTTTCCCTTTTTTTCTTTCTTTTTTTTTTTTTATACACCTGTGTCTATAATAGACCAACTAGAAAGGCACAACATATCATTACAGAGATATCTTGCACGTGTACACGCTTGCTCCTGATGAGTGACATCAAGTCATAAAGTCCCCTCTCTTTTAGAATCTTCTAGAGATGTTCCTCAGTTTCATGAATGGTTGCTTTGTTGGATCAGCACAGATCTCCCGGCACTAGGAATCTGTAGACCCGCTCTATCTAAAATGTCTTCTTTTGTTAAGTCTTTTGTGTATTTTGGAACGTTGGGATCTGTTGGTACGTTCTGCGCTCTGTTTTTTCTCCTGTAAGCAGCACACACTATGGATAATTCCTCTAAATCCACTGACAATGATCCTCCCGCCAGCTCGGTTGTGGGAAATTTCACTCGGAAAATTTGTTCCGGGATTAAACTTAAACCTTGAAGTGTCAGAAACAATGTAGCAGCTAAACGGTGATTGTGCCATGATATGTGATCGGTCGTTCTCGGGCTTCTCGCTAATTGTCGCTTGCTTTGAGGAAAATTAGAAAATGTTTTTTTGGAGCAGCGAAGAGGAAAATGTTTTTTTGGAGCAGTGAAGAGGCTCTGCAGTCAGATTGAGCAGGACGAGGATTTGCAATGTTCCTGGCGGTCTCTGGCTTCTGTCGTTTCTGAATCTCTGACCCAGAACAAGCAAGCAGCAAGTGAAGTCAGATCAAAGTCAGAAGACATGATCTGCAATATTTGATCCTGAGCCGTGACTCTGGATCCGCATCATTTCTAGACAAGTGGCATTTTAGGAAGGCATTTGGCAATGGCAGTCTGCTTATCTCCTTTAACCACTTCATATCCGGGCCGATTCTGACACTTCACTCCTACATGTAAAAATTACTTAGAACCCCCAAACATTAAACAGTGCATCCGGAAAGTATTCACAGTGCTTCACTTTTTCCACATTTTGTTATGTTACAGTCTTATTCCAAAATGGACAATCCCCCGTAATGACAATGTGAAAGAAGTTTGTTTGATATCTTTGCATATTTATTAAAAACAAAAACAAAAAAATCCCATGTACATAAGTATCACAGGCTCCTCCCATGTACATAAGCTCCTCCCATGTACAGGCTCCTCCCATGTACATAATTATCACAGGCTCCTCAGACTCCTCCCATGTACATAAGTATCACAGGCTCCTCCCATGTACGTAAGTATCACAGGCTCCTCCCATGTATGTAAGTATCACAGGCTCCTCCCATGTACGTAAGTATCACAGGCTCCTCCCATGTACATAAGTATCACAGGCTCCTCCCATGTATGTAAGTATCACAGGCTCCTCCCATGTACGTAAGTATCACAGGCTCCTCCCATGTACATAAGTATCACAGGCTCCTCCCATGTATGTAAATATCACAGGCTCCTCGCATGTACATAAGTATCACAGACTCCTCCCATGTACATAAGTATCACAGGATCCTCCCATGTACATAAGTATCACAGGCTCCTACCATGTACATAAGTATCACAGGCTCCTCCCATGTACTTAAGTATCACAGGCTCCTCCCATGTACATAAGTATCACAGGCTCCTCCCATGTACATAAGTATCACAGGCTCCTCCCATGTACATAAGTACCACAGGCTCCTCCCATGTACATAAATATCACAGGCTCCTCCCATGTACTTAAGTATCACTGACTCCTCCCATGTACTTAAGTATCACTGACTTCCCCCATGTACATAAGTATCACAGGCTCCTCCCCTGTACATAAGTATCACAGGCTCCTCCCATGTACAAAAGTATCACAGGTTCCTCCCATGTACATAAATATCACAGGCTCCTCCCATGTACTTAAGTATCACTGACTCCTCCCATGTACTTAAGTATCACTGACTTCCCCCATGTACATAAGTATCACAGGCTCCTCCCCTGTACATAAGTATCACAGGCTCCTCCCCTGTACATAAGTATCACAGGCTCCTCCCATGTACAAAAGTATCACAGGTTCCTCCCATGTAGATAAGTATCACAGGCTCCTCCCATGTACATAAGTATCACAGGCTCCTCCCCTGTACATAAGTATCACAGGCTCCTCCCATGTACATAAGTATCACAGGCTCCTCCCATGTATATAAGTATCACAGACTCCTCCCCTTTACATAAGTATCACAGGCTCCTCCCCTGTACATAAGTATCACAGGCTCCTCCCCTGTACATAAGTATCACAGGCTCCTCCCCTGTACATAAGTATCACAGGCTCCTCCCCAGTACATAAGTATCACAGGCTCCTCCCATGTACATAAGTATCACAGGCTCCTCCCATGTACATAAGTATCACAGGCTCCTCCCATGTACATAAGTATCACAGGCTCCTCCCATGTACAAAAGTATCACAGGCTCCTCCCATCTACATAAGTATCACAGGCTCCTCCCATGTACATAAGTATCACAGGCTCCTCCCATGTACATAAGTATCACAGGCTCCTCCCATGTACATAAGTATCACAGGCTCCTCCCATGTACATAAGTATCACAGGCTCCTCCCATGTACATTAGTATCACAGCCTTTGCTCAATACTTTGGTGAAGCTCCTTTGGCCCTAGGGATGAGCTTCGAGTTCGAGTCAAACTCATGTTCGACTCAAACATTGGCTGTTCGCAAGTTCGCCGAACAGCGAACAATTTGGGGTGTTCGCTGCAAATTCGAATGCCGCAGAACACCCTTTAAAAGTCTATGGGAGAAATCAAAAGTGCTAATTTTAAAGGCTTATATGCAAGTTATTGTCATAAAAAGTGTTTGGGGACCCGGGTCGTGCCCCAGGGGACATGTATCAATGCAAAAAAAAAGTTTTAAAAACGGCCGTTTTTTCGGGAGCAGTGATTTTATTAATGCTTAAAGTCAAACAATAAAAGTGTAATATCCCTTTAAATTTCGTACCTGGGGGGTGTCTATAGTATGCCTGTAAAGGGGCGTGTGTTTCCCGTGTTTAGAACAGTCTGACAGCAAAATGACATTTGAAAGGTCTGGTATGGATATTAAGGGGAACCCCGGCCCCAAAATTTAAAAAAAAAAGACGTGGGGGTCCCCCTAAATTCCATACCAGACCCTTTTATTGTTTCACTTTAAGCATTATTAAAATCACTGCTCCTGAAAAAACGGCCGTTTTTAAAACTTTTTTTTGCATTGATCCATGTCCCCTGGGGCAGGACCCGGGTCCCCAAACACTTTTTATGACAATAACTTGTATATAAGCCTTTAAAATTAGCACTTTTGATTATTCATGTTCGTGTTCCATAGACTTTAACGGTGTTCGCGTGTTCGAACAAAGTTTTTTCCTGTTCACATGTTCTGGTGCAAACCGAACAGGGGGGTGTTCGGCTCATCCCTATTTGGCACCAATTACAGCCTCAAGTCTTTTTGAGTATGATGCTACAAACTTGGGACACCTATTTTTGGGCAGTTTCTCCCATTCTTCTTTGCAGGACCTCTCAAGCGCCATCAGGTTGGATGGGGGAGCGTCAGTGCACAGTCATTTTCAGATCTCTCACAAAAAAAAGTGTTAAAATGTTAAAAAACCACAAGACACACCTTGGGACAAGTCCTCTATTAAAAAATAAAAAAATAAAAATGTCCCACGGAAGTCCATTCATCTTCTTCTATGGCCCCGCCAACGGACCAAAAAAAAAAAAAACACCACCGATCCGCCTCCATGGGAGGCTCCCGCCATCTGACGCGTCCTCGCAGGTGACAGTTCTTATATAACTGAGGGCAGGGCCACAGGGTGACGTACCCGGGTGACTCTGCCCCCCTCTGATGCACGGGGACTTCCCCATGGCTATCCCGGGGCGTCAGAGAGGGGCGGGGTCACCCGGTATTGCCGAGACCCAACAATTCATTTTAGCCGCGAGTAGTTTTAAATGACTTTTTTTCCTTTAGAAATGTAATTTTGTGCAGGGACTGTTCTAAACACAGGAAACATGCGCCACTTTACAGGCATATTATAGACACCCCCCAGGTACGAAATTGCAAGGAATATTGTTTCACCTAAATCATTATTAAAATCACTTCTCCCGAAAAAACGGCCGTTTTTAAAACTTTTTTTTGCATTGATACATGTCCCCTGGGGCAGGACCCAGGCCCCCAAACACTTTTTATGACAATAACTTGCATATTAACCCCTAAAATTGATTACTCCCCTTCGTGTCCCATAGACTTTAATGGTGTTCGAACAAACTTTTTGCCTGTTCGCATGTTCTGCTGCGAACTGAACCAGGGGTGTTCAGCTCATCCCTAGTGCCTATCAATGCTGACCACTAAACTCACCTACCTGACACACTGACCTACCTGACCCACACTGACCATTACACTGACCTACCTGACCCACACTGACCATTACACTGACCTACCTGACCCACACTGACCATTACACTGACATACCTGACCCACACTGACCTACCTGACCCACACTGACCATTACACTGACATACCTGACCCACACTGACCTACCTGACCCACACTGACCATTACACTGACCTACCTGACACACACTGACATGCACTGACACACACTGACCTACCTGACACACATTGACATGCACTGACACACACTGACCTACCTGACACACACTGACCTACCTGACCCATACTGACACGCACTGACCTACCTGACATAACTGACCTACCTGACACACACTGACCTACCTGACATACACTGACCTACCTGACCCACACTGACCTACCTGACACACACTGACCTACCTGACATACACTGACCTACCTGACCCACACTGACACGCACTGACCTACCTGACACACACTGACCTACCTGATATACACTGACCTACCTGACATACACTAACCTACCTGACACACACTGACCTACCTGACACACACTGACCTGCCTGACACACGCTGACATGCACTGACACACACTGACCTACCTGACACACACTGACCTACCTGACCAATACTGACACGCACTGACCTACCTGACATAACTGACCTACCTGACACACACTGACCTACCTGACACACACTGACCTACCTGACATACACTGACCTACCTGAACCACACTGACACGCACTGACCTACCTGACACACACTGACCTACCTGATATACACTGACCTACCTGACATACACTAAACTACCTGATATACACTGACCTACCTGACACACACTGACCTGCCTGACACACACTGACCTGCTTGACACACACTGACATGCACTGACACACACTGACCTACCTGACACACATTAACCTACCTGACATACACTGATTTACCTGACCAGACTTCAGGTGACCTCCTCCTGCAGCTCAGCTGTAGTGTGCCACGCTCTGAGTCAGATCGCTCCCCGCTCAGGCTCGAGGCTAATAATAGAGTTGTGAATGCCAGAGACCCGGGGCTTTTTGGGGGCCCACTCGGGGCTCCAGCCCCCCTCAGCCCCCCCTTCACGACGCCGCTGCTCTTCGGTGCTCCTGGCCCCTCCCTCCTATTGAGTGCCCCCACAAACAAGCAGCTTGCTATGGGGGCACCTGAGCTGAGCTACAGCTCCCTGTGTCCATTCAGACATGGATCCACCCTGCCCCGCCCCGCCCCCTTTCGCTCCCCATTGGCTCACTGACTTTGATTTACAGCAGCAGGAGCTAATGGCGCTGCACTGCTGTCTCAGCCACTGAGGGGGGGGGGAGTCCTGGACAGCCAAGTCTCTCATGCAACACCGCTATATCCAGATGGGGCTCAGGTAAGTATTAGTGGGGGGCTGAGGGGGAGATGCTGCACACAGAAGACTTTTTATCTTAATGCATAGAATGCACCTTCTGCCTTTACAACCACTTCCAGGCATGTTGTTCCATGGACCTCTGGGAGGTTCATACTGGTGCCTGGAGTTGCTCTCATTAGCTGTAGACAAGCAAAACAATTAGTGAACTATAATCCAGACTTGGGATCTGTCCAGGCATGCTTGGCTGAGAGATCCAGGTAATGGGTCATCTCAGCCGTTGTGTGGCTTCTGTCAATCACCATCTGGGTATATCACTGAGCTGTGGTTGAGCGGAGCACCTCCTCCTCTCCAGGCCAGCAGCTGCAGCTGTCAGAACACGTGTTGTCACCCCCGGGTCTGCTATACATGCCATGTGTCAAGTGCCACCAGTCTAGACTGTCCCAGGAGAACCTCAGAGTGTCCCACGCCAGACTGGCCGGCGTAAGAGGTTCAGGAAGAAAACACTCCACCATGCTTCACGTAGAAGATTTCTTAAATTATGTTCTTCCTATTTGTGTTCTTTTCTGCAAAAATTGTGAGACTTCTAGAGAGTGAGTGAGTATACGTACCGTGTCAGATGGTTCGGAGGAGACCATGTACAAGAAAGGTGCTGAGTGCAGGTCTGACCAGGGCAAGTGCTGGGCTGGGCTAGCAGGTGGTTTGAGGTGGCAGCCAAGGCAGGGTCAGGGCAGGCAGTGTTTAACAGTGTATTCTATTATACCAGTTATGGACAGGCAAGGCGGCAATCAGTAGCGTAAACCATTATCCAGGCAAAGGTCAGGGCAGGCTGCAGAAAGTAGCATAATCTGCTATCCAGGCAAGGTGAGGGCAGGCAGCAGTCAATAGCATATTCCGTTATCCAGGCTAAGGTCAGAGCAGGCTGCAATTAGTAGCATAATCTGTTACCAAGGCAAGTATCAGGGCAGGTAGCGCTCAATAGCATATTCCATTATCCAGGCTAAGGTCAGGGCAGGCAGCAGTCAATAGCATATTCTGCTATCCAGGCTAAGGTCAGAGCAGGCTGCAATTAGTAGCATAATCTGTTACCAAGGCAAGGATCAGGGGCAGGCAGCGGTCAATAGCATATTCTGTTATCCATGCTAATGTCAGGGCAGGCTGCAATAAGTAGCATGATCTGTTATCCAGACACGGGTCATGACAGGCAGCAGTCATTAGCTTATTCCGCTATCCAGGTTAAGGTCAGGGCGGGCAGCAATGAATAGCAAATTCTGTTGTCCAGGCAAGGGTCAGGACAGGTGGCAGTAAGTAGTATAATCCATTATCCTCAAAGGTCAGGGCAGGCTGCAATAAGTAGCATCTGTTATCCAGGCAAAGGTCAGGGCAGGCTGCAGTCAGAGGGGAAATCCATGTCCCAGGAAGGGATCGCTCCTGGTATCATGTGACCAGTGTGACCAATCACAGCAGGTCACATGGCAGTTGTACACAAGGGATGGCTTCCTTTCATGCCATAAGAAATGTAGCAGAATACATTTTGATCTAAATTTATAAAAAATGATTATTTGTTTGCAAACTTATATAACAGAAACTAAGAAAAACGTATTAAAAAAAAAAAAATTCAGTCTGTTTTTGTTTAGCAAAAAAAAAAACCCCGGTGGTGATTAAATAACACCAAAAGAAAGCTCTATTTGTGCAAATTAAATTTTCTAAATGACATTTGGGTACAGTGTTGCATGACCACGCAATTCAAAGTGTGACAGCTCTGAAAATGGAAAAAATGGCCTGGGCAGGAAGGGGGTAAAAGTGCCTGGTATTGAAGTGAGAAGGCAAATTTTGCAGTTTTAGTAAATCAACCCCAATATAACTCCGTGTGCCGGGTTTTAGAGGTCACCTGATCTGCACCCCAGAAATAAAATCAGGTAGTTTATAAGACGGGGATATCTTTGTAGAGAAGTTCTCTCGCAGCCCATCCCCCCCGCTATAGATGAATAAAATCCAGATGTAGTTATAAATTTATTACGACTCTCGTGACTAACCAGAGGAAACGGCGGGGCTGCGGGGCTGCGGGGCTGCGGGGAAAGTGAGTCACAGGAAGTCCAGGGAGGAATTCCCTCTTCTCTCTGCTGAGTGCTGCAAACGTTCTGCAGACTTCTCACCACCACCGGAATATTTTCGTGCAGAGAGAGAGAGAGGGTAAGAACATCACAATCGCACAACACCGAGGTGTGTTCTATATATATACTTTATATATATATATACAAGGCAGGCAAGGGGCATGTTATACATTTATACATATTTAAAGGGGAACTCCAGGAACAAAAACTTTAATTGAACCCCTTCAGTACCGGGCACTTATACCCCCCTTCCTGCCCAGGACAATTTTCAGCTTTAAGCGCTGTCGCACTTTGAATGACAATTGCGCGGTCATACAACACTGTACCCATATGACATTTTTATCATTTTTTTCACACAGATAGCGCTTTAATTTGGTGGTATTTAATCACCACTTTTTTTTTTTGCTAAATAGACAAAAAAAAAAAAATTTTGAAAAGAAAACAAAACATTTTTCATATTTTGTTATACAATTTTGCAAACAGGTAATTTTTCTCCTTCATTGATAGCTGGCACTGAGGAGGAGGCACTGATGGGCACTGATAGGTGGCACTGATGGCCAGCACTGATGAGCACTGATGGGCAGCACTGATGAGCACTGATGGGCAGCACTGATGAGCACTGATGGGCAGCACTGATGAGCACTGATGGGCAGCACTGGTGGGCACTAATTGGCCGCAACGATGGGCACTGATAGGTGACACTGATGGGCACTCATGAGGCGGCACAGAAAGGGTGGCACTGATGAGACAGCACTGATAGGTGGCATTGAAGGGCACTGATAGTCACTGGTAAGCGGCACTGATGAGCACTAATTGGCAGCACTGATGAGCACTGATTGGCAGCACTGGTGGGCACTAATTGGCAGCACCGATGGGCACTGATAGGTGACACTGATGGGCACTCATGAGGCGGCACAGGTGGGCACTGATGAGGAGGCACTGATAGGTGGCACTGAAGGGCACTGATAGACACTGATAGGCTGCACTGATGGGCACTAATTGGCAGCACTAATGGGCACTAATTGGCAGCACTGGTGGGCACTGATTGGCAGCACTGATGGGCACTGATTGGCAGTATTGGTGGGCATTGATTGGCAGCACCAGATGGGCACTGACTGGCAGCACTGGTGGGCACTAATTGGGAGCACTGGTGGGCAGTGATTGGCAGCACTGATGGGCACTGTTGGGACTGCTCTTCTCCCCTAACTGGCTTGTGGTTACATTGTGATCAGCTGTCATTGGACACAGCTGATCACATGGTAAAGGGGCGCTGTGATTGGCCCTCTACCCTGATCTGCGACTGCTGAAGGGGCAGCACGTCATTCGGCAATAGTGGGGGCGGGAGGTGGTTAAAATCTATTCCACTTTGTGAGCACCAAATGCCTTTGCAAATCCAGGTATTACCTTGTAAAAGTAGCAGTGACATCATCACTGTGCTGTATATAGCTTGTGCAGAGAGCAGAACTGTGGGAGGGGCCCAGCAGCCTCCACCCCCCCCCCCTTCAGTTTTGCACAGGTGTAGTGGCTCCTCTCCTGGACTGAAATGTCTTCTTCTGATTTCACTGCACACTGTGAGCTTCTCACCATGTGCATTAGAAGCTGCAGCAAGTCAGATAGAGCCCCGCCTTATTTCCTGGGTGGAGGACATCCAGCATCATGTAGCCTTTTCCTCCCCAACCTGACTGTCCCTGGCCCCGCCCCCCTTTTCATTCATTGGATTTCAGTTCTTTCCATCGTGGGGGGTCAGCATCCCACGAAGGGCGTTACCTATGCAAATTCAGCCTGCCTAGGAACGCCCACTCCTCCAGACTGACACCCAATCATCAAGACATTTTGATATTTGCATAACTCCTCCCACGAGGAGCTGCCTGTATACAGCAATTTGTGGTCTGTTCTCTGGTGACTCTGGTGAGTGCAGTAAGGAAACCATCAGATGAAACAAACCATTAATATAAAGGTTACACACAGAGCTTCTCACAGTGTGCATTAGAAGCTGCAGCAAGTCAGAGCCCCGCCTCATTTTATGGCTGGAAGACAACCAGCATCATCTAGCACTTTCCTCCTCAGCCTGACTTCACTGGCCCCGCCCCCCATTTCATTTATTGAATTTCAGTTCTTTCCATCCTGGAGGCTCAGCGTCACATGTGGGCGTCACCTGCAGTGGTCTGCATACGAATACATTCTGCCTAGGAACGCCCACGCCCAAGCAGACACCCACCCTCCCATTAAGGCTTTTTTTGAGATTTGCATAACTCCTCCCACTGCTTGCATCATAGCTGAGGGCTCTTGAGAAGAGTACTAAGGCTATACTGCCCCCTGCTGGCCCCACCCACCAGCCATGATCTGCCTGCATTGCATAGAGCAGTGATGGCGAACCTCATATGTTTTGGAACTACATTTCCCATGATGCCCCACTACACTGCAGAATGCATGAGGTTCATGGGAAATGTAGTCCAAAAAACATCTGGGGTGGGACAGTTCGCCATCCCTGGCCTAGAGAAACATAGAGACCCAGTGATGACATCACTGGGCTTAAAAAAAGGTATGTAATGAAAATGGAAAGGTTTTCTTTATTGTGCAGAATGAAAAAACGTGTTTAGTTTAGATTTGTTAATCTAGTTATTTTGTTTCGATACATTCGATTGATTCGTTCAAATTTAATTTGTATTAGGAATTTGTTTTATGTCTTTTTTTTTCGAATTTTCTTCACACTTACCGATTTTTTTTTTTTTTTAGATTCGAAACGTTCGAATCGATAAATTTCGAATTTTTTTAATCGAAAATTTTATATCTTTTTTTTTTAAAACGTGTTTCGTTTAGTTTTTCGTTTTTATTTTGATAAATTCGGTTGATTCGTTCAAATTCGATTTGTATTCGGAATTCGTTTTATGTCTTTTATTTCAAATTTACCGATTTTTTTTTTTTTTAGATCCGAAACGTTCAAATCGATAAATTTCGGATTTTTTGAATCAAATTTTTTTTTTTTTTTTAATTCGAATGCAGCAAAGTGAACAAACAAAAGAAAAGTCTTCATCAAATGATTACAATGACTCTTTAAATCACCATTTGGCTTAACAAAAAACAGCAATTCATTCTGAAATGGTACTTCTGATAACACACCCGGTCTTTGATTTCAGAAATATGTGAACAGTTCGGAATTCGATTCGAATTTTAATTCGAATTTTCGAAAAAGATTCAGACGAATTTCTTTTTTAGTTATTCGGAGCATTCGGTGAACTTGGTTTATACTGTAATTTTGGAGGTATTTGGATACATCCGAATCTCCGAATAAGGAAAAGATTTGTCTGAATATTTATTTGGAAGGAAATGAACTGCACATGTCTAGTTTTTTATAACCACTTAAGGACCGGAAGGTTTTACCCCCTCCCGCTTTATGACCAGGCCATTTGTTGACAGACAATTGCGCGGTCCTGCGACGTCGCACCCAAACAAAATTTACGTCCTTTTTTCTCCACAAATAGAGCTTTCTTTTGGTGGTATTTGATCACCTCTGCGGATTTTATTTTTTGCTTTATAAAAAAAAAAAAAAGGACAATTTTGAAAAAAAACAACTATATTTTTTACTTTTTTCTATAATAAATATCCCCCCCCCAAAAAAAAGTTTTAGGCTGATATGTATTCTTCTACATATTTTTGGTAAAAAAAAATGCAATAAGCGTATATTGATTGGTTTGCGCAAAAGTTATCACGACTACAAAATAAGGGATAGATTTATGGCATTTTTATAATGATTTTTTTTTTTTTTTTTACTAGTAATGGCGGCGATCTGCAATTATTAGTGGGACTGCGACATTGCGGGCGGACAAATCGGACACTTTTGACCCTTTTTGGGAGCACTGACATGTATACAGCGATCAGAGCTAAAAATAGCCACTGATTACTGTATAAATGTCACTGGCAGGGAAGGGGTTAACACTAGGGGGGAGATCAAGGGGTTAAATGTGTTCCCTGGGAGGTGTTTCTAACTGTGGGGGGGAGGGGACTGACTGGAGGAGGAGAGAGATCGCTGTTCCCAATCACTAGGAACAGATGATCTCTCTCTCCTCCCCTGACAGAACGGAGATCTGTTTGTTTACATTGACAGATCCCCGTTCTGCCTCTTTGAGGAGCGATCGCAGGTCTCCGGCGGACATCGCGGCCTCTGGCCACGCGCATTGGCTACGGCGTCGCGCCGCTACCCTACAGTCCTTAAAGTGACAGCTACGGAGATTCGCGCAGGAGGAGCCAACCTGCCGCCCGTATAACGATGGCGGCCGGTCGGCAAGTAGTTAGGGCCCCTATTCACAATTGTGCGACCTGAAAGTCGCCCGACTTTTGCCGCTCAACTTTGAAGCAATTCCTGTGTCGTTTTTGGGGTCACTGGACCTCAAGTCGCATCAAAGTCGGTACCGAAGTAGTGCAGGGACTACTTTGAAGTCGCACAGATATGAGCGGCACTCATTGGAAATTAATGGGGGGGTGCGACTTGTCATGCGACTTTGCCAGTCCCAAGTCGCACAAGTGTGAATGGGGGCTAAAATGTTATCCTCACATTGATGAGGGGGGAGGAGCCAGGCAAGGAAAAGTATAAGCAGATTAGGCATTTAATAAATCATTCGATGTGATTTGCTCTGTAGGTGGCGCCAGAGAGGCCGTCCCCCAGATTTATTTTATGTTTCATGGTCAAGGTTATTAAAGGTCAAATGATTCCAGAATTAAACGGCACAGCAAAGGAAGGGGGGGGGGGGGGGAGGGTACGTTTTGTGTCCGGAGTCCTTGGCGGCGGACGCACAGCGATTAGCGGAATGGGAAGAACGTCTGGAAATAAGAGACAGCGCCAGCCGAGGAGTTGGCAGGAGGACGGAGCTACTGGCAGAGGCGTCTGCCGCGTCCCAACGGAGCAACTCCATGTCCAGGCTTCCCGGAAAATAATAGGCGTTATAGGACGCAGGTCGGAATTAAAAAAAAGAAAAAAGCGGAGTGTTGCTTTAAAACGAACGGCTCAGATACAAGCAGTTAACCCTTTTCCTTTCCTCCGACTCCAGTCACAGCGCCATTGGTTGTTCCCAACACCCTCACAAACTATGTGCGTACATCCTCTCTGCTCTGATCTGGAATGACGGCAATCAGGAAATGTTCCATTGCATCATGGGAGCCGAAATAAAATATAATAATTAAAAATAATTAAATATGATAAAAAATATAAATGTCATCACATGTACGTGGCAGGCAGTTAGGGGGAATCGGGGTTCGTAGAAATTGCTGTAGCTGGAGGGGGGGGGGTTGTACATATTAGGGGGGTGGGGCTGAATTGTGCTCTGTGTGTCTATGGACGCACAGATCAGGCTCGGGAGCGAGCATGCACAAGTGCCCCAATAGCAAGCCGCTTGCTGTGGGGGGCACTCAGCAGGGGG
Source organism: Lithobates clamitans (assembly GCA_037952925.1). Taxonomy (NCBI): domain Eukaryota; kingdom Metazoa; phylum Chordata; class Amphibia; order Anura; family Ranidae; genus Lithobates; species Lithobates clamitans. The sequence continues at coordinate 552,949 of JBBGZY010001466.1, forward strand.
AAGGAGCCCAGAGCAGGGTGGGGGGAGGCATAAGAAGAGGAGGATCCGGGGCTGCTCTGTGCAAAACCATTACACAGAGGAGGTAAGTAGAACATGTTTGTTACCACACTACAGCCAATAGACGGCTACAGAACAACTCTCTTTTCTGGGACTGTGTCCATCCCCCCAGGACCGGCCTCCGTGAGCTCACTCTGTGATCGCTGGGCTCTTCGGACACTGATCACAGATCGGGGTAAAGGGCCAATCACAGCTGATCATGTAAACTGACTTGCCGGTTATCGGCAATCTTTTTCTTACACACCATGTCTGTGCGAGGAAAGGATCTCCAATAAACGGCAAACCTGTCAGTAGTTTGTTTACACTTATAATCAGGGCACTGATTATCAATGCCCATCAGTGCAGCCTCATCAGTGCACATCAGTGCAGCCTCATCATTGCAGCCTCATCAGTACCCATCTGTGCAGCTTCATGAGTGCACATCGGTGCAGCCTCATCAGTGCCCATCAGTGCAGCCTCATCAGTGCCCATCAGTGCAGCCTCATCAGTGTCCATCAGTGCAGCCTCATCAATGTACAGCAGTGCAGCCTCATCATTGCAGCCTCATAAGTGCACATCGGTGCAGCCTCATCAGTGCCCATCAGTGCAGCCTCATCAGTGCCCATCAGTGCAGCCTCATCAGTGTACAGCAGTGCAGCCTCATCATTGCAGCCTCATCAGTGCTCATCAGTGCAGCCTCATCAGTGCCCATCAGTGCAGCCTCATCAGTGCCCATCAGTGCAGCCTCATCAGTGTACAGCAATGCAGCCTCATCATTGCAGCCTCATCAGTGCCCATCAGTGAGGCCTCATGAGTGCACATCGGTGCAGCCTCATCAGTGCCTATCAGTGCAGCCTCATCAGTGTACATCAGTGCAGCCTCATCAGTGTACATCAGTGCAGCCTCATCAGTGTACATCAGTGCAGCCTCATCAGGGCATATTAGTGCAGCCTTATCAGTATACATCAGTGCAACCTATCAGTGCAGCCTAATCAGTGCCCCTCAGTGCAGGCTCATCAGTGCACATCAGTGTACATTAGTGCAGCCTCATTAGTGTACATCAGGGCAGCTTCATCAGTGCACATCAGTGTACATTAGTGCAGCCTCATCAGTGCAGCCTCATCAGTGTACATCAGTGCAGCCTCATCAGTGTACATCAGTGAACTAGAAAAATTATTTGTTTGCAAAATTTTATAACAGAAACTAAGAAAAATGTTTTATTTTTTTTAAATGTTTGTTTTTTTTTTGTTTTTTTAACAAAAAATAAAAAACCTCAGAGGTGATTAATTACCACTAAAAAGAAATCTCTATTTGTGTGAAAAAAATGATAAAAATGTCCTATGTGTACAGTGTCCCATGACCGCGCAATTGTCATTCAAAGTGCGACGGCGCTGAAAACTGAACATTGGCCTGGGCAGGAAGGGGGGGTAAAGTGCCCGGTATTGAAGTGGTAAAAATAAAAAAAGAAACCATTTCCTTTGGTATCACTTTAAAGTTTCTGTGCCCGGAGTTCAGCTTTAACTTTCAGGAATGGGGAAATGGCGGCACGGGGCGTTGTGAAAATAGGATTCCTCAGAGCCTCGCTGATTCCTCATCGCGTTGCGGTCGCCTCTCCGGCGTTCACATTCCAGAACGCATTTTTCCCTCGTTTTTTACTCTTGTTGTGTTTTGAATTGAGCTGGGCTCTGAGTCATTTGGCGAGAGGAGGGCGGCGGGGCGGAGGCGGAATTCTTATTACAGCTTCTTCTCCGCTGCTGAATCAGAGAAGTCTCCGGGAGGAGATGAGAAGGTCGGACCGGGTGACTGTCATAGGAAAAGGAGAACGTTGTCCATCAATAGTGACAGTTGATTTTCTGCAAACTGATAAACTCTGCACATATCGGGGGAGGGGGGATTATTAGGAACCTTGGTGCCCAGCCTTTGGCCCTGGGGCCATATGTGGCCTTTTGGCACTTAAAAAAAGTGTCCCTCAGAGGCCCCTGCGGACAGTGTTCTGTATTTTGGTGCTTACAGCTTTATAGAACAAGTCCAACTGAGTGTGACTAACACCAGATAGGAAAATATCACATTATGGTCACTAGATGGAGCTGAGGAGCAAAGGAAATATCAATTTCTAACTAGTGATGCAATTCTAGAGAACGTTAGGGGGAATTAGCAAATTTTGGGTAACTGATGGCTACATAGGGCAAGAACCTTTGGTATTGCCCGGTTGGCACAGAGCAAATGTACTTCCAATGAAATCCAATTCAGCGCAGAACGCACACACGTGTTTTACCCAATTTTTGTGGCTTCTTCCCAGTAGGTTCTTTTTTTTTTTTTTTTAAAGAGGTGAATTAAACTTAATGAATACGGAATATTGTCCTGGGGGGGGGGGGCGGACGGGGGTTTAAACGCTCGGCTTTGTAATGTAATCTGTTTACTGTCTTTATTTTGCAGCCTTACCTCATGAAATGACCCAGTTGCCCCAGGATGAGTTTGAGACGTGCATGGAGAAGGCCGAAGCCTGGATGAAAGAGATCCAGGAGAGGCTGAAGGAGAATGACAACACGCAGGGCCCCAGATCGGCCCTGGAATCCCGCCTCCGGGAGACCAAGGTGAGGCTTACAGATGGGACAAAGCACGGAGAACTGGTTATTAAAGGGTCACTCCACACAAAAGTTATATTTCAGTTGTTGGCTTGAGAGTTAAACGACCTGTTAGTCTTTTTTTTTTTTTTTTTTGGTATGGGGGAGGGGGTCCTGTCCCTCTATTTCCTGTGTCTGGGGGGGGGGGGCAGGTCTGGGACAACCTGGGCTCAGAAAAAGTGGGTCAAGTGATTCTGGTCATCCGACTGATGACATCTATTGGCAGAAAAAAGTATTGCAGTGAAAACCTCCTGATGGAAGCTAGAGATTGCTGGCTTTGTTTTATTATCTTTTAATAGGCTCTTCGTTTTATTTTGCTGTTATTGGCTGGAGTTCTGCTTTAGTATTTATTTAGGAATATTGTGTTATATGAATTGCAGGTCCGTGTTCATCTTCCTTGTCATTGACGTGTCTCCATGCTTATGAATGTTTATCGGCTATCTGACGTCTTTATTTTATGGCCGTGGTTGGCAGGGGAACCAAACAAAGTTCCATTCAGGGCTTCTGAGGATGAAGACGGTGCCAGAATATTTATTCTCATTATCTTCTCCATCGACGGATGGCGCCAGTTTGTCACTTCTGGGTGGGGTTTTACAGCCAGGCAGATTGTGGCTCGGCAGCCGTTATATAGTCACAACCACCGACAATGTCAGGGACAGGTCGGGCCATTTATGTAACCATGGAACAGGAAGCTCTCCCCCTCATCAAATCAGAGTTCCCCCCATCACATCAGAGGTCCCCCTTCATATCGAAGGTCTCCCATCACATCAGAGGTCCCCATCACATCAGAGGACCATATGACATCAGAGGTCCCCACAACTTTAGAGGTCCACCTTCACATCTGAGGTCTCCCATCACATCAGATGTCCTCCATCACATCTGAGGTCCCCACCCCACATCATATCAGAGAACCCCCTACTCCTCCCCATCACATCAGAGGCCCCCCATCACATCAGAGGACCATCTATCATCAGAGGCCCCCATGACATCAGAGGTCCACCCTCACATCAGAGGTCTCCCATCACATCAGAGGTCCTCCATCACATCAGAGGTCCTCCATCACGTCAGAGGTCTCCCATCACATCAGAGGTCACCCATAACATCAGAGGTCCTCCATCACATCAGAGGTATTCCATCACATCAGAGGTCCCCACCCTACTTCATATCAGAGAAACCCCCCCCTCCTCCCCATCACATCAGAGGCTCCCCCCATCACATCAGAGGACCATATGACATCAGAGGTCTCCATGACATCAGAGGTCCACCTTCATATATGAGGTCTCCCATCACATTAGAGGTCCCCCATAACATCAGAGGTCCTCCATCACATCAGAGGTATTCCATCACATCAGAGGTCCCCACCCCACATCATATCAGAGAACCCATCACATCAGAGGCTCCCCCCATCACATCAGAGGACCATATGACATCAGAGGTCCCTATGACATCAGAGGTCCACCTTCATATCTGAGGTCTCCCATGATCACATCAGAGGTCCCCCATCACATCAGAGGTCCCCACCCCCATTACATTAGAGACCCCCCTCCCATCACATCAGAGGTCCTTCATCACATCAGAACACCCCCATCACATCAGAGGTCCCCCATCAAATCAGAGGTCCTCCCATCACATCAGAGGTCCCCTATCACATCTGAGTCCCCCCCCATCACATTAGAGCCCCCCCCCCCCATTACACCAAAGGTGCCCCATCACATCAGAGGTCCTCCATCACATCAGAGGTCCTCCCAAAATCAGAGGTCCCGTATCACATATGAGTCCCCCCTCCCCATCACATTAGAGGCCCCCCATTACACCAAAGGTCCCCCATCACATCAGAGGTCCTTCGTCACATCAGAGGTCCCCCCATAACATAAGACGTCCCCCATCCTATTAGAGGTCCCCTCATTCCATCATAGGTCCCCCATTACATCAGAATTCCTCCCATCACATCAGAGGTCACCCATAACATCAGAAGTCCTCCATCACATCAGAGGTATTCCATCACATCAGAGGTCCCCACCCCACATCATATCAGAGAACCCATCACATCAGAGGCTCCCCCCATCACATCAGAGGACCATATGACATCAGAGGTCCCTATGACATCAAAGGTCCACCTTCATATCTGAGGTCTCCCATGATCACATCAGAGGATCACATCAGAGGTCCCCACCCCCATTACATTAGAGACCCCCCTCCCATCACATCAGAGGTCCCCATCACATCAGAGTCCCCCATCACATCAGAGGTCCCCATCACATCAGTGGTCCTTCATCACACCAGAGGTCCCCGGATCACATCAGATGTCTCCCATCATATTAGAGGTCCCCTCGTCCCATCAGAGGACCCCCATGACATCAGAGGTCCTCCCATTACATCAGAGGTCCCCCATCAAATCAGACATTCCCACCACATCAGAGGTTTTTTCATCATGTCAGAGGTCCCCTATCACATATGAGGCCCCCATCACATTAGAGGCCCCCCATCACATTAGGGGTCCTTCTGTCACATCAGAGGTCCTTCATCACATCAGAGGTCCCTCCATCATATCAGAGGTCCCCCCATCCCACCAGAGGTCCCCCATTGCATCAGAGGTCCCCCATCACGTCAGAGGTCCTTCCATCACATCAGAAGTCCAGCCATCACATCAGAGGTCCTCCCATCACATCAGAGGTTCCCCATCACATCAGAGGTCCTCCCATCACATCAGAGGTCCCCCATCACATCAGAGGTTCCCCATCACATCAGAGGTCCTCCTTCACTTCAGAGTCGCACATTGACAGTTATCTTTCTATCTCTAAGATGTTTGTGCATGATAGCACTAAATATCCAATCATGTTATGGTTTTATTTGTAATATTGTTGTATAGTCCTGAGTTTGGCTTTCATACAGAAGCTGTCTTCCCACAAGAATTTGGCTCTTAGGGTCATTATTACACTCAGCCAGTAGAGGGCGATATGCCTGGAGCCATGGATCTCTCTTCATTGCTGTGCCGGACTCACTGGCATTTCCACATGTTACATCTTTATTTTTATCAATCGTTTTCTATGTTCTTTCTAGTGAGGGTAGTAAAAAAAGGTTTGTAGAATTCCCTTTGATTCCTCGAAGTATGGTGTGCAGCATTCCTCCCATTCCTCGCTGCATTCTCCAGGATTGACTTGCAGGTTCATGTTCAAAGTGCAAACTTATATAACATCAGAGAAGAGGCAATTATAGAGGATATTCTCAGGAATTGTATACATTCCCGCAGGGCAAAGTCTGTTCAGTCATCCTCCTCTATCTCCAACAATACTATCTGCATTGTATACCACCCCCACCCCGTAGGGGGCACCTTGTATGGCCATGTGGCTATATGACATCAAAGGTGTCACAAGCATCCCCGTTCTATTGTATATGTTTCCTGTTGGAAGATGAACCTTCGCCCCAGTCTGAGGTCCAGAGCGCTCTGGAGCAGGTTTTCATGAAGGATGTCTCTGTACATTGCTGCATTTATGTTTCCCTCGATCCTGACTGGTCTTCCAGTTCCTGCCACCAAAAAACATCCCCACAGCATGATGCTGCCACCACCATGCTTCACTGTAGGGATGGTATTGGCCAGGTGATGAGCGGTGCCTGGTTTCCACCACACATGACGCTTGCCATTCAGGCCAAAGAGTCTTTGTTTCATCAGACCAGAGAATTTTGTTCCTGATGGTCTGAGAGTCCTTCAGGTGCCTTTTAGCAATCTCCAGGTTGGCTCTCATGTGCCTTTCACTGAGGAGTGGCTTCAGTCTGGCCACTCTACCATGCAGGCCTGATTGGTGGAGTGCTGCAGAGATGGTTGTTCTTCTGGAAGGTTCTCCTCTTTCCACAGAGAAATGATGGAGCTCTGTCAGTGTGACCATCGGGTTCTTTGTCACCTCCCTGTGTAAGGCCCTTCTCCACCGATCGCTTAGTTTGGCCATGTGGCCCGCTCTAGGAAGAGTCCTGATGGTTCCAAACTTCTTCCATTTATGGATAATGGAGGCCACTGTGCTCATTGGGACCTTCAATGCTGCCGAAACGTTTCTGTACCCTTCCCCCGATCTGTGCCTCCATACAATCCTGTCTCGGAGGTCTACAGACAATTCCTTGGACTTCATGGCTTGGTTTGTGCTCTGACATGCACTGTTAGCTGTGGGAACTTCTATAGACAGGTGTGTGCCTTTCCAAATCATGTCCAATCAACTGAGTTTACCACAGGTGGGCTCCAATCAAGTTGTAGAAACATCTCAAGGATGATCAGTGGAAACAGGAGGCACCTGAGCTCAATGTGTCATGGCGAAGGGTGTGAATACTTATGTACATGGGATTTTTTTTATTGTTTATTTTTGTGGAAAAAGTGAAGCGTGTGAATACTTTCTGATTGCACTGTAGATATATATATGCTATGCTTGTTTTCCAGTATAGGTCATTTTTGTGTAGATGTAAGAAAACCTGTTATGATTTTGGTGCTATTCATTTAAACCAACATATTGTGGGAGGAAAAGTGCCCTATTGTTGGTGTCAGTGGGAGGAATAGTGCCCCATCATTGGTATCAGTGGGAGGAATAGTGCCTGATCATTGGTATCAGTGGGAGGAATAGTGCCCCATCATTGGTGTCCATGGGAGGAATAGTGCCCCATCATTGGTGTCCATGGGAGAAATAATACTCCATCAGTGTGGGTGAGAGGTGTAGTACCCCAAGGGCTGGATAAAGGCATGCAAAGTGCCAAATCCATCCCGGGCCACAGTTTGGAGACCCCCAGCTCTATTTTTTTCAGACTTCTTTGCATTGCAGCACATGAACTTTACAGTGCAGAAGATCACACAAAAATGTCCCACATTATATTTCAGCAAATACCAACGTGCTGAACTGCAGCCATAGGACATAAGGGAGATTGCCGGGTCTTGTGTTGGGACTGCGTTGGGTAAATTGCACCACCAGGCCGGTGTGAAGGAGCTCATATCTTTGTGAATGGATCCTGTATAGTGGAATGTTGAGAGATGAACTCCCGCCAGAACATTTCCCTGGTCCTGGATGGAGTGGAGACGGGTCAGAACCTCGTCTGTGTAAACATTGGAGAGATTCCCTTCTCATCCTCTCCATTCCATTCGGCCGATTATGTGTCTCCGGAAAAATGGAGGATAGCCAACATTTATAACCTGATCCTTCCCCGCTCCAATAAATTGCATTTTATGTTTAATATCTGATACTTACTATCTGTTTAATAATAATAATAATAATAATAATAATAATAATAATATATCTGATGTTTAATCTGCTTATATTTTGCCTTTCCTGCCCCCTCCCTCCCCAAACACCGAGCTAATAACATTTTTAAACTAAATAAAAATAAAATAAAATTACTACTAACATATAAATGAGAAAGAAACATAATAAATAATTAAATAAATAAATAGAAATAATAATAATAACAAAAATAATGAAAATTATAATAATCATGGTGGGGGAACGCCATAATGCCTTATTTTTTTTAATAACTTTGACTTTGATTGTATGTTGACTGCAGAAAATCTGTGACCTGGAGCCGGACGGGAAGCTCCTCCTGGATCTGGCGCTGACCAAAGCAGAGCCTCTCCTGGATGACAGCAGCGATGATGAAAAGCATGAGATTCACGTGAGACTGGGGAAGTTAAAGTCCAAGTTTGAGGAAACCACCACCTACATGATGCACTGTCACAGGTGAGGCCAAAACAGGAGGGGCGGCGTTACAGGGGACCAATAGGAAATTAGTAAGAACGGGAAATAAAACAAATTTTGTTTTATGATATGGTAGATACACCCTATATACAGTATCTGACAAAAGTAAGTACACCCCTCACATTTTTGTAAATCTTTTCATCTATCTTTTCATGTGACGACACTGAAGAAATGACACTTTGCTACAATGTAAAGTAGTGAGTGTACAGCTTGTATAACAGTGTAAATTTGCTGTCCCCTCAAAATAACTCAACACACAGCCATTAATGTCTAAACCGCTGGCAACAAAAGTGAGAACACCCCTAAGTGAAAATGTCCAAATTGGGCCCAATTAGCCATTTTCCCTCCCCGGTGTCATGTGACTCGTTAGTGTTACAAGGTCTCAGGTGTGAATGGGGAGCAGGTGTGTTAAATTTTGGTGTTATCGCTCTCACTCTCTCATACTGGTCACTGGAAGTTCAACATGGCACCTCATGGCAAAGAACTCTCTGGGGATCTGAAAAAAAGAATTGTTGCTCTACATAAAGATGGCCTAGGCTATAAGAAGATTGCCAAGACCCTGAAACTGACCCTGAAAAACAGCATAAGTAAAAGACCATACAGCGGTATAACAGGACAGGTTCCACTCAGAACAGGCCTCGCCATGGTTGACCAAAGAAGTTGAGTGCACGTGCTCAGCGTCATATCCAGAGGTTGTCTTTGGGAAATAGACATATGAGTGCTGCCAACATTGCTGCAGAGGTTGTAGGAGTGGGGGGTCAGCCTGTCAGTGCTCAGACCATACGCCGCACACTGCATCAAATTGGTCTGCATGGCTGTCTTCCCAGAAGGAAGCCTCTTCTAAAGATGATGCACAAGAAAGTCCGCAAACAGTTTGCTGAAGACAAGCAGACTAAGGACAAGGATTACTGGAACCACGTCCTGTGGTCTGATGAGACCAAGATAAACGTATTTGGTTCAGATGGTGTGAAGCGTGTGTGGGGGCAACCAGGTGAGGAGGACAAAGACAAGTGTCTACAGTCAAGCATGGTGGTGGGATTGTCATGGTCTGGGGCTGCATGAGTGCTGCCGGCACTGGGGAGCTACAGATCATTGAGGGAACTATGAATGCCAACATGTACTGTGATATACTGAAGCAGAGCATGATCCCCTCCCTTCAGAGACTGGGCCGCAGGGCAGTATTTCAACATGATGACCACCCCAAACACACCTCCAAGACCACCACTGCCTTGCTAAAGAAGCTGAGGGTAAAGGTGATGGACTGGCCAAGCATGTCTCCAGACCTAAACCCTATTGATCATCTGTGGGACATCCTCAAACGGAAGGTGGAGGAGCGCAAGGTCTCTATCATCCACCAGCTCTGTGATGTCATCATGGAGGAGGGGAAGAGGACTCCAGAGACAACCTGTGAAGCTCTGGTGACCCTCATGTCCAAGAGGTTTAATGCAGTGCTGGAAAATAATGGCGGCCACACATAATATTGACAATTTGGGGCCAATTTGGACATTTTCACTTAGGGGTGTACTCACTTTTGCTGCCAGCGGTTTAGACATTAATGGCTGTGTGTTGAGTTATTTTGAGGGGACAGCAAATTTACACTGTTATACAAGCTGTACACTCACTACTTTACATTGTAGCTAAGTGTCATTTCTTCAGTGTTGTCACATGAAAAGATAGAGGAAAAGATTTACACAAATGTGAGGGGTGTACGTACTTTTGTGAGATACTGTATCTATCTATCTATCTATCTATCTATCTATCTATCTATCTATCTATCTATCTATCTATCTATCTATCTATCTATCTATCTATCTATCTATCTATCTATCTATCTATCTATTGTATATGGTGCATGTGGGTTCTGAGGATTCTAATAAGAAAGCCCAGCACTGGTTGCTTGTTCATTGGCAGCCTTTATATTGGTCATGCATGCTTCGATCTTATTATCTGATCGACGTGCAATTACAATTTTCTCCCGGCGAATACTCCAGCTGCCGCCCCTTTAATGTGCACCCCAATGGCACATAATTACAAAATAGATCAAAGGGTGGTGCTATGTTAACCCCTTCACACCAACAGTATGCATATATGCGACCTCACTGCACTGGACTTTTTTCCCGTGGGGCCGCATGTATGCGTATCTGTCTTTGTGCTGGGAGCCCCCCGCACAGCGCGCTCCCAGCACAGATACCGGGGTCTCACCAAGAGCCCCCCGGGTCCTGTAATAATGATCGGGACCCAGAACTCCCGCTTCCGGGTCACCTGATCGCTGTGAAAGCCTCTGATTGGCTATCGCACTGATCAGTCGCTGTGAAGCCCGCCCTCTATGTTTCTCTCTCTGTGAATGGAGGAGAGAGATACATTGTATCTCTATCTCTATCCTTGCAGAGAGAGAGAGAAAAACAACTGTGTGTAAAATAAATAAATATAAAATAATAATAAGAAAAAATACCTAGATCAGGATTTGATCTAGGTCAGTGCCAGGGTTAGTGTTTGGGTCAGGTCAGGATCAAAGATCTTGGTCAGTATATTTTCTGCAGGAAATTTTTATATATATTTTTTTTTTTAAAGCATTTTTTAAAATGAATGTCAGTGTGTTTCAGGTTATATAAAAAAAAAATAAAAAATGCAAAATGCGCACTATTGCTTTCTGGGCTGTACTGCAGGTACAAACAACATACATAGAAAGTACAGGCCGGCAACTCGACAGATTCTCCATAAAAAATATTTGTTTGAGCATTACAGCTCAAACAAATCAATCCAGCTCAATCCAAAAACTGACGCGTTTCGGCCTTAGGCCTTCATCAAAAGCAACATACACATATGTGGCATCAGTGCGATTGTTGGGAGCAGGACGATTTATTTTGGGTTGTTCTGGTGGTAAGTTATGTCAGTAACAAGAAACATACCGCTAAATTTAAAAAAAAAATTTTTTTTTACTGTTTTGGGCCAATTTTTCTTTGATAATAATAAATAAATCAGGAGATATCCATTACCATTTACCACCGAATGAAAGCCCAATTTGTCCTGAAAGAAAACGCGATATAATCCACCTGGATGCACAGAGTAGTTGTGATGATATGTACGGTTTTACTAACACATGTCAAAGTTGCAATATTGTGCTCAGGCATTAACATTTGTTTTAGCCTTAAGGCTCCATTCACACATACAGTAGGGGATTTGAATAGTGGGGCGGAATCGTCACAATTCCAAATTGTGGCAAAACGTAGGACTCGCTTACAAGGCCATTATTTTTTAACGTCCCCCCCCATCACGCTGCGATTTTACCACGATTGTCACGCTGTAAGACGCGATGCAATTGCGGTAAACCGCAACGCGTGTGACGCTGTCGTCCAAGAGAAGCTCCTGCTCCTTCTTGAGAGGCAAGCGGCGCGTGTTGCGATTTGCCGCGATTGCGCGTCTCGCGTTTTTGACGCAATTCGGAATGGCGGCGATTCCACTCCCATGATTCAAAACGCCTAGGTGTGAATAGAGCCTTAGGCGTGAAGGGGCTAACCTCAAATCTTTAAATGAGAACACACACAGCATTAAATAATACAAGGAATAAATTAAGAGTTATTATCGTGTGTGTTTTCATTTAAAGATTTGACTTTAATATAGCGCCACCTACCTGTGTGGCAAGTCAATCAAATGGATTGTGGCCTATAAATCAAATATTCCTATCAAGAGAGATCGAGTGGGAAAAAGATAGATCATTTAGAGCATGTATGGCCGCCATAAGCCCCCTGGTCTGATTTCTGTTAGAAGACAGGGAGTTTTCTTCATCTAAACCCTCACAGCTGTGCGTGTAATCTGATCTCACCTGCTCCAGAAAGCTGCAGATCTTGCTTAGAGCTTACCAGAAAGTATTGTGACCTGCATGTGATCTTAGAGAGCAGTCACGGTACGCCTGTTCTCCTTGCGTTTACAGCCGTATTGAGTGGGTGTGGCTGCACTGGAACGAGTATCTCCGAGCGCGGGACGAGTTCGCCGCCTGGGTCCACGACATGACGCTGATGCTGGAGCCGGATATGGAGCTCCAGCTGGGCCGGAAGGAGAAGTGTTGGCAGTTCGAACAGGCCCAGGTCCTCCTGAGAGACGTCATCAACCATTCCAAACTGCTGGACCGGCTGCTGGAAGAGGCTTCCTCGCTGTATAACCGCATTGGGGACCCCAGCGTGGACGAGACGGTACAGAACGCCATGGTGAGCGAGTACAAGCAGATCAAGAAGAAAACTCAGGTCAGTGGCCCGGAAAATACCAAATATTGCCAAAGGTTGGGAAGGGCTCTCGCTCTTTGTGAGGAAGCAGTGGTCTCTCTGCTGAGATCCAGCATGGCCCATGCTGAGTCATAGCCAGAGCTTTTCATTCAGGAAAGGGCATGAGCATTACTGATTGCAGAGCTGTAGGTCTGACTCAGCAGGGGGCATGTTGGAGCTTAGGAGAGAGACCGCTGCTTCCCAACAGCTAGGGGCAGCTGCCGCTGGCAGGGGACAGGCTTTTCTACTCAGGCTTTATTACCTCCCACAGAGATCGCAGTACTCCGCCTGACAATGCCTTCATCTGCTTTTCTCTCCAGAAGGGTGATGCCATCTTTGTTTCAGGCATCATCCATGGTCACCATCTAGTTTCTGGATCAAGGTGCCGGGTTCAGAGATGACACAATCATGTAAATCCTGGTGTCTGTGGCTGTGTATACAGATGTCTGATAGCCAGAGACAGATCAGCCACCTGCTGCAGCCTCTCACTTTCTGACCTGCTACAAAGTTACAGTGTTGCAGTCTGATCATTGGGAGGGAGAGGAGACTGAGGAAATGCTTCCTCCTGTCTGCAGCAGACTGATGACATCACCCCAGGGTAAATTAACAGGCCTGGACCTTAATGACAGCTTTCTAAAGATAAAAGGTGGGGCCTTTCTTTAATGTGGTACATTTGTTTTGATAATTCCCTCTAGGGTTCTCTAGAATTATTATATTGTATCTCTTGATACAAATATGTATGTATTTCCTGTGCTCCTCAGCTCCATCTAGTGGCCATAATGCAGTATTTTACTACTGCCGATAAGTTAACATTTGCTCAGCAGAGAAAATAGCCTAAAGAACGTTTGTTTTTGCCCGCTTACTGGAAGTATTTGGAGACTGGCTGGATGTGGATTTTTTTCCCCCATAAATTGACCCCTTAACCTCTTCCTGCCCAGTCCCTGTGTCCCCTTCAATGGCATCTTTATGCCAGGGAGCTGAAAGATCGACTGATCACATAACAATTGTGATTGGCTGTCACAGTGGTCAGATGATCGGGTGCCAATCCCACTGGCTGACGATCATTAGCAGAGGCCGAGTGCTGTCAATGTGGTCACTGTGCTGGGAGCGCACAGTGAGCAGCTGACAACACAGAAAACCCTGCTGCCCATGAGAGCATATATGCGGCGGCATGCGGGCGTTACAGCCCACCCTGTTTGCCACCACATGTATGCATTACACGGGTGGCAAGGGGTTAATCACCACCTCCAATGGCTCTGATATCTATAGACCACGCAGGGCAACTCACTGAGCAGCCGACAATATTTGCGGCACAAAGGCTGCACCATTATATTTTGTGAATTTCTTGTTTTGGAAAGGAAAAGAATAAAATAAAATACAATAACATAAATAAAGAACAAAAATAAAATACAATAACACAATAAACTAAAAAAAAGAATAAAATATAATAACATAAATAAAGAAATAAAATAAAATAAAGGAGAAACTTCTCCTTCTTTCTGTATCTACTTACCGGGATTTATTTATGGTATTGTACTTTATTTATGTTATTGTATTTTATTCTATACTAGTTCTTTATTTATGTGTTTGTATTTTATTGTATTTTAGTTCTTTATTTGTGCTGTTGTATTTTAATTTATTTTTCTTAGTTCTTTATTTATGTTGTTGTGCTTCATTTTTTTTTTTTTTCTTTATTTTATTTTGGGAAGGAGGACCCTCGCCTCACCTTGCCAACATCCAATAGTGACGAGGAGAAATAGGGAGTAGCTGAATCAACTTCTCAAAACGCAAATTTTATGGGCACAGCATGAGGCAGTAGGCATAAAATCCGTGTTTTGAGAAGTTGATTCAGCTTCTCCCTATTTCTCCTCGTCACTATTGGATGTTGGCAAGGTGAGGGTCCTCCTTCCCAAAATAAAATAAAGAAGTAAAAAAAAAAAAAATGAAGCACAACAACATAAATAAACAAACTAAGAAAAATAAATTAAAATACAACAGCACAAATAAAGAACTAAAATACAATAGAATACAAACACATAAAGAAAGAACTAATATAAAATAAAATACAATAACACAAATAAAGAACTAAAATAAAATACAGTAACATAATGAACTAAAATAAAACAAAATAAAATATAATAACTAAAATAAAGAAATAAAATAAAATAAAGGAGAAAAAGGGAGAAGCTGAATCAACTTCTTAAAACGCGAATTTTATGGGCACAGCATGAGGCAGTAGGCATAAAATCCATGTTTTGAGAAGTTGATTCAGCTTCTCCCTATTTCTCCTCATCACTAGTGGATGTTGGCAAGGAGAGGGTTCTCCTTTCCAAAATAAAATAAAGAAATAAAAAAAAAAAAAAAAGAAATAGAAAGAATGAAGCACAACAACATAAATAAAGATAAGAAAAATAAATTAAAATACAACAGCGTAAATAAAGAACTAAAATACAATAGAATACAAACACGTAAAGAAAGAACTAATATAAAATAAAATACAATAACATAAATAAAGAACTAAAATAAAATAGCATAAATAAAGAACTAAAATAAAATAGAGTAACATAATGAACTAAAATAAAACAAAATAAAATATAATAACATAAATAAAGAAATACAATAAAATAAAGGAGAAAAAGGGAGAAGCTGAATCAACTTCTCAAAACACGTATTTTATGGGCACAGCATGAGGCAGTAGGCATAAAATCCATATTTCTTCTTCATCACTATTGGATGTTGGCAAGGTGAGGGTCCTTCTTCCCAAAATAAAATAAAGAAATAAAAAAAAAAATGAAGCACAACAACATAAATAAAGAACTAAGAAAAATAAATTAAAGTACAACAACTAAAGAAGTAAAGAAATAAAGAACTAAAATACAATAAAATGCAATAACATAAATAAAGAACTAAAATAAAATACCAAAAATTCTTATCTGATTGCCCAGTTTGGTAGCCATGATGATGCCACACTTTCCGGTAAGTAGATGCAGAAAGAAGGTTTATGGAAGGCACTACTATGACAAATATATAAAAAAAAAATACAAATATAGTTTTACTAAATACAATCTTAAGACAATAATAAAATACATGCAACAGTGAATGCAAATTTTGCACAGGATAATAGGACTTTCTTCATAACAAGAAATGGCTCCAGAACCCAAAAAGAATCGTGGGTACCCATCGTGGGATCTAGAGCCAAAATGGTGGGATCCGGAACCATTTCTTGTTATGAAGAAAGTCCTATCATTCTGTGAAAAATTTGCATTCACTGTTGCATGTATTTTATTATTGTCTTAAGGTTGTATTTAATAAAGCTATATTTGTATTCTTTTATATATTTTTCATAGTGGTGCCTTTCCAAAAGTCCCTTCCATAAACCTTTCTGTACCATAAATGAACTAAAAGAAAATACAACAGCATAAATAAAGAACTAAAATAAAATAAAATACAATAACATAAATAAAGAACCAACATAAAACGCAATAACATAAGCAAAGAACTAAAATAAAATAAATAAAGATTTTTTTTTTTTAAATAAAATAGAACAGCATAACTAAAGAACTAAAATAAATAAAATACATAAATAAATAAATAAAGAACTAAAATAAAATAAATAAAGATTTTTTTTTTTTTAAATAAAATAGAACAGCATAACTAAAGAACTAAAATAAATAAAATACATAAATAAATAAATAAAGAACTAAAATAAAATAAAATACAATAACATAAATAAAGAACTAACATAAAATGCAATAACATAAGCAAAGAACTAAAATAAAATAAATAAAGATTTTTTTTTTTTAAATAAAATAGAACAGCATAACTAAAGAACTAAAATAAATAAAATACATAAATAAATAAATAAATAAAGAACTAAAATAAAATAACATAAATAAAGAACTAAAATAAAATAAAATTCATAAATAAATAAATAAATAAATAAAGAACTAAAATAAAATAACATAAATAAAGAACTAAAATAAAATAAAATACAGTAACTAAGCTCCATGTGGGATAACACAATATATATCAGATCCTGTAGAGTGCTGAGAACCCCGCATGGCTCACACTCTAATGACCCCCCATTATCAGTGTCTGCGCTCTTCATCACCTGAGCCGCCGCGTTCTTGCTGGTTGACTCACATCTCCTCTCTGGGAGTCGGCACCTGCTCCTCCATTTACAACTCTCTGGAACTCTACCAGGGAAATGCTTTGCTTTGGCCGTGGTTCAAGCTTCCGTCTAGCCTGTTTGCACAGCGTCCTGTCTGTTTGGATTTCGTTTAGTGCCTTTCAGGGAAGATCGTGTTCATTGTCCCGCTGTGTACTGCCAAGCCGCAGGTCTCATTGTGCGAGGAACAATGAACTCTGAGAAAGGCTCCCTTCAGATACAAAGATTCTCTCCAATCAGATCTCATCATTTCCCATAAAGTGGAACTCTAGACAGTATAAAGGGGCACTCCTCTGATCTGTGTCAGACATTTGTATGCTCAGCCAAGAACTGCATATACAGCGAGATTTACATCATTGTGTCGTCTCTGAACCGGCATCTCAGTCCAGGGAGTAGATGGTGACCCTAGATGATGCCTGAATAAAGATGGTGTTGTCTTTCTGGAGATCAAAGCAGATGAAGGCATTGTCGGGGGGGAGTCCTGTGCACCTACCATGAAAAGATACATTATATCTTCATTAAAGTGTTGCCATCTTTGCTAGTGGAGGGGGGAAGGGGGGGCTGTCCCTTGGAGGGGGGCTGTCCCTTGGAGGGAGGGGTTGTCCCTTGGGGGGGCTGTCCCTCGGTGAAGCTGTCCCTTGGAGGGGTGGGGCTGTGCCTTGGGGGGCTGTCCCTTGGAGGGGTGAGGCTGTCCCTTGGAGGGGTGAGGATGTCCCTTGGGGGGGCTGTCCCTTGGAGGGGGGGCTGCCTCTTGGAGGGGGGGGCAGTCCCTTGGAGGGAGCTGTCCCTTGGGGGGCTGTTCCTTGGGGGAGGGGCTGTCCCTTGGAGGGAGCTGTCCCTTGGGGGGGCTGCCCCTTGGAGGGGGGCTGTCCTGTGGAGGGGTGGAGCTGTCCCTTGGAGGGGGGCTGTCCCTTGGAGGGGTGTGGCTGTCCCTTGGAGGGGGCTGTCCCCTATCTAAATCATTCATATCTGTGTGTAGAAGAACCGCTGTTTAGAGGGCTTGGTTCACACATGTCTGGTGTGACTTTCCAAAGCAGCTGTTCAGCTGCGATTTTAGATGCGGTTCAGATGAAAATTTTTGAATCCGGCGGCCACCTGGCTGGTTGTTAGGGAGCGGGGCCGGGAAGCCGCCTGCCGCATCCTTAACAATAGATGACTCGTCAGCTGTCAGCGGGGTTTCGATGCATGCTGGGTTGGTGATGTCACAGTGGGGGGCGGTGCCACGAGGTGACGTTGCCGGGTGGCTCCGACCCTTAGCTGTTTAAGAACTGTCAGACGGCGAAGCGGGAAGATGGTGGGAACCTTCGACGCAAGCGTTTGCGTGATTCATGATGGATTTACATCGGGCGGGACATTTTTTTTATTTTTTAATAAAGGGAATGTCAAAAACTTGTGTTATGTCTTTACTGACTTTTTTGGTGAATGGGTAAGGGTACTTTATACCCCGTACTAATTTACATAGGAGGGCTGGGATCTGGGTTCCTCCCTCACTCACAGACCCCCACAACCACCGGCCAGGGTTGTGAGGAAGAGGCCCTTGTCCCCAATCAACATGGGGACAAGGTGCTTTGGGTTGGGGGGGGAGCCACCCCTACCCCCAAGCGCACCCCCCATGTTGTGGGCATGTGGCCTGGTATAGTTTAGGAGGGGGCACCCACTCATCTACACCCTTTCCTTGCCTGCCAGGCTGCATGCTCGGATAAGGGCCAGGTATGGATTGGGGGGACCCCACGCTGTTTTTTTTTTTCTGACTGAATTTGTGTTCAAAACCAGATGTGTGATTCAGATGCGTTCCCATAGAAGGCAATGAGCAGAATCAAATGCTCAGAAAAACGCACAGGGCTCTTTTTAGATTTGCAGTGAATTCACACTGCCGCTGCACCGCATATATGTGAGCCAGCGCCATAGAAAGCCGGTCTGATTCACATGTCATGCGAATCGAATGCGGTTCAAAACGTATCTAATTTGCATATATGTGAATGGAGCCTAAAGCTCCACCTATCAACAAACTATATACATCATTCGTTTTAATAGGGTGTTGGATGTGGTAGGGGGAGTGTCTTAGTACTAGTTTACAGGGAAGTCAGTATTTGCATATGACAAGCTGCTCAGGTTGGTCCCGGAGTGACCAAGGCTAACCTGGGCCAACCCCCCTCCACCTGGTGGTACCTACTTTATCTTCAGCATGATATTTAATGCCAAGAAGTATTGCATTGTAGGATGTGGTGGTGGGGGAGCTAGAGAAGGGAGGTGTCTCCATACCATTTTCCCCTAGGTAGGTTCAGGACTACCAGGGTGCATTGCAACCACCCACTTTTTCCCCCTCTGTTAGGTAAGTGTACAAAGGTTATGGTGATGATAGGTTCACTTTAAATAAAGGCCATAGTGGACCTTCATAATGATTAGAAAGGAATAATTGCGGCAGGCTGGCAGCTGATAAAAGTACACCAAGAATATTGTTATAATGACCTCTGATCCCATTTTCTGCATGCGCACATTGTCACTGATTGCTTTGCTTGGCGGTTCTAGGAGAGGACGAAGCATCTGGAGAAGATCTGGAGAGATCATGAAGCCTATGAGAAGGAAGTCAACCTCTTCAAGTCCTGGCTGAACGGGGTCATAGAGAAGTTGAAGTGCTGTATCGGGTCGGCCTCAGAATCCACAGAGACCAGACTGAACATGCTGCAAGTGAGTGTGAAACCCTCTATGGTAACATAGTGTATCTTCAGACTGATATGCACGGGGCCCCACTGCAACCTGGATGGGCTCCTTCCACTATGGTTACATCCTATGCCCAGATAGGAACGATGACATGTCTCCAGTCATTCGGGGAAGGGTGCCCTATCTTTCTGCTCTGTCACCTCTGGAATGTCATTAGACATTTGTTTTGTCAGTCAGAAGGGTGTGTATGGAGTTTACAATACACAATACACACCTCATCCAGGATACAGGAGGGTGGGGCAGGGAACACGGCTTGTCAAAGTCTATTAGTAGCACCAGCCAAGAGCTCTGCAAGCCATCACTGATCCCACAAGGTGGCAGTAACTATCCTACCTCTACAGGAGCACAGCATCATGGGAGTTCTGCTAGACACGCATTTCCCCTCATTAGGGCATATTGTTTTTTTTTTTATTTATAGCCATTAATATTTGTATGAGTTGTCCTGGATTATGCCATAGACGGGTTCATGTCTTCTTCTCCCTGTTGCAGGAAATCGGGCAAGATGTCGAGATTGGCAAGAAACAGTTAGAACTTCTGGAGGAGAAGTCGGCGGAGGTCATTAAAGACACGTCACCCCTGGGTGCTGAAAAGATTTGCAGAGAGCTGGAAGAGCTGCGCCGGACATTGGCAGAACTGAAGATCATGAATGACGAAGAAGAAGAGGGATTGCTGAAGACCTACAACTCAGAGAACGCCTTCTCCCAACTGGCCCATCAACTGGAGGCCAACATCAACGAGTTCAGGAAGGCTGTGCAGAGGCTGGAGGAGAGCCTGGAGTGCGGAGAGAAGGTGAAGAGTGAAGAGGAACTCATAGCGCTTTGGAAAACACTCAACGTAAGTCTTGTTGGCCACTAGAGATGAGTAAACCATTCCTCATTGGTCTGGATTGCGTTGGGCATTCATGACATTTGGGAGCAGAAGAGTTGTTGTCACGTTCAGTTCCTAATGACTGTTGGGTGGTATCCATGTGCTACCTTGCGTGAATGCCAATCCTGTCCTATATCTGCCCCTCCTGCCCTCTACCTGTCCTATACCTGCCCTTTGCCATCATACACAGTGCTTACTATTGCAAGTGCAGTCAACATTGGTTAGAAGAGAATGTTGAAGATAACACCACTACAAGTGCCTACATCTTCTACACAGTTCCCAAAAGTCCTGGGTGCTTTCCCACACTCCTCGTTCAATCCACTGATTATCAAAAGAATAATGGGCTGCACAGGGCTGCCAATAAGGGGGTACCACTGGTCCTCTTGTACGGGGCCTGGGTCAGCAGGGGGGCCCAGCCAAAAGGAGAAATCAGCAGGGATAGTGATCAGTCTGGTGGGAGGGCAATTACTGGAACCAATCCCCTGTACGGCTCTCTCTGTAGCAGTTGAAAGCCGGCTTCTCCTCCTCTCCCTCCAGCCAGCTTTAAACTGCTGAATTTTTAACAAGAACATTGTTTGATATTTAGGGCGGGGGGGGGGGGGCTCTGACAGGTAGGCTGTATGGGGCTACGTGATTTCTAAAAGCAGCCCTGTGGCTGAACACAAATGACATTACCACAGTAAAGGCAATTTTATTGCAGGTCCAACATATTGTTAAACATCCTGCCTTGGAGTATCATGCAGCTAACGCTTTTCACCCACAGGGGCTTAATTAGAGAGACACCATTAAAATGGTATGTGTGAAATGCATTGGATTGGAGCAGCTGCAAGGTGGTGGGATTTTAGACAAGATGATGGACCTGCAGCAAAGTTGTTTTTTCTTGATATCATCATTGTGCAGCTTGTTATTTTTGTTGACACTTTGCAGTCAACAATGATCAACTTTTTACAAGTGTGTTGGTGCTGTAAACTTCCTCTCAGTACCGTCATCGGTCAGAGGGCATCAGAAACATACCCCAACTATTTATACATCTCTCCCTGTTATACTCACAGAGGGACAAGGATAGGCAACCTTCAGCACCACCCTATCATCTTAACCACTCTGTTGTATCTCTCTATCATCTCTATAACAGGATTTCTCAACTAGGGTTCCTCCAGAGGTTGCTAGGGGTTCCTTGAGTAATGAGCACCTCTCAGATAAGTTCCCACTGACACCTTTTTTTAGCTATCTGAAAGGGGGTTATTTCTTTCCAGTGACCACTTTTCTATCATCCTCATCACTCTATTGTATCCTTATCATCTCCAACACTCTATTGTATCTTTTTATCATCTTCATCACTCTTTTTTATCTATGTCATCTCCAACACTCTATTGTATCCCTCTATCATCTCCATCACTCTATTGTATCTCTCTATCATCTCCATCACTCTATTGTATCTTTATAATCTTCAACACTCTATTGTATCTCTCTATCATCTCCAACACTCTATTGTATCTTTATCATCTTCAACACTCTATTGTATCTCTCTATCATCTCCAACACTCTATTGTATCTCTATCATCTCCAACACTCTAGCGTATCTTTATCATCTCCAACACTCTATTGTATCTCTCTATCATCTCCTTCACTCTATTGTATCCTTATCATCTCCAACACTCTATTGTATCTTTTTATCATCTTCATCACTCTTTTTTATCTATGTCATCTCCAACACTCTATTGTATCCCTCTATCATCTCCATCACTCTATTGTATCTCTCTATCATCTCCATCACTCTATTGTATCTTTATAATCTTCAACACTCTATTGTATCTCTCTATCATCTCCAACACTCTATTGTATCTTTATCATCTTCAACACTCTATTGTATCTCTCTATCATCTCCATCACTCTATTGTATCTCTATCATCTCCAACACTCTAGCGTATCTTTATCATCTCCAACACTCTATTGTATCTCTCTATCATCTCCTTCACTCTATTGTATCTCTATCATCTCCAACACTCTAGCGTATCTTTATCATCTCCAACACTCTATTGTATCTCTCTATCATCTCCTTCACTCTATTGTATCTCTATCATCTCCAACACTCTATCGTATCTTTATCATCTCCAACACTCTATTGTATCTCTTTATCATCTCCAACACTCTATTGTATCTCTATCATCTCCAACACTCTATTGCATCTCTATCATCTCCAACACTCTATCGTATCTTTATCATCTCCAACACTCTATTGTATCTTTATCATCTCCAACACTCTATTGCAGGGATATGCAATTAGCGGACCTCCAGCTGGTGCAAAACTACAAGTCCCATCATGCCTCTGCCTCTGGATGTCATGCTTGTAGCTGTCAGAGTTTTACTATGCCTCATGGGACTTGTAGTTCTGCAATAGCTGGAGGTCCGCTAATTGCATATCTCTGCTCTATTGTATCTCTATAGTCTCCAACAGTCTATTATATCTCTCTACCATCTCCATCACTCTATTGAATCTCTCTATCATCTCCATCACTCTATTGTATCTCTACCATCTCCATCACTCTATTGTATCTCTATCATCTCCAACACTCTATTGTATCTATCATCTCATTCACTCTATTGTATTTCTATCATCTCCATCACTCTATTGTATCTCCCTATCATCTCCAACACTCTATTGTATCTCTATCATCTCCAACACTCTATTGTATCTCTCTATCATCTCCAACACTCTATTGTATCTCTATCATCTCCAACACTCTATTGTGTCTCTCTAACATCTCCATCACTCTATTGTATCCCTCTATCATCTCCATCACTCTATTGTATCTCTCTATCATCTCCATCACTCTATTGTATCTCTCTATCATCTCCATCACTCTATTGTATCCCTCTATCATCTCCTTCACTCTGTTGTATCTCTATCATCTCCAACACTCTATTGTATCTATCATCTCATTCACTCTATTGTATTTCTATCATCTCCATCACTCTATTGTATCCCTCTATCATCTCCAACACTCTATTGTATCTCTATCATATCCAACACACTATTGTATCTATATCATTTCCATCACTCTATTGTATCTCTCTATCATCGGAAAAAAGTGAAAATCTGCGCTGAAAGATTGATATATATACCTAGATAGGCACAATATAACAGTTAAGCAAAATGTGAAGTGAAGTGACAACTCCCCAATGAGAAGAAGATAGCAATAAACACAATCCTGTGAAAAATATCATCCAGTGAAAATAAAAATTGTTAAAATAATCCTTCCGTGTGAAGATAAGAGACACCAGATAAAGTGAGCCTCCACCGTACCAAATGCACGCTTACCAGAGGGCAAGCGATAGCAAGCCTGTAAACTGAGATGGACATCAGATCATCACCAGCAATAAAATACTTGATAAGGTGCAGATACCAGAGGGAGATACCAGGGGATCGTAGCTCAGTGGATGGACCAGCGATCCGGATACCAGGAACATAAAAAGAAACTCTCCATAGTGTAAAACCATAAAAAGCATTTTATTGTAAATACAAATATCGCCCTGACATCAAAGTGGAAGATCGAAAAACTCATATAGGAATGCCGGCCAGCTCCCAGACACCCGTCCACACACACACTTTACACCGCGATGATGTCAGCACACCTGCCTCCCGACGTACGTTTCGTCAACTTAGTCAATCTTTGACGAAACGTACGTCGGGAGGCAGGCATGCTGACGTCATCGCGGTGTACAGTGTGTGTGTGGACGGGTGTCTGCGAGCCAGCCGGCATTCCTATATGAGTTTTTCGATCTTCCACTTTGATGTAAGTGCGATATTTGTATTTACAATAAAATGATTTTTATGGTTTTACACTATGGAGAGTTTCTTTTTATGTTCCTGGTATCCGGATTGCTGGTCCATCCACTGAGCTACGATCCTCTGGTATCACCCTCTGGTATCTGCACCTTATCAAGTATTTTATTGCTGGTGATGATCTGATGTCCAGATATCCATCTCAGTTTACAGGCTTGCTATCGCTTGCCCTCTGGTAAGCGTGCATTTTGTACGGTGGAGGCTCACTTTTTCTGGTGTCTCTTATCTTCACACGGAAAGGATTATTTTAACAATTTTTTTTTTCACCGGACGATATTTTTCACAGGATTGTGTTTACTGCTATCTCCTTCTCATTGGGGAGTTGTCACTTCACTTCACATTTTGCTTACCTGTTATATTGTCCCTATCTAGGTATATATATCAATCTTTCAGCACAGCTTTTCACTTTTTTCCTATGTATTTTGTTTGTATATATCTTACAAATTGAGCTGCAGCTTGGTGCTTCCTATTTTGTTTAATTTTAGCGCGGTATGAAATTACTTTTATCTCTGTCATCTCCATCACTCTATTGTATCTCTATCATCTCCAACACTCTATTGTATCTCTCTATCATCTCCATCACTCTATTGTATCTTTATCATCTCCATCACTCTATTGTATCTCTATCATCTCCATCACTCTATTGTATCTCTATCATCTCCATCACTCTATTGTATCTCTCTATCATCTCCATCACTCTATTGTATCTATCATCTCCATCACTCTATTGTATCTCTCTATCATCTCCATCACTCTATTGTATCTCTATCATCTCCATCACTCTATTGTATCTATCATCTCCATCACTCTATTGTATCTCTATCATCTCCATCACTCTATTGTATCTATCATCTCCATCACTCTATTGTATCTATCATCTCCATCACTCTATTGTATCTCTCTATCATCTCCATCACTCTATTGTATCTCTATCATCTCCATCACTCTATTGTATCTTTATCATCTCCATCACACTATCGTATCTTTATCATCTCCAACACTCTATCGTATCTTTATCATCTCCAACATTCTATCGTATCTTTATCATCTCCAACACTCTATCGTATCTTTATCATCTCCAACACTCTATTGTATCTCTATCATCTCCTTCACTCTATTGTATGTCTATCATCCCCAACAATCTATTGTATCTTTATCATCTCCAACACTCTATCGTATCTTTATCATCTCCAACACTCTATCGTATCTTTATCATCTCCAACATTCTATCGTATCTTTATCATCTCCAACACTCTATCATATCTTTATCATCTCCATCACTCTATTGTATCTTTATCATCTCCATCACTCTATTGTATCTCTATCATCTCCATCACTCTATTGTATCTATCATCTCCATCACTCTATTGTATCTCTATCATCTCCATCACTCTATTGTATCTTTATCATCTCCATCACTCTATTGTATCTTTATCATCTCCATCACTCTATCGTATCTTTATCATCTCCAACACTCTATCGTATCTTTATCATCTCCAACACTCTATCGTATCTTTATCATCTCCAACATTCTATCGTATCTTTATCATCTCCAACACTCTATCGTATCTTTATCATCTCCAACACTCTATTGTATCTCTATCATCTCCTTCACTCTATTGTATGTCTATCATCCCCAACAATCTATTGTATCTTTATCATCTCCAACACTCTATCGTATCTTTATCATCTCCAACACTCTATCGTATCTTTATCATCTCCAACATTCTATCGTATCTTTATCATCTCCAACACTCTATCGTATCTTTATCATCTCCATCACTCTATTGTATCTTTATCATCTCCATCACTCTATTGTATCTCTATCATCTCCATCACTCTATTGTATCTATCATCTCCATCACTCTATTGTATCTCTATCATCTCCATCACTCTATTGTATCTTTATCATCTCCATCACTCTATTGTATCTTTATCATCTCCATCACTCTATCATATCTTTATCATCTCCAACACTCTATCGTATCTTTATCATCTCCAACACTCTATCGTATCTTTATCATCTCCAACATTCTATCGTATCTTTATCATCTCCAACACTCTATCGTATCTTTATCATCTCCAACACTCTATTGTATCTCTATCATCTCCTTCACTCTATTGTATGTCTATCATCCCCAACAATCTATTGTATCTTTATCATCTCCAACACTCTATCGTATCTTTATCATCTCCAACACTCTATCGTATCTTTATCATCTCCAACATTCTATCGTATCTTTATCATCTCCAACACTCTATCGTATCTTTATCATCTCCATCACTCTATTGTATCTTTATCATCTCCATCACTCTATTGTATCTCTATCATCTCCATCACTCTATTGTATCTATCATCTCCATCACTCTATTGTATCTCTATCATCTCCATCACTCTATTGTATCTTTATCATCTCCATCACTCTATTGTATCTTTATCATCTCCATCACTCTATCGTATCTTTATCATCTCCAACACTCTATCGTATCTTTATCATCTCCAACACTCTATTGTATCTCTATCATCTCCTTCACTCTATTGTATGTCTATCATCCCCAACAATCTATTGTATCTTTATCATCTCCAACACTCTATTGTACCTCCCTGTCATCTCCATCACTCTATTGTATATCTATCATCTCTAACACTCTATTGTACCTCTCTATCATCTCCGACACTCTATTGTACCTCTCTATTATCTCCATCACTCTATTGTATGTCTATCATCCCCAACAATCTATTGTATCTTTATCATCTCCAACACTCTATTGTACCTCTCTGTCATCTCCATCACTCTATTGTATATCTATCATCTCTAACACTCTATTGTACCTCTCTATCATCTCCGACACTCTATTGTACCTCTCTATTATCTCCATCACTCTATTGTATGTCTATCATCCCCAACAATCTATTGTATCTCTATCATCTCCGACACTCTATTGTACCTCTCTATCATCTCCATCACTCTATTGTATCTCTCTATCATCTCCAACACTCTATTGTATATCTATCATCTCCATCACTCTATTGTATATCTATCATGTCCAACACTCTATTATATCTCTCTATCATCTCCATCACTCTATTGTATCTTTCTGTTGTGGGACTACAAGTCTTATGAGGCATTGCAAGACTTTGACAGCCACAGGCGGAGCTAAAACCCAACTCTGTATTTATTTCTGGATAAGGCGGGGGAGGGGTCGGGTTTCTGGATAAGGCGGGGAGGGGTCGGGTTTTATTGCTTCAAAGAAAACTTCAAGTGCACTTTCCAGATCCTCCCCACACTCTCAATGACATGTCTACAACCATTCTGGTAATAAAAGATTAGATAAGAAATCTGCACAAGTAAAGTCCAACAATGTGCTGAGCCCAGAAAACACGCTGAGATCAGGAGAGTGAAGACATTTCTGCCTTAAAACGCATTTAGCACTTCATTTTTTTTTTTCACAGGCTAACACAGCACCAGAAGGAGATTATTCTGTGAATTAGGGCAAATATTGTGAAAACTATGATAATATTCGTAGGGCTCACTTACATCACTCTCCGAAAAGTCCAGAGTGGATTGCTTTTCAGAGTGTGGTACAGGTGCGGCCCACAGGCATTCAGGAGGTGACAACAAGCTCCCTGTGTAATATCATATTATTGACAGGTGACAGGTCCTCTTTATGGAGATATTGGGGGGGGGGGGGTCTATTAGATGTCAATTGTCTTCCCTGCCTTCCTAGGCAGCTATTCAAGCACAGATCGTACATTATTAGCTGCATCCTCAGCTACCCCAGCAGCCCCCATGAGCAATCTCTGCTATGCCGTTCATAAATGTACCTTGGTAGACACATGGTTAAAAAAGATCTATGATTAGAATTTACACCTCCTACTGAGAAGGAAGGGGGGTGTGTTCTTTAGACTTGTTCTAGGGTGACAACACACTACTTCTCCATGCATTAAATGCAGTCACCCAAGGGTAGGAAGTGCGTTACTGGCAGGATCTCCAGAGAAAAAGAAACAACTCTGTTATGATAAAATGAATGCAGCCCCCACATCTAAGGACTGGTAAGCTGCAATATATTACGTTGGGTTTAGATGCATTCTAACCACTTGGCGCTCACTCACACTCTTCTTTACAGATCTTCTCTAAATCCTGAAGGTTTCTTGGCTGTCTCTAGGCAAGTCAAAGTTTCAGCTCCCTCCATACATTTTCTATAGGATTAAGGTCTGGAGACTGGCTAGGCCACTCCATGACCTTAATGTGCTTCTTATTGAGCCACTCCTTTGTTGGCCTTGGCGGTATGTTTTGGGTCATTGTAAGACCCATCCACGACCCATCTTTATTGTTCTGGCTGAGGGAAGAAGGTTCTCATCCAAGATTTTACAACACATGGCCCCGTCCATTGGATCCTCAATCCGGAAAAGTCGGCCTGTAACTTTAGCACAGAAATAGCCCCAAAGCATCATGTTTCCACCTCCGTGTGACTGTAGAGATGGTGTTCTTAGGGTCATAGTCAGCTTTTTTCTTCCTCCAAACACGGTGAGTCCTCCTCCTCAAGAAGGCACAAGTACAGTCATGCCAATGAACAGCTAAATGATTCAGAGAAGGATTGGGAGAAAGTTCTGTGGTCAGATGAGACCAAAATTAGGCTCTTTGGCATTTACCTGACTCGCCGTATTTGGAGGAAGAAACAAATGCTGACTATGACCCTAAGCAGTGGCGTACCAATGGGAAGGGGGGGGGGTCGGTCCGCCCCGGGTGCCACACATTGGGGGGGGGGTGTCAGCCCAGTACCCTCCGCAAGTGACGCAGTGACAGCGGGATGCCAGGAACAGGCAGCAGCGGCAGCGCTGTGACATCCAGGGCAGGGAGAGGTGAGCTGTGACAGGGTGTGTGCGGACTGTACCCGGGTGACTGACGCCTAGGGCCAGCCGCTGGATTGACTCTGCGCTGCTCTCAACCAGGGAGAGAGACAGTGAAGAGTGCTGAATAGAGAACGGCAACTGCTGGACTTACATTTTCAAGCAGGTGATTGGTTGCTAGGTGGTCCTAGCAACCAATCATTAGCATTGTTAATATGAAAAAATAACTCCAGCAGTTCCCGCTCTCTGTTCAGCGCTGCTGTGTTTCCAGGTCTGCATGCATGCCTCAGTAAGGTAGGGAGGGGCAATGTGTAATGTGCAGGGGTCCAGAGCTGGGGTGGGGGGCTGTGTAATGTGCAGGGGGTCCAAAGCTGGGGTGGGGGGCTGTGTAATGTGCAGGGGGTCCAGAGCTGGGGTGGGGGCTGTGTAATGTGCAAAGGTCCAGAGCTGGGGTGGGGGCTGTGTAATGTGCAGGGGGTCCAAAGCTGGGGTGGGGGGCTGTGTAATGTGCAGGGGGTCCAGAGCTGGGGTGGGGGGCTGTGTAATGTGCAGGGGGTCCAGAGCTGGGGTGGGGGGCTGTGTAATGTGCAGGGGGTCCAGAGCTGGGGTGGGGATTTTAGGTTGATATTCTGTCATATAAAACACACCTATGATAAAAATTATTGACCCTTCATTTCTTTGTAAGTGGACAAACTTACAAAATCTGCAGGGGATCAAATCATTATTTCCCCCATTGTATGTGTGGCAGGAAAAGGGGGAGCTTCACCCACACACCGCACACACGCGTTACTGGGCGGCCAATGTTTCTGTGCTGAGAGGGGCGCTCACTGCACACTCCCAGCACAGAGATTGAGCGGTGAAAGAATAGTCTGATAGGTAGCTGGCTGAACCGGTTCCCCCACCATGTGACCACCGTGACAGCCAATCACAGTGGTCACAGGATTGCCAAATCCTTCCTGTCCCCTGGGTGCTCAAAACTTTTTAAAAAGATGCTGAAAGGGGTGGAACTTTTGGACAGGCAATGAACTCATTGAAATGACAAAATGATATCACACTAACCCCGTATTCATCCTCAGGTCACTAAGTCGGCCCTGGGGGAGTTAGAGGCCAAGGCGGAAAGAGTTAAAGTGCAGTTGAAGGACCTCTTCAAATTCTCCAAGGACATCCAACCTCTGTCTGACAGCGTCATCGCAGCGATGCGCGAGTACCAACGGTAAGAGCACTTTTGCTTTTGGCAGCTTAGAAAAAAATACGAGAAAGGTTTTTTATTCGATTTCTGCCCCAAATAAAAAAATGTCCCTAATATAAATGTAAAATATTGTGTAAAAATTGTCTTTGTAAGCAAATGAGTGATATTGTTTTTGCTAAATTTGGTGTGGGCCTCTCGGAGACAATGATCTTTGTTCAGGGAGGGGCTAAATCTATATTAACTATTTGCAGACTGTGGGCGTGCTACACATGCCCAAAAATACTTCATCACTGTACACAGGGCATGTGTAGCATGTCCAGTCTCTCTGCCTTGCTTCTGTGACTCCCCCTCCCCCCCCGCCCCTCTCTCAGTATACAGCAAATGTCGACTTTGATTAATAAAATGCAGAATTACTGTGTATTCAAAGAAGGTGTCAGCAGCTGTAGCTGTCAAAAAAGCAGTTGCTCAGACATTAATATAGAAAGATACAATGTAACATTGTTACTGCTGTATCATTCTGTTCATTCATCTGCAGATCAAAGGAATGAACTTAGATCTGCACATGTCATTTAAAGCAGCCTGGCAAGTAAAAATTGTGTTTAAAAAGTAAAAAATGTTCCTCTGTTTAATCCCTTTATTAACCCTTAGGTTACTCTAATCAGCCCTAATTAACTCCTTAGTCTCCTTCTCTCTTCAACTATTATTTTCCTGATTTTTTTTGTTTGTTTCTATTATATTAACAAATAATATTTTCTTTTTTTTTTGTTTGCTAATACTTTTACACATTTAACATATATTTACAAATTTCCTGTTTTAACCACTCAATGTCGGGCCTATTTTTCAGACTTGGTGTTTACAAGTTAAAATCATTTTTTTTATTTGCTAGAACCCCCAAACATTTATATATATATATATATATATATATATATATATATATATATATATATATATATTTATTCTTCTAACACCCTAGAGCAGGGATATGCAATTAGCGGACCTCCAGCTGTTGCAAAACTACAAGTCCCATCATACCTCTGCCTCTGGGTGTCATGCTTGTGGCTGTCAGAGTTTTGCTATGCCTCATGGGACTTGTAGTTCTGCAACAGCTAGAGATCCGCTAATTGCATATCCCTGCCCTAGAGAATAAAATGGCAGTCGTTGCAATACTTTCCGTCACACTGTTTTTGCTCAGCGGTCTTACAAGCGCACTTTTTTTGGAAAAAATACAATTTTTTGAATTAAAAAATAAGACAACAGTAAAGTTAGACCATTTTTTTTTTTTATATTCTGAAAGATAATGTTACGCCAAGTAAATTGATACCCAACATGTCACGCTTCAAAATTGCGCCCGCTCGTGGATTGGCAGCAAACTTTTACCCTTAAAAACCTCCATATGGCGATGTTTCAAATTTTCTACAGGTTACCAGTTTTGAGTCACAGAGGAGGTCTAAGGCGAGAATTATTGCTCTCGCTCTAACGATCGCGGTGATACCTCACACGTGGGGTTTGAACACCGTTTTCATATGCGGGCGCTACTCACATATGCGTTCGCTTCTGCGCGCGAGCTCGGCGGGACGGGGCGCTTTAAATTCATTTTTTTTCTAATTTTTTTTTACTTTTGATTTTTTATTTTTACACTGTCCTTTAACTGTCACTTTTATTCCTATTGCAAGGAATGTACACATCAATTGTAATAGAAAAAAAGCATGACAGGACCTCTTAAATATGAGATGTGGGGTCAAAAAGACCTCACATCTCATATTTACACTAAAATGTAATAATAAAAAAAAAAAGTCATTTAAAAAAAATAAATGAATAAAAAAGTTCTCTTTTAAGAGCATTAGGAGGAAGTGACGTTTGGCATCGCTTCTGCCAATCAATGCTATGGAGCTGAGTGGGGGGGGGCCATCTTTCCCTCACTCAGGATCCAGCCAAGCATGAGAGCAGATGTGATTGTCTCCGCCGCTACCGGCAGGTCTGGTAAGTGGCAGAGACCCCTGGAGCTCGGAGGGAAGGGGGGGGGAACCCTCTCCCACCCCCAATCAAAGTGATATTGCAGCGAATCCGCCACTGAGACCATTTTTATCTCAAAGCCGACCTCCCGCTGAAGAAGAGGATATCTGCTGCCATAACAGCGATATTTCTCGTCAAAGAGCCGACAACTGCAGCGGGTGGTACGTAAGTAGTTAAAAAAGCGCAAAATTGAAAAAAAAAAAAAACTTTAGTTCATATTTAAGTAATTTTGCAATGCTTTGGACTAGAATCATAATTTTTGTGTAATTTTTAACAGGACAAATTACATAATAAAATGTGCACTTTTTATCTGCAGTAACACTATATATTGTTAAACTAACGCTGCTAAAAAAAAAAAAAAAAAGAGTGTTGCATTTTATTATCTAAGGATTGCAAAAAAAAGACATTGTTGCAAGACAAAATCATTTAAATCCTGAGAAAATAAAACGAATGCAGCCATCAAATATAAAGACTGCTGAGATACAATGTATTACATTTTTGTACTTGGTTTTAGATACAATTTAATTCTTTTACATTGTTTTTACTGAGGAATTTAGCCACTAGGGGCACTCTTCCATTATAGTTTATGCTGTTTTATTTTCTTTTGTGTAATATTTATTATAAATAATAAATAATAAACTATTAATAAAAGTGTTGGGGTGTTTTTTGTTTTTTTTTCCCCCCACAATTTTATTCCTACAGGGCAAAAAGCAAAGCGTTCAAGCTCAGCACCGACACGGAATCTGAGCTGCGGCAGTTGTTCCAGAACCCTCTGCGGGAATTCGTCTACTGGAAACCGATCGCCGAGAGCGTCCTGGACTCCACCACTATTGCAGCCAACAATGGATCTAGTAATCCCGACACCCTGGACCGTATTGAGGCGAGTCAGGGATGCCTTTTGGGGGGGTCGATTCACTAAGAGTAAAATAACGGTTAATCCTAAGCGGTAGAATGCAGCATGCAGTAACAATTGTGCAAGCGTTCAATTCACGAAGAATTTGTAGTTAAATACCGCATTGCGGCATTTGTTCGATTCAGCGGTAATTACCGCATTCGTTTGCGGTAATTTACCACATTGAGCTGGTTGCTAAGGAGCGCACTGGGGAGCCGACCGCCGCGTCCTTAACAAACTATAACTCGTCAGCTGTCAGCGGGCTTCCCCTCTGACAGCTGATTGTAAAAAAAAAAAAAAAAGCAGACAATTAAAAAGTGTGAAAAAAACGGCGGGTCTGTCCGGTACCATTTTTATTAAAAGACAAAAAAAAGCATCAAAGCGTCAAAAAGCATCTTCTGTGTCTTGTAACACTACACTTTTTTTTTTTTGGATGAATGGGTAGGGGTACAATGTACCCCTACTTATTCACATAGGGGGGGGGTGGGATCTGGTGGTCCCCTTGTTAAAAGGGGCTTCCAGATACCTATAAGCCCCCTGCCCGCTTCCCCGGTTGTTGGGAAGAGGCCCTTGTGCCTATCAACATAGCAAAGACCCCCCCCACCCCTAAAGCACCCACCCCCATGTCGAGGGCATGTAGCCTGATATGGTTCAGATGGGGGGGGGCTCGCTCATCCCCTCCCCTTTCCTGACCTGCCAGGCTGCATGCTACAATAAGGGTCTGGTATGTGTCACTTGCCGGCCCCTTGCTTGTCGTAATGAATAAAGTCAGTGATCCACACCGATCACTGACTCTGTTCATTTATTTCTAAGGCATAGTAAACTGTGTTTCTTATGCTTCAGTTTGTGAATTAACAGGAAGCCTCTGTACAGAGCTATTCCTGTCCATTCACTGGGTGCAGCTGAGGCTGCAGAGATGGAGAGCTGTGTCCTCAATCTCCTTTCCCTGTGTCAAAGGTGGAACACCAGAGGTCTGTTATTTCACCAACACCCCCCAACACCCCCCACCCCCCGAACACCCCCTGGGGGTAAAATATTGTAATAAAAAAAAAAAATGTAAAAATAAAAAAAATGGTAAAAAATAAAATAAAAAAAATAAAACAAAAAAAACTACTGTCAGTTTGTCAGTTTATAGAAGAGATAAAACATAAAGGTCCTCCCACTTCTGGCTGATCACAAGCAGGTCGTGTTGGTTTCTTTAAAAAAAGACTTTCGAGTAACGCATTTTCATTTTCTCTTTTTTGAATCCTAAGAATAATAATAATATATCATTTTTTTTTCTTTTTAGAAACTTCTGGAGGAGAGTAGCATGATTAAAAAAAGCCTGGCAGCCCTGGTGGTGAGGAAGGATGGTATACACAGCGTGCTGGGCGATGACAGAACCAAACTACTTCTGAGAGACGTCGCCGCGGCCGAGACGGAGAGAGAGGCGCTATACCGCCATCTTTTGGAGAGGAGGAGTCAACTGCAGGTAAGATGTCAGGGCGGAGTCACTAGTCATGTACAAGATTCCAAGGAAGGGGGAATAGTGCCCCATCATTGGTATCAGTGGGAGGAATAGTGTCCCATCATTGGTGTCAGTGGGAGGAATAGTGCCCCATCATTGGTGTCAGTGGGAGGAATAGTGCCCCATCATTGGCATCAGTGGGAGGAATAGTGTCCCATCATTGGTATCAGTGGGAGGAATAGTGCCCCATCATTGGTATCAGTGGGAGGAATAGTGCCCCATCATTGGTATCAGTGGGAGGAATAGTACCCCATCATTGGTATCAGTGGAAGGAATAGTGCCCCATCATTGGTATCAGTGGAAGGAATAGTGCCCCATCATTGGTATCAGTGGGAGGAATAGTGCCCCATCATTGGTATCAGTGAGAGGAATAGTGCCCCATCATTGGTTTTTAGGTATTAAAGTGTGTCGTCATTCCACGAGCGTGCACAATTTTAAAGCATGACATGTTAGGTATCTATTTACTAGGCATAACATCATCTTTTATATTTTACAAAAAAAAAAATTATCTATTGATTTTTTTTTTTTTTTTGCATTAAAATTCAAAAAAGCATATTTAAAAGAAAAAAAAACCCATTGTGTATGACATCCAGAATTGCACCAATTGCCATTTTATTCTCTAGGGTCTCTGTTCAAAAAAAAAATATATAATGTAAGTAATTTTCTAGCAAAAAAAAAATACAGATTTTTACTTAAACAAAAAAGTGCCAGAAAACATTTGGTCAGCAAGTGGATATGTACAGTGCCTTGAGAAAGTATTCATACCCCTTGAAATTTTCCACATTTTCTCATATTACAACTAAAAATGTAACTGTATTTTATTGGGATTTAATGCAATAGACCAGGGGGTAGGCAACCTGGGCCTTCCAGCTGTGGTGAAACTACAAATCCCATCATGCCTCTGCCTCTAGGAGTCATGCCTGTGATTGTCAGGGTCTTGCAATGTCTCATGGGACTTGTAGTTTTAAAACAGTTGGAGGGCCGAGGTTGCCCACCCCTGCGATAGACCAACACAAAGTGGCACATAATTGTGAAGTGGAGGCAAAATAATAAATGATATAAATAAATATGTGAAAAGTGTGGGGGAGGGGCATTTGTATTCAGCCCCCTTTACTCCGATACCCCTAACTAAAATCTAGTGGAACCAATTGCCTTCAGAAGTCACCTAATTAGTAAATAGAGTCCACCTGTGTTTAATTTAATCTCAGTATAAATACAGCTGTTCTGTGAAGCCCTCAGAGGTTTGTTAG
The DNA here is from genome assembly GCA_037952925.1 of Lithobates clamitans. Lineage (NCBI taxonomy): Eukaryota > Metazoa > Chordata > Amphibia > Anura > Ranidae > Lithobates > Lithobates clamitans. Next base: position 588,894 of record JBBGZY010001466.1, read on the forward strand.
AGAACCTTAGTGAACAAAGAGCATCATGAAGGCCAAGGAACACACCAGACAGGTCAGGGATAAAGTTGTGGAGAAGTATAAAGCAGGGTTAGGTTATAAAAAAATCTCCCAAGCTTTGAACATCTCACGGAGCTCTGTTCAATCCATCATCAGAAAATGGAAAGAGTATGGCACAACTGCAAACCTACCAAGACATGGCCGTCCACCTAAACTGACCGGCCGAGCAAGGAGAGCATTCATCAGAGAAGAGCCAAGAGGTCCATGGTAACTCTGGAGGAGCTGCAGAGATCCACAGCTCAGGTGGGAGAATCTGTCCACAGGACAACTATTAGTCGTGTTCTCCACAAATCTGCCCTTTATAGAAGAGTGACAAGAAGAAAGTCATTGGTGAAAGAAAGTCATAAGAAGTCCTGTTTGTAGTTTGTGAGAAGCCATGTGGAGGACACAGCAAACATGTGGAAGAAGGTGATCTGGTCAGAGGAGACCAAAATTCAACTTTATGGCCTAAAAGTAAAACGCTATGTGTGGGGGAAACTAACACTGCACATCACCCTGAACACACCATCCCCACTGTGAAACATGGTGGTGGCAGCATCATGTGGTGGGGATGGTTTTCTTTAGCAGGGACAGGGAAGCTGGTCAGAGTTGATGGGAAGATGGATGGAGCCAAATACAGGACAATCTTAGAAGAAAACCTGTTATGCCGCGTGCACACTTCGGATTTTCGCTGAACTTTCGACTGTCAAGAACGCGGTGACGTACAACACTACGACGAGCCGAGAAAATGAAGATCAATGCTTCCGAGCATTGTTGAATTGTTTCCGAGCATGCGTAGGAATTTTGCACTTCGGAATTGCTACAGACGATCGGAATTTCCGATCGGAACTTTTTCCCACCGAAAAATTGAGAACCTGCTCCCACTCTTTTGCTGGCTGGAATTCCGCCAGCAAAAGTCCAATGGAGCTTGCACACGGTCGCATTTTCCGACCAAAAGCTCTCATCTGCCTTTTGCTGGCTGAATTTCCGATCGCGTGTACGGGGCATAAGAGTCTGCTAGACTTTTGAGACTGGGTCGGAGGTTCACCTTCCAGCAGGACAACGACCCGAAACATCCAGCCAGAGCTACAATGGAATGGTTTAGATCAAAGCATATTTATGTGTTAGAATGGCCCAGTCACAGTCCAGACCTCAATCCAATTGAGAATCTGTGGCAAGACTTGAAAATAGCTGTTCACAGACGCTCTCCATCCAATCTGACAGAGCTTGAGATATTTTGCAAAGAAGAAGAATGAGCAAAAATGTCCCTCTCTAGATGTGCAAAGCTGGTAGAGACATCCCCAAAAAGACTTGCAGCTGTAATTACAGAGAAAGGCGGTTCTACAAAGTATTGACTCCGGGGGGCGCCATACAAATACCCCCCCCACACTTTTCACATATTTATTTGTAAAAAATGTTGAAAACCATTTATCATTTTCCTTCCACTTCACAATTATGTGCCACTTTGTGTTGGTCTATCACATAAAATCCCAATAAAATACATTTACGTTTTTGGTTGTAACCTGACAACATGTGGAGAATTTCAAGGGGTATGAATACTTTTTCAAGGCACCGTATACTTGTATATAAAATGTAATGTGTATGAAAACACAAGATGATCACAAAACAATGAGTGGAATATAAGTGATAAAGAAATAAAGTAAAGGAGATGAAAAGAGAGAAGAAATGAAGTGAAGTCCCCAATGCAGCACAATGGAGTGGGAATCGTTCGGTGTAACGCACGTCGATCGGCGCGGTGCTTCGGGGTGTCATTGGGAAGGAACGACATCACATGGCGCTGACACCCGTGACACCCGTGATATTGGTGGCGTTATCTATCACAAGGAGGTCGTGTGAATTTCTCCCCAGGAGCCGGAAAGTCTGCAGATTCCTGTGAGCAGATAGTAGAGGAGGACGGAGAACTCTCTTCACTTTGTATTTCAGGGTCTGGCCGCGCTGAGCGAGGAGTTTGATTCGGCGTACAAAATGCTTCACCAGAGACTATCGGCGCTGAGAGTGAAATGTGCCAAAGATAATGAGATGCAGCCGGATATCACCGGGAAAGAGGCGCAACTACAGCGGCTGCAGGTTGGTTGGGGGAGGGGCTGCTATGGGGCTGGTTTTGGATTCTACACTGGATTAGAGGTTGTAGGTTTCCTTACCGGATGTGGCCATGGGACCTACATACTGTACATCCATATGTAGCGGTACAGAGTATAGTACGTCCTGTCCTTCCACTCAGACCTACCAGAAAATCATGGCCGCTGGGAGCTGCTGAATACATACAGCATATGTATAGATAGAGCGATACAAAGTAACATTGTTTATAAACATTGATCAGATGGGAGATAGAAAGATACAAAGTAACATTGTTTATAAACATTGTTTAGACTCACTCAGAGAGAAGATGGAGAGATACAAATTAACATTGTTTATAAACATTGATCAGATGGGAGATAGAGAGATACTAAGTAACATTGTTTAGAGAGAAGATGGAGAGATACAAAGTAACATTGTTTATAAACATTGATCAGATGGGAGATAGAGAGATACAAATTAATATTATAGTAAAAGGGAGAACAGGTGCGGGACTTTAAATGAGGCACACGGGAGCAAAAGTATAAATGAAATAAAATGGTAATTTTTAATAATATTCATACACAAATTCATATATTCACATACTTAGGCACATAGCTCCATAATGATAATTGTGTATACCATCATAAAATGCATTCCAACAAGGACTTCTTTTAGAGCCCTTTCACACTGGGGCGGGGGGCGGCGTCGGCGGTAAAACGCCGCTATTATTAGCAGCGTTTTACCGTCGGTATGCGGCCGCTAGCGGGACAGTTTTACCCCCCACTAGCAGCCGAGAAAGGGTTAAATACCACCGCGAAGCGCCTCTGCAGAGGCGCTTTGCCGGCGGTATAGCCGCGCCGTCCCATTGATTTCAATGGGCAGGAGCGGTAAAGGAGCGGTATACACACCGCTCCTTCACCGCTCCGAAGATGCTGCTGGCAGGACTTTTTTTTTACCGTCCTGCCAGCGCATCGCTCCAGTGTGAAAGCCCTCGGGGCTTTCACACTGGAATGAAAGTAGCGGCACTTTCGGGTCGGTTTGCAGGCGCTATTATTAGCGCAATAGCGCCTGCAAACCGCCCCAGTGTGAAAGGGCTCTAACAAGCATATGAGGACATAGGTATAGGGAAAAACACTAATAAATCAATGAATATGTGACACAGAAGTGTCACTAGAAAAAATATAACAGAATCAAAATGTGAAATTGGAACGCCCATACATAGTTGGCAATTGTGTACACATAACGGTAGTTGTAAGCTCTACGCGTTTCGGGACCTTATAGCCACTCATCAGGAGCAGAACCGCGGTGAGCACCTATGAATATGGGAGACAGCAGTGTTTAAATAGTTTGAAAAGCAGGTGGGCAAATGCAGAACATGAGATCCCACATTAATACTTGAAGACCACAAACTTAGAAATATATCTGCGCAATGGCGGTGCAGCCCTGAATGTCAGGCTAGCCAGAAATGCCATGAACCGAAGCTGAGGGAGCGTATCCGGACCAAGAACCGAGCACAGAGAAACCCCCCAGATTGGGTCAGGGTGTGGAAAATAAATACATGTGGGTAATGAAAGTGACATCTGGGGGGTTTCTCTGTGCTCGGTTCTTGGTCCGGATACGCTCCCTCAGCTTCGGTTCATGGCATTTCTGGCTGGCCTGACATTCAAGGCTGCACCGCCATTGCGCAGATATATTTCTAAGTTTGTGGTCTTCATGTATTAATGTGGGATCTCATGTTCTGCATTTGCCCACTTGCTTTTCAAACTATTTAAACACTGCTGTCTCCCATATTCATAGGTGCTCACCGCGGTTCTGCTCCTGATGAGTGGCTATAAGGTCCCGAAACGCGTAGAGCTTACAACTACCGTTATGTGTACACAATTGCCAACTATGTATGGGCGTTCCAATTTCACATTTTGATTCTGTTATATTTTTTCTAGTGACACTTCTGTGTCACATATTCATTGATTTATTAGTGTTTTTCCCTAAACCTATGTCCTCATATGCTTGTTAAAGAAGTCCTTGTTGGAATGCATTTTATGATGGTATACACAATTATCATTATGGGGCTATGTGCCTAAGTATGTGAATATATGAATTTGTGTATGAATATTATTAAAAATTACCATTTTATTTCATTTATACTTTTGCTCCCGTGTGCCTCATTTAAAGTCCCGCACCTGTTCTCCCTTTTACTATAATATTGAACCGGGATGGAGGAGGGGTATAGAACGGCCCCACTATCCTCGTTTAAAGTCCCAATACTGCTCTTCTTTTTTCCTTCCAAACAAATTAACATTGTTTATAAACATTAATCAGATGGGAGATAGAGAGATACAAAGTAACATTGTTTATAAACATTAATCAGATGAGAGATAAAGAGATAAAAAGTAACATTGTTTATAAACATTAATCAGATGGGAGATAGAGAGATAAAAAGTAAAATTATTTATAAACATTGTTTAGAGAGAAGACGGAGAGATAAAAAGTAACATTATTTATAAACAGTGTTTAGAGAGAAGATGGAGAGATACAAAGTAGCATTGTTTAGAGCAGGGGGTCTCAAACTGGTGGTCCTCCAGGTGTTGCAGAACTACAAGTCCCATCATGCCTCTTCCTGTGGGAGTCATGCTTGTAACTGTCAGCCTTGCAATGCCTCATGGGACTTGTAGTTTCACAACAGCTCGAGGTCCGCCAGTTTGAGACCCCTGGTTTAGAGAGAAGATGGAGAGATACAAAGTAACATTGTTTATAAACATTGATCAGGTGGGAAATAGAGACATACAAAGTAAAATTGTTTATAAACATTGTTTAGAGAGAAGATAGAGAGATACAAAGTAACATTGTTTATAAACATTGATCAGATGGGAGACCGAGAGATACAAAGTAACATTGTTTATAAACATTGATCAGACGGGAGATAGAGAGATACAAAGTAACATTGTTTATAAACATTGATCAGATGGGAGATAGAGAGATACAAAGTAACATTGTTTATAAACATTGATCAGGTGGGAGGTAGAGAGTATATTACACACAGCTCCCCTTTCTGATATTGATTTATTTTGCTCCTCTGCAGATTCTCCTGGATGAATTAACAAACCTCCATCCTCCCATCAAAGAGTTAAACTCCAAGATGGAAGCCAGTCGGAATCATACCCACCGAGCCAGCAAACTCCTGTCTGATTACCTGACCTTACAGATGTCTTTAGAGGTAAAACCTGGAAATAAACACAAAATAGCTACAAATAACCAATAGATGAGGAGGATTTGGGGTCCTGGTGACAATTTATATTCATATACATTATATCATTTTATATTAGTGATGTATTATTTGTAAAGTATAACACACAGCATTGAGAAGTTGTTAATCTATATTGCCTGGTAGTCATATCTCTCCAACAAAGGATTTACTTATTTTAAAATGATGTGATAGGAATTTGTTTCTATTGAAGAAATTAACTACAATATACTTTATGTATTTTATATACTTATACATGTATCTATAATAAAATAAATATACAGTATATACACTCACCGGACACTTTATTAGGTACACCTGTTCAATTGCTCGGTAACACAAATTGCTAATCAGCCAATCACACGGCAGCAACTCAATGCATTTTGGCATCTGGACGTGGTGAAGACGACTTGCTGAAATTCAAACCAAGCGTCAGAATGGGGGAAGAAAGGGGATTGAAGTGACTCTGAACGTGGCATGGTAGTTGGTGGCAGACGGGCTGGTCTGAGGATTTTTGGGATTTTCACACACAACCATCTTTTGGGTTTACAGAGAATGGTGGGAAAAAGAGAAAATATCCAGTGAGCGGCGGTTGTGTGGAGGAAAATGCCTTGTTGAGGTCAGAGGAGAATGGGCGGACTGGTTCCAGATGATAGAAAGACAACAGTAACTCAAATAACCACTCGTTACATCCAAGGTATGCAGAATACCATCTCTGAACACACAACACATCCAACCTTGGAGCAGATGGGCTACAGCAGCAGAAGACCACACCGGGTGCCACTCCTGTCAGCTAAGAACAGGAATCTGAGGCTACAATTGGCACAGGATCACCAAAATTGGACAATAGAAGATTGGAAAAATGTTGCCTGGTCTGATGAGTCTGGATTTCAGCTCCGACGTTCAGATGGTGGGGTCAGAATTTGGCGCATGGATCCATCCTGCCTTGTATCACCGGTTCAGGCTGGTGGTGGGGGTGTAATGGTGTGGGGGATGGGATATCACCGGTTCAGGCTGGTGGTGGGGGTGTAATGGTGTGGGGGATGGGGTATCACCGGTTCAGGCTGGTGGTGGGGGTGTAATGGTGTGGGGGATGGGGTATCACCGGTTCAGGCTGGTGGTGGGGGTGTAATGGTGTGGGGGATGGGGTATCACCGGTTCAGGCTGGTGGTGGGGGTGTAATGGTGTGGGGGATGGGGTATCACCGCTTCAGGCTGGTGGTGGGGGTGTAATGGTGTGGGGGATGGGATATCACCGGTTCAGGCTGGTGGTGGGGGTGTAATGGTGTATGGGATGGGGTATCACCGGTTCAGGCTGGTGGTGGGGGTGTAATGGAGTGGGGGATGGGGTATCACCGGTTCAGGCTGGTGGTGGGGGTGTAATGGTGTGGGGGATGGGATATCATCGGTTCAGGCTGGTGGTGGGGGTGTAATGGTGTGGGGGATGGGGTATCACCGGTTCAGGCTGGTGGTGGGGGTGTAATGGTGTGGGGGATGGGGTATCATCGGTTCAGGCTGGTGGTGGGGGTGTAATGGTGTGGGGGATGGGATATCACCGGTTCAGGCTGGTGGTGGGGGTGTAATGGTGTGGGGGATGGGGTATCACCGGTTCAGGCTGGTGGTGGGGGTGTAATGGTGTGGGGGATGGGGTATCACCGGTTCAGGCTGGTGGTGGGGGTGTAATGGTGTGGGGGATGGGATATCACCGGTTCAGGCTGGTGGTGGGGGTGTAATGGTGTATGGGATGGGGTATCACCGGTTCAGGCTGGTGGTGGGGGTGTAATGGAGTGGGGGATGGGGTATCACCGGTTCAGGCTGGTGGTGGGGGTGTAATGGTGTGGGGGATGGGATATCACCGGTTCAGGCTGGTGGTGGGGGTGTAATGGTGTGGGGGATGGGGTATCACCGGTTCAGGCTGGTGGTGGGGGTGTAATGGTGTGGGGGATGGGATATCACCGGTTCAGGCTGGTGGTGGGGGTGTAATGGTGTGGGGGATGGGATATCACCGGTTCAGGCTGGTGGTGGGGGTGTAATGGTGTGGGGGATGGGATATCACCGGTTCAGGCTGGTGGTGGGGGGTGTAATGGTGTGGGGGATGGGGTTTAATTGCCACAGCCTACCTGAGTATTGTTGCTGACCATGTCCATCACTTTATGACTACAGTGTCCCCATCTTCTGATGGCTCCTTCCAGCAGGATAATGCACCATGTCACAAAGCTCCAATCATCTCACCACTGGACAATGAGGTCCCTGTACTCCAATGTTCTCCACACTCACCACATCTCATCCAATAGAGAGCCTTTGGGATGTGGTGGAACGGGAGATTGGCATCATGGATGTGCAGCCGACAAATCTGTACCAACTGTGTGATGTTATCAGGTCACTATGGAGCAAAATCTCTGAGGAACGATTCCAACACCTTGTTGTATCTATGCCACCAAGAATGAAGGCAAAAGGGGGTTCAACCTGGGACTAGCAAGATGTACCCAACAAAGTGAGCAGTGAGCGTATATATATATATATAGTGTATATCTATGTTGGAGTCACGTTATACAGTGTATTGATTGATAGTCCTAGCTCTATAAGGGGTTTTACTATTTTTGGACTGATGCCTATAAATACAGAGCCGGGTTTCCGGCCAATCCGCAGAAGGTTCAGTCTGGGATATCATAGCCAGGACTTGTTCTCATGCAACAGCACCATCTTGTGGTAAGACGTGTGATAACACATTTATGTAATGTTCAAAGTTGCAGAAAGAAGTAACATTCCCAGCAATGATTCTAGTCTCTGTGGCCTCCTAGTTTGCCCACCATGTTAAAAAAAAAACATTAGTATGAGAATATGTTTGGGGTTTCTTCCAAATATATTCAGGCGTTCCACTTTAAAGCCCAACTTGAAACCTAAAAATGATCCCTTGGCACTCTCCAAAACTGGACAGTTTTTGGGTAGTTATTGTCTTAGGTTGTAGCTATGGACCATCCATTGGTCTTGCCCTTAGACTGTTGGGGTATGGGGAATAGAGCGCTGCGGGGGCCAGTCTATGGGGGATAGGGCGCTGCGGGGGCCAGTCTATGGGGAATAGGGCGCTGCGGGGGTCAGTCTATGGGGAATAGGGCGCTGCGGGGGCCAGTCTATGGGGAATAGGGCGCTGCGGGGGTCAGTCTGTGGGGGACAGGGGCACTGCGGGGGCCAGTCTATGGGGGATAGGGCACTGCGGGGGCCAGTCTATGGGGGATAGGGCGCTGCGGGGGCCAGTCTATGGGGGATAGGGGCACTGCAGGGGCCAGTCTATATGGGATAGGGGTGCTGCGGGGGGCAGTCTATGGGGGATAGGGCACTGCGGGGGCCAGTCTATGGGGGATAGGGTGCTGCGGGGGCCAGTCTATGGGGGATAGGACACTGCGGGGGCCAGTCTATGGGGGATAGGGCACTGCGGGGGCCAGTCTATGGGGGATAGAGGCGCTGTGGGGGCCAGTCTATGGGGGATAGGGCACCGCGGGGGCCAGTCTATGGGGGATAGGGGCGCTGCGGGTGGGGCCAGTCTATGGGGGACAGGGCGCTGCGGGGGCCAGTCTATGGGAAATAGGGCGCTGCGGGGGCCAGTCTATGGGGGACAGAGCGCTGCGGGGGCCAGTCTATGGGGAATAGGGCGCTGCGGGGGCCAGTCTATGGGGGATAGGGCAGTGCGGGGGCCAGTCTATGGGGGATAGGGGCACTGCGAGGACCAGTTTATGGGGGATAGGGCACTGGGGGGGGCCAGTCTATGGGGGATAGGGGCACTGTGGGAGCCAGTCTATGGGGGATGGGGCACTGCGGGGGCCAGTCTATGGGGGATAGGGCGCTGCGGGGGCCAGTCTATGGGGGATAGGGCGCTGCGGGGGCCAGTCTATGGGGGATAGGGCAGTGCGGGGGCCAGTTTATGGGGGATAGGGCACTGCGGGGGGCCAGTCTATGGGGGATGGGGCGCTGCGGGGGCCAGTCTATGGGGGATAGGGGCACTGCAGGTGGGGCCAGTCTATGGGGGACAGGGCGCTGCGGGTGGGGCCAGTCTATGGGGGACAGGGCACTGCGGGGGCCAGTCTATGGGGGACAGGGCGCTGCGGGGGCCAGTCTATGGGGGATAGGGCGCTGCGGAGGGCAGTCTATGGGGGATAGGGCACTGCGGGGGCCAGTCTATGGGGGATAGGGGTGCTGCAGGTGGGGCCAGTCTATGGGGGATAGGGCGCTGCGGAAGCCAGTCTATGGGGGATAGGGCGCTGCGGAAGCCAGTCTATGGGGGATAGGGCGCTGCGGGGGCCAGTCTATGGGTGATAGGACACTGCAGGGGCCAGTCTATGGGGGATAGGGCACTGCGGGTGCCAATCTATGGGGGATAGGGCGCTGCGGGGGCCCATCTATGGGGGATAGGACGCTGCGGGGGCCAGTCTATGGGGGATAGGGTGCTGTGGGGGCTAGTCTATGGGGGATAGGGCGCTGCGGGGGCCAGTCTATGGGGGATAGGGCGCTGCGGGGGCCAGTCTATGGGGGATAGGGCGCTGCGGGGGCCAGTCTATGGGGAATAGGGGCGCTGCGGGTGGGGCCAGTCTATGGGGGATAGGGCGCTGCGGAAGCCAGTCTATGGAGGATAGGGCGCTGTGGGTGGGGCCAGTCTATGGGGGATAGGGCGCTGCGGGGGCCCGTCTATGGGGGATAGGACACTGTGGTGGCCAGTCTATGGGGGATAGGGTGCTGTGGGGGCCAGTCTATGGGGGATAGGGCGCTGCGGGGGCCAGTCTATGGGGGATAGGGCACTGCGGGGCCAGTCTATGGGGGATAGGGCGCTGCGGGGGCCAGTCTATGGGTAATAGGGTGCTGCGGGGGCCAGTCTAATGGCATAGAGGAGTGGAGGATCGGGTAGGTAGATCTTCCTTAACAACTCCTGGACTTAAACAAACAGTTGACCTTTGCGGGACTAATGCAGCTCCACTGAAAATAATAATTTTTACGTTTCTTAGAGTTGGACTATTTTATGAGTGATGAGGATCTCATGTGTGTGATGATGATGATGATGAGGATGATGATGAGGATGAGGATGAGGTCATTTGTTGATTATTATTGTTTGGTTCTCATGTTGGTTCTTTTTCTTCCAGAACAACATCCGGAAAACAAAGGAAAACATCAACTGTCACTGGATGTACAACAACGGCCTCCTGGATCTGCAGCGCTGGATGATGGAGACCCGGCAGGAGGTGGAGGCCGGTCTGGACGGCGGCAGAGACTGGGGGGAGAGGGAGGTGGAGGTACTGGTCTGTATTTTGGGGCAATACTTTGGCGGGGGGGGGTTTAGTAGACAGTACAAATAGATTACTCGCTGAGTATTGGGTGCCGACCGTATCTTTCCATTAGACGAGGAGCTTCGTGTTATTTTTAAAGGTGCTGCGCTGTGAATTTGAGTCATCTTGTCATGTGACCAGCGGGCCAGAATCGCAGTGTGTTTGGGATGCCATTTAGAATAAATAGAACTCAAATGCGTATTGTGCGGATTATCGTGATTTTACAGCAATTTGGAATCACGGACAGAATCACAGCGATTCCAAATTGCCAAGTCATAATGTTAATGGGGTTCTTATGGGGCTCCGAAGGTGTAGCTCTGAAGGCTCTGAAGGTCTCCTCTCCTCCCCTTCTCCTTTCCTTCTCTCTCTCTCTCTCCCTCCTTCTCTCCTCACCTCCTTCTTTCCCTCTCCTCTCCTCTCCCTCTCCTTTTATTCCTTTTCTTCCTCTCCTCTCTCTCTCCCTCCTTCTCTATTCCTTCTCTCTCTCTTTCCTTCTCTCCCTCTCCTCTTTTTCTCTCCACTCTCACCTCTCTCCTTTCCTCTCCTCTCTTCTTCTCTCTTGCCTCTCATCTCCTTTTCTTTCTCCTCTCTGTCCCCTTCTCTTCTCTTCTCTTCTCTTCTCTTCTCTTCTCTTCTCTTCTCTTCTCTTCTCTTCTCTTCTCTCCCTTTCCTCTCTCTCTTTCTCCACTCCTTCTTTTCTCCTCTCCTCCTCTTCTCTCCCTCCTCCTGTTGTCTTCTGACTCTCCCTTCACTACACCTCCCTATTAGGGATGAGTTCGAACACCCCCTGGTTCGGTTCGCAGCAGAACATAAATAATCAAAAGTGCTAATTTTAAAGGCTTATATGCAAGTTATTGTCATAAAAAGTGTCTGGGGACCCGGGTCCTACCCCAGGGGACATGTATCAATGCAAAAAAAAGTTTTAAAAACTGTGTTTTTCCGGGAGCAGTGATTTTAATAATGCTTAAAGTGAAACAATAAAAATGAAATATTCCTTTAAATTTCGTACCTGGGGGGTGTCTATAGTATGCCTGTAAAGGGGCGCATGTTTCCCGTGTTTAGAACAGTCTGACAGCAAACTGACATTTCAAAGGAAAAAAGCCATTTAAAACTACTCGCGGCTATTAATGATTTGTCGGGGCTCGGCAATACAGATAAAAGTTCATTGATAAAAACAGAATGGGATCCCCCCCCTCCAGTCCATTACCAGGCCCTTTGGGTCTGGTATAAATATTAAGCTGAACCCCGAACCAAAATTAAAAAAAAAAAAAATTGCGCGGGGCCCCCCCTAAAATCCATACCAGGCCCTTCAGGTCTGATATGGAAATTATGGGGAACCCTGCACCAGATTTTAAAAAAAATGGCGTGGGGGTCTCCCCAAAATCCATACCAGACCCTTATCTGAGCACGCAACCTGGCAGGCCGCAGGAAAAGAAGGGGGGACGAGAGAGCGCCCCCCCCCTCCTGAACTGTACCAGGCCACATGCCCTCAACATAGGGAGGGTGCTTTGGGCTCTGACCCCATGTTGATGGGGATTTTTCATGTTAGTGTCCCATAGACTTTAACGGGGTTCCGGCAGCTTTCAAATTTGCCCCAAACACTGCATATCGTTCGTTGTTCAGCGAACACCCGATGTTCTAGATGAACTTACGTTCGACTCCAACATCGGGCTCATCCCCACTCCCTATTATACTCATCATCTTATGGAATGTGAAGGTTTGCTGGATTCCCCCGTCCTGTTCCGGTCTCATCTCCGATCTCCGGATTCCTTTCCAGGCATTATTGGTTAAGATTTCGGAGAAGGATATACAGCGCCGTCAGGTGGAGGCTCAGGGTCAGCTGGTGATCGAATCCTCCTCTCCAGAGGGAGGCGCTCTCATCCACACCGAGCGAACACAGCTCCTGGAATCCTGGGAGTCACTCAGACGTCTCTGTGAGCAAATATCCAGGTGAGAGCTGTCATTGGAGGACCTCCACCCCCTGTGTTACCCCCAGGGGAGGGGCTATTGTTATATGTGATCCCCAACACCTCCATATTACACAGTGCCTCATACCTCCATATTACACACAGTGCCTCATACCTACATATTACACACAGTGCCTCATACCTCCATATTACACACAGTGCCCCTACCTCTATATTACACGCAGTGCCTCATACCTCCATATTACACACAGTGCCTCATACCTCTATATTACACGCAGAGCCTCATACCTCCATATTACACAGTGCCTCATACCTCTTTATTACACACAGTGCCTCATACCTCCATATTACACACAGTGCCTCATACCTCTATATTACACACAGTGCCTCATACCTCCATATTACACACAGTGCCTCATACCTCTATATTACACACAGTGCCTCATATCTCTATATTACACACATTGCCTCATACCTCTATATTACACACAATGCCTCATACTTCCATATTACACACAGTGCCTCATACCTCTATATTACACACAGTGCCTCATACCTCTATATTACACACAGAGCCTCATACCTCTATATTACACACATTGCCTCATACCTCCATATTACACACAGTGCCTCATACCTCTGTATTACACACAGTGCCTCATACCTCTATATTACACACAGTGCCTCATACCTACATATTACACACAGTGCCTCATACCTCTATATTACACACAGTGCCTCATACCTCTATATTACACACAATGCCTCATACCTCCATATTACACACAGTGCCTCATACCTCCATATTACACACAGTGCCTCATACCTCTATATTACACGCAGTGCCTCATACCTCTATATTACACACAGTGCCTCATACCTCTATATTACACACAGTGCCTCATACCTCCATATTACACACAGTGCCTCATACCTCCATATTACACACAGTGCCTCATACCTCCATATTACACACAGTGCCTCATACCTCTATATTACACACAGTGCCTCATACCTCTATATTACACGCAGTGCCTCATACCTCTATATTACACACAGTGCCTCATACCTCTATATTACACGCAGTGCCTCATACCTCTATATTACACACAGTGCCTCATACCTCTATATTACACACAGTGCCTCATACCTCTATATTACACACAGTGCCTCATACCTCTATATTACACACAGTGCCTCATACCTCTATATTACACGCAGTGCCTCATACCTCTATATTACACACATTGCCTCATACCTCTATATTACACACAGTGCCTCATACCTCTATATTACACACAGTGCTGGCATGCAGAATGTGATCGCCAATTTGTACCATAATAGTAGGGCCAGTTCACCTCCCAGCATGTCTTTGGATTGTAAGAGGAAACCGATCACAGCACAGAGAGGCCGTGCAAACTCCATGCAGACAGTATAATGGCTGAGATTCAAAGCAAGGACCCCATCGCTGCCAGGCAGAAGTGTTAACCACGCCCCCACAGCTAACCACGCCCCCACAGCTAACCACGCCCCCACAGCTAACCACACCCCCACAACTAACTACACCCTCACAGCTAACCACACCCCCACAACTAACCACACCCCTACAACTAACCACACCCCCACAACTAACCACACCCCCACAGCTAACCACACCCCCACAGCAAACCACACCCCCACAACTAACCACACCCTCACAGCTAACCACACCCCCACAACTAACCACACCCCCACAACTAACCACACCCCCACAGCTAACCACACCCCCACAGCAAACCACACCCCCACAACTAACCACACCCTCACAGCTAACCACGTCCCCACAGTTAACCACGTCCCCACAGCTAACCACCCCCCCACAGCTAACTACACCCCCACAGCGAACCACACCCCCACAACTAACCACACCCTCACAGCTAACCACGCCCCCACAGCTAACCACGTCCTCACAGCTAACCACCCCCCCCACAGCTAACTACACCCCCACAGCTAACTACACCCCCACAGCGAACCACACCCCCACAACTAACCACACCCTCACAGCTAATCACACCCCTACAGTTAACCACACCCCCACAACTAACCACACCCTCACAGCTAACCACACCCTCACAGCTAACCACACCCCCACAACTAACCACACCCCCACAACTAACCACACCCTCACAGCTAATCACACCCCTACAGTTAACCACACCCCCACAACTAACCACACCCCCACAACTAACCACACCCCCACAACTAACCACACCCCCACAAATAACCACACCCCCACAACTAACCACACCCTCACAGCTAACCACACCCCCACAACTAACCACACCCCCACAACTAACCACACCCCCACAGCTAACCACACCCTCACAGCTAACCACACCCCCACATACGGTATACTGTATATACACGTGTACAGAGCTGGAGGTCCCCTTTAAGTCGGAGATGTTTGAAGGAATAGCTGATTTTATAGAAGGTGATTGTTCGTTCTTTAAAGTATGAAAAGATTCTATCATGTGTATGGAATATGGCTGTCGGTAGCCAATCAGAATTCAGTCTTCTTGGTTCCTTAGGGCGTGTTACATTTCTCCCTCTTGATTTTCTAATGTTTCAAAGGCCGGAGATTTACTTTCTCATTGTAACTCTTTTCTCCCAGATCTCTGAAAGAACGAGGGAATCCGAGGAGGAGCCCGAGAACCGTCATCATCAACCAGACGTCTAAGTAAGTTCCTCCATTACAAAGGGGGCACTCCGCTCACAAAGGGGGCACTCCTCTCACATAGGGGGCACTCCGCTCACATAGGGGGCACTCCGCTCACATAGGGGGCACTCCGCTCACAAAGGGGGCACTCCGCTCACATAGGGGGCACTCCGCTCACAAAGGGGGCACTCCGCTCACATAGGGGGCACTCCGCTCACATAGGGGGCACTCCGCTCACATAGGGGGCACTCCGCTCACATAGGGGGCACTCCTCTCACAGGGGGGCACTCCGCTCACATAGGGGGCACTCCGCTCACATAGGGGGCACTCCTCTCACAGGGGGGCACTCCGCTCACATAGGGGGCACTCCGCTCACATAGGGGGCACTCCTCTCACATAGGGGGCACTCCTCTCACATAGGGGGCACTCCGCTCACATAGGGGGCACTCCGCTCACATAGGGGGCACTTTGCTCACATAGGGGGCACTTTGCTCACATAGGGGGCACTCCGCTCACATAGGGGGCACTCCGCTCACATAGGGGGCACTCCTCTCACATAGGGGGCACTCCTCTCACATAGGGGGCACTCCTCTCACATAGGGGGCACTCCTCTCACATAGGGGGCACTTTGCTCACATAGGGGGCACTCCGCTCACATAGGGGGCACTCCTCTCACAGGGGGGCACTCCGCTCACATAGGGGGCACTCCGCTCACAGGGGGGCACTCCGCTCACAAAGGGGGCACTCCGCTCACATAGGGGGCACTCCTCTCACATAGGGGGCACTCCTCTCACATAGGGGGCACTCCTCTCACATAGGGGGCACTTTGCTCACATAGGGGGCACTCCGCTCACATAGGGGGCACTCCTCTCACAGGGGGGCACTCCGCTCACATAGGGGGCACTCCGCTCACAGGGGGGCACTCCGCTCACAAAGGGGGCACTCCGCTCACATAGGGGGCACTCCGCTCACATAGGAGGCACTCCGCTCACAAGGGGGCACTCCGCTCACAAAGGGGGCACTACACTCACAAAGGAGGCACTCCACTCACAAGGGGGCACTCCTCTCACAGGGGGGCACTCCTCTCACAAGGGGGCACTCCGCTCACATAGGGGCACTCCGCTCACAAAGGCGGCACTCCGCTCACAAGGGGGCACTCCTCTCACAAGGGGGCACTCCGCTCACAGGGGGGCACTCCGCTCACAAAGGCGGCACTCCGCTCACAAGGGGGCACTCCTCTCACAAGGCGGCACTCCGCTCACAAGGGGGCACTCCTCTCACAAGGGGGCACTCCGCTCACAAGGGGGCACTCCTCTCACAGGGGGGCACTCCGCTCACATAGGGGCACTCCGCTCACAAAGGGGGCACTACGCTCACAGGGGGGCACTCCTCTCACAGGGGGAACTCCTCTCACAGGGGGGCACTCCGCTCACAAAGGGGGCACTCCACTCACAAGGGGGCACTCCGCTCACAAGGGGGCACTCCGCTCACAAAGGGGCACTTCACTCACAAAGGGGGCACTACGCTCACAAGGGGGCACTCCTCTCACAGGGGAGCACTCCTCTCACAGGGGGGCACTCCGCTCACATAGGGGCACTACGCTCACAAGGGGGCACTCCGCTCACAAAGGGGGCACACCTCTTACAGGGGGGCACTCCTCTCACAAGGGGGCACTCCGCTCACATAGGGGCACTCCGCTCACATAGGGGCACTACGCTCACAAGGGGGCACTCCTCTCACAAGGGGGCACTCCTCTCACAGGGGGGCACTCCGCTCACATAGGGGCACTCCGCTCACAAAGGGGGCACTACGCTCACAAGGGGGCACTCCTCTCACAGGGGGGCACCCCTCTCACAGGGGGGCACTCCGCTCACATAGGGGCACTCCGCTCACAAAGGGGGCACTCCGCTCACAAAGGGGGCACTCCGCTCACAAGGGGGCACTCCTCTCACAGGGGGGCACTCCTCTCACAGGGGGGCACTACGCTCACAAAGGGGGCACTACGCTCACAAGGGGGCACTCCTCTCACAGGGGGGCACTCCTCTCACAGAGGGGCACTACGCTCACATAGGGGCACTCCGCTCACAAAGGGGGCACTCCTCTCACAGGGGGGCACTCCTCTCACAGGGGGGCACTCCTCTCACAGGGGGGCACTCCGCTCACATAGGGGCACTCCGCTCACATAGGGGCACTCCGCTCACATAGGGGGCACTCCGCTCACAAGGGAGCACTACGCTCACAAGGGGGCACTCCGCTCACAAAGGGGGCACTATGCTCACAAGGGGGCACTCCTCTTACAGGGGTCCTCCTCTCACAAGGGGGCACTCCTCTCACATAGGGGCACTACGCTCACATAGGGGCACTCCTCTCACAGGGGGGCACTCCTCTCACAGGGGGAACTCCTCTCACAGGGGGGCACTCCGCTCACATAGGGGCACTCCGCTCACAAAGGGGGCACTACGCTCACAAGGGGGCACCCCTCTCACAGGGGGGCACTCCGCTCACATAGGGGCACTCCGCTCACAAAGGGGGCACTCCGCTCACAGAGGGGGCACTCCGCTCACAAAGGGGCACTCCTCTCACAAGGGGGCACTCCTCTCACAAGGGGACACTCTGCTCACAAGGGGACACTCTGCTCACAAGGGGACACTCCGCTCACATAGGGGCACTCCGTTCACATAGGGGGCACTCCGCTCACATAGGGGGCACTCCGCTCACATAGGGGCACTCCGCTCACATAGGGGGCACTCCGCTCACATAGGGGGCACTCCGCTCACATAGGGGGCACTCCGCTCACATAGGGGGCACTTTGCTCACAAAGGGGGCACCCTGCTCACATAGGGGGCACTCCGCTCACATAGGGGGCACTCCGCTCACATAGGGGCACTCTGCTCACGAAAGGGCACTCAGCTCACAAACTTCAGTTTCAGGTCTGGGGAGGTCTGAGTGCCCAGCCCCCGCCTTCTGACCCCCCCATAGAATGATCAATCTTTGGCCAATTTCTGATTAATCCGCTGAAATTCAAGCTGCAGGTGTCCCTACAAGCGCTACAAGAAAACGATGGTGTTAGTAGAGACCATATCAGAGGCGCTCGATCTTCTGCGATTGATATCAGGGTTGTCAGAGGCCGTCTTATTAATCGGACCAATTAGTACCTGATAGGCTGCTGGCAAATATGAAAAAATGCCTCTAAAATGTGGGGGATCCTCAGAAAAAGTCCAACCAATACAGGAAGCAGAAGGAATGTCACATCAGTGCTCAGAGATCTCATAATGATGGTTTATTAAAAGACAAATAAAAAGAAACCCAACGCATTTCAGGGGGCTCAGACACTTCATCAGTGGGGCTCCATATTGCACATACTGCCACTGGCAGAAACTCATCATATATTTTACTATATGACTCTTATTATATTCTAGTATATGACTCTTATTATATTCTAGTACATGACTGTTACTGCAGTCCGGCCACATTGGAGATTTAATGCAGAATTCCAGATATAGATACTTTTACACAGTTACATTGTTCCGGGTTGGAGCAACTATGTATACACCGTACCTGTGGGATCCCCATAGATCCTGGAAATCACTGTAGTAAGCACCACTACTACACCGCTACTACACCACTACTACACCGCTACTACACCACTACTGCACCGCTACTACAGTACTCCCCACTAGCTTCTGACTCCAGTGCCAAGCAGTTATGCTGATGCATTGTGAACACAGGAGGTCGGCAACGGGCACCATTCAGAGAATGCTTTGCATTTTCTTGATGAATGCAAAGCATTCCCTGATTGGACCAGCTGGAGAATGTCACTGCCTCTCTTCTCCACCTAGTCCAATCAGAGAATGCTTTGCATTCGTCAAGAAAATGCAAAGCATTCTGTGAATGGTGCCCCTTGCCGACCTCCTGTGTTCACAATGCATCAGGGCAGCCATTCGGCTTGGGACCCAGAAGCTACCGGAGATCTCGATAGTAGCGGTGTAGTAGTAGTTGGTAGTGGTGTAGTAACAGTGTGGTAATGGTGTAGTAGTGGTGTAGTAATGGTGTTGTAGCAGTGTAGTAATGGTGTAGTAGCGATGCAGTAGCGGTGTGTAGTAGAGGTGTAGTAGCGGTGTAGTAATGGTGTAGTAGTGATGCAGAAGCAGTGTGGTAATGGTGTAGTAGTGTTGTAGTAGTGGTGCAGTAGCGGTGTGTAGTAGTGGTACAGTAATGGTGTTGTAGCGATGTAGTAGTGGTGCAGTAGCGGTGTGTAGTAGTGGTACAGTAATGGTGTAATAGCGATGTAGTAATGGTGTTGTAACGGTGTAGTAGTAGTGCAGTAGTGGTGTGTAGTAGTGGTGCCGTAGCAGTGTGTAGTAGTGGTGCAGTAGTGGTGTGTAGTAGTGGTGCAGTAGCGGTGTAGTAGTGGTGAAGTAGTGGTGTGTAGTAGTGGTGCAGTAGTGGTGTGTAGTAGTGGTGTAGTAGTGGTGTAGTAGTGGTGTGTAGTAGTGGTGTAGTAGTGGTGCAGTAGCGGTGTAGGTGCATTAGTGGTGTAGTGGTGCAGTAGTAGCGGTGTGTAGTAATGGTTTCTTGTCTGGTTATTGGCCTAGGCTTATGACATCATGCACAGCTCTCTCTCTCTCACTCTTGTGAGAGTTTGCCAGGAAGGGAGGGCGGATGAGTCATAAGAGGGCCAATGAGAGCTGCAGAGCTGGAGGTGTGCCTCTGTGTAAATCCAGGAAGTGAACATGCAGCAGCTTTAGCTGCCCACAGTTAAAATGGCTGCAACCAGACTCCGCGGAGGGAGATTTCTGCAGCATATTTGGCAAATACAGAATCACAGTATATATAAAATAATATAGAAAGTGGTTGGAGGGAAGCTTCAGAATGGCAACGATGTTTTTATTACAAATGATGTGAGCAGACTGCAGTTCCTCTTTAAACTTAACCTGACAACCTAACATATAAAATGTAGCCAATATGGTAAATAAATGTAACTAAAATGTAAAACAAGAAACAAGTTTTTCGGATGATTTCAGTTTTAGTCCTGAACACAAGAATGAGAATATCGGTCTCAGGTTCACTTTGTTTTATGTTCCTTTGTGCAGTTATGGGACTGATGAAGACCCGGACAGCCCCTCCCAGACTCCGGAGCCTGAGAACCCCGGGTTAGTACTGTATATAAATGTCACCTCCGGCCTCCTATGATTGTCAGCGCCATCTAGTGGCCAAATTGCAGAATTTTTTTTTTTTCTGAAATACCCAAATCACAAGTTTATAGCACATTTTGGCCACTACATGGAGCTGCTGATCATAGGAAGTCACAATAAAGGGGAAGAAATGTGTGCAGCCTTGACAATCACTGGTAACGTTCGTCCTTGGAACGTTTTATAAACAGAACTCCTAAGAGTCAGACTTTTATGTGTCATTTCACCTGAATTTTTCTACCATTTATTAATACAAATATAACAGGTGAGCTTTATCTCACACCACATCTGTCTGCTGTTTGATCTCCATATAGCAGCACCAATCAGGACGTCTTCCAGATCGGTGTACAGAATGATGGCGGCCATAACGGTGATGCCGGAGGACACCATGGAGGATCCTCGGGGTGTGTAATCTGTTGTGTTTGTCATTTCTAATGTTTTGTATTACAAGTTATCTTCTCTTCTATCTGCTGATTTGTGAGGAGAGATGAGAGGAGACAATTTACTAGACATGTGCAATTCGGTTCGTTCCCAATTCGTTATTTTAACGAATTTCGAGAAATGCGTTAATTCGGAAATATCAGATTTAACGAAAACCCGTTTAACGTATTTTTCTAAATATTCATATATTTTAAATATTTTATTATTTCGGATAATTCGGAACTTGGGATAAATTTGTATGTGTTACGTTCACTGACAGCCAAATTTGAAAGGAAATTACAATACCTATCATTTAATGGTTAGTTACTATTTCAGATTTTCTAATTTCCAAATTTCTTAATTTTCTAATTTACGAATGTACAAATTTACTAATGTACGAATTTACGAATGCGCAAATGTATGAATTTACGAATTTATGAATGTACAAATTTACAAATGTACAAATTTACGAATGTACGAATTTACGAATGTACAAATTTACTAATGTACGAATTTACGAATGTACAAATTTACTAATGTACGAATTTACGAATGTACAAATTTACGAATGTACGAATTTACTAATGTACGAATTTACGAATGTACAAATTTACTAATGTACGAATTTACTAATGTACGAATTTACGAATGTACAAATTTACTAATGTACGAATGTACGAATTTACGAATGTACGAATTTCCGAATGTACAAATTTCCGAATGTATAAATTTACGAATGCGCGAATGTACGAATTTACGAATGTGCGAATGTATGAATTTACAAATTTACGAATGTACAAATTTACAAATGCGCGAATGTACGAATTTATGAATGTACGAATTTATGAATGTACGAATTTACCAATGTGCGAATGTACGAATTTACGAATGTGCGAATGTGCGAATGTACGAATGTACAAATTTACGAATGTACAAATTTACGAATGTACGAATTTCCGAATGTATAAATTTACGAATGCGCGAATGTACGAATTTATGAATGTACGAATTTATGAATGTACAAATTTACCAATGTACGAATTTACGAATGCGCGAATGTATGAATTTACGAATGTATAAATTTACGAATGCGCGAATGTATGAATTTACGAATTTACGAATGTACAAATGTACGAATTTACGAATGCGCGAATGTACGAATTTACGAATGTACGAATTTATGAATGTACGAATTTATGAATGTACGAATTTACCAATGTGCGAATGTACGAATTTACGAATGTGCGAATGTGCGAATGTACGAATGTACAAATTTACGAATGTACAAATTTACGAATGTACAAATTTACGAATGTACGAATTTCCGAATGTATAAATTTACGAATGCGCGAATGTACGAATTTATGAATGTACGAATTTATGAATGTACAAATTTACCAATGTACGAATTTACGAATGCGCGAATGTATGAATTTACGAATGTATAAATTTACGAATGCGCGAATGTATGAATTTACGAATTTACGAATGTACAAATGTACGAATTTACGAATGCGCGAATGTACGAATTTACGAATGTGCGAATGTATGAATTCACGAATTTACGAATGTACAAATTTACGAATGTACAAATTTACGAATGCGCGAATGTACGAATTTATGAATGTACGAATTTACCAATGTACAAATTTACCAATGTACGAATTTACGAATGCGCGAATGTACGAATTTACGAATGTACAAATTTACCAATGTACGAATTTACAAATGCGCGAATGTATGAATTTACGAATGTACAAATTTACCAATGTACGAATTTACGAATTTACGAATGTACAAATTTACAAATGCGCGAATGTGCGAATTTATGAATGTACAAATTTACCAATGTACGAATTTACGAATGCGCGAATGTATGAATTTACTAATCTATAAATTTACGAATGTACGAATTTATGAATGCGCGAATATACGAATTTACGAATGTACAAATTTACCAATGTACGAATTTACGAATCTACTAATTGCGATCATAACGAATGACCCGAAAAAAACGAAAAAAAAACAAACACTTTTTTTGGCAGTGCACATGTCTGGAATTTACTGGTTTCATTACCAGCAAACTTTTACCAAAGTGGAATCTCTCATATTCACTCATTGATCTGCTTATACATTTTTTTTTTTTTTATTAAGAGGTTTTTTTTTTTTGGGCGGGGGGAGGATTAAAGGGGATTTCCCTCCCTTTCGGAGAAATTTCTTCTCACTTCCTGTTTTGTCTCTTGTGCAGCGCTGACATCGATGGATATTCCAGCAGCTCTTCATCCAAGACTGACAACAGTGAAAGCAGTAACAGGCCCCGGACTGGGCACACTGGGAATCCTGGCAGGTAAAACGAGGCGGGTAAAAAACTACCAAGTAATTCCGCAACCCAGGAAGTGCGGAGGCCGGATAGCCACGCCTACTTTATGCTTTTAGAAAAGAAAAAAACCCCTTCGTTGGAACTTTGTAGGCAACAACCACACATAAATAGATTAGAAAGTATATTTATTGTATATATATAAAATCGGGGGGGGGGGGGGGGCTTTTCTGGAATGTTCTCCCCGGGACTTGGATGGCCTTGTCCCAGCACTGGTCAGTGGGGTTGATTAAGGCTTCGTATCACACCTATGCAGTTCACTTTTAATACATTTTTGCAGTGCATTTTGCTTTTTTTATGCTTTTTTTTTTTGCCGATTTGTTGTTGGCCAGATTAAAAAAATACAAAAGGCAAATCACACCAAATTGCTGTAAAGTCGCAGCAAACATGCTTTTCTGCAGCTTCTCCATTGAAGTCTATTGAGTCAAAAAAAAGCACCGTTTTGCTTTGAAAGAAGTCCCTGACCCTTTCCAAAAAACACACAACGGCTGAAAAAAAGCATAAAATGCAAAACGCTGCATTTTGCATGAAAAAAAGTCCCCGACCCTTTCCAAAAACGCAGAGGCACAAAAATGCATTGATGTGAACACGTTCCATAGGAACCCATGCTAAATGGACTGTAGAGCAGTTCTGCAAAAAGCACCAGAAAACACATAGATGTGAACCAGGCCTTAGGCTCGATTCACATCTATGTATGTTGCTCTTGAGCATTTTTGGAGTTTTTTTTGTGATGCTCGCCACGTTTTTGAGCAGCGTTTTTACAGCGCTTTTGCAGCGTTTTTGCCGCATTTTGCGTTTTTTTTTTTTTTTTTTTACATTTTTTTTTAGACTGAATACAGTCACAAAAAAAAACGCATCAAAAACGCTGTAAAAACGCTGCAAAAACGCTGCACTTGCGTTTTTGATGCTGGTCCATTGAATTCTATTACATGCAAAACGCTGCATTTTGCAGGAAAAAAAGTCCCTGACCCTTTCCAAAAACGCAGAGGTACAAAAAGGCATGGATGTGAACATGTTCCATAGGAACCCATAAAAAACACGCTAGTGTGAATGGAGCCTAACTAAGGCTCTATTCACAAAAATGCGTTTTTTGATGCATTTTGTAGAAATGCAGGGAAATTTTTTAACATGGTTTCCTATGGAACATGTTCACATCAATGCATTTTTGTGCCTCTGTGTTTTTAGAAAGGGTCGGGGGGTGTTTAAAGTAATTTTGTGTCAAAAATTCAGAATTTAACATGTGTGAGAAAAAAATGTTTTAATTGCCCTTGTAGACAAGGGGTTAATTGGTAACTCTATATTTAGTGGGAAAAGAAATTAGCAAAAAAAATAAATAAACAAATAAAAAAAAAATATATATATATATATATATATATATATATATATATATATATATATATATATATATATATATATATATATATATATAATTATATATATATATTACTAATTGATTATTAATGAAAATGGCCTTTCTTTTTCGATTTGCAGCCACCGTAATTTTCAATAAAATGCAATATGGCCACCTGGAGGCGCTCTGTACACAGATGGTATACGGAGGGTTTGTTTCACCTCTGTGTCTCACCTGAGTCCAGTCACTTCACTGGGTATATAGAAGGGTTTACAACCACTTTAAGGTTTAATTCACTATAGCTATAGAAGGTTTGGCAATAAAACATGTCCCCTCCACCTTAAAAAAAGTTAGCAATGTTGGATGAAGTGGCCTTTTAATTCTTTATATTACGTCTTTCTCTTTAACAGCAAAAACAACGAATCCTTCAGATTTAACATTACGAACAAAACCGACTCCAGCCTTAATAACTCAGAAGTGGACTCAGTACACAAGAAAGACTCAAGCAGGTAAACTGTTTTGGTCGGGTCAATTTTATTTAATTTTTCTAAATTTGCAAAGTTATAATGGGATATTTTAGGTGTATAAGGTTTTACACTGATGTTTATATATATTTTTTATTATTTATATAAAATTTTTGCAAATTTTAATAAATTGAAAACTCATAATGAAGATCATTAATTATGGTTATAAAAAAAAAAAAAAAAGAGTGCACCAGAAGCTGTCTGCCTTCAGACTCTCTCTCTGATCAAAACTTCATATGGAGCCCCATGAACACAGCAAGCAAGGAGGGTTCTAGTTAACAAGACGGTAAAACCACAAGCAAATTCTTACTCAGACTGGTAGATTTATTACCATTAACTGCACACAGGGTAATTTAATGAATCGCAATAAATTCACATTGTGATTCAGTTTTCATGACACTTATGCCCCGTACACACGGTCGGATTTTCCGATGGAAAATGTCCGATCGGAGCGTGTTGTCGGAAATTCCGACCGTGTGTGGGCTCCATCGGACATTTTCCATCGGATTTTCCGACACACAAAGTTAGAGAGCAGGAGATAAAATTTTCCGACAACAAAATCTGTTGTCGGAAATTCCGATCGTGTGTACACAAATCCGACGGACAAAGTGCCACGCATGCTCAGAATAAATAAAGAGATGAAAGCTATTGGCCACTGCCCCGTTTATAGTCCCGACGTACGTGTTTTACGTCACCGCGTTTAGAACGATCGGATTTTCCGACAACTTTGTGCGACCGTGTGTATGCAAGACAAGTTTGAGCCAACATCCGTAGGAAAAAATCCTAGGATTTTGTTGTCGGAATGTCCGAACAAAGTCCGACCGTGTGTACGCCCTATTACAGTATCTCACAAAAGTAAGTACACCCCTCACATTTTTATAAATATTTTCTTCTATCTTTTCATGTGACAACACTGAAGAAATGACACTTTGCTACAATGTAAAGTAGTGAGTGTACAGCTTGTATAACAGTGTAAATTTTCTGTCCCCCCAAAATAAATCAACACGCAGCCATTAATGTCTAAACCGCTGGCAACAAATGTCAGTACACCCCTAAGTGAAAGTCTCCAAATTGGGCCCAATTAGCCATTTTCCCTCCCCGGTGTCATGTGACTCGTTAGTGTTACAAGGTCTCCGGTGAGAATGGGGAGCAGGTGTGTTGAATCTGGTGTTATCGCTCTCACTCTCTCATACTGGTCAATGGAAGCTCAACATGGAACCACATGGCAAAGAACTCTCTGAGGATCTGAAAAAAAGAATTGTTGCTCTACATAAAGATGGCCTAGGCTATAAGAAGATTGCCAAGACCCTGAAACTGAGCTGCAGCACGGTGGCCAAGACCATACAGCGGTATAACAGGACAGGTTCCACTCAGAACAGGCCTCGCCATGGTCCACCAAAGAAGTTGAGGTCACATGCTCAGCATCATATCCAGAGGTTGTCTTTGGGAAATAGACGTATGAGTGCTGCCAGCATTGCTGCAGAGGTTGTAGGGGTGGGGGGTTAGCCTGTCAGTGCTCAGACCATACGCCGCACACTGCATCAAATTGGTCTGCATGACTCTCATCCCAGAAGGAAGCCTCTTCTAAAGATGAAGCACAAGTAAGCCTACAAACAGTTTGCTGAAGACAAGTAGACTAAGGACATGGATTACTGGAACCATGTCCTGTGGTCTGATGAGACCAAGATAAAATTATTTGGTTCAGATGGTGACAAGCGTGTGTGGGGGCAACCAGGTGAGGCGTACAAAGACAAGTGTGTCTTGTCTACAGTCAAGCATGGTGGTGGGAGTGTCATGGTCTGGGGCTGAATGAGTGCTGCCGGCACTGGGGGGCTACAGATCATTGAGGGAACCATGAATGCCAACATGTACTGTGATATACTGAAGCAGAGCATGATCCCCTCCCTTCAGAGACTGGGCCACAGGGCAGTATTCCAACATGATAACCACCCCAAACACACCTCCAAGACCACCACTGCCTTGCTAAAGAAGCTGAGCGTAAAGGTGATGGACTGGCCAAGCATGTCTCCAGACCTAAACCCTATTGATCATCTGTGGGACATCCTCAAACAGAAGGTGGAGGAGCGCAAGGTCTCTAACATCCACCAGCTCTGTGATGTCATCATGGAGGAGGGGAAGAGGACTCCAGTGGTAACCTGTGAAGCTCTGGTGACCTCCATGCCCAAGAGGGTTAATGCAGTGCTGGAAAATAATGGTGGCCACAAAAAATATTGACACTTTGGGCCCAATTTGGAGATTTTCACTTAGGGGTGTACTGACTTTTGTTGCCAGCGGTTTAGACATTAATGGCTGTGTGTTGAGTTATTTTGAGGGGGCAACAAATTTACACTGTTATACAAGCTGTACACTCACTACTTTACATTGTAGACAAGTGTCATTTCTTCAGTGTTGTCACATGAAAAGAGAGAAGAAAAGATTTACAGAAATGTGAGGGGTGTACTTGTGTGACATGCTGTGTATATATATATATACGGTATATAAGAGATGAGATTGCTACACCCTCATGACTTTGTTTTATATATATATAAATTTTGTTGCAAAGGGTGTGAATACTTAAGCATATGTGATATTTCAGTTTTTCCTTTTTAATTAATTCACAGACATTTCTAAAATTCTGTTTTACCTTTGTCATTATGGGGTGCTGAGTGTAGACTGAGAAAAAAATGAATTTAAACAACTGTAGTATCAGGCTGCAACATAACTAAATTGAAAAAAGTGAATATTTTACGAATGCACTATATATATAATATATACAGTGGGGATGGAAAGTATTCAGACCCCCTTAAATTTTTTACTCTTTGTTATATTGCAGCCATTTGCTAAAATCATTTGAGTTAATTTTTTTTCTCAATATTGTACACACAGCACCCCATATTGTACACACAGCACCCCATATTGTACACACAGCACCCCATATTGTACACACAGCACCCCATATTGTACACACAGCACCCCATATTGACAGAAAAACACAGAATTGTTGACATTTTGCAGATTTATTAAAAAAGAAAAACTGAAATATCACATGGTCCTAAGTATTCAGACCCTTTGCTGTGACACTCATATATATAACTCAGGTGCTGTCCATTTCTTCTGATCATCCTTGAGATGGTTCTACACCTTCATTTGAGTCCAGCTGTGTTTGATTATACTGATTGGACTTGATTAGGAAAGCCACACACCTGTCTATATAAGACCTTACAGCTCACAGTGCATGTCAGAGCAAATGAGAATCATGAGGTCAAAGGAACTGCCTGAAGAGCTCAGAGACAGAATTGTAGCAAGGCACAGATCTGGCCAAGGTTACAAAAAATGTCTGCTGCACTTAAGGTTCCTAAGAGCACAGTGGCCTCCATAATCCTTAAATGGAAGATGTTTGGGGTGACCAGAACCCTTCCTAGAGCTGGCCGTCCGGCCAAACTGAGCTATCGGGGGAGAAGAGCCTTGGTGAGGGAGGTAAAGAAGAACCCAAAGATCACTGTGGCTGAGCTCCAGAGATGCAGTCGGGAAATGGGAGAAAGTTGTAGAAAGTCAACCATCACTGCAGCCCTCCACCAGTCGGGGCTTTATGGCAGAGTGGCCCGATGGAAGCCTCTCCTCAGTGCAAGACACATGAAAGCACGCATGGAGTTTGCTAAAAAACACCTGAAGGACTCTAAGATGGTGAGAAATAAGATTCTCTGGTCTGATGAGACCAAGATAGAACTTTTTGGCCTTAATTCTAAGTGGTATGTGTGGAGAAAACCAGGCACTGCTCATCACCTGTCCAATACAGTCCCAACAGTGAAGCATGGTGGTGGCAGCATCATGCTGTGGGGGTGTTTTTCAGCTGCAGGGACAGGACGACTGGTTGCAATCGAGGGAAAGATGAATGCGGCCAAGTACATGGATATCCTGGATGAAAACCTTCTCCAGAGGGCTCAGGACCTCAGACTGGGCCGAAGGTTTACCTTCCAACAAGACAATGACCCTAAGCACACAGCTAAAATAACGAAGGAGTGGCTTCACAACAACTCAGTGACTGTTCTTGAATGGCCCAGCCAGAGCCCTGACTTAAGCCCAATTGAACATCTCTGGAGAGACCTAAAAATGGCCGTCCACCAACGTTTACCATCCAACCTGACAGAACTGGAGAGGATCTGCAAGAAGGAATGGCAGAGGATCCCCAAATCCAGGTGTGAAAAACTTGTTGTATCTTTCCCAAAAAGACTCATGAAAAGGGGCTTCTACTAAATACTGAGCAAAGGGTCTGAATACTTAGGACCATGTGATATTTCAGTTTTTCTTTTTTTATAAATCTGTAAAAATGTCAACAATTCTGTGTTTTTCTGTCAATATGGGGTGCTGTGTGTACAATATGGGGTGCTGTGTGTACAATATGGGGTGCTGTGTGTACAATATGGGGTGCTGTGTGTACATTAATAAAGAAAAAATGAACATAAATGATTTTAGCAAATGGCTGCAATATAACAAAGAGTGAAAAATTTAAGGGGGTCTGAATACTTTCCGTCCCCACTGTATATAATATATATATATATTGACACACACACACAGTATTTATGATAAATCATTCCTCTGATAAATGCCATTGTGTGGGGTAATGTAGCCTTGAGCTACTGAACACGATAAACAGGCTTTTTGTTTAGCAAATCAGATAAAGATTGCATGGAAAACATGTAAAGGGATTGAGACTGCCACCTGGTGGCCACACAAGTGACTACATATATGCAGTATTTCAGATTATTCTAGCAAAAAAGTAGGCAAAAACAATAAAACTTTTTTTTTTTTTTTGGTCCTGACCAAAATACATTTTGAATATATTTACAAAAACATTCAAGATTCTTTTAGCCTCTAGCCAACCGTGTATCCCTTTTGTATGCAGTAGCTGGAATAGTAGGTTTTAACACCCATGTGCATCCATGGCAGCCTAAGGGTTGTGTGCTGAGAGCACGCTCACTGCGCCTCTGATTGGGAGTCACAGCCTTTGATCGTGTGGGAAGGGTTCAGGATCATGTGACTGCTGTGAGAGCCAATCATATGATAGAGAAGATGTGGCGCTTTCTAGGCAATAATGGATGGGGGTTAGAATATTGCAGCAACCATTTCCTAGGCATTCATATAGAGATGTACAGTTCTTTGTTCCTTGGTTGTCTTTCTGTACTTTATGCCATTCAAAATGCACGACCGCTCTCTTAATTTTTTTTTTTTGCTAAGCAAGTAATTAGCAAAATGACCTGTTTTTAATGAAGAGAAGAAACTGCTACTTGAGTTTAGGATGATGTATACCGGCAAGTTGACCCGTCATGACATCTGTCGCGGTCCTCATGCGGTGACAAAGGCTGGCGCTAAATCCCCGGGCGGGTAAATGCCGCCATGACAGTTTTTTTTCTAAGAAAGGCCGGGATTTATTCATAGCTGTCTCAGGAGGATAATTTGTGGTATTTTCTTTTTTTTTTTTCTAGAATTGTGAGCCCGGCTCCTGGATCCAGATCTTCTGATAAGTCAACCAAGACGCTAAAGATCACGACGGACATCAACATAACCAATGGGAAGTCCAGGTCAGATATAAGCAGCTTCATCTCACTTTGTTTAGTTAAAGTGGAGCTCCGGGCATAAAAATATTTTTTCCTTTTTGTTCACCTATATATCCTGTGTATATATATATATATATATATATATATATATATACACAGCTTTTGCTTTTTTGTTTTTTGCTCGAAAATTACTTAGAATCCCCAAATTATTATTAAATATTATTATTATTATTATACAGGATTTATATAGCGCCAACAGTTTGCGCAGTGCTTTATATATATATATATATATATATATATATATATATATCTATAGATATATATATCTATAGATATATATATATAAAGCGCTGCGCAAACTGTTGGCGCTATATAAATCCTGTATAATAATAATAATAATATTTGGGGATTCTAAGTAATTTTCAAGAAAGAAACAAAACACATAAACAATTTGACATGTAAAAATGCCAGAAAATGCCCGGCCTTCAAGTGGTTAATTCTTATATGACCAATTAGAGGAGGGGGGGAGATTTTGTGTGAAGTAACTTTATAGTAGTATAAAAACCGCTATATCACAGTACAATATATAAAAGGAATTATTTTATATAAAATAACATTTTTAGTTCATAAATGTAATACATAGAAGCATCATGGCATAGTAACATAGTAATACATGATAATGCCGGACTCTTTTGATCCATATGAATAACATGAATATAAAAAATACACAATGATTACATCATAGTACAGTATAAAATGTGAAAATTGTTCTTAAGATGTAAACACATAGGTAGCATCAATTTTCTCGACGCGTTTCGTGGATTACCTCCACTCATCAGGAGCAGATGCAACATAGATATCTAGAGATATTAATCGATAGTGGTAATTATCAATGGGTCTCAGCATGGGAGAAGGGGGAGGGGGGGGTACAAAAAGAAGAGGGTAATGAAAGGAAACCCACCCTGCTCAGGATCAGGTAGAAGTCTGCGAAGCGATGAGGGCTGAAGGCCAGCCGGGATACTCATCATAATTCTTATATGAGATTTCAGTCAATGAGATTACATCCTCTTTGAGCTTTTGCTGCCCGTCTAACACATTTGTGTGGCAGCAAAAGGGCAGGCTTGAATGCCCACACCCCACACATACGTGTCACTGGGCAGCCAACATTTCTGTGCTGGGAGTGTCCATACTGCGCGCTCCCAGTGCAGAGACTGAGCTGTCAGCAGCTCTCAGTCCCCACTAACGATCGGTATCCCGACAGGACTAGTTCCTGATCATGTGACCACTGACAGCCAATAAAATTGGACACATGATTGATGATCCTCCTGGTGGTCAGAGATTTGTAAAGGGACTCCGGGATGGGCAGGAAGGGATTCATTTTAAAAGTCAGAGTTATAGTAAGTTGGGGATATGATAGAATAAAATATATCAGATGAGCAATCGATTGAGTCTTCTCTTTTTTATCTAGAATTCCGCTTCCTGTTGGTGTATCCAGAACTCCAGATAAGTCAGGCCAGTCTGTGAAAAACTTGACAGAGATGAGCGGAACCAATGGGAAGGCCAGGTGAGCTAAAGGCGCGTCATTCCTCTTTTTTTTGCGTTACCTTTGCTGACAATTGCGCGGTGGTGCGATGCTGTACGCAAATAAAATTGACGTCCTTTTTTTCCCCCACAAATAAAGCTTTCTTTTGGTGGTATTTGATCACTTCTGCGTTTTTTTACTTTTTGCGCTATAAACAAAATAAGACCGTCAATTTTGAAAAAAAAAACAATATTTTTTGCTATAAAACATATCCAATAAAAAAAAATATTTAAAAAATTGAATTTCTTCATCAATTTAAGCCGATATTTATTCTTCTACATATTTTTGGTAAAAAAAAACAAAAAACCCCAATAAGCGTATATTGATTAGTTTCTGCTAAAGTTATCGCGTTTAGAACATAGGAGATATTTTTATGGCATGTTTATTATTTGTTTATTTGTTTTTTACTAGTAATGGCGGTGATCAGTGATTTTTAGCGATGCCAAACTGTGCCCCCCCCAAGATGTATGAGCATTATGTGTCAGCAAACCCCCCCCCCCCCCCAAAAAAATTGAACACTAATCTGCACACTTATCCCTATACATAAATTCTCTTTGCAGGCCAAAATTTCCCCTCCTCCCAGTACAAATCCCCACTGCTAAAATCCTGCCTCCTGGCACAAATCTTTGCCTCCCCCCCCCTCAAGTCTCCTCCCAACCTTAAATCCTCTCTCCACAAATACCCAAATCATCCCTATTAGCAGAAATCCCCCACCCAAAAAAATTCTCCTACTAGCACAAATCCTTTCCCCTCTCCCAAATCACCCCTTCCAACAGAACCGCACCCCCTCATCCACCTAATTGCTCCTCCTAGCTCAAATCCTCTTTCCCCTATCCCCCCCAGCACAAATCCGCCCCCCTCCTAGCACACGCCCCCCCCCCTCAATATTTCCACTCCTAGAACAAATCTTACCCCCGTTGACCCCCAAATTCCCCCCCTAGCAGAACAAATCCCCTCCACGCACAAATCCCCCCTCCTAGTACATCCCATCCAAATCTTAAATATGCATACATATCCCCCCCAAAGAAAATCTTACCCCTGTCCCCCCTCTCCCCCCAATTTCCCTCTTCCAGCACAACACCCCCCCCCCCCCCAACCAAGCACTAATTCTCTTCTACTCCCCCCCCACTAGCGCACTCTCATCCCCATCAAAAATGTTTTTTACTCTGCCCACCCCCCAAGGTCCCCAGCACAATCCCCCCCGCCGTCAACACACAGACCCCAGATGCAGGCTACCTCCCAGCTCCACCTCATCTTGCATTTTACCTCCTGAGCTCCTCCTCATCTTGCAGGCTGCCTCCTGAACTCCTCCTCATCTTGCATTTTGCCTCCCAGGCTCCTCCTCATCTTGCAGGCTGCCTCCTGGGCTCCTCCTCATCTTGCAGGTTGCCTCCTGGGCTCCTCCTCATCTTGCAGGCTGCCTCCTGGGCTCCTCCTCATCTTGCAGGCTGCCTCCTGGGCTCCTCCTCATCTTGCAGGCTGCCTCCCAGCTCCTCCTCATCTTGCAGGCTGCCTCCTGGGCCCCCCCTCATCTTGCAGGTTGCCTCTTGGGCTCCTCATCTTGCAGGCTGCCTCCTGAGCTCCTCCTCATCTTGCATTTTGCCTCCTGGGCTCCTCCTCATATTGCAGGCTGCCTCCTGAGCTCCTCCCCATCTTGACAGGTCATAGTTGGGGAGGAGCTTAGGGGAAACAGCACTGCAATACTTTTGACAGGCCTGGAATCGCAGTTTAAATGATAAAGAAAGTCTATTTTTAGTTCCTAAGGCCCCTAGGACACCAACCATCTACTATTTGCCTAAGGTTCATAAGAACCCTATCTGCCCCCCAGGACGTCCCATTGTGAGTGGTATAGATTCAGTCACATCCCGGGTGGGCAGATACATTGATTTTTACCTTCAACCCTTAGTTCAAAAGATGCCGTCTTATATAAAGGATACAAGACAGGTGATTATCTTCTCTCAGGAATCAATATTAAACCTGGCCTTTGGATGGTGACTGCCGATGTCACCTCCTTGTATACTATAATTCCCCATAATTTGGGTTTGGATGCTGTAAGGGGTGCTCTAGTTAGGGATTCAGGACTCCCTGGACGCCAAATTTATTTTATTATGGAGCTTCTTGAATATGCAGCCTCTCACAATTATTTTTGGTTTTCTAATAAATTTTTTCGCCAAAGTCGTGGAGTTGCTATGGGGGCCAAATATGCCCCCAGCCTGGCCAATTTGTTCATGGGAGGAGGGTGTTATCTATGCCCACAGGAGTTCCCATCTTATCCTGTGGGCTAGGTATATTGATGACATCCTCCTCCTATGGGATAGTGATGGCCAGGAACTTAATGAGTTCATGTCTTCTTCAAATCAGAATGATCGGGGTATTCATCTTAATTTTGAGATGAGTCAAACTCAGATACATTTTTTGGACCTGACTTTGACCATAGAGGGGGGCGTTTTGTCTACGTCTACATTTTTTAAGAACACCGACCGCAATTCCTACATCTGATTGGACAGCTGTCATCATCGTCCTTGGCTCAATTCAATACCTAAGAGCCAATACATGAGATTACGTAGGAATTGCTCTGACTCACAGGTATTTTTAACACAGGCTAACACGCTTACCGGTAGATTCCTTGAAAAAAGATATACCATGGATAAGTTGTTGCCTGTGCTTAATGAAGTGCAAGGTATGGATAGGGAATTGTTACTCCGAGAAAAACCTCGGACGAGTAATTTAGGCCCAGATTCAGGAGTGCCCTTCATAACTACGTATTCTCTTCAGCATAAAAAAGATAAAGCAGATAGTCTCTAAACACTGGCATATTGTCAATAATGATAAAATCTTGAATAAAGTTTTGCCAGCTAGACCACAGATATTGTTTAGAGGTGCTCCCTCGCCCAGAAATAGAGTGGCCCCCAATATTTTAGATCCTCCAGTGAAAACTAACTTTTTTAGCCAGTTAACAGGTTTCTATCAATGTAGAAGGTGTCGCGTATGCTCTCTAAGCAGTTGCACAGAAGAACCCAGACATTTGAATCCACAAGTACTCATAAGATGCATACCATTACCCCATTTATTACCTGTTCCACTTTGGGTGTGGTATATTTATTGCAATGCCCGTGTGGCTTGCAATATATTGGCCGGACCAAACGCCGTCTTCAAGTTAGGCTCAATGAGCATATCACCAACAATTATATCTGGGTTCAGAAACCATTCCGTTTCAAAACATTATCGTCTAGTGCATAATAGAGACCCCTCCAATACCCTTTTTTTTAGGGATAGATAAATACAGACCATATTGGCGGGGGAGCTCTATGGTGCGAGAAATTTCTAGGCTTGAAATGTCTTGGATCCATAGGGTGAGGACATATGTGCCCTATGGATTGAATGTTGACGTGGACGTTAACGCTTTCATTGACAACTCTTAATATTTTATGTTTGCTTTGAGCCCTGGAAGGGGTTTTTCACAAGAAAAAAAATGTTTAAATTTTTTAATTATTTTCAATTTTTTTAATACTCACAATATTTGTTAGTGCCCCCCCCCCCCCCCTTTTGGCTGGCCATCTATTACTTGAATATTATAGTAATTTCCTTTTTTGAGTTAATCAACTAATTTCATTTAAAAGAATTTTTTTGAAAAATGTTTTAAAATTTCTTTAATAATCTTTATGTCTGAATAATAATTTTCATCTATCGTTATAAGTCAATTTGATCATTGCCAAATTGTTTTTTGACTCCTCCTACAGTAATGTAGATTACATCTATCTTTACTTGTTTTGTCATCTGATATTGACTATTTATTGTTCAGACTATTATTTAAAATATGATTTATATATATATATATATATATATATATATATATATATATATATATATATATATATATATATATAAATGGCCTGATATTATTCATTTTCAATTTATTGGAATAGAGATGTAATTCCTCTATTCCTCCTTAGTCTGTATTGGCATTTCAAGGTTGCGCCCATACTTAAGATGGCGCTTTGTAATTCTCCTTGCGGGACTCAAAGCGAGGCTTGGTTTGCCTATATATGGTGGTTGCTCAGCACGCTGCCCGTTCCCCATTGAAAACGTCAATCTATGACGAAACGCGTACGGGAAGTACGTGCTGACGTCACCACGCCGCTCCATTGAGGACGGGAGTTTTTTTTTTTTTGCCGGCCGGCTTCGACCTACTTTTTATCGCTCTTAAACACTGTTCGTTTGTAAGTAATTTCTTTATATAAATAAAATATTATATACAATATCACGCTATTGGCATCTCTGTTCTTTTTGGGATTTCTCCTATTTACAACATGTGAGCCAAGGAACCTTCGGTTTGAAGACATAAGGACGGACCGTCCATCCACACCTCTATCCTTACAGCTGGATGTCTATTTGGTCGTTTAGCCATTTGCCTTTTTGAGTCTATCTGGTAAGCAGGCTCTCTATGTGGTGTTGGTGCACTATTTGATTTTTTCACCGGTTGAAGTTCCACATCTATAGGATTCACATTTGTCATTTACCATCTGGTAAGCAGGTTCTCCGTGTGGGGCTGGTGCACTTATCGATCTTTTCACTGGTTGATGTTTCACTAATCTTTGGAATTTGCACTTATTATCTGGCATCTGGTAAGGCTTGGTTTGCCTATATATGGTGGTTGCTCAGCACGCTGCCCGTTCCCCATTGAAAATGTCAATCTATGACGAAACGCGCCTGGGAGGTACGTGCTGACGTCACCACGCCGCTCCATCGAGGACGGGAGTTTTTTTTTTTTTGCCGGCCGGCTTCGACCTACTTTTTATCGCTCTTAAACACAGTTAGTTTGTAAGTAATTTCTTTATATAAATAAAATATTATATACGATATCACGCTATTGGCATCTCTGTTCTTTTTGGGATTGCTCCTATTTACAACATGTGAGCCAAGGAACCTTTGGTTTGAAGCCGTAAGGACGGACCGTCCATCCACACCTCTATCCTTACAGCTGGATGTCTATTTGGTCGTTTAGCCATTTGCCTTTTTGAGTCTGCTATCTGGTAAGCGGGCTCTCTATGTGGTGTTGGTGCACTATTTGATTTTTTTCACCGGTTGAAGTTCCACATCTATAGGATTCACATTTGTCACTTACCATCTGGTAAGCAGGTTCTCCGTGTGGGGCTGGTGCACTTATCGATCTTTTCACTGGTTGATGTTTCACTAATCTTTGGAATTTGCACCTATTATCTGGCATCTGGTAAGGCTTGGTTTGCCTATATATGGTGGTTGCTCAGCACGCTGCCCGTTCCCCATTGAAAATGTCAATCTATGACGAAACGCGTCTGGGAGGTACGTGCTGACGTCACCACACCGCTCCATTGAGGACGGGAGTTTTTGCTTGTTGCCGGCCGGCTTCAACCTACTTTTTATTGCTCTTAAACACAGTTCGTTTGTAAGTAATTTCTTTATATAAATAAAATATTATATACGATATCACGCTATTGGCATCTCTATTCTTTTTGGGATTGCTCCTATTTACAACATGTGAGCCAAGGAACCTTCGGTTTGAAGCCGTAAGGACGGACCATCCATCCACACCTCTATCCTTACAGCTGGATGTCTATTTGGTCGTTTAGCCATTTGCCTTTTTGAGTCTGCTATCTGGTAAGCAGGCTCTCTATGTGGTGTTGGTGCACTATTTGATTTTTTTCACCGGTTGAAGTTCCACATCTATAGGATCACATTTGTCCTTTACCATCTGGTAAGCAGGTTCTCCGTGTGGGGCTGGTGTACTTATCGATCTTTTCACTGGTTGATGTCTCACTAATCTTTGGAATTTGCACTTATTATCTGGCATCTGGTAAGGCTTGGTTTGCCTATATATGGTGGTTGCTCAGCACGCTGCCCGTTCCCCATTGAAAATGTCAATCTATGACGAAACGCGTCTGGGAGGTACGTGCTGACGTCACCACGCCGCTCCATTGAGGACGGGAGTTTTTGTTTATTATCTGGCATCTGGTAAGGAGGCCCCCTGTGTGAAGTTGGTGGTTATCAATTCATTCATTTTTCAAGCACTGGGTGTTTATTATTTGCATATCTTTATTTCACAATACGCTATGTTGGTATTTTATATTTTTTTGGGATAAAAACCTTTTCGTGGATTATAACGCGTATCCATCGCAAGTGGATTGTCGTTATACCCTACTGTGACTGGTTCATAACAAGGCCCAGGCTGGGTTAAAGCCATCCGCCTGATTGGCTTACATTCTGGTAAGCATGCCACTCAACAGTCTGGGATACCCGTCCGCTTGTCACTGAGTGTTATCATTATTTTTTAAAGTTGGGACTATTACTTTGAACTTTCACAATCACCGTTCATATTTTTTACAGAGATTATTGTATAGTTTTATACAACACTGATTTTCATTTCATTTTTAAGCGCGGCTTTTCCATTTTTTATTTTTCATTTGTTTGCTGGAATCGCAGTACTAGTGATGGCATTGGCTGTCAGATCGTGATTTTTTTTTTTTTTTAGGGTTTGTTTACCTACATTCTTTATAAACCCTGCACAGTCCCCATCTGACACTCTTGATCGGAGCACGGCAGTGGCACGAGTGTGGAGGAGCTGGAGGGGAGAAGGAGCACAGCTGACTCCCGGCTCTCTCCTCCTCTGAAAATTTGGCCTGTAACTTTTGCAGTGACAGGAGTAGTGAAGTTGCTGTCAGTACTCCTGTCAGCTTGTAGCAGGAACTCTCTTGCAGTGCCCCCCCCCCCCCGGCAGCCACCCCTCCTGTCCCCCTCTTGTTCCAGTCCTGCCCCAACACACATACTGAAACCCCCCCCCCATATACATGGAGAACACACTGTCCCCTGCCATGGCCATATACCATAGATAGGAAGCCTATACTGTAAATGGGCTCTAGAGGTAAAAGGGGGATCTAGATGTAGGCACCAAGAGCTGCTGGTACATTCCTCTGTAGGTTCCTCCAAGAAAAAGGCATGACTGCCCTCCATGTTATTCATGCCTCTCTGACAAACGGGGTGGGGTTGTAGTAGGACAATGACTTCAGAGATGGAAGTCGCTATTTACATGCAGATCTCCCTGAAAGATGATCCAAGTCCCAGTTCCATCACTTCAGAGAGAATCCAGGTTTTCCTATTACAGCTGAAGCCTGACCAGTCAATGACTCTTCTCTTCCTAGCACCAGCGATGGACACGGAGAAGAGCTGAACGTTTCATCAAGTTACACTAGAAGTCTGAAAAAAACAACAGTAAATAGGTAAGAGAGCAAGAGAGAGAGAAAGAGAAAGTAAGAGAGAAATAAAGAAAATAAATAAATAAATAAATAAATAAATAAAGTCTCTTCACTCCTGATTACCCTCCACACATACTGACCCCCCCCATGGAGAACACACCATCCCCCACCATGGCTGTATACCATAGATAGGAGCGGTATTACACTGACCACTCTATCATGGACACACGAGCACTGAAGCAGCACACTGGATGGGTTTGTTTTTCAGGTATAGAATTCCATGTCTTCCCAGTATGGAAACAGAGCAATCCGTACTGCTACATACCTCCATACAATATATATATATATATGTAGCGCTGGTAGATTTTTCATCTACTGCTGATAGGTAAATTTAGTGGGTTATCTGTTTATGTGTAGTTAGATTTGCCTCTGTTCCAGGTTGGCTGTGTTGCATGTAGTTTCACACTGTGCCTGTAGGTGTCGTTGTTCCCATGGGTTGGTGTTGGAAAGGCAACACGTTAAAGTGTATAAGTGCTCCTCTGTCCCGGGGATAACTCGGTGGAGGTGGTCCTCCGAGTTGCATTCTGGGAGAGGGTATTTATGGGACAGACGCCATGTTTTGAGGTTGTTTTCCGTCCACCTGCTGGTCCTCCCGTCCACCTGCTGGTCCTCCTGGCCGACAGGTGTGCGCTAAGAGTTCCAGCTCGTGGTCCTTCGATCGGGAGGCCCACGTCGCTGCAGCGTGTGGGTGGGCCCAGTCTGGGGCCTACCACAGCAGCAGAGGAATGGTCCTGCGCTGTCTATCCTGTGTGAAGAAGCTGGACAACCGAGAAGATCCCAGGGGAGGACCCGTCATGGAAGGATCATGCAGAGTGCTGGTCTGGAGAGGGGCCTGGTGACTCGGTTGGAGGACGTATCCTGAAGTAATCCTACTGCATAGTACTGCCGGGTTGGCTTAAAGGTTCTAGTGCTGTTTTTGCTTTTCACCGTAAACCATTACATCCTGTGGCAGAGGATCGTACGGGTTTCTATTCCAATCAAGTCTGTGACAGAGACTTTTGTTCATGCTGCGTACTGGCTGCTAGGGTGGTGAGAGAAAACTATCCAGGCGGGCAAAGGTTCAATTCTACAGAGAGAGTATAATCAGCTACAAGCTTTCAATTCCTAATGCTACATTAAGAACGCTCAGAAAAGGTATTTGAGCTTCCCTGCAACTTTCCTTCTACCTCTTTCCTGCTACTTCCCTCAACTCAAGTTTATTAAAGCACTGGAAAAGATACTCAAGTGTCCGGTGCCTGCATTGTTTGGTGGTAAACTCAACGGGACCCTAGACCCGGTTCTGGTGAAATAAAGGTAACGAAGGTGACGGTAACAGCCCGCTTTAAACCAGCAGCTCCACCAAGAGTTATTGCTACATATATATATATATACAGTATATCTATACAATGTGAGCAGTTTGTATAACTCAAGAGGTGGACACACATGAACTATTTTCTTTATAATTCAATGAAGGTTTGATGTCCTCTGATTATTACAAGTTTCATAGGTGGACCAACAATCTGGGGTCATTGTATGAGAACTCTGCAATTTCGGAATGATTGTTTGTTTCCAATACTTTGTTCTGTGAACAGTGATAGATCAATATTTGTGTTATATTCTTACGTCACCCTCTTTTTTTATATCTCTTTTGTACTCTCTCTATATCTCTTCTCATGAGACTTCTTCCTATTTCCTTTCTCCTTCTCTCCCCTTTCTTTTTATCTCACATCCACCTCTTTTACTTTATTGATTTTTGTCTCCTCCTTTCTTGTTCTCTTCTCTATCCTTCTCTCTCTTCTCTCCAT